>OZ018325.1:31877248-32477248 GCA_963969495.1 Ceratothoa steindachneri
AACATACATTACACGTTATTAACAGCTATATAAACCTATTATCAGTAAGGTATTTGCAAAAAGTATCTAAATACACGATATCAAATGTATTTACAAATACAATTTTAAATACATAAATGTATTTAAATACTCCCGCGCCTCCTCCTTTTCAAATAAGGAAGTTTCTACGCCCCACCCTGTATAATAGTGCCATAAGCTTACCTCTTAAAAACTTTCAAATCAAATACATCATGTAGCATATTTTTTCTTCTTTCTAGGCACAAACCAATCATAGCTTTATATTCACCCTCTCTTTTTTGACTAACCTTTGTGTATTATGTACAACCTTGTTTGGAAAGAATAAGTCTCACAAAGGTTTCTTTCAGGAGACAACCCTCCCAAGCTCTATTTCCATTTAAATTCTCTCCAGTTACCTCCTCTCCCATTCTGTCACCTATTCATCCACTAGCCGCACACTCCGTTTGCTCTTTATTTTAAATCGCCCTTCCTCCTAAATCCTTATATATACAAAAATACAACCATAAACTGATACGCATTTCTAATTCTATCCACAAATCGTTCCAAAACCTCGCTTTATCAGCTACTTCTACCATTACACGGGCTATACCACTTAATTCTATCCACAAATCGTTGTGATTCTAGAACCTCTTTTTATCAGCCATTTCTACCATTACAAGGTCCATACACTACAAACATGCAGTTTCAATCTTGAAAATCCCAACTTAACCCACATAATCCAATAACTCATACATTTATTCCCACCCATTGCATCATTTCACACCAGTACTTATAGATGCCTAAGTCGCTATCCGCATCCTTTGAAGTCCCCTGGTCACTTAAACCCAGCCTCAGCACGAGTAAACGCTGCACTCCCCTTTAGAAAATATCCTTTACCACTACAATGTTTCACCTGATTGCAAACAAACTATTTAAACCTTTTCTAGTTTGCCTCAGATTGTGCAATTAAACTCTCCCTCTTTAAACACATTAATTTCTTTCTTTCATCAAATATACCCAATTTCAAAACACACCGGTTCACACATTCACGCGGATCACACGAACGGAGCGAGAAAAAAAAAAACCCCGCCCTTGTGCACTGTATTCGTAGGGACAAGACTTTTGGGTGCTTTGCCTCAGGGGCAGTGGCTCATATCTGGGCTTATGTTTTTTTACAACATACTCTGGAAGATGTTATGGGTATTCTGCCTGCCACACATACAGGTGGCGAGTGAAAGAAAAGGTGTCACTAGTCCATTGAATGAGTTGCTTTCCATACCTAGGCACATGATTCGAATCCTGACGATGGCGCAAACAATATATCGCCGCTCGGAGGAAGCTACAACCAATCAGTTGGTGCATTGAGTTATATGCATACGCACAGACAGCTCTGGCTAAATAGCTGCAAAACAGTCAACAACTTTTTAACTTTCACCACCCTAGCTTTGCGCAGAAGAAACCACTACTTTTCTTCTTCTGGCGTCTCTTTTAGGCTGTCTGTGGACGTGCCGCCATACTTTATTGACGGAGAGGCAGGATTAAGACTTGCCTGTGGCCAAAAGGATTTGTATTATGGATCCCATCCCCCCGCCTCATTCTTTATCCCTAGTTTCTTTCTTTTTCTTCCCCTCTTCGCACTGGTCATTATGAAGGTTTATGGTTCTTTCGTGCTCTTGCCGGGAGTGTCGCTGATAAAGCCTCCCTCATTGAGAGCCTACTTGTCGATGCTGATCGCTCTGCCCCGTGCATTATTCGTATGTACGCGCGAAGCCGGCGCCTCCCTTAGTCGCCTACAGCTCTCATTGCATTCGCAGCTGATCTCGACGGTGCCTATTCCGCAGCGGACCCGTCTGTCCCCAGGGCCCCGCGAAGAGAGAGGAACTGTTAGTCCTCTTTGTCTTCTTCCTGTCCTTTCATTTTTGGGGAGAAGAGGGTGGGAAAAGAACTGTCTTCTCTCCACCGCCGGAAAGAGGACCTTGGCCGGACCGGTCTCAGCAAGATCCTTCTCCGAGATTATGAAGGTCTTGGGTGTCAAAGGGTTACCAACCGGGGAAGGAGGTGCCTCCTCTCCTTGATTTCTCCAAGGCCCGAGCCAGGGGAAGAGAAACTTCCACAAGGGTAGCTCTAGGTTCGCCCCATGGAAGATCCTGCTCCCCCCCCCCTCCTGAGCCATCAGGAATCTCAATCGAGGTTTATAGAAAGGTCTCCAAAGGATCAGGAAATTCCAGAATCTGATCATTTACACATACTCGGTCCATGGGTGGAACGTTGATGGGAGTTGCCAACCCTGCTCACCCTTTAGCCGAAATTGTCCCAGAGCTTTAACCATAAAGGATGGTTCCGGCGTAGCCACCTTTGGTGTGTAATGGAGGAAGGAGAGCAGAGTCGAAGCCCAGCACACCCCGTACTTCATACTTGCTTTAGCCAGCGGGCTTTCGGCCCTCGCAGCAGGTAGGGACCTCACGGTATACACTGCCACTCGACTAAGGCTCATAAGAGGACGAAAGTGGGCCGGGCAGCCAGAACCTGGGTGGATAGGAGGGCAAGTGTGGAAAGGGGTAGGAGGGTATGTAATAAAAAGAAGTAGAGATAGGCGGGTCCACTAACGAGTAGGGTGAGTGATCACCTATTATTATCATACCCTAGTACTAGGTGATTCCAGGAGCGCATGCATTCCACCAAGGCACCATGGCTACCAGACCGAACTCTGTACAGGTGGAAACAATCCTCCTGGTGCAAAGTGCAGGGAGAAAAGGGGATAGCCATAAAAATAATACTAATACAATAATAATTAATACTAATAATAATGTAATACTAAATAATAATAGAAATAATAAATATTACTAAATAAGAAGAATGATAACAATAATAAAGCTAATAATAACTAATATTATTAATAAAAAGGTAAAGTAGGGCTGAGAGGGAGCGAGGGGGAGGCGCACCAACAACTTTCCCATGCCCCATCAGAGACTTCAAGTCAACCCAGTGACAGACGGGGCTTTCCTAATTATCAATCAGTCTGGGAGGTTGGGCAGCTCCTCCAGTAACCAAGTGTTCTTCCCTGGGCTCAAGATCTTCCCCAAATAGCCCCGAGACTTGAATAGACAAGTTTAAAAGTGGTTTGTAGAAGTGTGAGGAGGGATCGAAAACGTAGCATTCAGATATTGATTAATCCATCAGCAATGGAATACGCGAAAGATTAGACTAATTCGCTCCATAGTGTGGATCTTTCTAATTCCAGAATAATTAACAATGAAATCTTAAGTACTTTCATTATTAAATGACAAATTTGTACTCTGAGACAATCCTTCTCAATTTTTTCCCTATGGGTGCTGGCTAGGCAACGATCTTGATTCAGATAAGACTGACAGAGCCATCGTCCAGAAGGTGACGGATGGCATCGTACTGCATTAAGTGTTGGTCACCCAAATTCAAGTCGACTTCTTCATCTCTGTAACAAATACAAAACAAAAACATGAGAATAAAGACTTCTTACAAATCAGAAGATGTTCTTTGGGAAACTTCTGGAAAAAAAGAGGTCTGAGTAAATCCCATATTCACTATTTGCGAAGAACGTTTCTTCCCGAATGTCATTAACCGGGGCTGAGATAACTCGGGGGAACTCGCTTACATCAACAATCTCACGTTTACTTATTAAAAAGCAAAAAGGAACGAGGGCATCCCGCTAGGTTTGTGAAGACGATGAGGAAGAAGAGGAATAGAGATTTTTGTATGGTTCTCAAGACCACGGATGACCTTCATAAAGCGCCTGCCCATTGACAAAGGAAAAGCTAGAGGGAAGAGGTGAAAGCACATAGAGAAAGAGAAAAGCTTATCAAAGCAGGCAGATCATTCCACATTCTAGGAGCAGCAATCGAAAAAGCAAGAGCTCTCGCTGGCCTAGTGGATACGGCATTGGTTTTCGGAGGCCGAGGTACCGGGTTCGATCCCAAGCCTCAACGCATAAAGAGGTCTGGCCACCGATTGGTGGAGGCGCTGTGCTAACCCCGGTAGATCTTATTCACAACACCGCTATCATTTCCTTCTTCACAACAGAACATATTCTCTCCTCCTGTTTCCCTAACCCTGCCGATGGAGTACTAGTATCCCTCATGGAAGTACTCATATCCCAGTACTCCTGACGCGGAACCACCAATAAGGGTTTTATGATCCCTAATTGATCTCAAAATACACTAGTACCAGCACCTTTGACCCACCCCCTCCAACACACAACGAGAGCCAGACCCTAGTGCCTTCGGGCTTGCCAGCTATTGTCACACTGATCTTTATATGCATTTCCTTATCCGGGCGGGGGATCTGGCCCACGATGCGAGAGAAGGATCAGGAACAGATTTTGACCAGATTTCTGACCAAGGAAAACTGCCCCAAACAAATGAGACTATTTGTCAAAATAAGCACAGAAAATAAATACCGAAATGCCACCTTATCCATCCAAACATGGGATAGTTGTAGAAACATAAGTCATATGAATAAAGAAGAGTATTTAAAGATATCAAACAAGGGCAGTAAGTGGATGGGAGTGATGAAGTGAGAGTAGTACTTAAAATCAATGTATCAGGGTTTAAATCCTAACTTGCTGGCAGCATTTTAATAGTTTGTGATTTAGTCACTATACCGTAGACGAGACACTGACAGGCTCGACTCTGTACAGAATAACAAATATGCTGCCTACCTTGGGGGGCCTATGTGATACTTAGATGATAGGCATAAAAGGAAATATGTACAGGACAGGGAAAACTAAAGAGCGAGGTAAGAGGGGATTCTATTTTTTTGTTTTACTGAGTTCATCTGGCGACTACCAGCAAGGGCAAGGCTGCCGAAATCACAAAAAGCATATAACCTAAAAAATTAAAACTACTAAACCCAAACAGAAAAAAGACGAAAACAAAGAAAGAAAGAAAAGAGCGCCTCCCTCAGGAGCAAAAAAAATAAATAAATTGTATGGAGGATGGGGCCCCGTCTGCCTAAAGACCTCAACCAAACCACAGTCCGGTTCACAAAGTCACTCTCAAGGACTCGGGACAGACGGTAGAGCCCCCATTCTGTCCAAACCTGACTAGGACGTTCAATCAAAATATGTGCAAGTGTATAGAGGATTAGGCAATTTTGAGAGAAACGCTCAGGGGAGCACTGCGTCTCGCGAATGCGTCCGATTCGGACGAGACAAAAACAAAACAAAAACGACCTGAAACCGTCGGTGTATGGAGGTGGGGGTAGGCCCAAGGCACACTAAAAATTTCAGTCCGTCATCTCAGATTTTCTTTAGCATGCAGGGCGAAGTGACGTCTTGATTCCTGCCATTAGTCAAAATAGGAAAGAGCAAAATGCTCGTCCGGCCACTCAGTCTGTAAATACAGTCTGGCGCGCTCTCGTTAGTGTGCTCAATTCCCTAAAGCACTACATGACCAGCAACCCAGCAGCAAACAATCTCTACATCCTCCCAACATGTAGCAGCCGTGACGTCACGGATAATGCGAACAAAAGGCTGCGCAGATACCAGTGCCCCAAGGGGATTAAGCACGCTCCGAATTACAAATCGGTCTCCGAACCAAGAACGGAGCACAATATCTGGTCCCAAGCAATGTATTGCAACCATTGCCGTGAAGATAGACGCAATGCCCTGAAGAACACAATAGTCTTCACACAGGGGTAGATAGAATGGAATACACCCCCTTCGGACTTGGAGCCATCAGTGTACACTGGCAGGGCTCTAGTGTGATACGATAAGTGCTCCGTTACACTCGGCTCTAGAAATAGAGTTTTAGCCCTAAACCCAAAACTCTTGGGTCATGATTGATGTCTCGCATCGGTACAGTCGAAATCAGTCTCGGACAACACGAGAGCAGTTGCCATAATGCACTGCGTAAGTCATAAAGTAAGTGGCACCTCCCCAGCATAGATAAGGAGGCTCTCTACAGGAAACATGCAGAAGGCACTGGTCGCCAAGTAGAGACCAGCGTCATGGATTCAGTCCACCATCGGCAATAAGCGCTCAGCTGTGGGTACGTAGAACTCGAATCAGTGATCTAACTTAGAACGAGCAAAGTAACAGTAAAAAAGGTAGAAGAGTTGCCCCCGAGTGTTCAACGTAACGGGACAGAGAATATCCATGTTGCAGGTATATGAACCCTAAGGCTACACGAATGTGCTCGTTCCAAGAGAGGCGTCGCAAAAACAAGACCAAAGAAACGATGCGACTCTACAACGTCCAGACGAGCCTCATTTAAGGACATGGCCAAATCGTAGTGAAGCCGTGTAAAACGGACGAGGTGCACCACCTTAGTCTTGTCCAAAGAAAACCGAAACCAGTGCGCTTCGGCCTAACTCGAGATGCGGTTCAGAACCTGTTGGAGGCTGTGATCTAAGGTAGGCATCATCAAGAGATAGAAAAATCGTCTATGAAAAGAGTGGCGAGAACATCTTCCGGAGCGCCGAAGTAATACCGTTCTTAACAGCAAAGAGAGTGACACGTCCAGGTGGCACACCATCTTATTGGCTTATTTGACCGGAGAAAGCTCACCCAGTCACTCATACGTAGAATCGACCATCTCTTAGGAACTAGGTAAAAAATTAGGAGTCCCCTCGCCCCCAAAGTATGGTGAATCTCTATGATACTGTATCACCAAGGGGTATCATAGGCCCTCAAAATAAAAAAAATAGGGAGGCGAAGGGGTCTCGCAGATAGCAGTCTCCAGCCGGGATAGAACATCCGACATGGAGTTAAACTTGCGAAAGCAGCCCTCTGCATGACACCTCCAGTGTACAGAAAATGAAAATAAGCTAACCTAACATTATCCATTTCCTCCAACTTGCACATGCATGATGTTAGATAAAATGGGGATAGCCGGCAGGGAAAGAATGATCTATTACAGGATTGCTAAAAGCAATCACAGAAGCCATTCGCCAGGAATCTAAGGGAAGATACCTGCCTTCCAGATCCTGTTGAACAATAATAATCCATGCCTAAGCTCACCCAGATGGCGAAGCATGCATTGCGGGATAAAAGTCAAGGGCGATATCCGCGCACGACTCGACGGCGGAACGCGGCTCGCTTAGCGTAAACAGGTTGTTGAAGGGTTAACGGCCTCTGGAGGTGAAGTCCAGTCGGTGGCCCTCAAGAGACGCAAAAAAATGAAAAAAGCGGTCGCGAATGAGGGCCCCACGCCTATACACACCCCTAAATGGGGTCGTCCCATTGAGTCAAGACATTGCAACAAGAAAAGCGGCAAGCGTACTTTGAAGCAAAATGGAATCCGGCCCTCGTCCATGGAAATTCACCGAGGTTGAAATTGTCTCACACTCGGTCGACCATCAGGGAAGCAGTGGCGTGCAAAATGGCCAGATGTTTGAGGAATAGAAGGTCAGGGACGTGTGATGAGGGTGTCTGAGAACTCAACGGCCTCACTAATCGATTTAAACTCCTTGACAGAGATAGAGAAGTCGGTCATTCCCTTGAATGCGGGCCACGGTGCCCGATCCATGCACTACAGAGGTGACTTCTCAGGCGGGAATGGTCCGACAAAAGATATTTCAATGGGTTAAGTGATCATTACTAGGCGGGGGGGAAGACCACCTTCCAACCCAAAAGAGCCTCCTTTAACCTCGAAAGCTACAACTGCTGGCGTGAGGCGGGTAGTTTAACCACCAATAGATCTCGTTCGAGCTCTCGGGATTTCCTAGCCCTAAACCCAAAGGGCTTAGGGTATGACTGGCTTCTCTCGATGGCATACAGGCGCATAATGTAATGCATTGCACATGGCGCAGAGCAAGTGCTATCTCCCCAGGATTGACAAGTAAACTTTCAATGTGGGATGTGCAGAAGGCACTGGTCACCATGTGAAAGCCGGTGTGATAAATCGAGTCCACTTTCTGTATACAAGATTCCAGGTAAGGCGTCGGTCAAGCAAGAGACTATGGAAAGGGTGGGATTTCACCACTTCCAATCGAACCCCATTTGGTAACAAGTTCGAGTCAGGGTGGAGCAGTAGATGGCGGCAGAAGTGCACCACCTTAGTCTTGGCCAAGGAAAAGTGAAACCTGAGCGCTTCGGCATTGCAAGAGATGCGGTTCAATGCCTTTTGGAGTCGACATCTGGGCAGCACCTAAAGAATTCGAAAGGTCGTCCACCACCACGTAGAACATAGCGAGGACATCTTCCGGCAGCACCGTGATACCATTGATGTTCAAGGCAAAGAGTGTGACACTGAGGACACTTCCCTGCTTGACAACCTCTTTCTTGTCTATTGGGCTGGAGAGGGCTCCCCCACATGTATGAGGAATCGAATATCTCGTAGAAATTGGCATATGCAATTGTGAGGCGTCACCTAACCCCTATCGTTTGGAGGGTCATGATACCGTACCGCCGTGCGGTATTATAGGCCTTCTCTAGATTGAGAAACAACATGGAGTAATGACATCTACCAAGGAAGGCTTCGCCGATAGCAATTTCCAGCCGGAAAAGAGCATCCCACATGGAATGAAACTTGCGGAAGCAGCACTGTGCTCCGCTGTCCAGGAAATAAGCTATTCTAACATTTACCAATTTCCCCATAAACTTTCACAAACAGGAGGTTAGAGAGATTGAGCGGAAACTGGCCGGGAAAGAGTGATCTCTCTTCGATTTCCGAAAAGCGATCACAGTAGCCATTCGCCGAGTCTAAAAGGGTACCCTCTGTCCAGATCCTGTTGAACAAATCTAACGGCTGTGCATGAAGCGATAGCGGAACGAAACTCACTCAACGTAAACCTCCTGTCTTTGAAGGATTCTCCGCCTCTGGAGGAATTTTTTCTTTTTTTTTAAAGAGCTCATCTGGCGACTGCCTACTTGGGCATTAAGTCGCCGCATTAAAAACCTGCTAAGTACTAGGCTACTTTAAAATCAAATTAAAAAAACAAAAAAAGAACAAACCCAACACCAAAAATTAAAAAAAGGAAAAGGCAACGAGCAGGAAGCAAGCTCCTGCGTCGGGGGGGAGGTCCTCCCGGCACAGGAACGTGCGACCTATAAGGGAAAAAAAAACACAGAAGAAACAAAAAAAAAACTGGTAAAATAAAAGGGAAAAGGCCGGCCTCCACCAAAAGGTCTACAAGTCCACCAGTCAATGTGCACGCACTCGTCCCGAGTACAAGGGACAGGCGGTAGCGACCCGGCCAATCCCGGTATCGGGACAGGTAGCGTGCGCGAAGAATATCAAGACTGGGAAATTCGACAAGAATGTGCCTTACAGTTTGGGGGACGACGCAGTCGTCACAATAGGGCGCTGGCAAGCGCTCCACCAAATGGCGATGCGTCACACCAGTGTGCCCGATTCGGAGACGACAGAAAGCGACCCGAAGCCGTCGCGGCATTGGGGGATAGGTCCATGGGAACAGTCGCGGCGCAGGGGCACGCACATTTAAGTTCCCTTCGACCGTCTCCCATCTTCTTTGCCAAGCGGTCCGAAGAGCTGCCCGTATTCCTGCCATGTAGTCGGTGTGAGGAAGAGCGAAACGCTGGTCCGGTCGCCGAGTCCTCGCGGACTTTTTGGCGCCCTCATTCTCCGCAATCCTACATGTCCAGGAATCCAGCAGAAAATAATCTCGACATCCGCCAGGCTCGCCAAAACCGCGGCGTCACGAATATCACGAACCAGGGGATACTGAGATTCCAATGCCCCGAGAGCACTCAGGGCGCTTTGTGAGTAGGTATAGATCACAATCCGGTCTCCGAACCGGGCACGTCGCGTAATTTCCCGTACCGAGTGATGTATTGCCACCAGCTCGGCCGTGAAGACAGAAAGCGCCTGGCAGAGCCCCGCTGACTTCAAACAGAGGGGATACGGCGTGGAAGCCGACCCCCTCTTGGGACTTGGAGCCATCCGTATACTTTTCTTTAAGGGGCTATCTGGCGCCATCCGTATACACTGGCACGGTTCCAGCGTGACACGAGGTGTGTTCCAAAAAGGTTGAACGCAATACTCCCGGCGCTGTACAAGCTTTGGGAGCAGAGGCGTGGCGACAAATAGCCAAATGTGGTACCCTCCAGGGTGGCGTCCTGGGCAGAACCAGGGGCGGTTTTTTTTAAGGGGCTATTTGGCGACTGCCCACTTGGGCGTAAGTGGTGAACCAGGGGCGACACCGGCCCGAGAGCTATATCTAGCTCTCGAAGGAGTTTCCTGGCCCTAAACCCGAAGGGCTTAGGGTATGACTGGTGTCTCTCGGCGGCATAGGCACCGTCGAAATCAGCTGCGAATGCAGTGAGAGCTGTTGGCGACTGAGGGAGGCGCCGGGCTCGCGCGTACAGGCAAATAATGCACTGCACACGGCGTAGAGCGAGTGGCGTCTCCCCAGCATCGACTAGTAGGCTCTCAATGGGGAAAGTGCGGAAGGCATCGGTCGCAAGGCGAAGGCCGCTGTGGATCGAGTCCACCTTCCGCAATACACGCTCGGCTGCGGATGCATAAAACTCGCATCCGTAGTCGAGCTTCGAACGAACAAAAGATCGATAAAAGAGTAAGGCAGTAGCCCTATCAGCGCCCCAAGCGCTGAACGTCACGGAACGGAGAATGTCCATGGCGCGGGTACAAGAGACACTAAGGCTGCGAATATGAGCCTCCCAGGTGAGGCGTCGGTCAAATAAAAGACCAAGCAAACGGTGCGATTCAACCACTTCCAGGCGTAACCCATTAAGAAACAAGTCTGGATCTGGGTGGAGCCGTGGATGGCGGCAGAAGTGCACCACCTTAGTCTTGGCCAAAGAAAACCGAAACCTGTGCGCTTCGGCATAGCGAGAGACGCGGTTCAATGCCTGTTGGAGTCGACGCTCCAGAGTTCGCATCTGGGCCGCGCCAAAGAGATCGAAAGGTCGTCGTGCACGTAGAGCGTAGCGAGAACATCTTCCGGCAGCACAGAGGTGATGCCGTCGATGTTGAGGGAAAAGAGTGTGTCACTGAGGACACTTCCCTGCGGGACACCCTCTTCCTGCTCCATTGGGCCGGAGAGGGCTCTTCCCCACCCGTACGCGGAATAGACGATCTCGCAAAATTCAGATATAAACATTGTGAGGCGTCTCCTCGCCCCCATCGTGTGGAGAGTCTCCATGATACCGTATCGCGATGCGGTATCATAGGCCTTCTCCAGGTCGAAAAAAACCGTGGCGTAGTGCTGTCTACGAAGGAAGGCCTCACAGACGGTATTTTCCAGTCGGAGCAGAGTATCCGACGTGGAATGGAACTTGCGGAAGCCGCACTGTGCAGAAGACAGATGGCCTCCGCTGTCCAGAGAAAAGGCTGATCTAACATTTACCAATTTCTCCATCAACTTACACACGCAAGAGGTTAGAGAGATTGGGCGGGAACCGGCTTGCGAAAGGCGAGCACAGTAGCGATTCGCAGGCATCTGGAAGGAGACCCTCCACCCAGATCCTGTTGAACAAATATAAGATAAAGGCCATTCCCTCGCTCACCCAGGTATCTAAGCATGGCGTACGGGACATCGTCCGGACCATGGGCGGTGTCCGCGCACGAAGCAAGAGCGGAACGCAACTGTCGTTGAAGGGTTTTCCGCCTCTGGAGGTAAAGTCCAGTCGGCGGCCTTCCGCGACATCACGACGTGCATTGAATGCTGGCGGAGAAGCATCCCGGCTAGAGAATGCGGAGAAAGCGGTCGCGAAGGATTCCGCCACGGTCGCGGGGTCGAAATATACCGGAACCTAGCCATAGCCCGACGAAATTCACGGACAATGAAATCGTTCGGGCGGCGCTTATAGCGCATGTAGGCATAACGCTTCTGTTTGAGGGCCGTCTCACACTCGGCCGACTACCACGGCAGTGGTCGGTATGCAATATGGGCAGACATTCTGGAAATAGTGAGGCCCGCGGCGATGTCTATACCGGAGAAGAACTCAACGGCCTCATATACCGACCTAAACTCCATGACTGAGATAGAGAATTCAGTTATTTCCTGAAATGCAGGCTACCGCGCCCGCGCCAAGCACCAGGGAGGTGGGCTCTCAGGCGGCAGTTGCCCTGAAAATGATATTTGAATGAGAAAGTGATCACTACCATGGAGGTTATCGACCACCCCCCAATCAAAATCAGGCTGTGCATCCGAAGAGCACAGAGATAGGTCAAGGCAAGAAAATGAAGCGGTTCTCGGACAGTGATGCGTAAACTCATCCACGTTTAGGACAACCATCTCAAGCTCTTCGATCAGATCGGCAAGGACTTGTCCCCTGGGATTTATGGAGTAATCTCCCCAGAGAGGATGCCTGCCGTTCAGATCTCCAAGCAAGAGAAAGGGCCTCGGCAACCGTGCCACGACGCAGCGGAAGTCCCCCACGTCGAAGTCAGCTGAAGGTGGAATGTACGCAGAAATAATAGTATATCTACTATCCAGGTAAACCTGCACAGCCACTGCCTGAAAGGAGGTATCTAAAGTGAAAGGAACAACGGAGACATCATGCCGGATGTAAACCGCGCATCCCCCAGCCCGGCCCCCCATCTCGTGGTGGTGGGGTTGCAAAACCCTTATACCCCGGGAGGGCGGGCAGGGGGCACGCGCCTAGCATGGTCTCCTGCAGAATAATAGCTAACGGGGAACGGGATGAGACTAGCCTCCGCAGCTCCTCCCAGTTGGCCGGGAGTACACCGCAATTCCATTGAAGGAATATGCCCTCCAGACCTAGCTAGGAGAAGACGCGGGGGCCCTCTTCGAACAGAAGACCCTCACGGGAATAGCCGTACGCTTCCCGGAGGCAGAACCCCGGACGCTGTTGGCCGGACAATGCGCTGTCGCCTTCGAGGATTTATTACGGGAGTTTGGGCTCGCTATGCGAGTCTTTTCCTCCCTCCACCTCGAAACCTTGGGCAGGCGTTGCGGCTTCGGAGACGGGGGGCCCTCTTTTCGAGGATATACCATCGCCGAGCAACTCAGCCTAGCATTAGGCGTGTGCGAAGGAGCCTAAGCTCCTTTGTTGCTGTCCTCCTTTCGGAGGACAGTTTTAGTTACCCCGGAAGATGGCCTGGCGACCAACTTCAGGGGTGTTGCCTCCTGTGAGTCTAACGACTGGGTGGAGGTGCGTGTCCGTTTCGCCTTACGGTAAACGTTCACGTTGGGGGAAGGGGGGGATAGCCCTGGTTTTAGCCGGGGCTGGGTGTGAACCCTTTGTGCCGCCAGCTTTACTAGGGGAGCACCCGGGTTGAGTAGAGCCCACATAAGGGCTCCGAATGGGCGCAGAAACAACCGTGCTTGTTGGCCTGGATAGGCCAGGAGCAGAGGAAGTCTTTCTAAGCATTGAGGCGTTAGACGTCCCAGGCAGAGCCGGGCGCGCCAGGACCAAGTTATTAGCCTCGCGGAATGAGAGTCAATCCTGGGCCTGAACGGCCAGGATCTTTCTTAAGGAGATATGCCCCACATTGCTTCAAAGAAGCAGGGTGCGGCTCTCCGCAATTGACACACTTGGCCACACACGATTTGGACTTATTGTGTGGGGACTTGGAGCAATTTACACATACTTAGGGTGACCCCGACTTTGCACGCCTACATGAACGATTCGTATGGCCGAAGCGGTGACAGTAATAGCACCGCTGCGACAGTGGCATGAATGCCTTCACGCAGTAGCGATACCAAATAGCATGCACCGACTCAGGGAGCTTGGCACAGTCGAACGTGATGAAGAATGTAGGGGTGGGTCACGAGGCCCCTCCCTGTTTTCTCATCACATGTTCGACCTTGACCACCCCATGGTCGGCCCGCTCTAAGGTGATGTGCTCTATGGAGTAGTCCACGAGTTCCCTCACATAAGCTACTCCTTTCACAAAGTTCATGGTAGAGTGCGGCGTCACACTCACCGGGGTTCCATCAAGTGTCTGAAGAGCATTATCTTGGCCGCCTCGGAGGGATCCGCCGCATTCGCCAGAAGGCTCCCGTCTGAGAAACGGGTCACCTTCGGCTCTCTATCAATTACACTAGCTAATGCTCTCCTCTGATGGATCATGTTGCCCTTGGCCAACATGCTGCCATCAGTGGAGCAAATAACAAGGAAGCATTTGAAGCCAGCGGGCTCGAAAATGCCATGTAACCTCTGAATGAGGGGCCCCGATGTCATCGAGGCTCCGCCCTGCATCCTTTTGGTCTTAGTCAGGAGCTCCGCACCCTTGGGGGCAGAGGGGCCAGATATGCCGATCTTGGCTACGTTGCTTACTGAAGCAGCAGATCCATCCGTCCCCGCAGGCCCTGCAGATGGAGAGGAGCCCCGAATGTTCTTAGTCTTTGTCCTATTTTTTTTTATTTTTAGGAGTGGAGGGTGGGGAATGAACCCGCCCGGATTCGCTCCCATGGAAGGCCCTACTGTCTGAGGCTACGTTGCTTCAAGGACCATGTCTATCTCAGGGGAGGGCCTCCAGTTGGCCATTCCCCCCAAGGACATCGCAGGTCCTACTGCAATAGTGTCTTTAGTCTCATCTTGGGAGGCACAGGCCTTAACCCAGCAAGGTTTAATATTCTTGCCAGCAGGTCTTTTGAGGGAAGTGACCAAAGGGGCCTGGCTTCCCTCTCCCACCTAAGGTGGTTTGCCCTACCGAGCCACTTCAATGGGGAACGGGCGGCTATGGGCTGCCTGCTGGCTTTCTTGGCAGGCTCCTTGGAAAGAAAAGGGTGGACTGCCGTTGGTAAGAGGGAGGTGCCCCAAGGTATCTCCAGACAAGGGGGTGAGGGGGAATCCCCTACACCCATAGGCGAACGAGTGGAGTAAGCATCCTCTCCAGTTAGAGAAGTTTGGAGGGTCCCCTGCGCAAGCACAGCGGGGAGGGGGGGAGGGACCTCTATTTTATCTGTGGAGCTGCCCGAGGGTAGCTCCAATGATGAACAGGGGCAAATGAGGGGAGAAAATTTGTTTTTTCATCATTGGGCATGGTGACCCTACATTTTTCACAGGATGCATATGCTCATCACCCCTCGCAGTAGCCCGCCCTGCAAGGGGTGTGTACATGCCTGGCAGAGCCAGGTGCCGCCATTCAGGATCACCCTTCCCGCCTGGTGGCCTGGCAGTCCCTCGGCATGGTGGCTCCACCTTGGACACGGCGTAAAACAAAAATAGATGGTGAAGTGAGAAGGAAAGGAGTGTGAGGAATGTATGGGTGGGGATGAAGCAGGTTGTTAAAAACCCACCATCCCAAACTGGAACTCAGGGATCAAGGAACATTGTCCCCTCCCCCCTGATCCGGGACGTTTGGCTAAGAAGAAAGTCAGCATCTACCCTGTGAAATTAGAGGCTGACCAGAGAAAGTTGTGGGAGAGGTTGTATGAAAAGCGACGAAGTAGGGTAGAAATACAGGCAGTCTGAAAGAAGGAGAAGAGGCTAAGCTGGAGTCGGACGGGGTGCTGAGTCCCGTCAGCATGGCGGTCAGGATGGCAAATCGCCGCGCCCCTTAAGAGGCCTCTGGAGGTAAAATCCAGTAGGCGACTTTCAGTGAAACACTAGGTGTATTGAATGCTGGCGGAGTAACATCTCAGTTAGACAATGTGGAGTGTGAGGAAATCATTCATGAGACTACACCACAGATGTGGGGTATAAAGGTGCAGTCCCGTTATCCTGGAGAACAGGAGGGGTCCCGCAAGAACTTGCCTCAAATCCATTTGACTCGCCTCAACGGCTCTGCAAGAGAGGTTTTCCTTTTAAGTGACGACATGTATGCCCGCCAGGAAGAGCGGCGTGCAAGCTTCAAAATATACCGGAACCTAGTACTAGCTTGATGAAATTTACCGACAGTGAAGTTGTTCGGGTGGCGATTATAGCGCATGTAGGCATATCACTTCCTTTCTGAGGGCCGCCTCACACTCGGCTGACCACCACGGAAGCAGACAGCATGCAAAACAACTAAACTTGCAGGAATATTAGTTAAGACTATATCCATCTCGTCGATCAGGTTGGCAAGGACTTGACCCTTGGGATTGATCATTTATGTAGTTCCTCCAGTGGGGGTGCCTACCATTCAAATCCCTGAGTAGGAGAAAGGTATCTGTAACCGTGTTCGACAGGACGGAAGTCTCCCGCGTCAAAGTTGAATAACTGTGGAATGTACCCAGAAATAACACTATACCTCAAATCCAGGTGGAGCTGCACTGAAATTGCCTGAAAGGAATTTATAGCAATAGAATGGAGACATCATGTTGCATATAAATCACGCCTCTTCCTGCCCGACCCTCATCCTGTGGTGGTGGGGTTGTAAAATCCTTATACTCCGAGAAGGTGGGCAGGATACAGGCACCCAGTATGGTCTCCTATAGAGAGAGATAACAGGGAACGGGAGGAGATGAGCCTCTGCAATTACTCTCAGTTGCCTCAGAATTCCACTGGAGGAAAAGGGCCATCCAGGTCTAGATCGGAGATGCAGACCTGGAGTTAAAACTCCAGGCACTGTCACCTCCGAGGAGTTATCGGGGGATGTTGGGTTTGCTCTATGTGCCTTGGAGCCTTTGGCAGGCGGGGGTCCCCCATCTCCGAGTCGCCAGCTCCAACTTTTGGTGTAGGCATGGGAGCCGAAGCTCATTTGGTGCTGTCTTCCTTTCCAGGGCCAGTTTTAGAAGTTCCCGAAGACTGTCTCACTGCCACATTCCTGAAGGGGGGGGGGGGAGCCTGTGAGTTTAATGACTTGGTGGAGGCGCGCGGCCGTTTCGCCTTACAGAAAACAGTCACACAGGAAGCCTGGTTTTAGCCAAGGCTGGGTGTAAGCCCTTTGTGCCACTAGGTCTTCCAGGGGAGCGCCTCCGGATAGGTGGGGTGGGTTAAATCTGCACAATGGTTCCGAATGGATGTATTAGCGACCATGCTCATAGGACTGGAGGGGCCAGGAGCAGAGGGTGCCTTTTTAATGATTGAGGCATAGGACATGCCGGGTAGCACTGGGCATGACTGGACTAACTCCTTAGCCTCGCAAAAAGAGTTGGTCTGTAACCTTGTAGTAGTTTGGTTGTCCACTTCCCCTCCCCTATGTCTAATCTCTTTCTTCTTTTGCAGAATGTGTGTGTGGATCGTGTGATCATTGTCTTTGCTTTGTGTGGGGAGGACTCGATGGATCTCTATCGTGCTCGCCCATTCATCTCTGTTTTCTTTTTAGGTGGATTTTTTCAGCTAATATTTTTGTGTAGTAGTAGTTTGGAAGTCATTAGTTGTGACTGAAGAAGGAAGAGCCACCTAGACGGAAAATAGGTGAGTGAAGATTGTGTGAGAGTGGATATGGTTGAATATGTTAGGAGTAAAGATGTTGAGAATGTAGGTGACTGAATATGCCTTCTCTTTTCCAGTTCTGTGGTACCGATTGTCGCCGACCATCTGGCTTTCGGAGACGACTGAAGCCAATCTTGACTCTTGTGTGGCAGTAAGGGGACGGTTTTCGAAGCGTGAATCTCGAGACTGCCTGCAAGTCGCTTACGCATCGATTGGAGCCAGAGCCATCCCATTTTCCACTTTGACTGGAACCACCACTTCCCCGTCCTTGAGTGCAGATCATTTTGCCTTGGCTGGAGCTGGACTCCCAGTCCCTTAAGAAAAAGGAACCTCCCTTTCCTCAAGAAAGCGGGCCCGCCTCCCTCGCCCCCCCGCTCCCATACCGGTGATAGCGCTCCCAGATCTGATAAAAGTTGGACAGACTCACATGTTGGCATTGGGCAATATATATGGAAACAGAGGAAAATATGACTTACTTGAGCAAATCTCCAGCCTTCCTACTCCTAATAAGTATACCGTGGCAAGCTTTGACATTACAAATCTATGCACAAACATTCCATTACAAGAAACAATTGACATCCTTTTACACAAAACTTTCACTTATTCTCAACATTTTCTACAATTTAACCAAGCACAATTTTGTTCTCTTCTTGATTTATCGGTTTCCAATTCCTATTTTCTCTTTAATAACAAACTTTACCTTCAAAAAGAAGGGGTCGGGATGGGACTTCCATTAGGTCCAACTTTTGCTAATATTTTCCTCTGTTTCCATGAAACCTCTTGGCTCCAAACATGCCCCAAAGAATTCGCCCTAGTATTTTATAGGCGTTTCATTGATGACTGCATGATTTTGTTTCGTAAAAAACAACATGCATCTAAATTTCTTGAATTCCTTAACAAGCAGCACCCTAAAATACAATTCACTATGGACATAGAAAACGATGGCTGCCTGTCTTATTTAGACATCAAGTTAACCCGCACCCCCATCGGATTATCTACAAGTGTTTTTCGCAAAGCCACTTGGACTGGCCTATCAACAAGCTTCTTTAGCTTTATTCCACGTTCTTTTAAAACTAATACTATTGACACCCTGCTACATAGAGCATTTAAAATATGCTCTAATTACAAACTATTACATGAAGAGTTTTCTTTTCTTAAGAATTTTTTTCAAGACAACGGATTCCCAAAGTTTTTTGTGGAAAACCGCATAAGGAAATGTCTTGATCATTTCCTTAATCCGACTGAAGATAAAGCCACCGTTAATAAACTTTTACACTTCTGGTCTGTACCCTTCTTTGGCCCACAAACATCAAAGATGACTGTTGAAATATGCTTGATTATCAAAAAAAATCTGCCCTTTTTGGACCTCAAAATAATCACCCCAAACCAATATACAATAGGCTCGCTCTTTCATTATAAAGATCGCCTTCCTGATGCGTGTCGTTCATCTCTCATATATAATTACTTGTGTCCATCATGCGATGCGACCTATATTGGCTCTACCAGCCGAACTCTCAAATCAAGAGTCGAACAGCACGCCGGGAGGTCCTGCCGTACGGGTTTGCCCCTAGCCAAACCTGACTATTCTATCATCCGACTCCACGCCAATTCTTGCAATTTACAGGTAAAGGTCGAAGAATTTTCAATAGTCTCTACAGCTAATACCCTCTCTGATTTACAAATCCTTGAATCCATATATATTTTAGATAGTAAGCCCACACTTAACGACCAAACATCGTCTTTCCCATTACATATTACACGTTAGATAGTTCCCTTACTTTACCACCTTCTTAGTTTAAATTAATGTTTCCCTTACTTTGCCACTTTCATGTTAATTTGTGCAATCTTGCTATTACCAATGCAATTCCATCAATTATCGTTGTGGTATCATGACTTATACAAAAAAGTGACTTGTAAGACCATTCCCCTTATGTTACCTATCCAACGTCAATTAGAATTACTTCGTATTACTTTTTATTAGAATTACTCTGTATTTATACTAAATATAATTCCAGTACCCAGAAGATGAGGCTGGCCCTCGAAACGTTGGTCAAAAATTAAATGAAGAAAGAAAAATGCATTTCTTTTCTGTTGCCCTGGTTCTCTTATATATATTGAAACTCCGGACTATAAAGAACGGATCACATGAATCTCTCTCTCTCTCTCTCTCTCTCTCTATATATATATATATATATATATATATATATATATATATATATATATATATATATATATATATATATATATATATATATATCTTTCGTTTATGGTTAGAAATAGTAAATATTTTGGTAATTGGGTAAATTTGCATTTTTTGTTTTCTGGGGTTGTGGTTGGTCGCCATTATTTTTTGTGTGTAATATAATAGAAAATACTCTCTCTCTTCAAACCACCGAGCGGACCTTGTCAGGGCGGCGGGAATTTTTGGCTGGGGACTCGCGACCCCGCTGCTACAACCTGAATGGCTAGGACTTTCATCTCAAAAAGATACAAGCTACATTGCTTTGAAGAAGCAGGGAGCGGCTCGCCACAAATCACACACTTGGGACTGTGCAATTTAGATTTATCATGCAATGCTTTTGAGCAATTTGCCCATAATTCAGGTTGACCCGATTTGGCACGTTTGCAGGTTCAATTTATATGGCCCAAGCGGTGGCAATGGTAGCACTTCCGCAGTAGTGGCATGAATGCATTGATTCGGTAGCAATATCAACCGACACAAACCAATTTAGGGAGCCTGTCACAATAGAAAGTGAGAATGTAGGGGGGTATGAGTCTCGAGCCCCTCCCCTGTTTTTTCATCACATGGTCGACTTTCACCGGTCTTTGGTCAGTCGTAACTTGTATGAAATAGCCCATCTGCCATTTGGCTGAAGACAAAACTGAATAGCCAGTGTATCATTACCGAGGAGGTTACAAGACGATGACAATCTGATGATTAAGAAGATCCCAACCACCAAAATTCAAATGGATAAGAGGTACTTATCCCTACAGATGCACTCATTTTGGTTTGTCAGCCTTACACAATAACAATCTTGCTGACAAACAACATACGAGTATATGTGTGAAAGTGTAACACTCCTGTGGAACATACTCAACTTTCTCAAAAAGAAAAGGTCGATTAACTACTCTTTTCAGGACCACAAGACCTTCAATAATAAAAAAAAGATTAATACAATCATCACACCTCCACAATAAATTTCTTGTGGAGTGTACAGCAAAAAGTCAGTGGAAGGATGGGATCATTACCTTCCCTCTCCCGCGTTATCTTGGAGAACGAACCCATGCACTTCCTTCTTCACTTGAAGGAAGATGTAGGCCTCCATATTGGGCTTCAAGCTCTGATAAACATCTTGTGTGGAATGCTGGTTTTCAGGCATATTCTGAATACCGAGTTTGGTCAGGTGGTTATCCAAATTGGACACGTATCTGGAATCAGCGAAGTAGGAGGTTGAGATAAATGACCCAGTTTAAATTTTAGGACACAAGTCCAACTCCTACTCAAGGAAAGCAGAGCTTACCAAAATGTGCAAAGAATTTTGTTGTAAGAAAGGACGAAACAAAAAATAGAAATGAATCTAAAAAAGGACCTTCTTACCACAATTAAAAACATGCTCCAAAAATATCATGACCAAATGGGGAGGACTTTAAAACTAACAAATTTCCCCCCGATAATTCACCACCTAATTCAAATGAGGGCACAATTCCCTTAGTGAGGTGACTGAATGAGTGGATCATGTTTGTGAGAGGTTTGAGCAGTCGAGGAGAAGGTGTTTAGTGTAGTCTGGGTCTTGGTTACATCGGATGTAGGTTGGTGCTGAGGTAGTTTATTGTGCTTGTACTTTTGGACGATGGTTGAGTGGCCTGATCTTAGAGGCTGTTTGTCTTTGGGTGAGGGTAGTGGGGATGTGTTTGATCAGTTTGTGGTGTGTGCATGTGGAGAGGAAGAGTGGTATGTTATTTTACTAGAATTGGTAGTAGTATGCTGGGGATACTTTTTTCAGTCTGGGTTGGTGGTGGTTTTGTTTTGAGTTGGTGGTTTGGGTGGGATCAATTTCGTGCTGAGCTCAAGATTTGGGGTTCTAT
The DNA here is from genome assembly GCA_963969495.1 of Ceratothoa steindachneri. NCBI lineage: Eukaryota > Metazoa > Arthropoda > Malacostraca > Isopoda > Cymothoidae > Ceratothoa > Ceratothoa steindachneri. The sequence goes on from OZ018325.1 coordinate 31,898,559, forward strand.
CATGTTTAGATGTACTTCAATTGATGGAATTTTGGGCTTGACATGTGTGGTATGGGGGTCTTTTGTGAACATCCTGTGACAATTTTGAGTGCTTTGTTTTGTAATGTTTGGAATTTGTCTACATTGTATTTGGATAGTGTCAGGTACCAAAACTGTGATGCAAACTTGATGGAAGTCTGAATGAATTGTCTGTATAGTGTGATTAGTGGCTTCAGTGGTCAGAAGATACTAGTGCATGGGCAACTCCCCTGTACTAGTCCTTCCCCTATACCCTGGCAGGTCCTCAATCTAATCTAATGAAAGAAGTGCACTGATAAACAACCAGCATTCAGATAGAGAACATAAGAAAAATCTGGTTGAATAAAATCCACTGAGGGTTATCTAGGTGAGCCACCCATCAAGACATTCTTGACCAACCAAACCCACTCAAAAAAAAACATCAAAAGGATTCAGTCAATCAAAGTACCAAAAAATGAATGCCTCCAAAGGATGTTAATTCACAAATGAAACTAAAATTATCTATATACAATAAAATGGACCAAATTGTTTTTTGTCAAATCATACTTAAAATATCCATATAGTGGTCTAACTTAGATTGAAACTCATCAACTCTGTTACCACTAACCACCTCACTGGGCAAACCATAATGAAACTCTACTACCCTTTGACTAAAAACTTTTGGGGGAATACCTATCCTAGACTGTTTCATCATCAGTTTCCTGTCATCACCCTGTGTACTTCTCTCACCACATAACTAAAATTTTCTAGAAAAGTGCCCTCATCCGAATATGTAAAAAGTATAAATGCATGAATTATATGAGATCTAAAGCAATCTACACCATACAGAAAATATTTTCAACTTCAACCTATCTTCACATCCTATTTCACTGAAGGATAAACTTAGTAGCTTAATACTATTAAAACAACACCTAGACCTCTGTCGAATACAGTTCCTCTAGACTACACATAGACTGAAACATCCATGCCACTAAATCCAAGGCCTATATTCATGACACCAAATCATGGAGTGAGGTACTTCAAGGAATCCTACCACCCAGAAACCAGGACCCCATGACTCATAAAATTGTGTATACACACACAACACAGCAAATCATCCAATCTCTGATTTCAACCATATTAAAACAGTATTCCAGGAGACATCGACCAAGAAGAAACACCTTTCCAAGAGACTGCTGACAAAGTAGTCACTACCCAAAACTAAACATCTATAAACTCTAAGACAGCCTGACACCACTGCCAGTAAAAACCAAGACTAGTAAGGATGAGACTGTTAGCTAAGGACCAAAAGGAAATAAGTAACCCTGTCGCACCTAGCCTTACTCTTTAGCATATTGGTACTCCTCTGGTGACAAGAGAGGGCTATCACTTTGCCCCATCTCAACATGCAGCTTGAGGAAATGGTGTGGATATTGTTCAATCTTCTGGAGTCTGGTCCGCAGATAACTGCAGATAATATACTGTATTCGGTCCATCTGTTTTGGAGATAATTTTATTTGGGGTTTTTTTTAAGAGTTATTGAAAGAGAAATGGGTTTTAGTTACACAATGACAATGCAGAAGAGGAGCTGAGCTCATAGAGCATCTCCATTGCCTAGTTTTAAAGATACAACTATTCTTCTACATGCTTGTATTTTAATTTCTCTTGATTCATGGTTATGAATATAGACAAGACTTTTAAACCACAACTTGTTAAACTAACAAACTTTAAGAAATATGAGAGATTCTTTTTCATAAACTCTAAGCACAGACCAAAAGCTTGGGGTCTGAATATGATATTCAAAACAATTGGTGAAAGATTTTTAAATAAAAGAATTAACATTATGAAGATATTCATGTTAGACTAAATAGTGAATTCTTAAAACTTTTGTCCAATTATGAGGCTTAAAAGACCCTCTTCCCAGTGTTTACTTTACAGAGGAAATGAATAATTTGATACTAAAATTAGAGAGTATTATAGTCACCTTTAACAACCTACCTCAAGCTTATGAATGGAAGTTTTTATATCTTTTTTCCCATATCTTCTCAGATTTTCAGTCATCTGAGCCAGCTGATCTAGCATACAATCGACTGCCTCATTCTGATGAACTAGCAATGTGGGTGACATCTTTTCACTTATCCACAACTAAAACAATGATTTAAAACTAAGATTAACTTAAATCCAAATCTTATGGGAATATATGTTGTGCAGTAGTTATATAAAATAAGCATTGCCAGGGAAAGAAGATAATCTACACTGAATTATATTTTGAAATATAATTTAAAAAAGGATACATATTTGTAGTATAAAATTTTATGAAAGCAAAAAAATTACACACCTCTTACAGCAAAGATAGTAGTGACTTTAAAGCAGACTTAAAACATGAAGTGGTTCTTTTAGGCATAAAAAATGGGATAGCAGTGATTATAGGCATTGAATTTTAATTAATGATTCTTACCTCCTCTATTTTACGCAATACATCAGCTGATGTTGCATCTTCTCCATCGTTAGTCTCAAATAAACTATCACCTAAAGTATCGTCATTCATATTTTGATTTCCAATATTTGTGAAAAGATGTTAAGATTTAAATAGGCATTGATACATAGCTAAAGGATAATAACACTAGAGTTAAAAATTTGTGATATAATTCTTAATCCACTGAAAAAAGTTTGCATAAGAAAATTAATGATTTATAATTACTTTGTAGTGAAGTACACCTAATTTCAAATTGTCTTGCTAGGACACACAGCTCTCCCTTGCCTAGTGGATATGGCATTAGTTTTCTACCATTGAGGTACTGGATTCAATCCCATGGGAGAGCAGACAAATATCAGCGCATGTAGAGGTTGGGCCACTAATTGGTGAATGTGCAACTATTCAAAACACCACTCTCTTTCCAGTCTTCACAGCACAACATTTCAACTCCCTCCTCAGTTCCAGAACATTGCTGATAGAGTACTAGTATCCCTTATGGGGTCACTCATATCCACATACCTCTGACACAGAACTACAAGGGGTTCTCTGATTAATGGTTAGTATCAAAACACAATAGTACCAGACACACCCACCCACCCAATGAGGACTGACCTCTGGTACTTTGGAGCTCACTGACAATTGTCATATTGATCTTCATCTGCATTTCATTAACTGGTCAGGGGCTCTCATCCAAGATACATTGGATATATGGCTTAACCTCCTGCTACTACTTACTACTGGACACAGGCTATTTAATTTTTGAAAAAGGAAAGTAATGAAGAATGATAAGATGTGTTGGCACTAAAATTATAAACTTGAAACCCCTCAAAGAATAATAGCAAGAAATAGCCTATAAAAAAGAAACACATACACAGTTTGAACTCACCTCTCAGATCCACAGGAGACCCGGCAATACTGGAAGGCCAAGGACAGTCCTGGCCTAGGGTAGACGACCTCAGATATCGATAATTAGCAGAATGCAAGCTAAATTCTAGGCTAATACTATTGACCTAACACAACACCAAATGCCTATTTCTCCGGATCTGAGAATGCTCTACAACTATTTGATGATATAAGAAACACAAAACCATGACCACTTCCCAAGTACAAATAAATGAAACCACTAATTACAAAAGATACAAAAAGAACCAAATAAGAATGACTTAGCCTAACATCGGCATCAGTCCCTCCAGAGAATTATGACAACGCCACAAGGATGAAAAATCACAATGCGCAGCGACAACAAAACAAGTTCTTTCTTCTTCTCCTCCTTCCCCCCCCCCCCAAAAGACTTCTTTTAAATCAGAAACAGCCCTTTCCACTATACACTCCCCCCTGAATTTGAATTCAACATCAAAGCCGAGTGGGAGGATGCCTCATCCTTCCACTTCTCCGAGGGGCTACAGCCTGTTCCTCCAGTTCATTTCCTGTGTCATCCCCAGTTTGATACTCACTCAAACAATCATTGTCACTCTCCCTGAATCCTACCAGTAGGGGCTCATCATCCTTACACGCATCTTCATCTCTGCTTTCCAATCTCTCTGACCTCTCCTCCATGCTCACAGCACGACGCCTAAGATCTTTCACATGTCAAAGTATGCCATCCACTTCTGCCACTTGGGAAGAGATCAGTTTTGTTACTCTTCTGCACTTGAACTTCTTAAAACACCTGTTTTGAGGGGCCTTTAACCTACACCTCCTCCCCTACCTTGTACCATTAATTGCCACCTCCATCCTAGTCCTTGATCTCATCTATTTCCTAACTCTCCCCAAATAGTGGTAAACCATATTAAAGGGTGCAGTCTTCATTCACATTATCCAACAGTTATGTTGTACAAATATACCTATGGCTTCTCTGATATGATGGCATGTTCTGGCAGCTATCCTCTCGACTATGGAATTACCTTCTGGAACATATGCAAATCGAAACTGCAGGCTACACCATCATTTATCAATTAAATCCTTAAATCTCTGACTCCTAAAGATTGTTGCATTGTCAGTCAAGATTTCTCAAGGGAGCCCACGTTCGCAAAACACCTGTGCCAATAACTGCATCACTGTCTCATATCCTCACAGTGCAGTTCATGCCACAAAGTGAAACAACTTAGACCAGAGTCAATGAGGGTGAGGTAGTGTTTTCCATTGTAGTGCATTACATCCATTGCCAACTGTCCCCACACATCTGGCACACTCAAACTTCTGTGCGTCCAGTTTTGAGGAGCAGGATCTATACTGCTACACTCCTCACAGTTTCTAACAACTTCCTGCACTTGTTTGCAGGGAACTCCAAATTTTTATAGGGGCAATTACGATAAATTACGCAACTTGCTAAATCAGATTAGTTGGGATATAGAATTCAGGGGTAAGAATACTTATGAGATGTGGGACACTTTTAAGACTATATTAAACATAGTCCAGGAGCAGTATATTCCAATGAAGGCAATTAGGAAGAAATGTAGGAAGCCATTGTGATGGAATCAGGAGATAGCTAGGAAAATTTCTAAGAAAAAAAGGGCATACCAGAGATTACAGAGAGAAAGTACTTTTGACAATTTAAATCATTATAGGTCGACCAGAAATGAGATAAATAAGATTATTAAGAGCAAAAGGGCGGCAGAAATTAATTTAGCTCAAAATAATAATAAAGATCCAAGAAAGTTCTCTCACTATTATAGAATCAATAACAAATCTAAGTGATAAAATAGGACCTATTAGATATGAAGGGGTTTTGAAAGAATCGGATGAGGAAATAGTAGAGGTTCTGAATGATCATTTTTCTTCAGTATTTACAGAAGAGAATCCAGATAGATTAATTGATGATAATTCTAGGTCAAGGGAAGTAGTGTTGAATACCATTAATGTGAACAGGGAAATAATTAAAGGGCTTATATTGGAGTTAAATACTTGTAAGTCATCTGGCCCAGACAACATTTATTCTAGGTGACTCAAAGAAGGTGTATATAGTATTGCAGTCGTTCTTGAGAAGATATATACTAGATCACTAGATTTTGGAGAAATACCTAATGATTTGAAATTAGCAAATGTAGTGCAGATTTTTAAAAAGGGAAGTAAAGAGGATCCAAATAACTTTAGGCTGGTAAGCTTAACTTCTATCATTTGTAAAATTCTTGAGAAGATAATAAAGAAGGGGATTTATGACCATATAGAGTGTGGTAGGTTTATAAATGATGCTCAGCATGGGTTAAGAAGAGGTAGATCGTGTTTAACAAATTTACTAAATTTTAACATAACATAACATAATTTCACGGATGATATAAGCCACAAGGGCCCATCATAGGTCATCCGAGTCAAACAGCCTCTTTTTTAAGGCACCCAAACTCCCAAGAAAACTACATCCAGAGGAATGCGTCCAGAAACAAGGGTATCACCAATTAAGGCTAGTTAAGAACTAAATCATGCAGCTATAGATATATACAAACAATATTAATATATACAAAACTTAGGAACCATCACAACCTTCCCTCCCCATAAACTCATCCAACCTACTCTTAAATACATTTAAATTTGGACTAGTTACTACCCTCCGCGGCAATATGTTCCAGAAGTCTACCACTCTATTGGCGAAAAAATATTTTCTTAAGTCCAACCTACACACTTGCTTTTTAATTTTCAAGTGGTGACCTCTAGTCCGATTTCCATCATCTAACTCCAAAAACTATCCCAGAAAAAATTTTAAAGAGCTCAATCATATCCCCTCTCACACAACTCCTTTCGAACGAGAACATATTTAATACCCTCAGTCTATCTATATATTCAAGGTGCCTCAGGGAAGGAATAATCTTTGTTGCCCTCCGTTGCACTGACTCAAGAAGGTGTGTCTAAAATGTGGGGACCATGCCTGTATACAGTACTCTAGATGTGGCCTAACATAAGTTATAGAGTTTAAGAATAACCTCCTTACTTTTGTAACTGACATTTTTCTTAATGAAACCAAGCACTCTATTTGCCCTATTTCTTGCTTCAATACACTGCTTAGAAAACCTTAATGACTTATCTATTACTACTCCTAGATCTTTCTCATCCTCTACTGAGCTCAGCCAATGACCATCCATTTCATAGTTAAATTCTCTATTATCTTTTCCCATGTTAATAACTTTGCACTTATCAAGGTTGAAAGTCATTTGCCACTTATGTGCCCAGGATAACAATTTATTTAAATCCCCCTGCACTTTAAAATTATCATCAATATCTTTAACTACAGCTGCTAATTTGGTGTCATCCGCAAAAATTGACACTTTATTATTAACTGCCTCCCCAAGATCGTTTATATAGATGGCAAATAATAATGGACCGAGAACTGATTCCTGAGGAACCCCACTGATAACATCCCTCCACTCTGACTTTACACCATTTAGCACTACGCTTTGCTTCCTGTCTTTCAGCCACTCAGCTATCCAATTTGAAACACCCCCACATATCCCAATCATTTTTAATTTATGAACTAGTCTCCTATGTGGTACCTTATCAAATGCTTTATTAAAATCTAAGTAAATTATATCTACATTCTCTCCCTTATCTACTTGATCTGTTACAAGCTCCAGAAAGTCTAGTAAATTAGTCAAACATGATCTACCTGATCTAAACCCATGCTGAGCATCGCTGATTAATCCCTCCATCTCTAGATGTTGGCAAATGCCTTTTTTAACTATTTTCTCAAGAATTTTACAGACTACAGGAGTTAGGCTAACCAGTCTAAAGTTATTTGGATCCTCTTTACTACCCTTCTTGAAAATGGGGACTACATACGCTCTCTTCCAATCATCGGGTATTTCTCCATATTCCAGTGACCTAGTATACAACTTCTCCAGAGCTATTGAGATACTTTCTACCCCTTCTTTAAGTATCCTAGAATGAATATTATCAGGGCCGGAGGCCTTGGTAGTATCTAACTCACCTATTATTCCTTTTATCATCCTCCGATCCACACTAATGGTAGTTGGCTGTCTGGCTTTGTTCTGGAAGGTTGTCTTGCAGGAAGCTCTTGATTCTTATTGTAAGATTGGGATATAATACTGATTTGGGTGTATAGTTTTTCTTGTATTTATTTAATACATCAATCACTGTGTAATAAATACATTAGTGATTAATACTTTTGGGGAAGATAACTGGCAGCAATCCTGAGCAAGAATTTTTTGGGGGTGAGTATTAACTTTTTCCTTAGTAAATTTCTGAGAGTATGGCTGTTTGTATAGATGGTGAGAGCATGCCGTTTGAAAGTAGTGTGTATGTGGTGTGTGATGCATGTGGAGTTGAAAGGAGAGTGAATGTAACTGAATGCCGTGTGTGTTTTCTGGAAGGGGAGGTTAGGAGGTTGAGTGAGGAATGTAAGAGGTTGAATGATTTGGTGTTTGAGGTGAGAAGAGATGCAAGTGTGCGATTGAAGGGTGAGATTAGTGCTAAGAGGGTGGAAGATAGGGCTAGGACTGGGAACAGTGTGGAAGTTGTGAGTGATGATGAATGGTGGGTGAAAATGGATAGGATAGATAAGTTAGGACAGGTTAGGTGTGTGAATGAGAGGGACATAGAACCTGTTAGGTTGACTAACAGATTCAATGTCCTGAGAGAGGAAGAGTGTGAAAGTGATTTGCCTGGTGTGATTGTGGATGAAAGCAGGATGGGTGGTAGTGTGACTGAGAGCAGGAGGGAGGGTAATGTTAGGCCAAGACAGAATAGGAGAATGACTGAGGTGCTAGTGATGGGTGACTCTCAGATTAGGTATTTAGATAGGAAGTTGAGTGATAGCAAGTGGAAGGGAATGAGAGTTTGTCTGCCGGGTGCTGGTGTAAGTGATGTTTGTGAGAGGTATGATAGGCTGGTTTCTGGGTGTGAGAGGGATGCAGTTGTGATTACGCATGTGGGAGTGAATGATGTAAAGAAGGTGGGTACATGTGAGTTACGTGAGCAGTATAAAAGGTTAGTTGAAAGGATGAGTAAAAGCAGGGTAAAAGGTGTTGTTTCTGGTGTGCTTCCGAGATTGGATGTGGGGGTAGAATGGTTGTCACATGCAATTGGTTTGAATGAATTTGTGAAAGGACTGTGTGAGGAGTTAGGATTGGTGTTTGTAGATGTCTGGGGAGGGTTTTACGGGAATAGGAGGTTGTATGCGATGGATGGGCTCCATCTTAGTCGGGCAGGTGTTGAGGTTCTATGGGGGGAGCTGGATAGTGTGATTAGGTCCTTACGGGTGGGAAACTAGAAGCTGTTAGAGGTAAGGGAATAACAGTAATAGAGGGCAGGTGTAGGAAATGGAAGGGATGCAGAGATAGAGAAATAGCTAAGGGAGAGGGCATACTGATGCGTTATAGGGGGACTAATGCACAAGTGAATGAGCAGATAACTAGGAATAGAAAAGCATGATGCAATGAAGATGGGAATAATAAAAAAACCTTAAAAATATACTACACAAATGGTCGGAGTATAAGGAATAAGATAGATCTCTTAAGAGCGTTAGCGAGTGAAGAGAATTTTGATATAATTGCGATAACAGAGTGATGGCTTGATTTGGCAGGAAATCACTTTAAACCTGAGGTTGAGATTGAGGGCTTTAACATGTTCCATACAGATAGGAATAGGAAGAGAGGAGGAGGGGTTATTATTTATATTAAAGATAATCTCCAGTGTTGTGTAAACAGTACAATTAAATTAGATGATAACACAGAGTCATTATGGCTAAATGTAAAGGAAGTAAAAACAAGCTTGTCATAGGATTATTATACAGACCACCAAATCTTAGTAAGGAAGCTTCAAATCTTCTGTGGCAGGAGATAGAATGGGCATGGAGAAGTAAGCATGTGTGTATAATGGGCGATTTTAATTACAGAAATATAGACTGGGAAGCTCTTGTGGGTGATCAGGAGGCTGAGGAATTTTTGAATGTTGTCCAAGATAATTTTCTGAGGCAGATTATTAACGAACCCACTAGAGGTAATAATATACTGGATTTAGTTCTGACAAATAGGGAAGAAGTTATTAAGGATACTGAGATTGGAGGAAATTTGGGTAATAGTGACCATTGTGAAATTAGATTCAAGATGAAATGGAATGGTATTGATAGTAGCATGAACAATGTTAAAATTCCTGACTTTAGAAGAGTAAATTATAATGGGCTAAGGACTTACTTGGAGGCAGTTGTACAGAAACCAGGCAATGAAATCAATTCAGGAATAGATTCAATGATATCAGTTAGTGGAGACAATAATCACCAGGAGGAAGAGATTACAATTGAAGAGGAGTATGAAAGAATAATTGAGCAATTAATTACAGGTCAGATGATTAACATTCCATATAAGGAGATTAGGACTAAAAATAATGACCCAAAATGGATGACATAAAATTAAGCATTATATTGGCATTAAAAAGGGCATTTATAGGAAAATAAAAAATGGAGAGGATCACTTAAGGCAGAGATATAATGAACTAGCAAGAGATGTTAAAAAGTTAATTAGAGTAGCAAGGAGAAATTATGAAATTAAAGTGGCAAATAGGGCAAAGGAAGATCCTAAAGTTTTTATCAATTATACAAAACTAAGGTTAGAGATAAAATAGGCCCACTTATAGATTCCAATGGAGAATTAGTGAGTGATAGGGACTCAATGGCTGGAATGCTAAATGACTTTTTTCTCTCAGTATTTACACAGGAGGATACTCTAAATATACCCGAGGTGTCAATGATCTTTCGGGGTAATGATGAAGAGAAATTAAAGGATATCTTGATCACAAAGGAGATAGTGACAAAGGAAATTGATAAAATCAAAAGTAGTAAAGCACCCGGTCCTGATGAGGTCTTTCCTAGAATTTTGAAAGAATGTAAGGATGTGTTAAGTGAGCCCCTATCATGCATCTTTAGAAAATCATTGGAGAGTGGCATTGTGCCAGTGGCATGGAAGAAAGCCAATGTGATACCTATATTTAAGAAAGGGGATAAAACAAATATGTCTAATTACAGACCAGTAAGTTTGACATCAGTGGTAGGGAAAATGATGGAATCTATTATAGCAAGGAATATTAGGGATCACTTGGATAAGCATAAGTTGATAAAAGAATCACAGCATGGCTTTAGTAAGGGTAAATCCTGCCTGACTAATTTGCTGTCTTTTTATAGTAAGGTGTATGAAGCAGCAGATAAGGATGAAAACTATGATATTTTATACTTGGACTTTAGTAAGGCTTTTGATCGAGTGCCACACTTACGACTTCTGAGCAAAGTTAAAGCACACAGGATCGATGGCAGTATATTTAGGTGGATTCAGTCATGGCTTGGTGACAGACAGCAAAGAGTTAGTATAGATGGAGTTAAATCTGAGTGGGGGTGTGTTAGCAGTGGAGTTCCGCAAGAATCTGTTTTGGGTCCCTTGCTATTCTTAATTTATATTAATGATCTTGACATAGGTATAAGTAGTGACCTGAGTAAATTTGCTGATGATACTAAGCTAGGTAGGGCCATTAGGGCTGATTCTGATGCTGTTGTAATGCAGGAGGAATTGACCATTCTGTCCAATTGGGCTGAGAAATGGCAAATGAAGTTTAACATAGACAAATGTAGTGTACTTAGTATAGGTAGAAATAATCCACTGAATAGTTATAAATTAAATGGGAGAAATTTAGGGAGGACCGATTGTGAGAGGGACTTGGGTATTTTGGTAAGTTCAGACCTTCGTCCTAGAAAGCAATGCCTAAATGCTAAGAATAAAGCTAATAGGATATTGGGATTCATTAGGAGGAGTGTAAGCAATAAGAGTGCTGAAGTCATTCTAAAACTGTATCTGGCGCTAGTTAGGCCTCATCTAGACTATGCAGTACAATTTTGGTCACCATATTATAGGAAGGATATTGATTTGCTTGAGTCTGTGCAGAGAAGGATGACAAAGATGATTGATGGGCTAAGGAACTTACCTTATGGTGAAAGGCTCAGAAAACTAAATCTACATACATTGGAAAGGAGAAGAGTCAGAGGGGAATTGATTGAAGTCTTCAAATGGGTAAAAGGATATAATAAAGGGGATCTGGGTAAGGTTCTTATACTTAGTCAACATGACATGACACGTAGCAATGGGTTTAAGCTTGATAAGTATAGGTTTAGGAAGGAGATTGGGAGGAATTGGTTTACAAATCGTGTGGTAGATGAATGGAATAGGCTCACTAGACATGTGATAGAAGCCTCCTCTCTGGGTAGTTTTAAGAATAGATTAGATAAATATATGAATGAAGCTGCTAGATGGGACTGACTTTTTTATGTACATATGTATATATTTTTCTAAGGAGTGGGGAGATTATTTTGCGGTTGCATGAATGGACATAATCCTCTGGATGCATTTTATGTATATTGTAGATTAGATCTGACGAACTCCTGCAAAGGGTGACAATCTTGATGACTTTTCTCTGGTAAGAAATCTTTTGTGTGTTGACTGGAACAGGAGCTGCCAAGTGTAGGCCATGAATGGTCTTTTGCAGTCTCCTTCTTTTCTTATGTTCTAACACTTCTTTCCCTGACCCATGAGTACTATACATAAGACTATTTAGTTTCTCCTTTGTAAATACTGATGCAAAATGACCATTTAGTACCTCAACTATTTCCTCATCAGTTTCTCTCACAACCCCTTCATATTTGATAGGTCCTATTTTAACTCTGCCAGACTTATTATTAATTTTATAGTAACTAAAGAACTTTCTAGGATCTTTGTTGCTATCCTGAGCTAATTTAATTTCTGACACCCTTTTGTTCTTCTTTATAATCTTATTTAACTCATTCCTAGCCATTCTATAATCACTTAAATTTTGAATATTATTTTCTACCTGTAATTTTTTATATGCCCTTTTCTTCTTTGAAATTTTTCTAGCTATCTCCTGATTCCACCATAATGGTTTCCTACTTTTGTTCCTAATGGCCTTCATTGGGATACATTGTTCTTGGACTACATTTATTATATGCTTGAAAGTATCCCACATCCCATAAGCATTTTTACCTCTGAATTCTACATCCCAGTCTACAAAATTTAGCAAGCTTTGGAGTTTTACATAATCTCCCTTATGAAAATTTGGAACTTTTACAGCATTCTCGGTTATTTTACCCTTCTCAATTCCCAAGTTAAAACAAACTATCTGATGGTCACTCTTTCCCAATGCTTCCCCAACAGTCAATTCTTGAACTAAATGATCACTGTTAGAAAGTAAGAAATCTAATATATTGTCCCCCCTCGTTGGCTCATTAACAAATTGATTCAAAAAATTATCCTCAAAGCATTCTATGAACCTGCCACTTGTTCTATCCCTACCTATCATATTTTCCCAGTCCAAGAGTTTAAGTTGAAGTCCCCAATAATAACTGCATCTGTTTCACATCCATTACTTATTTCCCTTATCATTAGTTGATCCATATCATCAGTCTGCCCAGTTGGCCTGTAAAAAGCTCCCAAATGCACCATTCTTTTTTACTGAACCTAATATCTATCCAAAGTGACTCAGCTACATCCTGCTTTATTGAAGTATTTAAACTTGAAACAATCTTGTTTTTTATATAGATAATTATTCCTCTACCAATCCTACCTGTCCTTTGACTAATGTACATATTTTAGTCCTGTAAATCAAATTCACTTATAGTGTCACTAAATTCTATTTCATTAACCCATGATTCAGTAACACATAATATATCTATATCCTCATTGCTAATATAACTAAATAGCTCATCCTTCTTGTTTCTAAGACTACAAGCATTTGTATAGAAACAATTTAACCCCCCTATCCCTGAAGCACCTCTTGAAACCTGAATGACCTCACCTCTATCGCCTTGGAACCTATTTCTGTTATTGCCAAGTCCATTCTACTTTCAGTACTATAATGTCCTCTTAAAATTCCCTGACCACTACTAGTATCGTTAATAATCTGCCTCAGAAAATTATCTTGGACAACATTCAAAAATTCCTCAGCCTCCTGATCACCCACAAGAGCTTCCCAGTCTATATTTCTGTAATTAAAATCGCCCATTATACACACATGCTTACTTCTCCATGCCCATTCTATCTCCTGCCACAGAAGATTTGAAGCTTCCTTACTAAGATTTGGTGGTCTGTATAATAATCCTATGACAAGCTTGTTTTTACCTTCCTTTACATTTAGCCATAATGACTCTGTGTTATCATCTAATTTAATTGTACTGTTTACACAACACTGGAGATTATCTTTAATATAAATAATAACCCCTCCTCCTCTCTTCCTATTCCTATCTGTATGGAACATGTTAAAGCCCTCAATCTCAACCTCAGGTTTAAAGTGATTTCCTACCAAATCAAGCCATCACTCTGTTATCGCAATTATATCAAAATTCTCTTCACTCGCTAACGCTCTTAAGAGATCTATCTTATTCCTTATACTCCGACCATTTATGTAGTATATTTTTAAGGTTTTTTTATTATTCCCATCTTCAGTGCATCATGCTTTTTTATTCCTAGTTATCTGCTCATTCACTTGTGCATTAGTCCCCCTATAACGCATCAGTATGCCCTCCCCCCTAGCTATTCCTCTATCTCTGCATCCCTTCCATTTCCTACACCTGCCCTCTATTCCTGGTATTCCCTTACCTCTAACAGCTTCTAGTTTCCCACCCGTAAGGACCTAATCACACTATCCAGCTCCCCCCATAGAACCTCAATACCTGCCCGACTAAGATGGAGCCCATCCATCGCATACAACCTCCTATTCCCATAAAACCCACCCCAGACATCTACAAACACCAATCCTAACTCCTCACACAGTCCTTTCACAAATTCATTCAAACCAATTGCATGCGACAACCATTCTACCCCCACATCCAATCTCGGAAGCACACCAGAAACAACACCTTTTACCCTGCTTTTACTCATCCTTTCAACTAACCTTTTATACTGCTCACATAACTCACATGTACCCACCTTCTTTACATCATTCACTCCCACATGCGTAATCACAACTGCATCCCTCTCACACCCAGAAACCAACCTATCATACCTCTCACGGTAAATATGTAGATGAGCGGCCCGGCCGAAAAAAAAATTTTGTGTAAATATTATCGTTCACTCGGGTCGGAATATTCATGGGCGTTTGAGTCCTTTTCGAATTATTATTCTATAAACAATTAGGATTATATACTGGGGGGCTGTGCCCCCAGTGTGCCCCCAGGATCATCGTAGTGTAGTCCCCCCATTGTGTTTACCCCCACAAGAGCCGTCAACTTAAATGTACTCCAAAAACGTGAAACATTTTGGAACACGGATGAAATAGTACGTCCCATCGTTCGCGCCGATAATCTACATATTTACCCCTCTCACAAACATCACTTACACCAGCACCCGGCAGACAAACTCTCATTCCCTTCCACTTGCTATCACTCAACTTCCTATCTAAATACCTAATCTGAGAGTCACCCATCACTAGCACCTCAGTCATTCTCCTATTCTGTCTTGGCCTAACATTACCCTCCCTCCTGCTCTCAGTCACACTTTTTTTTTGACACATTCTTGTGTATGGTTCAAATTATATATTGTAGATGCGCGATCGGACACAATCCTATGGATTGTTTAAATTCTATATTGTAGATGCATGATGACACAATCCTATGAATGTATTTTGTGGGTGGGTTTTGACAGATGCGGATGTCCTTTGATAGGCCCTTGTGGCTTTTGTCATCCGTGAAATTATGTTATGTTATGTTATTTTAAATAAGAACATAAGAACATAAGAAAAGAAGGAGACTGCAAAAGACCATTCATGGCCTACACTTGGCAGCTCCTGATCCATTCAACACACAAAAGATTTCTTACCAGAGAAAAGTCATCAACATTGTCACCCTTAACAGGAGTTCGTCAGATCTAATCTACAATATACATAAAATGCATCCAGAGGATTATGTCCATTCATGCAACCGCAAAATATAATCTTCCCACTCCTTAGAAAAATATATACATATGTACATAAAAAAAAGTCAGTCCCATCTAGCAGCTTCATCCATATATTTATCTAATCTATTCTTAAAACTACCCAGAGAGGAGGCTTCTATCACATGCCTAGTGAGCCTATTCCATTCATCTACCACACGATTTGTAAACCAATTCCTCCCAATCTCCTTCCTAAACCTATACTTATCAAGCTTAAACCCATTGCTACGTGTCCTGTCATGTTCACTAAGTATAAGAACCTTACCCAGATCCCCTTTATTATATCCTTTTACCCATTTGAAGACTTCAATCAATTCCCCTCTGACTCTTCTCCTTTCCAATGTATGTAGATTTAGTTTTCTGAGCCTTTCACCATAAGGTAAGTTCCTTAGCCCACCAATCATCTTTGTCATCCTTCTCTGCACAGACTCAAGCAAATCAATATCCTTCCTATAATATGGTGACCAAAATTGTACTGCATAGTCTAGATGAGGCCTAACTAGCGCCAGATACAGTTTTAGAATGACTTCAGCACTCTTATTGCTTACACTCCTCCTAATGAATCCCAATATCCTATTAGCTTTATTCTTAGCATTTAGACATTGCTTTCTAGGACGAAGGTCTGAACTTACCAAAATACCCAAGTCTCTCTCACAATCAGTCCTCCCTAAAATTCTGCCATTTAATTTATACCTATTCAGTGGATTATTTCTACCTATACTAAGTACACTACATTTGTCTATGTTAAACTTCATTTGCCATTTCTCGGCCCAATTGGACAGAATGGTCAATTCCTCCTGCATTACAACAGCATCAGAATCAGCCCTAATGGCCCTACCTAGCTTAGTATCATCAGCAAATTTACTCAGGTCACTACTTATACCTATGTCAAGATCATTAATATAAATTAAGAATAGCAAGGGACCCAAAACAGATCCTTGAGGAACTCCACTGCTAACACACCCCCACTCAGATTTAACTCCATCTATACTAACTCTTTGCTGTCTGTCACCAAGCCATGACTGAATCCACCTAAATATACTGCCATCGATCCCGTGTGCTTTAACTTTGCTCAGAAGTCGTAAGTGTGGCACTCGATCAAAAGCCTTACTAAAGTCCAAGTATAAAATATCATAGTTTTCATCATTATCTGCTGCTCTATTAGGCCCCTTATCTGTCTTTGTTAAGAAACTTTCTAATTTTGGTAACTTGCTAAGATCTTCTTCAGTTTTCTGCTTTGTGTTCTCTTTAGAGCTCCACATTTATAACTTCGGGTTGATATTTTAGAAACTGTGGGTAAAATATTTAATATAACTATTAACATATATTTAAAATGTAAGGCAACATTTTTTTAAGTATTTATAATTTTTAATGGTTGAGATTATGTTGTTTACAATATTTGTAAAATTTCTTTACATTGATTTCCTGATTGTGAAATAAACCAATTTTTATTTATATATATATTACTTTTCCATTACCTGCTTATAGAATTTGTCATATTCCATGGCCAAGTAGTGAGCATTATTAATAGTATAATGTATGAGATGTATGGAATGATAATCATTGATCAACTACAATAACTATAATGCAGGGAAAAATGTTTTCCCCGACTAGGAACTGTACTAGTAAATAACAATAATACTGAATACAGTCCTAATAAGTAATACAGATAAATATTTTTCTAAAGTAATATTTAATGGAATCAAAATAAATATGTATTATATGAAATGAATCAGTAAGCCTGTGATTCCACTTTAAGCCTTCTTACTCACTAATCACCAATTATTTCAAGTGGTAAATAGTGAATGAATAATGGTGATTAAAGCTTGTTCAAGCGTTCATTTAAAATAACTTATTATCTGAAATCAAAAGCAAAATACGTCATCGGCAAAACTGTTGCTGTATGTAGATTTTATTTTGTTTCTTTTTTTTACCTTATATTTTGTAAATGGATACCCATTATTTTCTTTAAAAAATGGGGGGGGGGATGCCCCAATAAAGTGGGGGCCCTAAGCTATAGCTTGTTTACCTTTTACGTAAATCCGGCACTGGCTGATAGATTATCTAATTTGGGCCTGTTCTCCTTCAAAGGACGCCTTCTCCGTGCAGACCTAATTAGGGCTTGGAAGATCCTAAAAAAAAAAGAGCAAATAGGGTGCTAGGTTACATTAAAAGAAATGTTAGCTACAAGAGTAAGGAGGTCATCCTTAAACTATACAACTCTTATGTCAGGCCACATTTAGAGTACTGTATACAGGCATGGTCACCACATTTTAGACATGATATAAACTTATTAGAGTCGGTACAAAGGAGGGCAACAAAAATAATACCATCCCTGAAGCACCTTGAATATTAAGATAGACTGAGGGTATTAAATATGTTTTCATTTGAAAGAAGGTGTGTGAGGGGAGATATGATTGAGCTTTTTAAAATCTTTTCTGGGATGGATAAATTGGATTTCAGCAAGTTATTTGAGTTAGAAGGTAGTAATAAAACTAGAGGCCACCACTTAAAGATTAAAAAACAGAGGTGCAGACTGGATGTTAGAAAATATTTTTTCACTAACAGAGTGGTGGATTATTGAAATTTGTTTGCCACCTGAGACTGTAGACAGCCCAAACTTGAATGTTTTCAAGCGCAGATTGGATGATTATATGGGGATGGAGGGTTAATCTCTTACTTTTTGGTATGTGGATATGTTTCTTGACTCATTCCTGTGGATGCAGTTTCTTTTTATTGTATATTTTGGGGGACTTTGATTTTGTTTTTGACAGACTCCTATGGAGGCTTTAAATTATATATTGTAGATGCATGGTTGAGCATTCCTATGGTTTGTTAAATTGTAGATGCATGATCTGGCAAAATCCTATGGATGCATTATGTGAGTGGGATTTGATGGATACGGATGACCTTTGATAGGCCCTTGTGGCTTTTGTCATCCGTGAAATTATGTTATGTTATGTTAAGGAAATTGTTTGCGAGACCTGGGGATGGATGAGAATATTCTAAATGTGATACATAAACTATGAGAATAATTAAGTCAAAACCAATCTGAAAGGTATAGAAACAGTTTAGATGGTGAATGATATTGGGGGTCTCTTAGCCTGTTCAGCTTCTTCATTCAAGAACTTTTGGGGAGAGTAAAGTTGGAAGCTCAAGGAGCCATGGTTGGGGAATGCCTATTGACAACCTTGGTATTTGTAGACAATATAATTCTGGTTAGTGAAACTGCTGACACTTTTGAATGTGTTGTACCAGGATGGGAAAGAATGGAGAGTCAAATTTAGTAGAGGAAAGTGCAAAATAATGATATTTGGAGAAGGAAGAAATGAAGGATGGATCTTAGGAAATGATGTTCCAGAAGTGGTAAATAAGTATAGATACTTGGGTATGACAGTTTGCAACCAGAAGGATATATTTTAGAAGCATAATGGAAAAAATGAGGTAAGTATGCTGAGGAAGATAGCACAAACAACAAAATGGTAACGCTGAAGATAGGCGGTGCAACTGATGGGAAGCAAAATATTTTCTCCCTGTTCCAATATGTTTCACCTTTTGGTAAACATGTAGATTGGTGGCTCAGCCCAAAAAGTGGATTTTTGTATATTTATATTTCATTGACCCCTGCTTGAAAATTCATGCGCATTTGAGTCCTATTCGAAATATAGCCGGCGCCAATTTTTTTGTAAAAAAATGCCGAAACTAAACAAAAAAAACCTGTTTACTTGCTTTATTGCAGTGGGTATACTTCTGAAATAGCGATGAGGAAAGCGTGGAATCTTTCTTTAATTCCCATTTTGGTAAATGGGAATTGCTTGCAGAAAATGGCCATAACTGATTTTTTTAAAAAATGGCGTTCACTTGAGTCACATTTAGTTTTAGAACATCTAAATTAAAAATGAGGGGTAATATCTAATGCCCAGCCACAAACCTCACAATCGATTTTAATTTTAAGTAAATTATGAAAGTCCAAAAAGGTTAAAAATTTATCTTGATCCAAAAATAGAGTTAATAATTCAGCAATAGACGACAGGCACTGTTTACAAATGGATTCCATTTTCAAACCATAAAATGCATCTGTATTACACCCAAATGGCTAAAAAAGTAGTTCCTTTAAACGATTCAGCTAAGTAGATTTAAATGTATAAAAAAAGGTAATAAAAATTGTAAAATGGGGAAAAATATATTGACAGATAAAAATGACTCCAAATGAGGATAATAAAAAGATATTAAGTGAAAAACAAAATAAAAATTCAAATCAGTCATTTCTGATGTCAGACCCCATCCTTACCCCCATTATAATTCACAAAATGATTAAAGGCAGTGAAATTATTTGATTAAATCATTGGTAATACAATAAACCCTCCAATATAACAAATTTCAGATATAATGAACCAAATTTCGTAGCTGAACTCCATCGGGTTTAACAGGCAAGCGTTACAACCAGCCTGTGTATCACATGTCTCCTACAGTGCAAAGTTCGTATCAATAGTATGTTGTGTAGTCCACTTAACTTTATTAGTAATTACATACGTATTAAATATCCATACAAAACTTAGCTCATTATTTCCATTGCTTTTACCGCTCATCAGGTTTAATGAAAGGCCCCTTCCCGTGCATGCCCCATATAGTTCATTATATCGAGGGTTTACTGTATTTCAGTTTAAGGGCACATGATGAGGGGGGCACTGTTTCTGGGCTACAATCTAGGCCTTAGGAGGTCAGATGGTAGCTTCAAAGGGAGCCAATCACAGCGTTGTATTTGTTTTGTTATTTTGTTTTTTCCTTTCTTTATTATTTAGGAAATGCCTGCACTTCTACTTAATTAATTATGTAGTAATGCATTGATTTTTTTATAATTACTAATGTATTAAACTTTGTATAACTATTTTTGTGAAACTAAACCATTAATTTCACATGTTTGCACCCTTAATTCAACCTTATTTCAAACATTGGCAACCCTGAAACCAAGCAGTTAAAAGAGCGTGATTCCTGTGAATATGGTTTGTTAGACTTCAATACGACTTGTGGTGTTAATTCCTCGGTCAATTTAATAGACTTTTCTATAGATCATTTTTTTTTTTTTTTTTTAATTAAGGGGCTCTATAGATCATGGTCTAATTTAAAAGAAGAGTGGCTCACACGCTCGCCTCCGCTGTTCCCCGGTCCTGGATACATAATATTTTGTCCATGTTCCAATATATTTCACCTTTTTTGAGTAAATTCAAGGGGACTGCTTGTGGGGGGACCCCCTATGATGATCCAGAGTTTCAATCAATGGGGGGGGGTCTGGGATGAACAGCCCCCAGTATATACTCATATACTAAAAAAATGTACATTTTTAGCTGCAATAGCCTAAATTAGGTGGTGCTATTGTCTTTGTTATTTTGTTAAACGTGCGATCGGCTCTGCACGTTTATCAAAATAATAAAGATGATAGGGTCGCCTACTTTAGGCTATTTCCCCCCAAAATGATCATTTTTAGTTACTTTCAAAATGAGGGGCTTTGCCTTATGACATCCGACGCCTAAATTATAGCCCAAAATTGTAGCCCAGAAACAGCGCTCCCAATCTGAAGTATTACCAAATCATTCACCTCTGTAAACATTAGGACATTATTCTATAGACAATTATGATTATATCATGGGGGGCTGTCCCCCTAATTGATTGAAACTCAGGATCATATTTGGGTGGTCCCCCCATTGTGTTTACCCCCACACGAGCCGTCTCCTTAAATGTACTCCAAAAATGTGAAACATTTTGGAACACAGAAGAAATAGTATGTCCCATCGTTCAAGTCACCAATCTTCATATTTACCCACCTTTTTTGAGTAAATTCAAGAGGATTGCTTGTGGGGAAGATATTCACTGCTGGGGGACCCCCCTACAATGATCCTGAGTTTTAATCAATTGGGGGCACAGCCCCCCAGTATATAATCATAATTGTTTATAGAATAATGTTCAAACATTTTTATTTAACCAAACTCTCATGAATATTTATGGGCGGGTGAATGAAACATAAATGCAACTTGTGTCATTTCAGCTGAAAAAAAGTACACTTTTTCAGGTGCACCCCCAATCTTCAGCTTTACCAAGAAAACTATGGAAAGGGATAGCAGTCACAAGAAGTCTGTAAAATGATAACTTTAGGTAGAATTGGAGAGAATGGAAAAAATCCTAAACAAAGTGGCCAGAATAGCATTAGGAGCCAATTCCTATGTAGAAGTAGAGGAATTGAGAGGAGAAATGGGCTGGAGTAGGTATGAAGAGAGGGTGGCAAAGAAGAAAGCAAATTATAAGTTGAGACTGCAAAGGATTGGAGTAGAGACCCCGGCAGGCTATGCATATGATAGGACTGAGTGGCACAAAGAGAATGAAAGTGGATGCAAAGTATGAATTGGAAGCAATCTATATAGGAGATGGCTAGGAAAATTTCTGAGAAGAAAAGGGCATACCAGAGATTACCGAGATAAACTACTTTTGACAACTTAAATAATTATAGGTCAACTAGAAATTAGCTAAATAAGATTATTAAGAAGAGCAAAAGGGCGACAGAAATTAATTTAGCTCAAAATAATATTAAAGATCTAAGAAAATCCTTTAGCTATTATAGAATTAATAACAAATCTAACAGTGATAAAATAAGGCCTATATGATATGAAGGGGTTTTGACAGAATCTGATGAGGAAATAATAGAGGTTCTTAAATAAGTGATTATCTTGGGCTCAGAGGTGGCAGATGACTTTTAACCTTTAAAAAATGTAAAGTTTTTAACATAGGATGGGATAATAGGGAATTTAACTATGAAATGGATTGGCATTGGCCAAATTCAGTTGAAGATGAGGAGGACCTAGGCATCATAGTAGATAGGTCACTCAAGTGTATTGAGGCAAAAAATAGAGCAAATAGGGTGCTAGGATACATTAAAAGGAATGTTAGATACAAGAGTATGGAGGTTATCCTTAAACTTGCAACTTGTATATCAGGCCACATTTAGAGTACTGTATACAAGCCTGGTCACCACATTTTAGACATGATATCAACCTACTAGTGTCAGTACAAAGGAGGGCAACAAAAATAATATATTCCCTGAAGCACGTTGAATATAAAGATAGACTGAGGGTACTAAATTTATTATTTGAGAGAAAATGTATGAGGGGAGATATGATTGAGCTTTTTAAAATCTGCTAGCAAGTTATTTGAGTTGGAAGGTATGTAGTTTTACTACTTGTTCCTGAGGGCAAGTGTAGCGGAGCTATATGGTGTATGTGCACCCTCCACCCCTCCTGCTCACCCTTATTCTTTTGAACTAAATTAATTTCTGCCGCTCTTTTCCTCTTCCTAATAATCTTATTTAGCTCATTCCTGGTGGACCTATAATGATTTAAATTGTCAAAAGTACTTTCTCTCTAATCTCCAGTATGACCTTTTTTTCTCAGAAATTTTCCTAACGCTATCCTGTTTCTACCATATTGGCTTCCTACATTTCTTCTTAATAGCCTTCATCAGGATACACTGCTCCTGGACTATGTTTAATATAGTCTTGAAAGTGTCCCACATCTCATAAGTATTCTTTCCACTGAACTCTATATCCCACCTAATTTGATTTAGCAAGTTGTGTAATTTATCGTAATTGGACCTATAAAAATTTCGGTACTTATTAACAAATTGATGATCTGTAAATTTTTCATGTTTGTTTGCTTTGCTTTAGTTTGCTTATAATGTTTGAATTGCTCATTAGGTTTGTTCATCTGTGTGTGTGTGTGTTACAGATTGTGTTTTGATGTGTTGATGTCTTTAGTGTAATAAAGCCTTATTTATCCCTTGGTATTTCATTTCACCACATCCTAACAATGTATTTTTTCCTAAAATAATTTAGATTTTTTTTTCTTTTTAAAAATTAAAGCCTTAAGCAAATCACAACAGTTTTCAGAAATCATTATTTTTTTTTATTTATAAAAGAAAATTTAAAAGAGATTAAGGACAGCCCCTACAGCTGTGGTAAGTAAATTGTTAGTTTATTAGTTTTAGTTAGAATTTAATGAAATCATTCAGGTATTCATGATCCAGTTAAAATAGGATTTAATTTAAGGCTGTGTCCTTAATAAACATATAAACTGGAGTTTAGTATTTCCTTCATCTCCAGGTTCTGGTGGTGTTTCAGTTTCCAGTATTGAACCTGTTCCTGTATCTGATTTGTGGTGATCTTATTTTAGGTTTGGTTAGTCTCAGTAGTCAACATTCAATCTCTGTGTATAATCAGTATTTGTTTGATCAAGCTGTGTCTGGCTGATTGCTTGAGTTATTTGTTCAAACAACCTCGCTAAATCTCAGAATCTCTCTGGCATCCAAACACTTCTTCACCTGTTCAACACTTCACTTGCAACTGGTCTTGTTCCCTCTTCCTTCAAACGTGCCCACATCAGTCCGATTCTTAAAAAGCCTCAACTGAACCCCACTGACCCTTCCAATTATCGCCTGATTTCGCAACTTCCTTTCCTCTCTAAGGTTCTGGAGAGAGTGGTTGCTTCATGCATCAACAGTCACATGGTGGCCAGTAACATTGATGAAACCTATCAATCTGGTTTCAATTTAGGTCACTCCACAGAAACCGCCCTTCTCAATGTGTCCGATTACTTACGAAGAGCCGCGGACAGGGGTTGTCTCTCCATCCTCATTCTACTCGACCTCTCCTCTGTCTTCGATACTATTGACCATACCGTCCTACTTGATCGTCTCCACTCTTTCCTCGGCATATCAGGCACCGTGCTTGACTGGTTCCGCTCTTACCTCTCGTCTCATACCCAATCCGTTGTGATTGACGACGTTTCATCTAACTCTACCCCCATTCGCTTTGGAGTGCCACAAGGCTCTGTCCTTTGTCCTCTACTATTTTGTATCTACCTTCTCCCTCTTAGCTCCCTTCTCCGTGTTCTCGGTCTATCCTTCCACCTATATGCTGATGACACTCAAATTTTCGTTTCCTCATCCCCCACGTCTCTCGCCTACTCTATCACTGACCTCCTGGCTGCCTACTCCTCTATTTCTGATTGGCTCTCTACCAACTTCCTCAGGCTTAATCACTCTAAAACTGAGGTCCTCCTCATCGGCACCCCTGCTCTTGTCAAAAAATCTAAATCTCTCTTTCCCTCGCTTACTCTGAGCAGTAATACTATCATTTTCTCTGACTGCGTTAGGAATCTGGGTGTTGTTTTTGATGAGCATCTCTCCTTTAAGCCTCATATTGCAATGTCAGCAAATCCTCTCTATGTTTCCTTCGTAACTTCTCTCGCATTCGCTCTCACTTTGATCGCCAAAGTCTTGAGACTGCTGTTCATGCCTTCATTACCTCATGCCTTGACTACTGTAACTCACTGCTTGTGAATCTGCCATCCTCCTCTCTCCGCCCCCTTTAACTGTACAGAACTATGCTGCCCGGCTTCTCCTCCGTAGCCCTTGCTTCTCTCCCTCGAAACCCTTGCTGCATGAACTGCACTGGATCCCTGTCAGATCCCGTACTCACTTCAAGATACTTCTCTTCACATTTAAGGCCCCGTCTTACCTCTCTTCTGCCCTCTCGCCACGCCATGTCCCTCGGGCCCTTCGGTCATAACATGCACCTCTTTTGAATATTCCTTGTTCATCCCTCTGCTCAATGGGGGACTGCTCCTTCTCAATCTGCGCCCCTAAGTTGTGGAATGCTCTTCCTGCTGAAATCAGGTCTTCTCCCTCTCTTACCACATTTAAGCGTCTCCTGAAAATGCATCTTTTCAGTATTGCCTTCTCGTCCCTCTTGAATTTCCATTGAATTTCCATTCTCATCTCAGCACAACGTGCGCTCTGGGAAGGCCTCAGGCCTTGAAGAGCGCATTACAAAAGAGTTATTTATTTATTTATTATTATTCTTTCTTAGGTGCAGTGTCTTTAACCCTTTATCAGGTTCCATTAGAAGTAGCAAGATTATTAAAATTGTGACCTTATATCCATAAAATACATCACATTTTAAGACATTTTTACTTGGGAATTTTTTCAAAATTCTTTTTGGTTTCTCTGTAAAATGATATAATTGAAGGGATCAAATGTTATTTTGCTCATTTATACTAACAAAAATTTAATGCCATACATTGTTGATAATGTGGGATATGAGTGCATGGAATACAAGTTTCGAAATCTTTTTATTAACAAAATGCAAAAATAAGTAAACACAGGCTCAATCTGAGGGGAGATATGATTGAGCTTTTTAAAATCTGTTCTGGGATGGATAAGTTGGATTTTAGCAAGTTATTTGAGTTGGAAGGTAGTAATAGGACTAGGGGTCACCACTTAAAAATTAAAAAACAGAGGTGCAGGTTGGATCTTAAAAAAAAAAATTCACCAATAGAGTGGTAGATTACTGGAATAGTTTGCCATCTGAGACGGTAGACAGTCCAAACTTGAATGTATTCAAGCACAGATTATATGGGAAGGGAGGGTTAACTTTGGGGGGTATTCTGGAATCATTCTTGTGGATGCATTTTTTTATTATTGTATATTACGATTGATTTGGATTTTGACGAGCTTTGATGATGATGCTTTATGTTTTTGACGCATTCCTGTATGTTTTGAATTGTAGATGCATGATCTGACACAATCCTATCGATGCATTTTGTGGGTAGGTTTTGACAGATGCAGATAACCTTTGATAGGCCCTTGTGGCTTTTGTCATCTGTGAAATTGTTATGTTATGTTAATCTCAAGGCTCTTGGTTAACAATGTCACAACCTTATTTTTCCATTTCAATGCCAAAAATGCCTTTGTCATTAGAGCAGTAATTGTTTCTCTTGGAATTGATGCTTTATTTATTTTTACTCTACTCTTTAGACCTTGGTAGCCAATCCTGCTGTCCCAATATACCTACAGTTAAACTTCTTTAGGTGCCTTACAAGATCCAAGCTTTTGAAGAAGTTGTCAGAGTATATTGTTGTTATAGCCTGAGAAGTCATGATCTGTACCACTACACTAACCACTTGGGTACATAGGGATCTTCCTCCACAACTTCTCACATGTTCGATCCCATTTTGATCGACGATGAATCTTTGAGACTGCTATTCATGCCTTCATCACCTCACGCTTAGACTACTCCAATTCTCTTCTAATGAATCTCCTTCTCTGTCACTTCGCCCCCTACAACTAGTTCAAAACTATTGCTGCCCGGCTCCTCCTTTGCTGCTCCTGGTTTTCTCCTTCGATTGGTGACCGTTCCTTCTCAGTTTGTACTCCTAGACTCTGGAATGCTCTTCCTGCCAAAATCCGATCCTCTCCCTCCCTTGCTACTTTTAAACGTCTCCTGAAGACTCATCTCTTCAAAATTGCCTTTCTCCCCTGTAAACTTTCTCTACACTTGCTACACAACCTGCATTCTGGGAGGGCTAACAGCCCTGAAGGGTGCATTATAAATACCTATTATTATTATTATTATTGTCATCTTCCAAGGGCACAGTTCTTGGTGAGGAGAATATTGTGGATGAACCCTATTTGCGTTATACACCCACTTGATTGGCTTGTGTCTTATGTATTTTTGAAGATCTCCTGTAAGTTTGCCACCAATACTGTCAACCTACCTGAGTATCAGGTGCACCAGATGACGCTCCAACCAGACCCTATTCGCTTGACCCCTCTCTGTGACATGCCAGTCCTGTCTGATAGAAAGTCCTTATCATGGCTGGCTTGGCCTCTTTGCATACTATATCCAATGGGTCACAGAGTTTGGCAAGGTTTCCCTAAGTAGGCATATCCACCACAAGGATGAACCTTTGGTGCAGGAGGTGGAGCTCATTGAGGCTAACCCTGGATACACCCACATTTGTTTTCTTAACAGTCCTGAGGATACCTTCACTCTCCTTGACCTGGCCCTGGTTAGAAAGAGCAATAAACAGGATAGATGGCCCAGAGAGACAATATAGAGACACTTCCCTCAGACAGTCACCATCCTGAGGTCTACCCACCATATGATAAAACTCAATCCCTAGAAAAACTTCCAGCCCCAATGCCAAGGAAACTCTTACTCCACTTTTCTTCATACTGACTGATCAAGCCTGCTTCTGAGGTTCCTGACACTGAATGCTTATCCTGTCATACGGCACATGTTCAAAGACCCATTGAGTGCAACATGCCACTTTGATGCTAACTCATTCCTATGCTCACTATGTATATTTATAGGTTGGTTCTTGCCATGGATTTCCTTTTTTAAGAGGCAGTCTGTGTATTGGTTTTTACTACACAAGTTGATCATGCTAAAGAACTTCTAGCCCAAAACCTTGTTGACAAGATTGCTAATGTTCGGCAGTGGGTAGGCATCAAGGTATTCAAGAGTAGTCAACAACCAATCTTTTCTTTTCTCTATTATCCATTATATGCACTTGTGAGCTCAATGATCCCTATTTCGAGCAAACAAGCAATCTCTGATCGGATGAACTCTCCATTGGACACCCCGAACCACCACAACTTGGTAGCAATGGAATGCCAATTGCGAGATAGATGAGAGAAGATACTACAGGGGGGGGGATATATATTGACATTGCTTACAAATAACAGACTTCCAAGTTAGAATGAGGTCCACTAAATTAAAGCTTAAGCAATTAATGCTGAATGAGGAATGGGATCCTGAGGATGACAGAGCAACAGTCATCCAGTATCAAGAAGTAAACCTTTTCATAGTTTCAACTTGTGGCTTTAACATTGAAATAACAACACTGGATCTATAATAATTGCTCCATTAAATCTGTTGATGGAGAGCTAAAGACCACATAATTCTGCTTGACACAAAGGTTTCCCTGAGTTTCCTGTGTCACCCTGGCAATGACCATCTTCATAGACAATTCCAAGAGTAAAGAGGGCACAGAAGCCAAGGTGCCTGTTTGAGTCACAATTCATTTGCCAGGGTTATCTGAGGTTTAGCCTTGCTCATATTCAACCAGTATACCTTCGCAAAGTGCATCTACATACAACTCCCTTGGCCAGACATCTAGCATGACTCTTGTGGGGAGCTCCTCCACAGAAGGAGGAGTACTCTGGGCCTGATTGCTCAGATATATCAGACATGACAGTTGTGACAAGTGTTGTGGTGGCATACAACTGGGAATCTCAGCAATTTCCAAAGCTCAGGCCTAGTTAACTGTTTTTGTTAGAGTGAGCATTCTATTTTCTAGCAACCATGTATGGATTCAGTTGAAAGCCAGATCAGTTACAGTTAAACCACGCTTAATGAGCTCCTTGTATAATAAGTGAATCACATAATGGACTTGTTTAATGAGCCATGTTTTGCATAATGCAAAATTAAAATTAACCATGCCTATTTTTATGGTCATTCGTATGCCAGATACAAAGGCTCCTTTCTACCTAGCGAGTCTTTAGCTCTTGTTCCAGCAGCATCTTAGTGTCACTTGTGATTGTATATTATCCAAACTTGTGTTCAGGCACATTATTTATGGGGGGGGGGGGTTAATGCAAAGTTTAATAACCCTTGCAAGAATGTCTCCAAAGAAAACTTTTCAAGAAAACAGTGAGAAGAGAATAAAAATCACCATAGAAGTGAAAGGTGAAATCATTAAGAAGCAAGAACAAGGTGTGAGTATGGCTGACCTAGCACACACATACAATCAGTCTACATCAACAACTTGCACTATTCTCAAGAACAAGAACAGGATTATGGAGAGATGCTTTAAAAGAGTGACAAGAATATCTATGCAATGGCCACGTATTCTGGATGTTAAAAGGTTGCTTCTCATATGGATCAATGAGAAGCAAATACAAGGTGACAGACACTATTAACAAGAGCATCATTTGTGAGAATGCAAAAGTGATTTTTGCCGACCTCGTTAAAAAAATGCCAGGAGCATCAACTGACAAAAAGGAAGAATTTAGGGCAAGCTGTGGGTGGTTCGAGAAATCATTAAGAAGCAAGAACAAGGTGTGAGTATGGCTGACCTAGCACACACATACAATCAGTCTACATCAACAACTTGCACTATTCTCAAGAACAAGAACAGGATTATGGAGAGATGCTTTAAAAGAGTGACAAGAATATCTATGCAATGGCCACGTATTCTGGATGTTAAAAGGTTGCTTCTCATATGGATCAATGAGAAGCAAATACAAGGTGACAGACACTATTAACAAGAGCATCATTTGTGAGAATGCAAAAGTGATTTTTGCCGACCTCGTTAAAAAAATGCCAGGAGCATCAACTGACAAAAAGGAAGAATTTAGGGCAAGCTGTGGGTGGTTCGAGAAGTTTAAAAGAAGAACTAGCATCCACAGCATTGTTGGGCATGGTGAATCATCAAGCTCTGACACAAAGACAGCTGAGAACTTCATAGGTGACTTTAAGAAGTTTGTGGATTCTGAGGGTTACCTGCCGCAGCACACTTTTATTACAATGAGACAGGGAAGAAGATGCCTGAGTGAACCTATATAACAGCGGAGGAGAAGAAGGCTTTGCCCAGCCAATGAAAGACCATCTCACAATGCTATTTTGTGCCAATGCAAGCAGCAATTTAAAAGTAAAACCACTGGTTTACTATTCCAAAAATCCATGAGCCTTCAAGAAGTGTAAGTTCAGAATAGCAGGCTAAGTGTGATGTGGAGGTCCAACAGCAAGGCTTGGGTGACATTTGACCTTTTTACTGATTGATCAAAGAAGTGAAAAAAAATATTTGCTTAAGATGAATCTGCCACTTCATGTCTTTCTTGTTATGGACAATGCTCCTGCCCATTCTCCAGGCCTATAAGATGACCTCCTTGAAGAATTTCAATTCATCAAGATCCAGTTCCTGCCTCTCCTTTACTCCGGCCCATGGACCAGCAGGTCATCTCAAACTTTAAGAGTTTGTGAAAGACCATTTCCACATTGTTTCCTGTCTCAAGATGATCAACAAGGCATGGGAGAGGGTCACTAAAAGAACCCTTATTTTGGCTTGGAAGAAGCTTTGTCCAGACAGCGTTGTGAATGCAACTTTGAGTTGGTGCTTACGGAGCCTGTAGTCAATAAGATTGTGTCTTTGGCCAAGACCATGGGCCTGGAGGTGGAGAACAACTACATCAACAAGCTTGCGGAAGAGCATAGCCAGGAGCTGACCACTGAAGAGCTTATGGAGTTTCCTTTTGTTTCACAGCAAGAAGTTGTGGAGATTTTGTCAGAGGAGGAGGAGGTAACAGCCTCAGCAGAGCAACAACCTTCCAGTGCAATAAGCTAGATACTTAAAGCATGGGAAACTGTTTCATCATATATTGAGAAGTATCACCCTAATAAGGAGGTGGCTATGTAGTCTACATATTTATTTAATGATAATGCTGTTGTATTTTCACCAAATCTTGAAGCGTAAACAAAAATAAATGTCTCTAGACAGCTTTCTTGTGAAAAAGGATTCTAAAGAAATTGCCAGTTATACCAATGTTTCTAAAAGATTTCCAGCTACTAAGTCAGTTGAGACTATTATAGCAGCGAGTGAAAAGGAATCTTCCTTCACCCCAAAAATCCCTCCTACTCCCTGTCTCCATCTCCTTTGCGCCAGGATCTACCTTCTTTTTTCATAAGTTGCACCAGTATTTATTTTTATTTTACTAATTTATTCTTTCCCGGGTTAATAATCTTTTTATTTTATGCATTAATAATTTAAAAAATGATTTACATATTATTAAAAATTATTTCAGGGTATTTATTTTTTGGCATGGGATGCATTATCATATTTTACATTGATTCGTATAGGAAAAGTTGTTTCGCTTAATGAGTGTTTCACAGTATGAGTAAGATTCGGGAACAAATTATGCTCATTAAGTGAGGTTCCACTGTATAAAGGTGTCACTCACATACTCATTCCTGTAAGTTTCTGAGGAAATTGCACTCAGGCTGAACATTTGTAGGGAGTTTAAAAACAGCTATTGTAAAACTCCTGTTACACTCATTGCAATGCTATCAACAAAGGACACAATGATAGTTTTGATGCAGTTAGACATGTTTTATTACATATATATTTGTGTTTAAATTGTAATATTAATCACCAGGTAAGACCTGAAGGTTGCACACACATTATGGATGAAGT
The DNA here is from genome assembly GCA_963969495.1 of Ceratothoa steindachneri. NCBI lineage: Eukaryota > Metazoa > Arthropoda > Malacostraca > Isopoda > Cymothoidae > Ceratothoa > Ceratothoa steindachneri. The sequence continues at coordinate 31,930,037 of OZ018325.1, forward strand.
CATTCCTCATGCTGGTCTACATGTGATTGATGGAGGACTTCAGCTCATCTACATTCCTCTGGTAGACCTTCCAGGCCTTGTCCTCGACACATGCCCACACACTGTAGTTGAGAAGATTGAGGTCATTTGACTGCAGTATCCAAAAGTTCTATCAGACGTTCATGTTTGACCCAAACCAATCTTGCGTGGTCTTGGCTGTGTGGGCAGGGCACCTTCCTGTTGAAAGATAGACTGAAAGGGCAGGACTTTCGTGGCCAAAATGTCCCTGTGATCAGCTGTGGTGAGCCGGTGAGCCTGTAGCTGGTCACAAACCACAGCCGCAGCATCTTCTCACCATTTGAAACCACGACACTGAGCATCATCAGGAAGGCCAGGGGCTTGGTTATGAATATGTAGTGGAGCTCAGAGACATCTCACCACACGCATGTTCTGCATTTTGATGACCAGATCAATTGTGAATGTTTTTTCATCAGAAAAATAAATGAGAATTCTATTGCCATGACTCTTCAAGTTGTTGAGAAGGCAACAACAGCACTCCCGACATTCTCACATACAGTCAGTGGCCATTCCACACATCTCTAGCTCTTGATGGCCCTGAACACCAGCGGTACCACTGAGATATTCTCCGTGACAAGTCATTTTGAGTTTCAGAGCACTTTTGAAGGCCATTCTCACAGCCAAACAGTTGACAACTTGTTGTGGCTCACACACAGGAGAGCAGAGATCTTGATTCTTTTCACTTCCATCTCGACACACCTGCACACAATGTTTTAATAACACATGCTGGAAAAGTATAACTCTTTCTATCACACATGTAAACCTCTCAAAAGATCACAAAACTGAGTGTAACAGAACTTTTTCAAAACCTGATAGACTCAGACTAGACCTGTCAGTGGTGAGCAACAACCTCATTGGCAGGCTGGATAAAGACATTCTTTAGGGTTTTGTGGGCTTCAGAGATTACCTCAAAGTTCTCAGGAGAAATTGGGTTAGCTAGGTTCCCCAGCTTTGCAGTCTGTCACATCACCCATGGTCTCCACATAACAAGCAACTAACAATGAAGAGCCAGTGCCAGAATAGTCAAGCAGCTTCTGGGGTAGTCGGAGACACCTAGTCTTCCCTTCTGTTGACACCTGCTCAAAGTCAATTACATTTTTGTGACCTTTGAGAAGTTATGAAAACTTATGCAACATTTTGCTTTAAGCTTTTTGTCGCCCAGCTAATTTGCTCAAGCTCACCTTGAGCAAAATTACAAATGGTACATGTTAGCGAAAATTATTAAAATAAAATATTTAAAAATAATATATCATTTTAATTGCAAAGAATTATTCTATTGATATAATTTAAAAATTATTAATAACCTCCCTATTTATAATTGATTGATAATTCTCAGTTCTTCCACAAATTTTCAATGACACCCATGGTTATTTTATGCTTTTTAAATCAGGTACCGCTTTTAAAGGGATGACACATTTCTTCTTGAGTTACTTTTCACATTGTTTCATTCAAAATTCGCATTCTTTGGTTTTGTATATGATTTTATTGCAAATATTATGCACTTTTTTTATGGTATAATTATTTTTTTAGTGTTGTGTCACACGAACAGTGTGTCTAGTACGGTTTTCATGCATCATTTAAAAATATGTTTTAAAATGGAAAAGTTATCAAATTATAATGTATTATTGTTAATAATATATATTTAACTTAAAATTAATAGCCCCATAGTTACATATTTAAACTTACCTTTAATTAGCTTCATCAGGCTGACAAGGTAATCTAGACCAATATAAGTTGATCTCACTATATTTGCATTGGCCAAAAATAAAAAATATAAAGCATAAATGTATATATGTCATCATCATTCACATCTTTCCACTTTAGATTATTTACTATTCCTTTTTAATCCTGATTCTTTTCAAAGAAATTGTTTTTCCTGTCATTTATGCACCTTACTAAATAAGCTATAACATCATCAGTTATGAACTTTTTGAAAGAATCTAAAACACTACTATTATCATTACAATTTAGCGCAGGATTTGCACCACTGAAGAGGCTTAGGCCTACAATCACTGAAAATGTCACATAGGATGGCACTGTCATCTTCATGTCCAGAAAAATCAAAATCATCACTCTCATAACTATCTATTGTTTCATTATCACTTTCCATGGGTTCATAATCACCATCACTATCTGAATCACTAACAGACAGTGTAACTATAAATAAACAAACAGGAAATAAAGTACTGAAATACTACAATTGAAAACCATTGATCACAATTCTGCTACGACAGATTAGGTAATCCCTTAGGCAATACATTGGGACATTCTAAACTCCACCCATTTCTTTTCTGATTGGTTGATTTCAGTGGCATCAATTTGAGACAATAAACACTTTGGAGTTTCATGTAAAAATATATAAGCCACACCTGATCTTATTTTAACAAGATTGGTGTACTTTCTAATATGACAAATACACATTTGTCATTGTAGTGCGCCATGGCAAACTTATGACTGATGCACATTTGTCATCGCAGGGAAGGGGTTAAGGCCTTAAGGTAACGTTACATCTAGGAGGCTCATGGATATAACTTGGCGGTGGTGGTTTACATATGTCTTCTTTCTTCCGTTTGAGACCTCAGTAGGCAAGGATATGTTTTTTAAACTCTAGCCACCCTGGAGGGCAAGAGAAGAAAAGTTGAATCATGGTCAGTCATTCCCAAGGGGATATGACACAACCACCCTACCTGGATGCACTCCTGTAGTGGGACCACCCCCACTTGTATGTATCCCACATGAGATTAAGTTGAAATTGAACTTCCACACTTCCTAGCTGTTGCATGGATCCCTAGTATAAGGGGGTGTTATAAAATTCCCACATCATGCAACAGCCTCAGTTCACTATAACCTGGGCCTACAACAGAGGCTGTAGGGTCCAAACTTTCTCCCTTAATCTGTCAGAGGGAGAAGAGATGCCATCTGCTCCCAGGAGCTATAAAAACTTCATCAGTTGGAAGAGAGATTTATCCTGGTCTCAGGATCTTCCTCTTCTTCTAATTGCCATTCAACCACCATCAGTGACTGAAACTTTTGTGATCTACTCCTCTTCCCAATGACAAGCCCTAGGACACCAGGTACCACTTGTTGTTGTTGATGCATGCCAACCCTAATTTGCATCATAGGTTGGGCAAATGATCACATGTGGCTTAGATCTTAATAGCAAAAGCCTGCAAAGTGATCATTTCTGGTTTAGATCATAATAATAAAAGCTGGCAAGCAGATACACATGATTACTCACATTTTCACAGCAGTTTTTATTTTTATTTGATTTTTATATCATTATGTAAATCTTCTTCTAAGGTCGGTTAAGGTAGGCTAAATTGTTAGATAATTCATATCTAATATTTGAAGCTAATCTAACCTAACCATGTAGGATAACATCAGTGCTTTGACTAACTTGCCAAATAAATTTGTCCATCACTGATGGGAAAGATGCCCCCAGTCTGATAATAAAATTCATATAAAGATCAGAATAGCAGCTACTGGTGAGCTCAAATGGACCAGGGTTTGTCCTTGTAGGAAGGCGAGGTGTCTGGATAGTATTGTTTTTAATCTAAATAGTAATATTGGAATCATTAATGACTCCAAGGAGCCATCCATTGCACTTCAGGGGTAGTTCAATATGAGTACCGCATTGCCACACTAGTCACCATTAAGCTTTTGGCTGGCAGGGAGTAGTTGCTGTGGTAATTGTGTTATGGAATGTGTTTGATGGCTGTGTTGTAAGGCTTTGGAAACTGGAATAGTGCCTTTGTCTAAAGGGTGAAGTGGAGAAAAGTGAATACAAGAACTGCAAGTTATATGTTTGGGTGTTGTAAGTAGTGTATGGAAAAATTGTGATTCAGTGTACTAGAATATCTTGGGAATTGGTGGGGGAAAGGAACAAGGAGATTTTACAATGAGTAGTGGAGTGGGGGAAGATTGTATCGAGACAGCCTGCTCAAAAATATGCCCGAACTTTGAGGAGCCTCATAAATACAAATAACCAAATATGTTGCATCCTGGGTCAAATGTTTGGTAGATAGCTTGTATACTTGCAGCAGCATTTTATCTAAGTTTGCTCTTTACTGAGATATCATATAAAAGTTTTTTCTGTCCTTTGTGTAACCTCAAAAGAATAAATAGTAAAAAAAATGACAACTTTTAAATAACTATATTTAAAGTATGGAATGCTACATTTATCGAAGATGTATTGGTATACCACATGTCTATAATTTTCCTTTTTCTTACTTGTTATAAATTTGGATGCTAGTTGTTCTGAATTTTTATAGTGCCATTGGACTGTTATTTTGTGTTATCATTTTTAGCCTTCTTGTACTGTTTTAGAAGATTCTTTGTGTTTTAATTTTGTTGCATTTTTTTTTTTTTTTGAAGTACAGCTGGATTTGTTTTTCTATTTGTTATTTTTTGTTCTTGTACTATCTATAATTTTTGCAATAGTTTATTCAACAATGAATTATGAAAAGGCATTGTTAATCAGGTTCTTCTGGATGTTCTTAATCCAGGTTGAACAGCTTTTGTAGGCTCAGTACATGATGGGTTTGATTATCAAGTTTATATTTTTTAGGAGAGTACGAGTTATTATTCATGTAGACTACTTTGCCTGTGGATTTTGTGAAAATCCCACTGTTAATCCTGCCATCTTTTCTATATATAGTTTAATGTCTAAGAAGTGTAAGGTCTGATCTGTGGGCTTTTCAAAGGTAAATTTGCATTCCTGGAGGCATTTGATGAAGCAGATTTTAATTTTGTCAGTGAGTCATCAACAAATCTTACATAGAATTCTATTAAAATAGTTATTTTCTGAGAGTATTTTATTTTCTGGCTCTACCGTATAGAAATCTGGGAATGTAAGACTGAGTGGTATTGCCATGGCAACACCATCAGTTTGGAGGATAATGTGAATTCTCCCACTACTCCCTTTTTTTGTACATATATATAAAGCCTTGTAGGAATTAATATTGTTTATTTTCCCTGATGTCAAAAGATTTAAAAGTATTTGAAAACAAATAATGCAATACACAGTGATAGCCTTTTGTTTATTCCTCCGAAAAGTGATACTAAAGAGACTGGATTTTGAAGTGAAATAGATATTTTATACATTAAAACTGGAATGTAAGAAACAGGAAATAGATTAAAATCAATACTGATATGTTTAATTCAAAATTTATATTTGTATTGAGTTATTCCCACATAAACACATTCTCTGTCAAGTTAACATGACTCAAATTACACTAGTTTCCTTTCTTAATAAAATATTAGGGGTAGGGGTTCATATGTTTCTCATGGCCCTGTGCTATAAATTTTTATTCACTATAATTTCTATTTCTTATCTGATATGCCAACAACTAGCTAAATGAATTTGCCTGCAATTGTTGGATTGGATCATGTAAATATTAAAAATATATATTTAATAAGAATCAACATAACCTTGTTAGCATTACTTAGTTAATTAATGAATCCCATCCCACCCACCCCTTTTTTTTAGATATAAAAAATGGCTGATTCAGAGAGTACTTGCACATCAATTGATGATCAAACTGATGATTTAGTTTCACCTACTCGTGATGCTTTAGTTGATGGAATTGTAGGCTTATTAAAACCCTGCCTTGACCAGCTGGATGAAAGAGTCAGATCAACAAGGCAAGTAAAATGCTGCTATCATTCCCCAACTATTTCTATTTACCTCCAAAAGAGGCACAATTTGTATAAAGTCTGAATAGCACAGATTAGGAATGTAGTAAAAAGTTTATTTGGAATTATTATACATCCCGGGAGGTTCAAACTATTATATATTCTTTTTTAAATATGCTTATCTTTTACTTAATTGTATTTGATATATTTTCTCATCATTTCTCACAAATCAAACTCCTTATTTTGCTTTTTTCCTTGCACTTTTGATGTTTAGGTAGCAATTAATAGGTGTAGAAATTTTCCAATTACAGTTTCTCCATTCCTTGCAAATGGAGCCAGGAATTTATATACAGGGGCTCTTTGAGTGATTTAGATGACCTCTGATAGGCCCTTGTGGCTTTTATTATCCATGTTAAGGTAGTCAATTGTCATAATGGTCTTCCTTTTCATATTGAAATGACTGATTAACTTATTCAAAGATATATTAAATATTTTTGTAGATGAGTTAAAATGCTGAGAAAAAAAATCAGGACAGTGGACAACCTGGGTAATAGACTTCTTGGTCTGTTGTGTATTCTTTCCCATAATTATAAGCAAAAATTTTTTATTATTATTATTCTGAAGCTTTTGGAAATTGATGTCTAAGTTATTATTTAGCTTTATACACTGTAAGAAAACTATAAATTGATATATTATTATTTTCTAAAAAAAAAATTAAAGGTCAACTTAATGTGAACAAAATGCTTATTTCTTCATACAATTATATTTTCTTCCTTTAGATTAAGTCAAAGTGAATTACACCAGCAGTTAGAAGGTTTGTTACTTGAACTACAGCGTGTTGAAGATCAAGCACAGTGCCCCTTACCTCTGGATTCCTACATTAAAAAGCTTCAAAATGCAAAGAGAAGAGTTGTAGTGGTGAATAATGTATTACAGAATACACAGGTAAGATGCCATTTCAAAATAATGTTTATTATTGCACTCACACAGGAGTTGTATATTGGCATTATAAAAAAATTAAATGTGTACACTTTAAAAAAAACAAGCAGAATAATGTTCTGTGGTTAGAAAAGCATCCATTTAATGAAGTAGAGAGAAAATTTATGCTGATAAGAAAAATAGTCGCAGCATCTGTGTATCTGCCACGCTACTCAGCCTCAAGACCAACAGCAATTACTCTTATATGGCACACTTCTTGCAAGTGTTCCTTCCCATTGAGTCTCCTGTCAGGGAGCTACATCTTGCATCAATAATTGTGCAAAGTTCAGAAGTTGCATTCCCTTCTCAACACAGCACCCATTAAATTAATGCTTCTAAACCTTCTCCTAAATACCATTTCACTAGTCATTGGTTCAGAAGAAATGCCCCCTCCCATTACACTTTTAAGGCAAAATTTCTGATCAAGCAATCAGAGGATGGCTTGTTTTGTTTTTTGCAATTTAATTTTCATCTAATTTTAAGCCCTTTTTCCAGCTTCACATTCCAATTCAGTTAGACATCTACCATAGATTGCATGTTATTTGACTTTTGAGTACATGATCACCAAATTTAAAGAAAATGATGAGACAGCTACACTTTACTTTCAAAATCATGACGACCTGCCATTGGTTAAAGTCGACCCATCTTGTAAGGGAGTCACTTTTCTTAATTGATGTAAGGGCACCATATAAGACCCTATTATTATTATTATTCTGCTGGTTGCCCTTTCATGTTGTTATGCCTGGCAATAAAAACTCGCCAATCTGTTCATTTGGCTTTTTACCCAGCATGCCCAGTCCCCTTTCCACTCATTAATCTTCCAGATGTGAAGGAGATTGTTAATGCAAAATGGCTCGCTGACTGGCAAACAACCTTTCGCAATTTCACCAGATTAAATGTCTCCTCAGTTACTGGGTCTCATCCTTTCATTACTCCTGCCATAAAGAAATTGTTCTGGCCCCCCTCTGCCTGGGTCACACCATACTAATGCATAGATACCTTATGTCTTACAATCTTCCTCCTACCTGTACCACCTGCCATACCAGATTTACTTTGTCCTACATGTTTGTTGACTGCCCCATGACTCAGAGCTCTAGTGCATTTTATCCTGGTTGAAAGCCCCTGGTTCTACATAGATAATTTTTCTCTCTGCAACTTGCCTTGTCCCTTCATTATAATTGCCTGTTTGTTATCCTCCCACTCTCCTGACCCTCAATATTGATATACGCGCTGAATAGGATATATATGTATCAATCAACGGCCATCCTCATCTCCCACAAAATCATAAATTTACAAATTCAAATCCCAATTTAACAAATGCAATCATGAGTTTATAAATAGTTTCAAAACCACAAAAAATAAATCGCTAAACTTTGCTACTTTCAAGAAGGACATCATATCTTGTCACACTGGAGCTGTTTTAATCTCCAAAGATGGCTTAAATACAAGGGAGAGTTGGGTTCCATGCTATCTCCCCTTTATCTGATGCCGGCAGACCTCTTCTGGGCTCTATCTTTACAGTTGAGCTGATTACAATTTACTGCTCAGTACAGAAAGTTACGTGTCATGTTTAGTTCACACACTTTTGTAATCAATAACAACTCCAAACCTGTTAAGTGCCCTTGAAGCATTGGAATCTCCACATTCCCTGGTTCGTAGTATCCTTGATGCCTTGGTAACTACATGTCAGGGACGATGGCAATTATCTACTGCTGACCTCTGGACATATATAGGTTGCTGAGAACAAGCACATCGATGAGGGGTCCAGGCTGCCTGCACAAACTGAGCTACCGAGACGGCGTTTTGCTCTTCTCCATTCTGCACCCCAGATATCAGGGTAGATCTTAGCTATACATCACATTGAAGCTAGGAGGTGGTGCCCAGAATTTAAAGTTGCGTGCCATTGCAATCCATCTACTACCATTTATCCTCTAATTCCTCAAGAGTATAAAATCTTTTTCTGTCCCTTTCCAATATGACACAAGACTACTTTCTTGAACTCTTCTGTGATGATTGCTTTGTGCCCCAGACTGTACACTACTTCTTTGGTTGATGTCCTACTTAGTCTGAAAGACCTTCATATGCAGTGCTTATCTCAGATAAAAGCGATATGCCTATATGCACTCTAAGCGCTGCCCAAATTATTTCATTGTCAGTGAATTTTGCTTTGACTTAACAGGAAGACCCCTCTTGCAGAGATGTGGAAGCGAGTCAAAAGGATTCTGGGCAAATTCTCACAGGACCTCCCTCCTCTCTCCAGAAGAACAGCACTGTATCTCAGCCCTTTAAAGGGTGCATTGATTTGCCTCCCTGCCTGCCGTGCTGATGGGACTCATTTCACCATCCGGCCCTAGCTTAGCCTCTTCTTCTTTTTAACAGCTTGCATCTTTACCCTATTTCCTCACTCTCCCACAACTTTCTCTGGTCGGCCTCTAATTTCACAGGGTAGACGCTGAGCAGCTTCCTCTCACCCAACTATCTTGGATCGGGGCTGAGGAGGGAGGAGACCACATTCCTTTATCCCTGAGCCCCGTCTGGGATGGGTTTTTAACAACCTGCTCCATCCCCACACACACCTTCCTCACATACCCCTTTCTCTCTCCTTTCAATCTCTATAGATTTTACGCCCAGCCCAAGGTGGAGTCACCATGCCGAAGGGCTGCTTGGCTACTGGTTGGAAAGGTGGGGTACTAAATGACGACAGCTGGTTCTGCCAGCACCGTGTTCACCCCTCGCATAGCGGGCTACTGCGTGGGGTGATTAGCTTTTGCATTCCATGTAAACTATACGGTCACTATGCCTGATCATGAAAATCTAATTAAACCTCTCTTCCCTTCCCCTTTACCAGCGTCGGAACCGCCCTCGCGTAGCTCAATCGAAAAAATGGAGCCCCCCATCCCCGTGTGCTTTCACAGGGGACCCTCCAAACCTCTCTGTTTGGGACTCCCCCTCACCCCCTTCTCTGGGGCGACTCACTTCTTCCAGCAGCAGTCCCCTCTTTGCTTTCCAAGGGGACTGCCAAGAAAGCAGGCAGGAGACCCATAATTGGTTCCCACCGGGAGTGGCTCGATAGGGCCAACCCCCTTAAGGGGGCGAGGGACGACAAGGCCCGTGCCCTACAAAGTCCTGCACGCATGCATATCAGGCTTACAGGGGGTCACTATATGTGACTCCCTGTCTTCCCCAATGGATGCTGGTTCGCCGGCCTAGCACAGAATGAAAGGTACTTCGAAGGGGACCGGTGATGTCATAGGGGGAGATGGCCACATGTAGGCCCCCCTGAGTTGACCCAGCCCCAGAAGGTAGGATCTTCCATGGTGTCGAATCCGGTCTTGGTGCCAAGCACAGAACCTGTGTCCGCCCGTATGCAAGCTCCTCCTTAAACGGCTCGGATCCCCGAGGACTCACAAGGAGAGGAGGGATCTCCTCCCCTCGCTGGTGCTCCTATAACAGGCAGGAACTTCTCCTTTTCAGAGAAGGATATTGCCGAGGTCTGCCCATCTGGCCTAGGGGCTCCTACCGGCGGAGGAGAGAAGCGGGTTCATTCCCCGCCCTCCTCTCCTAAAAAGAAAAGGACGAAGAAGACTCGGGGCTCCTCTCCCTCCGCAGGACGGACGGGTCTGCTGCCGTTTCGGTAAGCGACCAAGCCAAGATCGGCACGTCCGGCCCCTTCGCTCCCCGGGTGGGGAGTCCCAGACGAAAACCAGAATTGCGCAGAGCGGAGCCTTATTCAGAGGCTACCTGGCGTTTTCGAGCCCTCTGGCTTCAAACGCTTCCGTGGGCGCCATCTGATGAAGCGCTCACCCGCACCTCAGTGCGACGACTGCGTCGTCCTCCGAACTGTTCAGCACATTCTTGTTGAATGTCCCAGTCTATCGCTACCGTTATTTGCCCCTTCTTCTAGGGTGGAGGGTCCTGTGCACCAGGTTGTGGAGTCATAGAGTTTTGGGAGGTGATTAGTCTGAATGCGCCTCTTATTTTTTCTTGCTTTTACTTGAATTTTCTTCTTGTTAACATGCAAGATCCAAGCACTAATCTAGCCACATCAGAATTTACTTTGGACTGCCTTCCGTAACATACCAAACTACAAAGCAGAAAAGGAAATTCTTAAACAATCAGGATACTTGCAAACTCTAGTGAACAAGAGAGAAAGCCATCTACTCAAACAAATACCTTCATACAACTCCATGCAAAAATTATCAACATACCTGAGCTCCCAAACAACCAGAAACAAACACTTATATACACTCACAACATCCTAACACAATTCACTGCAGGAATACTCCCTCATCCTACATTTTACTCCCTCTATGACCCTGACTACATCTCGCCTGAAACACCTAGATCTCATAGGCCTCAATCCCCATAACTCTTATTCTAAACCTCTGGAAATCTGCTTACATAATACTCTAAATCAACCCAAACAAACCACCCATGGCCCCTGCATCTTACTGCCCCATCAATCTACCCTACACCCATGCCATAAGTGAGGAGCATCTAGTATCAACAAAATAAACCTATTCATCTCACCATACGCCTTCTACCACGGATTCGAACCATTGCTCTTACTAGCACAGGACTTACCAACATCATCTAGCTCATACAAGAAGTCTTAATAACAAAATAGCCACTGACTGCAAAATGATGGGTTGTTAAAGTTAAGCGTGAATACACTACACATGCAATGTATTCAAACATGAAATTTTTATTTCCCTTTACGATCTTCAACCCTTAAAGTCGGATCCCCGACTTTAAGGGGATCCCCCTTATGGCCATTGCATGCAACAACTACACACGTTGCAGCATCTCCACCCATTTCCTGCGGTGGTGTAGTTGCGTTTAATCGCCCTATATGACGCACAGCTGATATATCATGGTGGTGGTGGTGGTGGTGGTTATCTTATTCCCCCATCACCGGCAGAATGTTTAGAGAAACCATTAATCCTTGGCGTAGATCATTACCTTTCCTTCTTTAAAGCTATTTAATAATAAGTTAATTCTCTGTGGTTTAGTCTCCGAGAGTTTAAGACTTGTATTGTCCTTTTTCAGGACCGGCTAAACAAACTTCACGGACAAGTGACTAAGGAGACCTCGAGACGCCGTGCATTACTCGAATCCAATCCTTCTTCATCTTCTTAAACTCATCCGCGTGTTGCGTCAGTCCTCTGCAAGTTTTGTTAAGTTGGCCAGAATGGGCGAGCGCGAGATTAAGACGCCCTCATACAGCCACTTGAGCATCGAGGATTTCAACCACGTTTATCCCCCGTCCGAAGATACTTTCTTATTCATTGACGCTTTGGAAAAGGACTTGGACCGACTCCTCGAACTCCGCCCTTCTGTGTGCTTAGAAATTGGGGTTGGGTCGGGCTTAGTCATAACTGCTTTAGGAACTGCCTTAGGCGACTCTTGCAGATATTTGGGGACCGATATAAACCCCATAGCTTGTGCTAAAGCTGCAGAAACTGGAGTGGTAAATGGAGTTCACTTGGAGACCTTCTGCTGCGAATTCGCGTCAGGGATACCGAAAAACCTCAAAGGTTCTATAGACGTCCTCCTTTTCAATCCCCCTTATGTTGTGACAGAATCTGACGAAGTTGCCGCTGGCCCTTTAGAATTGACTTGGGCGGGTGGAAAGGACGGGCGGGAAGTAATGGATAGACTGCTGCCGCAGGTACCGACCTTGCTGTCCCCTAACGGGCTGTTCTATCTCATTCTCGAGAAGAGGAACCGCCCTGTAGAGGTAACACGAGTCTTAAATGACCTTGGGTATCAGGAACAATGTGTTTTAGAGCGCAAGTCTCCATCTGAGACGCTCTTAGTCATGAGATTTCAGAGCAAATCTTGACGAACTAGTGCAGGGTCGCTTTTAAATTCAATATGCGTAGCTGCCATTCATAAGATCACTACATTAGCAAGTGAATAATTACACGCAAACCATTATGAGTAAAACTATTTTTTTAATGGAAGTCTTTTATTGCCCCCTAACTACTCTAGATTCTAATCACCGAGTGAAAGTAGGCATGCTGAAGATTTGCTTTCGGTGAACTTTAGTATTAGCAAAGAGTTTTTCATACAGGATTAGTCTTAAGGTATCACATTCCATCCTTTAGTAGTGGGCTGCAGGTTTTCGATAGTGTGTAATGCTTCTATATTATCCCACTAGCAATTTTTGCTGCCACATGAAAGCCCGGTCAACCTTTTTCTTTCCCGCCAAGAAACGTCCAAAGCCCCCTACTTTTTTCTCCAGCTACGGTATTTCAGACTCAATGTGGAGGGTTTCCTATTTTCCTGCAGTGATTGTGTCCACTCTCGCTTTTGTGAGGGGGACGAAATGGACTTTTACTATGTCCCATTCTTTTTTTCATTTAATTTATCTTGCTTATTTAGTATGTATTGATCTTAGTTCTATTATATCCGACCCCTCACTATCTGGGACCTTTTCTTTCTCCAGGGGTTGGTCCCAGAGAGGCTCTGGACTTCTCGTGGCGAGGTGAGTTCATCCCTGAGACCCTTAGGTGTCCCCTGGTGCTGCCAACCAAACTTTTAATATACCCCCCCCACCTCCTAATTTATTTTACTGCCCTTTATTTCCCTCCTCCTTTGTCCTATCTACTGGTCCTGACGTTTACCTGACCTCTGCTTGTTTTTGTTTGGACTGATTCTGAATTGTTCTTTTATGAAGGTCGGAGGAGGATGGGCATCTCCACCGCCTTCGGCTGCCGCTGCCCAAAAAGAAACCCATCATTGGCCCCTTTTCTCTCGCGTAGGAGAACTCGAGCAGCCCCTTTGGTCTATAAAGATGGTGTGGTGGATTCGTATCCATTCTCCAAGAGGACATACCGGACGTAACCGAATCGAGAGTTGCTGTATGCTTCTGTGGTGGGGAGTCCCGAGGAAGAATGTGAAGTTATTTCTATTTGCAATGGCAAGCCATACAATTAAAACTTCCCCTTCTTGTGCCAAACGTTCTTCAGCTCCCCTTTCAGCCTTCCCTCGTTCGTTGGATACCTATACCTTCGATGTGGACCCAGATTTAGATTATCCCCGTTTCCGGTCATGAGTTCGTCATCTGACGCCCCATTTTCAAAAGTGGATGTGTTTGACGTTAATGAATCATTTGACTCCCGTTGTTGTGAACCCCGCCGGATGTCGTCAACAGGTAGTGGTGATATCGTAGTCGAGGTGTCATCTCACTCTCAACACTATCTTGTGCGAATTTCGTCTTGGATTGCCGAAGTTCCCAAGACCGTTTCGTGTCCCGGTAAGACCCTACGTCGGGCTACCCAGACGTTGCTTCAATTGTAATTAATTTTGACTTATTGGTCGTCCCTCTCTGCACTTCCGTTACTGTGTAAATTGTAGTTCTGGTTACCATGGCCTTGAATGCACCAAAACACCGTGCTGTGTCAACTGCGGTGGTGCCCACGGTGCTGTATCAAAAATTTGCCCAATATTCTTATATGAAAAGACTGCGTCTGTACATGAGAGAGGCTCGCCAACATGCTCAAGCACAAACCTCTTCTCAGACGTTTTGCGTGACGCTGGACGAAACCGACCATCACGTTCGAGTTGAGACACGCCTGAAACATCTCATCGCCTATCTACTGTTAGTGTCGGTGTTGCCCCCTTCTCGCTGGCAGCTGTAGCCGGGACCACCACTCAGGGTGCGATACTTGAAGACATCAGATGTTATCTGAAAGAATCTTTTATATCTACCAGAGAAGGTTCTACCCAGAGCCCCGTGGTAAAAGGAAAGACTCTTCACCTGGGTGATCGGTCATCAATAAGCGGGCAGTCTCTGGAGATGACTCGGCCGAGCCTCAAGAATCTTCAATGCACTATTTTCTGCCCTCAAGCCCGTCCAGCCCGTCACAGGACTTAGGTCCCTTACCAGTACAAACGGTAGCAGAAATCCACCCAGATCCTTGTACTTTGTCCAGATCACTTGCCTCACCCACTCAACCTCCACTCATGATCTGATGGAAGTTGATGATATTCCAACATCACCAGCCGCGGTTGTTGGATCAACCCCTAAGACATCGAAAGCGCCCTCGGCCAATGATTCCGGATCTACCGTCAGAAAATCCCTTCTCGACCTTCAGTTTCCTCCTGGTTGTGCGCCTCGGTTCTTCGAAACCATCGCACATAGCACCTGTCACTGCTCCTTCCAGGATCTCTTCCCCTGCTATATCAGGCTCTTCGTACCCCAAGCATTTTGGGACGCACTTCAAACTTAACCTCAGCTACAAACGAGAAGAAGATATCTACTGTGGTATCTAACCCTCCCACATAATATCCTCCATTTTACATTAGAATTGTCAAGAACTTAAAGTTCTTTTGGAGACTCTACACCCCGCTGTTATTTGTCTTCAGTAGAACAAGCTGGGTACACGGCCTTTTCCGACGGTACCCGGTTTTCGTATTTTCTACTCTATTGCTCATGGTGGGGTGTCATTTATGGTTTCGTCATCCCACCATGTTTCTCCCCTCACCCTTCACCCTTCCCGCCAAGCTGTGGCTGTGAGGGGTTTTCTTACAAGGCTTTTTACTGATTGCTCTATTTACTTACCTCCTCCTTTAACATTGTCAAGACCCGACCTTTTAGAACTTGTAGATCAGTTGCCTTCCGCGTTTTTATTACTCGGAGATTTTAATGCCCGTCACCCATATTGGGGTGACATTAATTGGAATGCCAAAGGCAGTGTTTTAGTCTCTTATTATCCGACTTGATTTGCGTTATAAACACCGGCGATTTTACCTCTTATCATGTCCAGACAGATTCTTTTAGTTGTGTTGACCTCTCTCTCTCTCTCTTTCCTGGATTGCCTCACTGATTTTCGATGGTCAACCCTTGATGACCTCCATGGGAGTGACCACTTCCCTATTGTCTTGTCGGCCGTTCATCCTAGCCCTCATACAACCATGCCGATTGGGAAGGCTTCCTAGAGACGTCCTTCGCAAGTGCCTCCTTGGGGACCTTCGCTGGTGTCGACGCGGCAGTAGCGTACTTCACATCGATTATCTACAACGCGGCCACGGAAACGACCCGTAACGGGTCGCTCAACCGTGCTCTGGTGGGCCTTGGAATGTGCGACAGTTGTCAAAAACAAGTTAGCCCATGCACGATTCCGGCTTCGCCAAAAACCCCTTCCTTAGGCTCGCGGAACTTCATGGCGACGCTACGTTTTACCAATTTCCTCTATGACCCCTACTGCAAAGATCTGGAAGAGGATTAACAAGATCCAGGGTTGTTTCGCCAGCCTTAACACCCCCACACTCAACTTACAGTGATCCTTAATGAATAACAGCCTGGTGGTCAGCTATGCCTTGGCCAACCACTTCCGTGCCGTCAGTTGTTATAATAATGCTTTTCTAGCCTATAAATCAAACGAAGAGTCTCGTCATCTCAATTTTAAAACAAAATCTAACTCGTATATTGCCCTATTTTCCATCCTCGAATTGCGCACTGCATTGTCCCTTTGTAGATCCACTTCTCCTGGCCTTGATGGGATCCATTTTGATATGATTCGGCAACGCGATCCACACTGTCATTTTCTTACTTGAGTTGTACAACATTATATGGGTGAAGTGATCTTACCCATCACCATGGCGCATTGCGATTGTCATTCCCTTTGTCAAACTGGGCAAGGATGGGTTGGACGCAAATCATTACCGCCCTATAGCTCTTACCAGCTGTCTCAGTAAGTTGCTAGAGAAGATGGGTGTTGGTGCGCCTGAACTGGTTCTTAGAAACCAATCACTTACTCAACATTTCAGTGCTGTTTTCGCAAGGGTCATAGTAGCCTTTACCTCTTAGTACGTTTCGAGGGGTCGGTCCGGAAAGCACCGAGTCTTTGCCATGTTTTTTGACATTGAGAAAGCCTACGATACAACATGGAGATACGGTGTCTTAAAGCAGCTATATGTTTGGGGTATGGGAGGTCTTTTACCGTCTTTTATTCAAAGTTTCTTAGCATCTCGATCTCTTATGATGCGTGTTAGAGACACCTACTCTGACCTGCAACCCCAAGAGGAGGGAGTTCTTCAGGGCAGCGTTTTAAGTGTTTTATGTTTTGTAATTGTAATCAATGATATATCCTCTCTCCCAGACGGTGTATCGGCGACCCTGTTCGTCGATGACTTGGCATTTTACTGTTCCTCGCCATGCCTTCCATCGGCAGCGCGTCGGCTGGAACTGGCAGTCGGTGCGGTCTCGAAAAGTGCATAGCGTAGGGATTCCGCTTTTCTACGAGCAAAACTAAGGCAATGTATTTCCATAGGGGTAGAGGGGCTCTTGTTCCGGCATCTATCTCCCTACAATGTGTAAATATAGAGTTCGTCTCTGAATTTCGGTTGCTGGGAGTAACTATTGATCTCGAGCTATCATGGTTACTACGCCTTCTTCGAACGAGCTGTCTGCGGAGTCTAGACATTTTTAAAGTCCTCCCCCACATGTCGTGGGGCAGTGATCGTCAATCACTGTAGTCCCTATATACCGCCTTCGTCCAATTCAAATTTGACTATGGGTGCCAAGTTTATTCCTCGGCTTCCCATTCAGCCCTTAAAATGCTGAACCCGATTCGCAACCTCGAAGATCGTCTCTCCAGTGGAGCCTTCCGCACTTCTCCCATCAACAGCCATGGCTGTTTGGGCGAGGTGCTTCCCTTGCCCTATCATCGACTCCAGATCTTCATGCGATACCTCTGGCGTGTACAGCAGGCCCCTGTATCAGAGATTTACAAATGCCTGTATGCTGCCGAGTCAACGGCGGCATTCGATAGGTTGCCCTCTTTACCCCGCCCCCTGAACCTCTGGATAGGAGATCTCTCTAACCTGGGTGCTCTAAGGGTCCTTGCCCTTCCGTCGTCGTTGACCCCTAGTTGGCGTGCTCCACCTCCCACAGTTTGTACCAGCATGTGGAGCCTTGACAAGTCGTCCGTGGACCCTTGCTCCGTTAAGAGCCTGTTCCTAGAGCATGCGACCTCTCATATACAACACTGCCCGATATATACGGATAGTTCCAAATCAGACAGTGGAGTGGGTGCCGCAGCCACCAACTCACGAGAGTTTTTATCTCTGTCTTTGCCGCTAGCAGCTTCTATTTTTATCGCTGAAGTCTCACTCATTCCTTTAGCTTTTAGAATGATCCAAATATTACGTTTTAAAGATTTCGTCATTATTCCCGACTCTTAGGAGTGTTTTACAGTCAATTCACTATCGTAAAGCTTTCCATCCCTTAGTCATAGAAATCTGCAAGCGGCTGGTCCAGAATGCGTACCGATATCAAGTTATATTTTGTTGGGTCCCCGGGCATGTAGGGGTCCTGGGCAACGAGAGGGCTGATCAGCTAGGCCGTTCAGATAACTCTACATTGCCTTATCGAGATTTCTTTCCATCTATAAGAGAATATATTTTTCAGTTGTGGCAGGACGAATGGGATGGAGGTTCATCATTTAAATTTTATAAAATCAAAAAGTCTGTTTGCTCTTGGCCCTCGAGACTTCAGAGACTACGGTCCTTAGAGGTGGCCCTTTGCCGCATTCGTATCGACCACACAAGACTTACCTATAGTCATCTCCTTTCGGCGGATGCTCGAATCAATCAGCCCTTGTTACCGTTTTTGTGGTGGAGACCAATCGGTCACCTATCTTCTACTAGAATTCCCTAATTAGGCTACTCTTCGGTCGCCCTGTTTCCTGACCCTTTTAACTATCCCTCGCCTGTCCCGACTTCGTTTCATTCTGGCAAAATAATCTTTTGAGCCCTCTTTTTTTATCGCATACTGGTCTTCTCAGTCTTTTATAACTAATTTGCTTCTTTGTATTTCCGCTGCCACTTGGAATCCACTTAGATTGTGAAGCTGCCCAACTGGTTCCTCACCTTAAACCCTTTCAAGGGATGCCTAGGAAAACCAAGGCCTCTTTTCAGTAATTAGTCCGACACCCTATATGATATCTAAAGTTTCAAAATTACACATCAAATAACTTTCTCGTGAACAGCACCCTACCTTTTTAGTGTATGATTACAGATCCGGCCTAAACGCTGCACAATCGCAATGTCGTATCAACCAAACATTTGGAGAAAGAGACAATAAGTCGTCACACAGCCCATGATTAATTATGATATCTCAACGTGGCCAATCCGATCACCAAGATCAGCCAAGAAGTGGTCGACCATCACTTATTACAATGACTTGTTTGTTTTTATAGGGTTTTTAGATGAATATTGCATCAATATCCTAGATAGTTCTGATCACAATAAACATAAAACCCTATATTTCGTTATTCAAGGGAATGAAGTTAAATTCTAACGCGAAATCTAAATTTTTGCAGACGAAATTTCCTTAGGCCTAAATATGAGGGACGTTGAGGAAAACGTGATTAAAAACAAAGAGTTGGCAAAAATATATATTATTGAATAAACAGTTATTATTGAAAAGTGAAATTATACAGTAACAGATATGTTTGGATTGAATTACGCGTGTGAATTAAATTTGCATGAATTAACGAGAATGGATTTACTATTGATAAATATGGTTTGGTAATTAGAGTATAACATATGATGATCGATAATTAGAATATAATTGGTAATTGGATAATAGTTAAATAGTAATTTGTAAATAGTTTGCTAAATATATTGCTAATTTATAAATAGTAATTGGTAAAATGTTAAATGGTTCAATAAATATTAATTGATAAATTTGATAAATAATAAATAGTTTATAGTTAAATGGGTGAATAGTTAAATGGTATGATATATATTAATAGGTAAATTTAATTAGTAAATATTTTCATAAATATTAAATAGATTATAGTTAAATTGGATAAATAGATTATAAATTCGATAAACAGTTAAATTGTATAAATAGTTAAATTCCATAAATAGTTAAATTGGATATATGGATTAAATTGGATAAATAGTTAAATGTGTAAGTATTTTGATAAATATTAAATAGTTATAGTTAAATTGGATAAATAGTTAAATGTGTAAATAAATCATATGGTTAAATTGATTGATAAATAGTTAAATAAGATTGATAAATAGATTATAACGGAGATAGAAGGGTCTGTAAATGAGAAAAGAATCACGCATTAAATCTTGAAACTTTTGATTAAATATTTAGCTAAACAATTACAATTCAAATATCACAGATCTGATTCACCAATGCGTGGACAACGAATGAACTTCCTGGATTAATTTTAAGACCCTTGGGAGAGCCGATGTACCAATCTCGATTAAAGTCATGGTTACCAACCCTTCTTTAATATATATATATATATATATATATATATATATATATATATATATATATATATATATATATATATATATACACGATGGGTGGTCAATAAGTTTTGCGAATCGGTAGGGCAAAACAGAGGAAGGGGGATGGCTGTTTGTGGGGGTGTTAGGACAACTTATGACAAGTCAGGACCTGCAGCCGCACGCTCCTGCCTCGTCTATTTCAGAAGCAGTAGCTGATCGCAGATCGTCAGTCACAAATTTTTCACCAAGGAAGGCAAGAATGCAAAAGAGATCCATGAACGCATGGTTGTAGTGTACACCTCCACCGCCCGTTCCTATACAACCATTGCTCGCTGGAATAGGGAGTTCCGCTATGGTCGTGAGTCCCTTGAAGATGACCCCCATCCAAGACGCCAGTCAGACGTCACCAACGAAGACAATGTGGCCCGTATGGAGAGGATGATCCTCGAAAATCGACGGGTGAAGATCGAAGAAATCGAGCGAGAACTTGGAATATCACATGGAAGTGTTATGAACATCATCCACGACAATTTGGTCATGACTAAGGTCTCTGCCCGTTGGCTCCCTAGAAACCTCACGCCCCATGATCGACTTCAACGTCGTTAACGACCACATGGCAAGAGTTGCACAAGCTGCCCTGCGCGAGTGCGGATTCGAGGAGCTCAACCATACCCCCTTACAGTGCAGATCTGGCCCCTAGCGACTACTTTTTATTCCGCCAGCTTAAGGTTGCATTGCGTGGACGCCAGTTTGGGGACGATGAAGATGTTCAGCTCGCCGTCCAGAAATGGATTGAACAGCAGTCGAGAGATTTCTGGTTGTCGGGAATTCGAAACCTCAGGGTCAAGTGGCGCAAGTGCTTTGAAGTCGAGGGTAGTTATATTGAAAAATAATAAAACACTTTTCCTCATATCTCGTTTCCCTATATCCGAATTGCAAAACTTATTGACCGCCCTTCGTGTGTATATATATATATATATATATATATATATATATATATATATATATATATATATATATATATATATATATATATATATATATAGTTAGTTAGTTAGTTGGGAATAAATATTTCATTTTTAGGGGTATAGACCGCTACATGTTCATATGCCAAAGCTGATCCACATCTAACATCACGCGAGCTGACTGAAAAGTCAGCCATACAACCATTTAGAGGAAATGGGCAAAGTCATCAAATGACGCATGGATTCAACGTTAACTCACAGAGTTCGAACGTCAGCGCCGCCCGCATTACACTACTGTCTAAGAAACGTCGTTTTGATTGGCTCAACAAACTTGTGATTACAGATGGGGAAATGGTGCCTACGCTCGAACATGACACGCAAAAGTGCACCTGCATTACTTCTGGCAAAGGCCGACTGACATGAGAAGAAGCTGATGGTTTGTGGTTGGTGGGATGTAAAGAAAGTGATTTACTAAGAAATTTTGGAAACTCAATCAGTCTATCCAGGCTTAATTAACAGTCATCAACTGCAACAGTAGGCAGATTGCATTAGCGCAGAAACGAGCAGAATTGACTTATGTTATGTTTCTTCACGATAACGCCCGACCACACGTTACAAATCATACCTGTGTAAAACTCCTGGAGTTAGGATGGAAGTTCTCTCTCACCCACCGTACCTGCCAGACCTGTGGGCAACAGACAATAATTTATTCCGGGGACTGAATAATTCTTTGAATGACAAAACATTCGCAATTGATGACGAACTAAAAACTGCAGTTGGAGACTTCTTTGATAACAAACCAGGTGAATTTCACAACAAAAGCATCCATGATCTATCCCGTCGTTGGAAGCATGTGCTCGAAAATAATGGTGATTATATTGTTCATTGATATGTTTCTTTTGCTGCATTGTTTTGTTGTAAATCATTATCAATAAAAGATGGGCGAGAACTTTGCTTCCAACCTATTATTAATCTGTCCTAAGATCGCATTTTTTTGTAATTTCCAAGCTTATAACTCCTATCGACGGCCAAAATAAAAGTTATTTTCAAAAAAATCTTCCATCTACTGACATTCTCAAAACTACAAATTAAACGTACCCTGCACTTAATCTTCAAATAATGAACGATTGTATAGACATCGATAAAAATTATAATTAATAAAATATAAGAATTACAATAGGGAAATTAGTTTGAAGAACAAGTTAGTTTATGGGAGACGGGCTTTGTCTTTTCTGTTATAGTAATGTTGCCACCCCCTGAAGGTGAGACTTGCCTCTTGAGTAGCAATTCTTCGTACCAATAAGGGGGTTGGTTGCCCGGTTAGTGGTAACGTTACCAATCAAAGGGGGTGAACTTCGTAGGATAGGGATAACGCTTGCCACCGGTAATGGTAACAAGTTAATTGAATGCGCAACGGAAATATCTCTTTAGGCGGCCTTGTACTTGATCCGAGAAGATGGTACCAGCTGGGGTGAATAAAAGAATCTATTTATAATTGTAAACAAGTCTCTGTATATTTATTTCACCTTGCATCGAATAAGAAATACTCCGAATACAATTCCAAGATTCGACTTAACAACAAAGTAATGCGGGAAAATGGTAGAGCAACAGGACGATTATAATAATCAAATTATTGAATTAATGAACGCGTAACAATAATAAATTACTAATAATGAATGCCCTTTCTTGCATCTCTACACCCGTTTATAAGGAGAAGTAACGTCCATCGTTGGCGCACGTGATTCGCTGCTCATTCCCTCAGCTCGCCTCCTGATTGGTTTAAATTAATCCCTATTTAACTTTGCTTGGATGGCGGGCGGCTAAACTTCCGTACCTCCTTATTGGTCAATATTTCTAGAAGGCGGAGCTTTATCATAAGCCATACATTTGTTTGGTTTCTGGCTATCTTTGTTACAGAATAGTTAAATGCTTTATCACACACCCTTTTATTACCTCCAGACATTCTCAGTATCCCAATAGTTATTCTCTGGCACCCGTCTGACTTGAGCCCAGATACGGAAGCTACCACTTTCTTACAGTGAGAAAATCGAGCCTTTACCTCGAAATTCCAGACTCGCTTTCTCTCCAAGCCATCGGGTTCCGTTGTGTAGGGTATCTACATGTACACCTTTCAGGTGAATACATGTGTGCCCTACAAGTTATTAATTTATCTTCAATTTTAAAATCTGGATCATTGCTGTCATTGAGTTCTTCATCATGATCTAGATCTTTAAGAGAGAGAAGTTGAATGAAAACTGGCACTAGGATTTCAGCTGAATGAGGCACTCTACTTATAGGTGATGGCAGATTAGGTTACTTGATTTTACATTTGTTTTTCTTGTTATACCCTCAAGTTTTCACTAAACAAAAGTAAAATCTGTGCAGTGATCTTTGGGGTCTCGTCAAATTATAGGTGAAATGGGGGAACACCGACCTATTAGTAGAAAAACTTGCATAAAAATTCCATTTTGTACCTGAACGAGTGCAAAGTGTGCCCAAAACAAACTTCGCAACATGGCCCACCAATAGATATAAGGTCATCGTTGTATGAACCTACTCATAGATAGAAACTTCATAACAAACCTATATCTATAAGTTTTTGAGAAGAGTTATTGAATCGTAAAAAATGGCTCAAGCGGCTAAGCTAATGGCGAAGTTAGGCTTAATGTTGAGACACGAAATCGTTAAGGAATGGATGAAAATACAACGAGGATACAACAAAATATATATTATTATAGATTAACAAGAATGGAACATATTTGAAATGATATTGGTTGAATTTGAATTTAATTGCACAAAACGAACATGAGTTTAACACTGAAATCTTGTCGTGAATAAACTTTGCATAAGGTAGATAGGTAATTAATTAAAATGTAATTAAAATAACTGAGAAAATTGAAATCATGAATTGTGGGTAAATGTAATTAAACTCACGAATGGTGTATAAATGTAATTGAAATCACGATTTGTGGGTAAATGTAATTGGAATAATTAAAATGAAATTAAAATGTAATTGAAATGTAATTAAAATAATTGAAATAAAATTAAAATAATTGAAATGTCATTGTAACTATTAAAACCACGATGGTTAAACGGGGAAATGTATGAGAGTCTAGAAAAGGAAATATAAGGAATTAGACAGTGTTTTTGTTTGTAAAATCTATGGATTATATGGAGAAAGAGTTCAACTGACCTTGAGTTGGAGAAGGCAAGGGCACAAGTCAATTTTAGTCTCTCATGTGGAATATTTGGAAGTAATAGTCGTGCGTATAAATGTTGCCAAAAATATTGCCAATTATAGTGTATGGTTATAAATGTGATTTATCTTAGGTTAATAAATCAGCCTAGATAGCGTTTCGAAAACCATAACCATAAATTTTGTTTGATCGAAGATGTGTGCCGTTAGCTTTAGGCCTAATGCGACAGCGAAGTAAATTTTGGAATAATAACTTGGGCTTTAAGAAAGACTGTTTGGGTGTGAAGATGTATAAGCGAAAAAATTCCTTCCAACGCGAGCATATAAATAGCCCATTAAATTACCAAGTCACAACGGACTACGCCGTAGCGTGACGGCAGAGTGCTAGCCTCTGGATTCAAAAGACCCGCGATCGATCCCCAAAGTCCACAATTTCTACGAAGAAAGCGGAGACCACGAAAAACGCTTTAAGGACAACTCAAGAAATAGACTCAAGAGAAAACCGCTCTCAAGGAAAACGGAAAGAAAACGACTTCAAGTGCTAACTCTTCTCAAGAAATCATCACGTCATCATGAAGCAGAAGAAGTCATCACGTATCAGAATTGGAAGGAATCATCACATCGTCGTTAGAAGGAAGATACATTAAGAAAAAGAAGATCAAGAATTAACCCAGCCAACCCAACTTAAAGAAGAAAGAATCTCAGCCTACAAGAATGCTAAGAGTCAGATAAAGGAAGACAATGTTTCAAGAGGCAACCTCATCTCAAGAAGAAAATAAATAGATTCGTATATAGAAATCGCAAGATGAATGATAGTGAATGATATAGATAAGCAAGAAAAGTTATAAACTCAAAAGCCCCCCATGCATAAGACAATTACACAAATATAAATATATTCATAAAATCAACGAATGTACAATGAGATAAGTAGGTTAGGTATAGAATGTGAGATATTTTAACATATGATTTATAGTAAAAAGATGCGAAGAGAATTGAAGTTGTGAAATTAATATGGTGGAATCATATGGTGAATAATATAGTATATAATATAGAGTAAATAATATAGAGTAAATAAGATGCAGTATCCTTGATATAGTGTAGTAATTAAGAGTATATATGTAGTAATTTAGATATCTATAATGGACTGAATAGAGGCTTCATACGAAGAAAGCAGCGAGTCGAATGGGCAGGATAGCGTGCTCTTTTGATCGAGCTGGGAACGTGTGTTGGTTTGTTTGTGTGTGAAATTTAAAAGATGTTGTTTGGAGAGTATACGTTTATTTTAATTGACAAGAAAATTAATGAATTAATTAATTACTAAGCTTTACATAAAATGATTTAATTTACAAAAGTTCAAGTAAATTAATTGAAAGATTAAATTGACAAAGTTAGAGTAAAATAATTAAATGATTAAATTAACAAAGTTACAGAATTGCATGAATTATTTAAATGACAAAGGAATGAATTTTATACATAATAAATGGAGGTTTTTATTATAGGGATGCCCAGAGGCATTGCTATAACACCCCCCTTCCCCCTAAGAAGGTTACCCCTCCTTTTTACTATTTTGAGATTATAAGTCCGAGTACCGACGAGGCTTCCTGACGACGCGACCGGAGCGTGTGACAGTGCCTTTGGTTTAGCTGCGGGTACGAGGACACAGATTTGCTGTGAAGTGACATTAGCGTTGAACGAGGCACTGGCACGAGAGAAGGTTGACGGAGCGAAGGTGATCTGCTTGTTGGTTCCTTCCGAGATGGCGTCAAGCGAGATGTGGGAGTCTTTAGGCCCGTTGTCCGCTTACGGAGTGACCAGTGGGGGAGAGATTTGCTCCTGACTGTCCACTTCTGCCGACGAGGGTTTCTGCAACAAAGGAGAAGGAGGCAGCAAAACGGAAGGTGGAGTTGGAGAGGCAGTAGTTAAAAAGGTAGGGTTTAGGTTGTTTTGGGGGATTACTGTACCATAAAGGGATATAGTAGGAGGAGAATGAGGTTATTGGGGTTCTAGACGAACATTGTCGGTATAAGCGGGTTTTAAGCGGTCGATAGAGACAGTATCTTGCCTGGTGCCAAGCTTTAGGACGAAGAATTTCGGCTTCCTGGAGATAAGGAAAAAGGGTCCGTCATAGACTGGTTGAAACGAAGTGCGAGCTAGGACAAGGACAGTCAAGAATTGAATAGTCAACCAGGATGCGCCTGGAAGGACTGTCAGGCAATTCAATCTTGCGAACGACGAGTTGAGAAGAGTGACGCAGTGTTTGAGTGTCTTTATCTTGTTCCTGGGCAAGCGCTATTGTTGCATGATCGATGGGCGCAGTGTAGGAGAGTTGCGTGCCTGAAATCGATGAAATGCGAGAGAGCGCGTCCGTACAACGTTTGAAGAACCAGGAACTTAGCGAATATTGTTCGTCAAGATGAAGTCAAGATGACGAGTGTCAACTGCAGTGGGTACTGACGAATACTACGAGACGAACATGCACCGACCAAGGGCTTATGGTCAGTAAAAATGGTAAATTCACGCCCTTCCAAATGATGGCAGAAGTGGCGGACAGCTATATATATTCCGAGGAGTTATCGAGAGAACGTCGAATATCTCTTTTGAGAGTTTGTAAGAGCGCAAGAGAAGAAAGCAAGAGGTTGCCATTGGTCACCAACTTTCTACTGCACGGTTGCAACTGCATGGGTTGAGGATGCATCTGAGGTGACGTTGATGGGGGCTCCTGGAGAAGGATGAGCCAATTCCACAGCGCGGGCAATAGCCTCTTTGGTGCGAGAGAATGAATCGCACGCCTCAGCCGACCATTCAAGAGGAGAGTTCTTTTTGGTCTTGTTAGCATAGAGTTGAGAGGCTACATGACCTGGGCACATTTAGGGATGAATCTGTGGTAGAAATTGACCATGTCACATAAACTCCTGAGTTGTTTGCGTGATGTAGGACGAGAAAAGTTTCGCATCGCGGTAACTTTATCTTCGAGTGGGCTAATCCCTGCACTCGAGACATGGTACCCCAAGAATGAGAGTTGCGGGACACCAAAGAGGCACTTGGAGGTGTTTAGTACGATACCGTACTCCTGAAGACGAGGAAAAAACTTGGCGAAGGTGAGAAAGGTGTTCCTCCAGCTAGGAAGATGGTATTAGGAGGTTAGAGCACTATGCGAGTACGAAGATTGATGACGTGTTGTCAGAGCACTATGTGAGCGCGAGTGAATTGATGGCGTGTTGCCAGAGCACTATGTGAGTGCTGAATGTAATGGCGTGTTGCCAGAGCACTATGTGAGTGCGAGGATTGATGACGTTGTCAGAGCACTATTTGAGTGAGAGAATTAATGGCATGTTGCCAGAGCACTATGCGAGTGCGAGTGAATTAATGGCGTTGTTAGAACACTATGTGAGTGCGAGAGAATTGACAACGTAGCACTGTATGAGTGCTGAATGAAATGATGGCGATATGAAGTGAGGATTGAGTGTGGGTCAAAATGCAAAAGTGAGGATTGAGTGTGAGTCAGTGCAAAAGTGATGACCTACCTGAATAGGTGAAGTGAGGTGCAGGTGGTAGATGTTGACCCGTTTATTGTCAATTGTTAATTGTTGTTAATGTTTGTTGTTAATGTTTGTTGTTAACTGTTGTTAATGTTTGTTGTTAATCCCTAGAGGTGGTAGTTTAAAGGATGTGATTGAGAGACTGGAGTGAGAGGAATTCCAGAATTTGAAGTTTGAGGATTTGGAGAAAGTGGTTGAGTTGGGTGAAGTGAGAAAAGTGGACGGTTGAGATTTGAGGAATGAAGATTTGATTGAGGATTTGGAGAGTTGAGATTAGGTGGAGGTGGAGTTACTAGTTGTAAATATGTGCAAGGCTGTAAATATTTTGCGGCTTGTGCACCATATTTGTTATGATACCAGCACCACCGAGTTGGATGAGAGGAAAGGGAAAAGTTATGCTTCGGGAGGAGACTACTTGGCGCAGTATGTGAAGAAGTATAACTGTGGCTACAAGGCTGTGTAGTGTACAGTGTTGTGCCCGTACATTTGATGATACCAGCATAGGCCCTGATGGTGTGGAAGATGGTGAAAAAAAGTTGGAAGATTAAGGGGGAAAATTTTGCTGTCTCTCACTTCTTGCATCGTGATGCCCTTGTTGGTTTCTCTTTCGTGAACCAGAGCGGAACCTGCGCCCTCGATTGCCAAACTCGTGTCTGTTTCCCTTCTGTGGTTCACGTTGCAGCTTTAACCGCTGGATGTGAGTTTCCATCCTCCGTATACAAGCCTCAAGGTCTCTCGATAGGGAAGATCGAACCCTTGAATGTTTGGCCCGTTCGTCAGAGGAGCTCGACGTGCCTCGAACCGGCGAAATTGAAGCATTGTTAAATGGGCCGTGAGTTTGGCCGTTGGTTTAGCCGTTGCCCCAATTCACATAAGGACTTTTATAAAATTTATCTGCGGCTGCAGCAACCTCATCAATTCTCGTGGGGTTCGGGCTTAAGATTAATGGCCTAATACCCTCGAGGAATCCTCTGATGAAAATTTCGGTGAGTAAAGGGTTAAAAAGATCGATGTGAGCACCTTTTACCCTGATAAGGTCGTTCAAATGAGACAAAAAGGAAGTAGGACTCTTATCTCCCATTCCCTGCGTATTCAGGAGCTCTCTCAGGTCATCAATTTGGGACTTACCATATGTATTGAGAAAAGCCTCATTCAGGCGGTTAAAACACCAGCCTGTTCCCGATAATTGTTTATAAAGACTGACTTTTTACAACTATATAATATTTAAAAAAAATGATATAAAATTTATATATATATATATATATATATATATATATATATATATATATATATATATATATATATATATATATATATATATATATATATATATATATATATATATATATATTGTAGCTGCAGAGCTGCTACAAATCTATGGTATACTCATAAATCCTCAACTCATAAAACATTGTTTGTTTTTTTGCCTGAAATCAACTTATATGATAACCCTAGCCACCCCCATCAGTATTAAGTGATAAAATGAAAGATAAGCACATACAAAATTAACATTTATTTGACAAAACAAAATTAACTTTGGCAGCCAAAAATCATTTTTGGAAGTTTTATTAATTATTAACAACTATTTGAACCAGAGAAGGAAGTTAAGAGACCTTAAAGTATATTTGAGCAACTTATAGCTTAATTACATACAAATTTAGGGCATTCAAGACATAAAACTATTAGGTTAAGGAATAAGTTCTTGCGGGTTTTTTGAATGTTGTGTTGATTTAAGTTTTGTTGACGTGATTTGTGCACATTAATAAATAATAAGAGCAAAATTTGCAAAGGTTAGGCTACGTCTCTTAACAGCGTAGACTATTAGGCTTTTGCTTAGGCTACGTCTTGAGGTTGAGTAATAAGTCATTGCAGTTTATTTAAAAGTTGTGTTAATTTAATTTTTGTTCTGTACCCTCAAAATGGAATGTCAAGTTGAAAGAGAGGCGCATTTTCGACACTTGTTGTTATTTATTTTCAATCGAGACGGGAACAATGCAAACGCATCCAAAGCTTGTCGAGATATTTGTGCTGTGTTCGGAGAAAATGATTTATCAGAAAGGACAGCTTAATGTTGGTTTTCACGTTTCAAAAACGGTCATTTCAATCTTAATGATGAAGAACGTTTTGGTCGCCCCATTAAGTTGGATGAAGATCGATTGAACGACTTTCTTTATGAAAATCCTCATCAATCGAATAGAGAATTGGCTGTACAATTGGCGCGTGATCAGAAAACTGTAGTGAATCACCTTCATTCCATGGGAAAAGTTCAAAAACTCGGTGCATGGGTTCCGCACGCTTTGAGCGAAAGGAACAAACTTCAACGCTCCACAATTGCCTCAGGTTTGTTACTCGTGGATATAAGAACAGATTTCTTCACCGCATCATCACTGGCGACGAAAAGTGGTTTGTTTATGTCAACATGAACCATCGAAAATAATGGCTTAGCCCCAATAAAAAAAAACCCTTCCTCGATTAAAGCAAGGACTTCATCCACGAAAGACGATGATGTGTGTGTGTGGTGGGATTGTAGAGGCATCATTCTTTATGAGTTTCTTGCGAACAACGAGATTGTCAATGCAGAATTCTACGTTCAACAAATGTATCGAATCGCTGAAGCTATTGGTGAAAGCGACCTCATCGACGTTATGGAGCCCTTCTGCAACATGGCAATGCTCGTCCTCACATTGCCAATATGAAAAAAGACGCCATCCAAACGCTTAATTGGGAAATCCTGCCCCATCCTCCATATTCGCCAGACTTGGCTCCATCGGATTTCCATCTGTTCCGATCGCTCTCTAACAATTTGCGCGGCGTTTCGTCCAATACTGATGTGGAATTAAGAACCTGGTTAGACGAATTCTTCGAGTCAAAATACAGAGATTTTTATTGCAGAGGCATCGAAAACTAGTCGAATGTTGGGAAGAAGTCGTAAATAACAACGGAGAATACATTATTGATTAAATTGCATATTGTTATCAATTAAAAATGAAGTTTTTCTAAAATTGTTAATGGTAATGAATAAATTTGATAAAACCGCAAGAACACATTCCTCAACCCAATATATACAAATAAATACCTTAGCCTGTAGGCTACTACAGGCTCAGAAGTGCATGTTGAAGGCAATCAGAGGGTGGGGGTGTACATATTAACCAGGTCAGCCTGCCTCTTGGTGGCACCCTTGTTGGTTACCAGGACATCCTTACACTGTCCTGGCTCTACCTACGTTTTGTCCAAGATGGTAGGGATGGTAAAGGTGTCATTGGAGAAAGCTGACTTCATGCGGAGGAAAGAAAGATTAAGCTTCCCATCCTCCATGATGGCCAAGACCTGGGCAACATAGCACACCAAAGTGCCTAGGTTCCTTCCCTCTTCCAGCTTCAGATCAACAAGAACGAAGTCCCCCACCTGAAAGGAATTGAAAACTGAGATAAAACAAAACAAAAAATAAATATATATGCCAGATTAGGCTCGTGCTGATAATGAATTATGATAATTGATCAATTTTGGCTGCAAAAATATAAAGTCCCTCACCTTTGGTGCCTTCTCAGTAAAAGGGTATGACAATTCTGTCCAATTGTCCTCGTCCCCCACCTCATCTGAGTACTCTGAGGAGTCATCGAGCTTCATAGGAACATCATCAACGTCTTCCTCTTCACTATCTTGCTCTACAGGGACAGATATCCTGTGCCTTGCACACTCTTTCTTGTCTCTTAATGCCTTCTTTTCACCCGCTTCTTTTTTTCTCTTCTATCTTGTTCCTCTTCTCTGCCTTCATCCTCAGATCTGTGATGGCCTCCTCATTCTCAGTCAGAATGCAGTCCCGTATTCTATTACGTTCGTTTCCATAAGGACGAGCAGCAGCCTTGGGGAATGGTCTGACACTCTGGGGAAGCTAGGTTTGAGCTGCTAGGGCCTAGAGTGGCAATACCGTAGTGCTAGGACCCGGGATAGCAGGGTCAGCAGTGCTAGGGCCTGGGATGGCAGGGTCAGCAGTGCTAGGGTCCGGGATGGTAGGGTCAGCAGTGCTAGGGTCCGGGATGGTAGGGTCAGCAGTGATAGGGCCTGGGATAGCAGGGTCAGTAGTGCTAGAGCCTGGGGTGGCAGGGCTACTGGAGGTGCCAGGGTCGACATAAGAGCAGGATTCCACCATCACATCAGCAGGGGACATGTCATCATTTGGATGCATGGGAGACGAATCAGGAAGGTCTACTTCTGATTCATGGCCTTCAGTTAATCCTTCCTCTTTATCAGAAGAAGTTGGAGTAACTTCTACTGCAAAATTCGCAGGTGGTGCTGTTCGCTCTGTTATCTGTGCTCCTACAAACCTATGGTATTTGGTTATTAATGGGATTTAGTTTAGTTAATAAATCAACCTAAATAGCTATTTGAAAAACATTACCATAAATTTGTTGAGTTTGGATGGAAATAGTCGTCTGCTAATGTTTAGGCCTGACGGCTAACGTGAAATGAATTTGGATACTTCTGAACTAAGTTTATAAGAAAAACAGAAATAAACAAAATAAATATATTTAAAAAATCAACGAATGCACAATGAGAGAATTGAACTAGGAATACAACGTAAGATGTGATAAAGTAAATATGATTAAGTAAGATGTGGTAAAGTAACTATGATTTAAAGTAACAAGATGTAAAGTAACTAAGATATGAAATGACTATGATGGTATGTGAATTGGGATCTGCAATGAGAGAAGTAACGAGAATTAGGACCTACTCCCGTATGGCAGTTTGCAGAGAATAAGTGTGAGAGGATTTATAACTGACCTTGATTCGAAGTTAAGTCGAGCACGAATGGATGGTGACGCGAAGCACAACTGAGAGAGAGTCAATTAGCGTTATTTCAAAAGTGGTGAAATGCGTGTGCTTATGTGTGCGTGAAATTCTAAGAGATGTTGTTTGAACCAGTGCGTTAAATGAAATCAGTTTCTCATCACGGGATATTTGAATTATTAAAGGTTACATAAAATAAATTAACTGCAAAAAGTTATGCATAAAATAAATGAATGATTGAAATGACAAAATTTAAGTAAAATAAATGAATGAATAATTAAGTTGTACATAAATTGCATGAATAATTTAATTGACAAAAGTTAAGTAAAATAAATAAATGATTTGAATTTTATACATAATATATATATATTTAAGTTTCCCAGGAAGATTTTATTATAGGAATGCCCAGATGTCATTGCTATAAACGCATCATCTGGGAAGATCTTGTGATTGATAGGCCAGATACCAGTCGACCTGAAACCACCGAAAATGTTGGAGGGGTGATGGCTTTAGTCCAAGCTTCAGAGACAAACTCCGGCAACTGGTGCATTGTTATGTGCTCGTTAAGGTGCATGAGAGAGTGGTCGTTCAGTAAGCCACGCGGAAACGTCTTAAAGGGACCAAACACACTCACGTCTAATGGCTGAAGTTTGTCTGTCGTATGCGGAGGCAAAGTAACAATCACGATACAATGCTTGATCGCAAATTCCACAACTTGAATATTCATGTGACATTCAGCATTGTCCATGATAAGAAGAATCTTGTTCTCTACAGAAGAACCAGACTTCTCATGAAGATGCTGAAGTGTCTGGACGGAGCATTCATCGTTTATCCAGCCATAAGGATGCAATATGCCTTTGGATCCGAAGCTCGTGTCCCCCATGATAGCTGGGTTCCATCTGCATCTGGAAATTATAAACACTGGAGGGATGGACTGCGCCACAGCATTTATAATACCCACAAACGTCATGGTGTCCCCTCTTTCCCGAGTTACCCGCGTGGCTACTGGCTGACCCCTCGCACAAACAACCTTAACAGGCTTCATAACTGTGGACAGAGAACGCTCATCCAAATTGTATATCGGGTCCGGAGTGAATTCGTACTTCTCCATAGCGAATTTTAAGCTTTAAAAAAGGTTTCCACATTAACTTTGTTGAAGGTTACAATCCTGGCAATTAACCTTCCTTCCGGAGCCTTCAACACAAGGTTTGGATGACAGTCCATGAACGAGTAGTACCAGTTTCGCGTTGCCATTCTATCCTCCCAGGCATTAGTGATGGTATGGCTCCCACAAGCTTTGGCATACTGGTATACCATCCTTCGCACCTCGTTCATGGGCAGGTCATAGAACATCTTGGCAGCTTGGATGGTATATTGCACTATGTGCAGCTCCTGTTGTGGGGTGAAAACCCTATTAGTATGGGGCTGCACAGGCACACAAGTGATCCCGTCAGACAAATTCTTGGCCTGATTGAAGGCATCCTGTAACAAAAGAATTGAATTAGGACTTAGAAGGCCCTTGCGAAAAAAATGAAAAAATAAAATATATAAATCTAGGCTACAAAATAAAGCAATATATATATATATATATATATATATATATATATATATATATATATATATATATATATATATATATATGGTTCTGAAAATGCTGGCAGACTTTCCTCTTAAAAGATGAAATGTTAAACGAGTCTAGAAACACAGACTGAGGAAGTGAATTCCAGGCATCTGATGTAGCCTAAATGGGATGAATGAATTTTTAAACTTACCCACAAGAGTTGTTTTCTTGACTCCGAATTTCCCAGCGGCCCCTTTGATGATGCAATTGGTTGCAACCCGGTGGTTGAATGCAGCCTCCAGGTTGGTGTGGTCGAGCTGCTTGTTACTTTTTCAGACATACTTGCGAGGCATGATGATCAGGCTACAAAGAAGGCAGTAGGCTAGATAGGAAAGAGTTAATGACATTAGACATATGAATAGGTAAAGTTGAAACCCTCCCCCAAAAACAAATTTCCTATTTTAGTTTAAGAATTATTAGTCTTGTGTATTTTATATTAGCAATTAGCTATATATTACAGCATTTTTTACAGTATTTAAACCTTTATTAGTATGTTAAATATTTTTTTTGCAAAAATCGTAGTGCTGTGTGGGTACACTGACCGCCATTCCTCGAACCGATCCGGTGGTAAAAATCTTTTTTGCAAATTGAATATTAATCTTAGTCATTCTAATAACCTAAGTCACTTATATAATAGTTATTTCATTTGCTTATAGCAAAATGACACTGATATCGCATTATAATTCACTAAAAATCACCTTCAACTTTACACTAAGAAAAACACTGTTCCACTTCATTTAAATGCACTAGTTCACCACCACCATTTATTTTCATGCTAATCTACATAATCAGTCACTTTTTGTTATGTTTTCCCAAGTATTTCAAAGTATATCGAATTTTCATATCTTCACGCATCGGTGTTCCCCTACGTGTTGGCGGTCGATGTTCTCCTGCACCACCATTTTTTTTCACAACAATGCCATGGTGGCCACTTCGAAAGGACGCACTTCATTTCACTCGATAACATGTCAATATGGCTAAATATCGTAATGAAACTTAATTTAAAACAATCACGCCATATTCACCGAAGTGAGACACTATGTGAGAATCGTGAAAAATAACAACAGACATCCGAAAATCAATTTTCTTACCTGGTAAACAAAGCCATCGTGATGGTGGAAACTTGTCGCTCGCGAGGGAATTTATATATATATATATATATATATATATATATATATATATATATATATATATATATATATATATATATATATATATATATATATATATGCGGTTAGGTAAGAGTAATAATAAGGTTCCTTAATCCTCTAGAGAAGTCTCCTGGACAGTGGCGGTTCGTGTATAGGCACAGCGGAACTAGAGCAGCTATTTCTACTCGATATTATTGATAACATTCAATATAATGGTTCCTTTTTTCCTTAATTCTTTCTCTATACTTTTACATTATTTAATGCTTGAGCCATCTCCTAGTTTATAAAAAAATATACAAAAATTCTTGGATACATCGGTACGTTTCACAGTTCCTGCGACGCGGTGTTTGGCTGTTATGCGCATGCTTGCATGTCCGAGATAGGAAGCTGCATTTCAGCACTCTAAATACAAATTCCCATTTTATCATCCATTAAACACAATTTATATTAAATATATAGAAGAAATGGGATTGTAATTGTTACCTAGAGACTTCTATATAGATTTTATAATTACTGAACCAAAATTTTTATTGTCCAGTCTTTCGTTTCTTTGTAGATGTCTTAAGCTTCTTACCTAGCTACATTAATTAATTGTACGATATTGTCCATTATTCTTGAATTGCACAATTCTTATATTATTACACACAAACAATTTATACGATTAAACATCTTTTCTTAATGAATTGGTTTCGACTTAATGGGCTCAATTAAGGGCATTTAATATATTAAAATATAAACTTTCTGGAGAAAACTTCATAATAATTGGGGTGGATGGGTTTCCACATATCTTAATCTTAACAAAAATAAAACAAATTCATTGTTTAATTATAAGGTGAAAGTTATTTGATACTTAAGTTTAAATAACTAAAGAACACGATAGCGTCTTAAAAACATTTGTTTTATAGTTGCCAAATGGCATCATATCTCATTTCAGTACTCTAAATACAAATGCCCATTTTATCATCCATTAAACCCAATTTATATTAAATATATAGAATAAAATGGATTATAATTGTTACTTAGAGACTTTTACATAGATTTTATAATTATGAACCAAAATTTTTATTGTCCAGTCTTTCGTTTTTTTGTAAATGGGTTTAAGCTTCTTCAATTAACGGAAAGAAAAAATGTTTAGTTACTCGTCCATATGAAAAATGGACGAATTTAAATAGCCTAACTGAACTGTTCATTCTTTTTTTTTTACGTTAGGATATGCTTAGATTATACGTTGACGGTAATTACTCTTTTTAATTTAATTATTTACTTTTGGGGACGGTCGTCGAAATTCAAGAGATCTATGATTTTAGCCTCTGCTTTCAAAGCTCCCCAAATCGTATACGAGCTGACCTTATTTCATTAAGGGATTTGACTGTTTCTTTTAGGCGCTCGTTTTGATTTCGTACTTATGTAGAACTAACTGTAGTTTGCTTGCTTGCACAAATCTCAACAGTTTAGGGAACACGAATAAAAAAACTGGTCATTTGATCACTGCCCTTTCCGATTTTTCACAAATGAGAGGAACTGCCCTACGGGAGTAGTCAAGTGTAATATTTCGGTTCAACGTCTCAACCCATTAGAAGATTTCATAAAACATCAAAGTGCTCATTTTGTGGTTTCTTTTAGTGTCTCATCAAGGTTGCCACAACTGGTACTAAAGTACCAGATTTGGTTCTTTAAGGGGTGTTTAAAACAGGAATAGTATCAAATTACTACAAAAAGAACCAAATCAAGCCAATTTGATCATGCATTAATTTAATTAAATTATTGTTAAATATGATGAGGGTCTCGTTATTTAAAACATAAATTGTTCTATTGCACTAATTTAAGACAAATTCTTGAGAATTCGTGTATTATCCCTCGTAAAATTTAGATTTGGTTCTTTCTGGTACCTTTTAACTCCAAATCTTGGTTCGTTTTAAAATTTGCTTGTGGCAACCCTGTGTCTCATTCAATCTTGCAAAATTTGCACTACAGGATTGAGGCAACGGGAGAATGTGAACGCCTTATTTCTTTGCCAATATTAGTCTTAATTTTTCGATAAATTTCTGCTGCAGTCTTGAAGAGATACTTCATCGAAAAGTGCTAATAGTTCGGTCATCTTGGAAAGTGTTTATGCGGGGTAGATCAACATTTACAGGAGTTTTATACGATTTGTTTTCATTGTGTAACTTGAGAACTCGCGAAATCACACTCTTGGACCTTCCTGTCTTTCTTAAAGTCGCAGAAAGAGTCATTCCCTAAGTCTTCAAGCAAACATTTCTATGGGGGAGCTCAGGAGTCACTTTTAAGTGTGGTGACATATCTGCCCAGTGAGTACGACAACAATGGCGGTTGTGCAGCTCTTATCTACTGAGCAAATTGTTGCCAGATGATTTCAAGATACTTCTATAACGTTGATTAAAATATCGTTTTCCTATTTCGAACTTGTCAATATTTTATTTTGTTAGTTTATTTAGTATATTTTTTTCCAATATAGGAGTGTATCATATGAAATGTTCATAAAATATATTAAATGCATGCCTTTATGTACCATGGAAACTTCATTTACCTACTTATTATATTTTTATAATTATTTTAATAAAGGATATTCGTTCTCTTATTTTGCTCGGCAGTATATGTTTATCATGGCAGGTTTATTTTATATTAATAATTTTTTTTGCAATCATCTTGATTTGTTGTATATTCGCCTTCTGTTTTTTTTTCAACTCGTAAAAAAGCTCTTAGAAGTAAATTAAAACTTAAAGCTTTCTACCTCAAGGAATATTACAGTAAATTAATATACTTTTACACATACTTTTAATAGATTGAATCGTTTCGATACAGTCCATATCATCTTCAGAGACAATGTGGACAAATACTACAGCAAATGGGTTTATGTATTTGTAGTGCCCCATTGCAATGTGGACTATGATCAACAAAGAAGCCTCATAAAATGAGTGTCACGTGAGTCCTATGAAGTCTTGAAATGGGTGCGTACATAATTATGCACCTGCAATTAATCTACTGAAATTGTATAACATTTTATCATTGAACAGTGTAAATAATATATGCAAATACTGGGTCTAGGACGTTTCGGCGCAGACCATGCTCGGTGCAACCATTGTTAAAAAATATAGGATCAATCAGATCAACTTTTTTTTAAATCTTGAAATAAATATTAGTGTTAAAAATTCCTGACAAAGAAAAAGGCATTTATGTGATCACCAGGATTCGTTCTTGTTCATATTTACTCAAAATCTAGGAGATCGATATCTACAAAATTTGGTGGAGCACTAGAGCCTTAGCCTAAAAGAAAATGATTAGTTTTTGACCAAGCTCCGTTTAGTATATCCGATTAAGTATTTTTTCATTACTAACTTTTGAACAAAAGTTACCTATATTGAGCAAGTTCCAAACTTTAGTTGTCGAGTTTCGAAATATTTTTGAAAATTATTAAGCACTCATAATTTTTAAAAATATAAATATAAAATTACAATTAATAACTGTAGACAGACTTTATAGTGACATACATAAATGATGCATATAGAATGCATACCTTAATATTAATAATATTAGCAATAATACATACAATCATATATAATTGAAGCATGTTGTGGTATTGCTATATATATTGATGAGGCTATGAATTTTGAAAATGAATCATAAGGGTATGAATTTAAATAACCCTAAAAGCCTTGTAAAAATAGCAAAAGACCCAGCATTTTGGCTTTAGGATAACGGCTGACCTGTTATAGATATTTATAGAATATATTGATTATTTTAAACTAATTAAATTAAAGCAATTTTTTTATAGAGCTCACACACAAACTATATATGTCTATTGTACCCTAAATATACCAACCAGGCTTGGTTTCAAACAAATTTTCCGGCACATTTATTCTAAATATTTATGGGGAAGGATTTGAGCTGATTCTACTAATTGCTCCTTTTCCCAACATCAAGATGTAAACTCTTGCAACCATCAAACTTAACAAAGAATCTGAGATTATATTTTCCCAGCAGTCAAGTGTATATAGAAAATATTTTATAATCTTAAATTTAATTGTATCTTAGACATCTTTCGAGTTGATGAACTGGCTCGCCTACAATCCAACTTTCTGAACTTTTTAGATACCCAGAACTCATATACAATTCTTAGCGCCAAACAGGAATTTCGCAAGCAAGATAATAGAAGAACCAGTTACCCTCGAGTGACTCTCAAATTGCAATCTTAATACCGAAGAGAGAAGAAGACTAGGATACAGAGAGGTTTCAAGAGCATCCAGAAGAGAACTCAGTGAGCCAGAGAGTACAACTCCTCCTTCCGCCATTTTACGTAGAAACGAAGAATTAGACATCGGATTCCCATACCTCCCACCCATCTCGAGGAGAATCTACAATCTGCCGCTCCAAAACAACGGAGCGCGAGAAAATCCATCTATGACATCCGGCAATCCCTGATCCTTTCTTTCATGTAAGTTAGAATGACCATTTATATTCGTATTGCTTTAGTATGAGTTTATTACGGTACTCAAATTAACTGAAGTATAAACAATTGTTAGTGAACCCCGTCATATTTACAAGTAGAAGAGTGAAATTTAATATGATGTTTAACGCTAATCTAAAAGGGTCACTATAAAATAACTAATCGGCAATTGGTTTGTTTACATGGAGCCTGTTTTTTTATTTGGACATGAATAGATTATTTAATAGGCCCAGTTTTAATTATGGTTTACCTCGTTAAACATATTAGGGGAATATAAATATTTTTGCTGTTTTTTTTTGTAGTTAATTGATAAATTTAAAATATATATTTATTGTTGGATAATTCCTGGGCGTTTCACTAAATCTTTACGTGTTTGACAGGCTCTTCCTTAAAACAACAAATACAATTATACGACACTGAACTTTCTATATATACAGGAGATGGTTGCCCTTAACGCTATAAGTGTATCTTTATTACATCGTACATCTACCGGGACTCCACCACATGTGTAGATAGAGGGAAGTAGGAAAGGGGGCAAAGAAAATTTTAAAATGAAAGTAGCCCGAAGCATCGTGTGAAGGATACTTCGGGCTGGTATTGATACAAAACTTAACGTTCTAAGTTA
The DNA here is from genome assembly GCA_963969495.1 of Ceratothoa steindachneri. Lineage (NCBI taxonomy): Eukaryota > Metazoa > Arthropoda > Malacostraca > Isopoda > Cymothoidae > Ceratothoa > Ceratothoa steindachneri. Next base: position 31,970,322 of record OZ018325.1, read on the forward strand.
TTTCAAAATTTGGGCGAGGTATTGATCTTCTCGAACTGATCCTTTATCATCTCTCCTCGAATAATCCTTCTTCTCTTGCTGCCGAAATTCATGATTTGGCACTGGGAATTGTAATCCAGTCAGACTTCTTCTAAGCCTGTAAAGGATAGTTCGGTCTGGTACCGATACAAAACTTAACGTTCTATGTTAATTCGGCACTGGGGGGAAGGATCGATCTTCTCGAACTGATCCTTTATCGTCTCTCCTCGACTTAATCTTTCTCTTTCCTTCAGGGGCTTATTTATAGGCCGGCGACCGCCCCATCTAAGGGGGAAGGAACGAGGCCGAGACAGGGAGAGCGAGGTGTGAGGAGGGTGGCACCGCGGTGCCCAAGTCAGCTTGTTAATTAGAGACACCAGCAACCGTCCCCATCTTTGGTGTTCCTCTTGACTGGCACCGCTTTTCGGCGATTTAACCACGGGTCTCCGGATCTCGTAGGTAACTGGATCCTTTGAGCGCTGCTTAAGGGCCTTTGGTGGTCACCTTAGCACAGCGGCTCGCTCCGACTACCTATGCGGCGTGGAGATCAAACAGGGTAGGCAGTTAGACTCTTATTTCCCTGGCTAACGTTGCCACGACTCTCCTCATGTGGCTCGATTCTCTTGCTTTCTCCGCAAGGGGGGGGGGACTTTAATGTATACGTCTGCCTAGCCCTCTGGGAGGCCCCTTTGTTATAATTCCTCTACATCCGGGATTAGTATCTTTGACATGTGCTTTAGTGGTTATCGTGTTATTAGGTTTGTATGTCTAAAAATGGCAATTGGTTATATTGGTTATGTCCAATGGTGTAGTGTAGCTAAGAACAGTCTTTAAATATTTTATCTAGCTTATTAATTTCGTTTTCGGATTATACATTTATGAAAATATCATCAATGAATCTCTAGTAGATGTGGATCTTGGGTACCCTTGAGAAAACCTTTTTTTCAACGGCTCCCATATGAGAGTTAGTAAAAATAACTCCCAGAGGAGAACTCCTAGTAACTCCAACTTAAAGATACATAACTCTTTTTCTGCGAATAAAAGAGTATTCTGAAGTGCAGGCTTGTAAAAGTTGTCTCATGGCTGCCCTTTGTTTGATGTAAGGGGGGGGGGGGCATCATTAGGATCGTAGACGCGTTCTTATATTATTTGTATCGTTTTGGAGACTGGTACATTTGTGAACAGAGAAAACGGCGAGGGGCATTGAGACCAATCCCTACACTTTTCATCACTTTCGACCGGGGCAGGGTCTGTGAGTCGGTGCGGGCAGGTTGGTATCGCTACCGCGTGAAGACAATCATGATATTGCCGTGGAGTTGCTACTACTGTCACGTTTTCGGTAATTCGAATCGTTCCTGTGACGAAGTCGGGTTTACCCGAAGTCTGTGTAAGATGCTCCAAGGACGTACACGATAAGTCCATATCCTGTATGGCCAAGTGTGTCAATTGCGAATAGCCGCACCACGCTTCTTGGAAGCAATGTGGTGCTTATCTCCTGGAGGAGGAATTCCTGGCTGTTCAGGCTGAGGATCATCTCTCATTTTGTGAGGCTAAGGATGAGCTCCTGGTGCGGCCGGCGTTGCTAGGACGGGTTATGCCTTAAGGTTAAAATAAGGCACCAACTGCTCCTGACCATCCAAAAGCGACGAGCACTCTCGTTTTTTCGCCTCCATAGAGTCTTCACCCTCATATGAGGCAACACTCCTAAAGGTTGTCGTGAGGCCGTCTTCCGGGGTTTCTAAAGCTGCCCCCGAAATTAGGACAGAACGAAAGGAACTTCTGTTTCCACGCCCCCAACAAAGGCCGGACTCAGTGGCTCCGAGATGGTGAATCCTCCAGAGAATGGACCAGGACCCCAGAAACCGCCCAACCCGCCAAATGTTTCGAGGCTGAGGGAGGAAAAGACTTGCATAGCGAGTTCAACCACCCCCGATAAGTCCCCGAAGCGGCAAGGCCTTCACTGCCTTGTTCGGCAAACAATGCCCCGAGTTCTACCTCCAAGAAGCATACGGCCATTCCTGTGAGGGTCTTCTCTTTGAAGAGGCCCCCGCATGTCCTGCAAAATAGGTCTGGAGAGCCTATTCTTTCAATGCAACTGCCGCAACTCCGGGTAAACAGAGATGAGTTGCGGAAGCTCGTCTCCTCCCATTAGACCATACTGAAGGCGTGTTCCCTGCGACACTCTACTGGGATCAGGACCTATTGAGACCCCTAGAGGCCCTAAGCGCTAATAGTTTTTGGTGCCCCCATACATTTGTAAACAATAATGAAGCATAAAATAAAGTTTTATTTATCGAAAATTCGAAATTAAACTAAACTTACAGTAAGAAGGAAAATATTTATTTTCGTATAGTTCCATTTATTTATATTTCAATAATTTTCTCCTACTTTTTTCCCTTGCAAAGTCTTTGATCAGATCTTCATAACTAATTTTACGTAACACATCTGCTTCCATACATAATAAAGATAACGCACCAGCCTGCTTTGTTGCATAGTTGTTCTGAGGAGATTTTTAATATATATTCAAACGTTAAGATGAACGCTTAGCTGAGCAATTTGTGACAATTAATGTTAAAAATATACGGAAGGCAATGTCTATATTTAAAAAGGCACACTCAATATTGTCTTCTAAAATTATTTTATAAACTTCAGCATGATTGAATCTTGTTTACATTTTCTGTTACACTGAACTGATGGCACACATATAAATGAAACTGCTGAAGCTACGCTGAGAAATTACTCTTGAAGTCATCTGGGTAAGCATCAATCAGCTTTTGTCAGCACTGATAATACCTTTCAATGTTAGTCGAAGATGATGAGACATTATATAGCACATCACTTAGAAAATGAAATCTCTCTTCTATCTCTTTGTATATCTCTCCTTTTCTTTTCATCCCAGCTGCAAGTTTGTAAACAATTGTGTAAAAGGTGGTGACACGAAATTTTTATCTGGCATTCATATATACTTCTGGGGTATCTCCGTCATAGGGTACCTTATTTTTTCTGCGTTCGCGGGTTGTAGCTGCCTTGTAATCAATATCTGGTAACATTTCCATTGCATCCTTTTCATATTTTTAAAATTCATCTCGTGAAGTGCACAGTTTTTAAGTTTAAATACTCATTTGGTAGAACTTTGCTTACTCTGTGAAAATTCTGCAAAAGCTCATTCCAAAAATTCAACATTAAAACGAATTCTAGTTCTTGCATCATATCTACAATATCATTTGCTTCTCTTCTAGCGTCTCCCTTTTGTGACTGGTCTTCAGCTATATATACTAATGCTGCTAAAATTTCAAGTAAAGATTTCAAAATTGCTGCTGTTGCTTTCCATCTTGTATCAGAGATGGATTTCAAGGCACTTTCATTTTTAATACGATCTTTAAGAATTTTCCACCGGCTGGTCGGGCTGAAAAAAATATAGAGTAATTGTACTGTAGAGAAAATTTAACAGCCTCTGGACAGCAGTCAAAGCACGTTGGCCAACCATATTTAATGAATGAGTTACGCAGAGTGCATATATAGCCTACTTGTTTGTTTCTAAAAAGAATTGCTGCATTCCTTTATAACGCCCAGACCTGTTAGTAGCAGTGTCATAAGACTGACCCCTATATTTTGAAAAATTTAGCCTACAAGCTTCACGTAAATACTGCAACACCTGGTGTGCCATTTTCTTGCCGGTGTGGATTTCTATTTCCAGAAAGATTAAAAAGCGTTCAATAGGCTGCCCATCTTTTAAATATCTAAATACAACATTTAATTAATCGCTATGTGATAAATCTGGTGTTGAATAAACGGACAAACTAAAATAACCAGAAGATTTAACTTCGTCAACAATGAACGCATGGACCTTTTGTGTCATTAGTTGAATAACTTCCTAACAGGTTGTTTTTGACAGGTAAGAAAGATTTCCTTTGCCAGAATTTTCATTTCTCGTAATGTGGCCTGCTGAAAATGGATCAAACTGGCTTATGAGTTCAAGCAGTCCTGAAAAATTCCCATTTTGCAGTGATCCAAGCTTCAAGACATTTTCCCAGTAATCACACTCTTCATGACACTTTATTTCTCTAACTGTGACTCCAACTTCGCACCTTGTCTCCGTAAATATGTTAGCAATGAATCTCGGCGAGTATTGTTTTTTTTTTTCATGCTTTTCAATTACAATAATATTTCGCCAGTCACTGAACCCTTCTCTTGTAAAGTTAAAGTTTGTTGGTTTTAGTCCTCCTATCAAGCTATGTTGCTTCTCAGGCGGACGTCAGCCAGGGAAAAACCCAACTCCCCACTGCGATGCCCAGTCACTGCGGTAACGTCCTTTAGGAAATAGTGTCAGCTTAAAAAAAATCCGGACGGAGATTCTAACTGCCGACCAAGCGATTGCCGGACAAGAGCGCTAACCACTATACTAGCCGCTTCGAGATCTTTATGAACAAAAAATTTACAAACAAAACAATAAACTGATCCTGTTGATGATGAATACAGTAACCACTCTCTCTTGTATTTCTCGCCATTGGTTTTTGTCTCAATAAACAGTTTCTGTGAACAATACCTTACCGGTTTGCCACAACTAAAATGCCGGTAATACTTGTCAAATGGGCCTTTGTAGTGCTGACAATTACTGGGTCCACAAGCGATCTAATAGGCCACATCATCAGCCAAGATCTTTTGCTAAATGGTGATTTATCTTCATCTTTTACATACAGAATAATTTCACCACCATCGCCATAATCCACTAAACTTCCATTTTTACCAATTTTTTTTAGCCGTAGAATGTAATGTAAAGTAACTTGAATCAACATTTGCCGTAGAGGTATCCGTATCAAGAGAATTTACAGGCAAAGTGAGATTAGTTATGAGAAATGTGGTAAATGAACCTGCTTGTGACACCTCATATTTTTATTCTGAAGTTATCAAAATGGTATTTACTGTATTTGCCGTATGTGTGTCCACTGCTGATGGCGAAGATTAGCTTTGACCCGGAATCTGTATATCATGTTGTGGAACTTGTGTGAAGAAATCAGTCAGCTTTGCAGTCTTGCGCTCTAATTGCAAAATCTTCTCTTGTTTCTTGTTTGATAGTTTTCGTTTTTGTACACCACTTAAGTGAATCTGTTTCATATTGGTTCGTGGGGTCTGTTAAATACAGAAATAAAAACACTATTTTGTATGAATTTTTAATTGGCAATCAACACAGCTACACATATCATAGGCAGAACAATACGGACAATATTATTCCCAGCTTACTGCTGAAACTTGTGCTTTAAATAATGAAGACAGATTTTTTTTTTAGAATCGACATTTGAATCTCTACAAACTGTATGGAGGAAATAAAGAGAGCATTTATAGTTTTCGAGAAAAATACATCAAACACAACAAAATTGATTTTTTTGTCATTTTTTTCTAAAATTAAAAAAAAAATAAGAAAATAAACACTATAGATAATATCTTAATAAAAAATTCTACACTCTGTAGAACTTGAAAAGAATAATCGAATGCAATTATATCATTTTTCTACAGCGAAAGATGACGGAGCCGTAGTAATAAGAAAATACCCGCTAAAACTCGGGGAGGGGGGGGGGATATCTCGTTTTCTATGGCAAAATCGAAAGATTCACAGAAACAAAATCGTTTTCTTTTTCAATTCTTTTTAAGTGTGCCAAATTTCACTACTTTAAAAATAAAAAAGTTATTAAGAGGGAAACTTCCCTAATGCTGGAGTACACATTGCCAATTACCAAAAATAGGCCCTCCTGAAATTTTGAAGGCCGAACATTCGACTCAGACGCATCTGCTAAACTATTTCGGAATTCATACTTTACTTTGCTTAGTAGAGGACTAAGAGCACCGCTGACGAAGGAAGCAGCCTAGCCCGGAAGTCTTGTGGTGAATTTCAATTCACCCATCTAAAGAGAGATATATTATTTTTTCATTCGGAGATTTTGTAACTAAATGAAAGTATAAGAACCTCACTGCTCCCGTCCATCGACCAGCGTGGGAACCTGACTTGGATGTCTGCCATTCATTAATTTCGCCTTAACTATGCCGGTCACTTGGACTGAGATAATTAAGGGCTTAGGTGGAAAGTGGTTTGGAGACTAGCCCACAGCGGAAACATGAATCAGAAATTTTCCTGAAATGGGACTTAACTGCAGCCTTCGGGTGGAGGAGGAATCCTTACGCCTGAGAGACAGGCCAGAATCATAGAGGGAAGTAGCTAGCCCCTCTCTCTATGTATTCTGAAACGGTTATAGCGCAAGTACACGAAGGATGGGGGGGGGGGGGAGGGGTCCAAAAGATAGCGGGAGTTGATTCGGCCGCTACTTCCATCAAGTCCACCATGAATCATCCCTTTCGAGGTTCCCATTCGGGATCCATCCCATCCATCCATCATTATCAATCATCCCGGCAGCATCTGAGTGGAGGAGAAACAGGAAAATGGACGGGAGCGTTCATTCCAAATATTCTGACCACACCTTCCTAAACAAATCCCGCCTTTACCACCCTTCAACATCACCCATTCCCAAAATACAGATTAATTACACCTTGTTTTCAGAGAAAGGAAGATCAATTCAAGAGAAAAGGAAGAAGGAACCAAGAAGACCATGGAGACCTTCACTAAGAGGGCCACCCTCAGGACCATTCAAGGATCTAATACCCCGGACAAAAGTAAACTGTGCTAAACCCTCTACGGCGGACTAAAGGTGGCTCTGGTGAAACTATTCGAGGTTTCAACAGGATTCATCGCTATTTGCGCCGAAAGGAGACACGTCGACCTGCTTCTATCGGAAGAAGGATCAAACATATTCAAGACAATCAGACTAGAGGCAAAGACCCACCCTCACCCCCTACACACTAGTGGCAGCGAACCGAAGCGGGATCTCTCTCAAAGTGTAGAGCTGGGTCGGTGAGCATTCACCCGACGAGCTCAAGGAAGAGATTATGAGGAGCAACCCGTGGGCAAAAGGTCCCGAAGTGATTAAATTCCGCCACGCACCCACGTGTTCAAAATAACATTATCTACTACATACATGGCCATAAAAGCAACATCAGACGGACTACTGGTATTTAGTTTGAGAATACCAGCAGAAAACATTCAACAAGAGAAATTTAACATCATACAGATGTGCTTTGTTGTTATAAACTAGAAGATCATACCACATCGATCAACCCTGAGAAAGAAAAGCAGAGGTGCAGTAAATGTGGCACAGAAGGCCACCGCTACGACAAGTGCGAAAACATGAAGAAGTGACTCAACTGCAAGAGAGAGAGCACAGGACCATGACCCTGAACTGCCCGAAACGTAGAGAAATCATTAAAAAAAAAGAAGGAAGAGGAACATAAGAAGGCAAAAGAAATATCCTACAGGAGCGCCGCCGTCCAAAAAAATAGCGAACCAGCGAAGGCATCTACACTCCAAGTGCAAAGATTCTTATTTACATTACACGTGCAAATGTCGCTAATGCAGTCAAGCCTGCCTGCTATAATGAGGTGCTGAATGCCTTACTGAAAGATAACAACCTGCCCGACAACCCAGAATGCTCGAAAATATTCAAAGAAATCGTGATCAAAAGTAACCAAAAGGTTAGATCTGGTCTCGAAATGGCAGTTCAAGCTCTCTCATCGGAGGAATCTGAAGAGGAGCAAGAAAAGGAACAAGGAGAAGACGAGGAAGAATCCGCCTCTTCGGGCAGTGACGAGGGCCCATGCACTCGTACACGAGCGACGAAGAGTAAATCCAAAACTCCAAGTTATCCACCGAAGAATGAAAAACCTGGGCATAATCAAAGCTGCCCATCAAGCCAACAAGAAAAGGAAAAATAAGGAAAAACATCGGTAAATACATCTCATTATGCAACGGAACACACCGAAGATTTGGGAAATTAATACCACCGGCTAGATGACTAAGAGGACTTTTTATGGAGACGTATTTAGGAAATTTGATGCAGATGTCATCTTAATTTCAGAACACGGGATTGACACACGTAATTCGGTAATTACGAGCTGAAATTACGAAGTGTTGATCACAAATTTCTCACAAGAGCGGTACGACGGTGCCGCTTGTCGTGGATGGCCAGACGATATATTTATATATACGTGGGTGCTTTGGGGGGGATTGGCCAAAGCGGATTGAAGACCGAGAGTGAACGGGGAGGAATGGTTTATTCTTACTTTGCGGGGTCCTTTTAAATAATTATTTCAGAGTGCAAGTTGGCCAAATTAAAAGGTTTCTGGGACGCGTTGGGATTGCAAAAAGAAAGACGATGAAGAAAATAATACTTTACTAATAACAAAAAAAGAATATATATATATATATATATATATATATATATATATATATATATATATATATATATATATATATATATATATATATATATATATATATATATATATATATATTACATGGAGATTGTATTTAAATGGAATGGTCGCCAGACTGGGTTAAAGATCTACACGCGGTCAGGTAGGTTGATTATGGGATTAAAAGGGTCAGATAAAGTTGGTGATTTAGAGGGGTATTTTAACTCAGGCGTGGACACAAATAATGGAGCAATTGAGATAAGCCAGATTTAAGATCAATCTGATGGCGGCAATGGCTACGATTACCTTATGAGCTCGTTGCCAAAATGGGGCCAGTCGGGTACGGTGAAACGATGGTAGAAGTTGTTTACCTGGGCTTTAATTAAGGGACCACGTGGTTTTCGGAGTTGGGGAATCCTTGTCAGTCCTCGCCAAGTGACTAGGGCAAGGTTTACTGAAGTCGAAACTTGCCGAATGACTACGGCAGAGTCAACGGATCGATTTAGCCTTCACTTGAATCGAAATCGCCGCTGGAGGGTTGGGGATGGGGATGATAACAGCGTCCACCGCCTCCTTGCCTAGGTTCTCATGCTTTCACAAACAGCTCCATGAGGCGATCTCCGGACCCACGTGGGTACAGGAGGGCACGTGGCCCCCATTAGACCTCATTCTTCTACACCGCTATTGCAATTAAAAAATGGATCAAATACTAGCAAATCAGAAATCTTAATGAATCATATCTCGCGATTCAGATCGAACTCGACATAGAAAAGTTGGTCATTGCCGCAGGATACCAGCGCCAAGGAGAGATTTTTTTTACCAATTCAGTCTCTCACTGGCCTATTTGGCAGAAGAACCGCCCCTATATGAATAGGGGATCTAAACGCCAAATTTCGGGAGTCTGGCTGCAGGCCCTTCAACGGAATTCGAAGAAGTCTAGACATCTTGCTGGACAGAAACATTGTCCAGCGAATAGGCCATGGCTTCCCCACATTTGTAAGAAGAGGAAGTACCACAAAGCCAGACATAGGTCCAACTAATCGTCCGCTACCATTCAATAACTACATGGAACCACTCCAGGTCACCTGTAGTGATCTTATAGGGATCCTACTTGCCATTGACAAGAACCTGATACAAGTCACAGCTGTAGTTAGAAAAAAAAACACAAAACAGCAGACTGGGCACGGCGTGCACGTCTCCTCGAGGCCTTCCATCCACCAAACTTGGATGAGGCAATTCCCGAGGAGATCAACGGGGTCCTCGACGACCTCAACAACCATCTTATCAACGCGGATAGAGTTTGTATCCTTAAATCCGAGCATAACTCCATCTCAACATACAGATAGAACGAATACATGAAGGATTTATACCGTGAAATGAAATTACTGTATGAAATCAACATTAGAAATGCATCAATTAACTCATTACAACGAAGTAAAGAAAATCAAAGAAGAGCTCAACCAGTTGATCCTCGCACAACAGTAGAGACGTTGGGACGATGCGATCGATAGTATCGATCACTATGAATCTCCCAAAGATCTTTGTAATAAAATCAGACGTCTCAAAGGATCGACTGGGAAATAGAGGAAGATAGAAATATTAAAAGAAAATGGACATATAGAAACAGAAAAAAGAAACATTTAAGAAAAATTCCGAAGTTATTGTTAAAGAATCTTCAGTATAACTGAAGATGAAAACGTAGATTACGATATAGAGTTTTGGAGCGACATAGAGCTTAAGAACCAATTACATAGGACGCTCACCACTAGGTGGATAGACAGCGCGACAGAGACGCCGATATTTTTCCGAAAAAAAACAACTTAGCGCGCTCCGCTCATTCCGCTAAAAGGCTCCAGGACAATCAGGGATTACAAAGTTAAACTTTGAGAAGGCACCAGCGAACATCAGGGTAAGAATGAGAAGAATATTCAACGCCTGTCTAAACACGGGATACTTTTCGGATGCTTACAGAACGGCCTAAATGATTATTTTTTACTTATTTATTTTTTTGCCGAAGCACGGAAAGGACCCAAGGTTGAGGGAAAGCTATTGACAATTTCACTCTTGGAATTTGGCGGAAAGCTCTTCGAGAAGATCCTCAACCAAAGACTGGTGTCTCACCTGGAAGATAACTCCCTTTTCAACCCGTACCAGTTTGGGTTTTAAACAAAAAGCGAAGTACGGAGATGGCGATAAATGTCATCATGGAAAATCTTGCTTAAGCCAAACGAGAGAGGAGTTACGTGGACATTGTTTGTCGGGATGTATCAGGGGCGTTTGATAAGGTTTGTCAAAGGGGCATGCAGTGCAAGATCCTACGGCTGGGCCTAAATAAAACTTTAAAAAAAACTCTCTATAACTATGTCATGGAGTGTGCCCGGGCGGAACAAAGTTTCCGCTCGATACGGGCTTCCCGCAAGGGGAGGGGGGTCTGTCTCTTACTCTTTACTCGATTTACCCCGCAGATGCTTCAGCCTCTGTGAACCCCACTTAGTTCAGCATTCAATGATTTCAGCCAGATAATCACTTTCCCTTGGAGGAATGCGCCTCTGCAAGCTCGTATGACAGCGGTAGAAAACGAAAGATTAAAGATCTACGCGGCCAAATGGAAAATAAGAACCAACTAGGAGAAATTAAAGGTGTTCCCCATTGGGAGGAGACTACTTTCTGATGTCAGGGTAGGGAATAGGCGCTATCCATACACCGCGGAGTTCAATGTACTCGGAATGAAGATTACGTCATCAGGGTACAAGAAACACGTTTCAGATCGAATTTCTAAGACCTCAGCCGCAGTCATGACTCTATTCATGTTTAGAAATCTCCGTAAGAGCAACAAGAAGAACACCTGCAATGCAATTGTAATATCTACGCTGTTCTACCCCACTTCCGTCCTATCCTGTGTCTCAAGGACACATAAGCAGAGTCTACAAGTGGTGCAGAATAAATGCGTGTACCTAATCACGGGTACACGCAGGGGAGAAAGAAGAGGACAAGAAGAGCTGCCCCTGGAGGCGGCGTAAGTCCCATTAACATTATCATTGGAGAACGGAGAAGAAATATTCAGGAACTAGTTAATCGATAATTAAATGATTAAATCATTCAAGTTCCTAGGCTGGCAGAGATGAAGTGCCGTTCTACGCATGAAAACGAATGCTAATTTACTAAAGATAACAACAAAAAAATGATTAAGATGATAACACCCCGAATTAGGAAAAATCAATAACTCTCGACTACAAATTCACCGATCAATGCCTACTTAAACCGAATAAGACTTCAAGATATAAGATATAAAAAATACAAATTACACTCATTACAAAATAAATTACAACGACGAAAACTAAGCACAAATTTAAAGTAATTTATTGCAATAACAACAGCAAATGCAGCAATGGAATCCCACAGCAAAGAAATCATGAAAGCGATAGGCCTGATCACCAGGCGCCTAGCATCTCTTTGCAAATCTCTCACACTACTTTCTCTTTTCAACACTTTTATTTCCTCCTCTCGACCCATCCACCATTTTGTCCCCTACACCCACATACCCACTTACACTCTTTCGTGATCTTGAAATTTTCGTTTTTCGAAATTTCGGTATTTTCAAGTCGCTAAGGATCCGGAAATATTGGTCTTAGAGCAACAATTCAAAGTGTATTCGATTCATCTTTTCAAGTTCTCCCAAGATGATAAGGTGTTTTACGATATCATTTATATATTTTTGAAAAAAAACATCAAATACAAAAAAAAATTGTATTTTTGTGACTTTTTGGAAATTTTTACAAAGAGGAGCCATAAAATAATAAACTTTACGAATTTTGTAAAAACTTACTAGAAAAAATTATTATTTAGCCTTGTGTACATAATCCAACTTGCAGAATAAAATAAATATCAGAAAACTTCTGATATATTGCTATTTTAAAATACCACCTAAAATGCCATTTTTTACGAGTTTTTTCAAAACATCTCGGTTTCTGTCAGAAAATCGTAAAATTTCACAGGACAACTACGATTCGTATTCCAATTCTCTATAAGTGTCTACAAATATCATCACTCCAGCTATAATAATAAGAAAGTTAGCATTTTTACCGAAACCATTCCCCTTAAAAAATTACCCACGTTAAACACATTAAAAATATATAAAACTAACTTACATATTAATAAATTAAATAGCCTGAGCTGAGTGTTTAATAGAAATAGTCATTAAGCAACTTAGAGCAGGAATGAAGTAATGAATGCACGTGCAGTAAACAGCAGTGACAGTTGGCAACTAAGTAAGAACTTAATAGCTACTAACCACCATATGCGGTTTTTCAAACGCGGACGAGACCGTTTTAAAACTTTTGACTTCCAATCTGCATGTAAAGCGTACTCTATTTTGCAGGATAAACATTTCACAGGAGAGAACGCTTTATTATCAGAACTCATTCATTTTTCATTAAATTTTGAAAATGGCTATAAATTTAATTAATTTAATAATTTAAATGGTAAATTCGGCTATGGACAATTTCTCAGGTGCCCTTCCTTCCCTTGATGTCCTAAGCACGTGCTTACTTTGCTTATAGGGTTAATCCACCACTGCCCTGGGATATAAAAGTTTTGCGACCCTACCACCACGGTATGTAGGCGATCCAGGTAGGAGAATTCGCGATTTATACCTGACATGATGTGTCCGTTCTTATATTTGGTATAATTACTTCGTTTCAGGTAGTAGCAGTGTAAAGCTACACCATCATAGCACGTATACTGTTATTTCTGTGGAAATTCCACCGTCATCCGACTTCACCGTGGGGATTTTCCGCCGAGCAGTGGCACGGTTGCCGAGGCTGTTTATACTGCTCAGGGCTTTCTACGGTAGAGACCTGTAGCGGTTTATAACCCTACAAATGTAAATATTTAATCCTAACTAAAATGAATATATATAATTTCAAGAAGGGTTGGTAAACCTGACATAAATCGTGAGATTGCTACTCCCACTCTCTCAAGCCTCTTAAAATTAACCTATGAGGTTTATTCGTTTTGCTTGACTGCTTCGGTAAACAGGTCTGTAAATATGTGAATTGTAATTGTTTAGCTAAATATTCCAAAAGAATCCAGAATTAATGCGTGATTTTTTTCTCATTTAAGGGTCCTTCCAACTACGTTATAATATATTTACACATAATCTATTTACCCATTTAACTATTTATCCAATTTAACTATAATCTATTTACCCATTTAACTAGAATCCAATTTATAATATTTATCAAACGATTTACCACTATTTACCCATTTACAAATTTATAATCTATTTAATATTTATCAAACGATTTACCACTACTTACCCATTTACCAATTTATAATCTATTTAATATTTATCAATTGTAAATCCATTCTCGTTAACTCATGCAAATTTAATTCACACGCGTAATTCAATCCAATCATAAACTGTTACTGTATAATTTCACTTCTCAATAATTACTGTTTATTGAATAATATATATTTTCCTCAACTCTTTGTTTTAAATACACGTTTTTCCAACGTCCCTCAAATTTAGGCCTAAGGGAATTCGTCTGCAAAGATTTAGACTTCATGTTAGCATTTAACTTCATTCCCTTGAATAACGAAATATAGGTTTTTATGCTTATTGTGATGAGAGCTATCTAGGATATTGACGCTATACTCATCTGAAACCTATAGACCCACTCAGGAATTTGAAAGGTATAGACCCACTCTGAGATTTGAAAGGTACCTGCTCTTGGAACAATACTCGATTAATCCCAGGACTCAGCTTCTTGTCGATCTGATAGATGAGCTGGAGATAGGTGGTCTAAATGTGGATGAGTTTGCGCATTATTGCTGGAGATAGCTTCATTTTCTTGCCTTAATCTATTCCTATCCTCTCTGGATGCACGGACTAATTTTGGGAGGGACGTGGACGATGATTATCTTCCAATTCAAATGTCATTTTCTAGGCCGCTGTTCTCCTGAAAGAACACAACGGCGTTCCTTGGAGTTTAGGGTGGTGGATGAGGCCGTTGAGTTGTTCTCCGCCAACCTCATCACCATGGGACTAACTACGCTTCCTAGAACGTCTGACCGTTTTGCACGCCAACCGTTTCCATGGTGCTCACCTGAGTGTGAGACTACCCTCAAACAGAAGCGTTATGGTCGGTGAATTTCATCGATTTAGGGCAAGGTTCCAATATATTTCGAAGTACGCCCACCGCTTGTCCTGACGGGCATACGCGTCTTCGCTTAACGGGCAGACCCTCATACAGAGGTGTGAGAGCTAGTCAAAACATTTCCGGGTAAGTTCTCAGAGCACCCTCTCCCGTTATCCAGGAGAATGGGACCGCACTCTCGGACCCCCCGCCCGTGGTAAAGTTCTTTGAGTTCGATTTCTCCGCATTCTCTGCCCAGGATGCTTCCCTGCCAGGATTCAATGCACGTCGTAATGTCGCTGAAGGCCGCCGACTGGACTTTACCTCCTGAGTTGGAGAACTCTTCAACGACATGTTTACAGTGACTAGGTTGCATTTCGCTCTCGCTTCACGCGAGATATATACGATGTCATGTGTGGGTTGCTTCGACACCTAGGTGAGTGAGGCATGGCGTTACTGTTAGATTTTTTCAGGTATCCTCCCTGTCTCCTGGCAAACCGGGAAGAGATCTTCCTATCCCGGCCGGCCTCTGCTCAAATTCTGTATCCTCCTGTGTTAAAGTTGATGGAAAAAATGGTTAATATTAGTGTAGACTTTTTTTGTGCACAGCGGAAGCCATATGTATTCAAGACAGTGCTGCTTCCTCAAGTTCACGCAACGTCGGATCTTCTGCTCCAACTGAAAAAAGCAGCCTGTGGGGTTTTCTTTTTAGACAACACTACACTACGGAATTTTTAGATCTGGGGAAGGCCAATGATACTGCATGGTGATACGCTATCATGAAGACTCACAACGCGATGTAGCGAGGTGGACACCTTTCAATCTTTATTTCTCTGAGACTTTTTTTGCAAGACCGTCGATTCTGCGAACGTGTCTAGGGAGTCTTCTCCAACACATTCAGCAGAAAGAGGGTATCCTGCATGGAAGTGTCGTCAGTCAGTCTCATATTCTTTGCCCAGAACATCGACAGTATCAGCTGGGTGCTGCCATAAAATGTTATTGCTCTACGCTTTTCTTGCAGTTATTATATTTGAGATAATGAACACAAAATTCTTGTGGGAAAAGCCTAGCGGCCATGAACTTAAAAACAAGCTTCCACAGAACACAGTGTCCATATGTCAAGTAAGAAAGAATTTTCGATCTCTTTTTGTGCTGCCTATAGCGTACGAGAAGTGCAGGCAAGCGGCTTAAAAGCTTCGTTTTAATGAATCTTTTTTGAGACTCAGGATGGCCGAGTGGATTCGCCGCTGGCTAATAGTAGTCCAGCGAGGTGGGGAGCTTTTCGCAACTCGCATATGCTATTATTTTTTCTTTGCCTTTTTTCCTACTCCCCTCTATCTACAATGGTGCCCAGACACGTTTATCTTTAATTGTTAATCCCTTGAGATGTTAGTTTAAAGGATGTGAAATTAAACTAAATATAATTTGTTTTTAGGTAAATGACTAATTGTAGAAGGAGTGATTACCGACCTTTATACGGAGAATGGTGAGAGTTGAATGGGAAAGAATATTGTTCCAGGAGGTCGAGCTGAAAGCGTGTGTTTGTTTGTTTGTGTGTGAAATTTAAAGAGATGTTGTTTGAAACAGTAGTACGTTAAATGAATTGACAAGTAAGATAAATGAATCAATTAATTATTAAGTTGTACATAAAATATGATTTAATTTACAAAAATTAAGTAAATTAATTGAACGATTTAATTGAAAAAAGTAAAAGAATTGCATGATATGAATTTTACCTAATAATTGATGTATATATATATATATATATATATATATATATATATATATATATATATATATATATATATATATAAGTTTCCCATCAGGATTTTATTATAGGAATGCCCAGAGAGCATTGCTATACTGCCCATATGCCAACTCTGTAGCGTCTAGTGCAACAGGCATTGAAGCTCATCTCTCGCTCTTTAGAAGCGCACGGGTTTCGGTTTTCCTTGCACAAGAGTAAGGTAGTGGACTTCTGTTACCATCCATAGCTGCAC
The DNA here is from genome assembly GCA_963969495.1 of Ceratothoa steindachneri. NCBI lineage: Eukaryota > Metazoa > Arthropoda > Malacostraca > Isopoda > Cymothoidae > Ceratothoa > Ceratothoa steindachneri. Next base: position 31,986,775 of record OZ018325.1, read on the forward strand.
CCCAACCCAGATTTTATTTTCTCAACATGGTGGGATCTGCGGAAGCAATGAAATACTGAAATTAATTAATGTAAACTACAAGACAAATAACGAGCTCATGGCGATATAGCCCGATACTTTACAGAAAGGAGGATAACTCATGCAAGGCTCTGAACTTAAGAACCATCCTTTTCTTAAATTTCATAGCTTAACCCAAAAGTCATTCGGTAATTTTATAATAGTAAATACCCTTAACATTATAATTTAAATATCTTTTAACGTTAAAGTATAAACACCTTAATTAGACTTTTTCAAATTCATCTCATTTTCATTATCACTTGCTTTATATATATATACCCAACTTAATCAATGCTATATGCTATATTTCCGTTAATTCTAGCAACCTTCTAACCGTTTTAAAAGAAAAAAAAGACAGGAATATATATTGCTTTTGATTTTATAGGTTTATTGTACAATAGAGTACATTTATACATAATCATAATACAAATAATAATAAAATAAAAACAAAACAAACAAACAACAAAAAAGACAAATACAGTAATAATATGATACAATAATATAAATACATGTATAAATGCACACATTACACAAAGCAGGCAGCCCGTCAGTGTTGGCGTGCAGTAAGACGTGGTGGAGCGTCCCACGCGTTTCTTGTCTGCTGCAAGTGGGTGGCGTCGGTCTTCATCACCTGTCGCCCGGCTTGGCGCGAGCGGCGATCAGCGCGGAGGGGGTGCTGTTATCAGCACCTCCAGCAGCTCGTTTGTTGAGGTGTGGCAGACCACCTGGGTGGCTCTTGCATCTCGCGCACTCAGTAGGGTGCCTCTTACAGGGGCAGGGGCTGGCGCTCGCCCTGTCCTGAGGCGGGCGGTGGCTGGGCAGGAGAGGAGGTAGTGCACCAGTGGGCGCCGGGAGCAGCCGCCGCAGTGTTCTCACCTCCCTGCCACAAAGTCAGCGTGCAGCTCTTCCCGCGTGGATTTGCCCAGCCTCACACGCTGTAGCAGCACGCCGTTCGCTCTGGGCTGCTGGAAGGATGGGTTCAGTGGGCGATAGGCTGTGGCTGCAGCATACCACGCCGCTTGCCTCTTGAATGCTTCCCATTCTTGGTGCTGCTGGTGGGCGTTGTGGGTGACCCTGCGTTTAACCTGCACCTTGAGCTGCTGCAGGCTGGGGCGCACGGTCCAGGTGATGATGGGGCCGTGGGCGGCTCGCTTGGCAGCCTCGTCGGCAGCATCGTTGCCGCGCACGCCAACGTGGCTGGGAATCCAGTGGAGCCAGACACGCCTGCCCTGAGCTGCCAGGTCCTGCAGGGTGCACAGGATGGTGGTGGTGAGGTGGATGTTGTCCCGGGTGTAGGCGTGGGCGTGGGCGTGGGCGTGCTGCAGCGCCTGTAGTCCCGACCGAGAGTCAGTGTGTATCACCACAGTGGCCTCCCGGCGGAGCAGAGCGTGCTGGAGGGCGTGCAGGATTGCTACCAGCTCCGTCTGGAGGGTGGAGCAGTGGTCTGATGTCCTCCACGCTTGCGTCAAGCCGCTCGTGACGAAGGCGGCACCGGACCTCCCGCTGTCGGGGTCGACGGACTTGTCGGTGAAGTACACTGCGCTGCCTGGCTCCGTGACCTCAGACATGGCCATGAGGGCGTGCTGGCGCAGCTCCTCGGTGAGGCAGTTCGCTTTGCTGTCGGGCAACTGTGTGGCGGGGGGGAGGTCCCATGGTGGTGGTGGAACGTAGGCGGGGTTGGGGGTGTCGGGGTCGCGCCACAGCCAGTTCCCTGCCCGGTTGAGGGAGTTGGTTGCTAGGCTGACGTTTACGAGCCACCTGTTGTTACGCAGGCACTCGATGCCCTGCGCCACGGCCATTCGGAGTCTCCTCTGCGCAACACCTTCAACGTCGCGCTGGAGCACTCTGGCCACCCGACAGGCCACAATGCAATCCACCCTGGCAGTGAGGGGCACCAGGTTGGCCTCACTCTGCATGACACAGGCAGTGCACCACCTGGGTGCCCCTAACATGGTCCTCCTCATGGCGGTGTTTTGTATCACCTCCAGGCGCTGTTGCTGCTGCCGGGGCAGCGCTACAAGGACCAGTGCACTGTAGTCCACTAGGGAGCGCACTGCCTGGAGGTAGTAGAGGCGGAGGACGGGGAAGGTTGCACCAGCGCTCGGCCGCGTCATGGCCCTCATCACATTCAGCCGGGCCTGCGTCCGCTCCCTCAGGTGCGTGACATGCTGCGTGAAGGACAGCCGTCTGTCCACCCACACTCCGAGGTACTGGTAGGAGTCGGTCCAGGCCAGGCCAACTCCTTGGACGCGAAGCTGCTGGCCAGCAGGTGTGCAAGTCTTGATGACCATGGCCCGGGACTTCTCTGCCGAGATCTTGAGCCCCAGCTCTTCGCACTTGGCAGTGATGAGGTGCAGCGCTTCTTTGGCCCGCGCAAGCTTGTCGCCGCGCCCGGTGAAGACGAGCGCCAGGTCGTTGGCGTAGCTAAGGAGGATGGTTCCTTCCCGATAGGGGAGGGCGACCAGCTGTTCCATCAGCACGTTGAAAAGGAACGGGCTAAGGATGCCGCCCTGGGGTGTCCCGTTCTCGAAGGTAAGGTAGGAAGACTTGTGACCCTGGAACTTCACATGGGCTCGGCGCTGGTGAAGGTAGTCCTGGAGCCAGCCCAGCAGTCTCCCTCGGATGCCCTTCCTCACAGGGGCGGCCAGTATGGCGCGGGGGCTAGCCAACTCGAAAGCCTTCTCGAGGTCAAGGAAGACTACGATGGTGGGCTGGTTGTTGGCGTGAGCCAGGAGGGTGATGAGGCAGTCCGCCGTGCTCACCCCCCTGGTTTAGCCGAACACGTGGTGATGAAGGCTTCCCACGCTCCACTGTAGGCGAGTCAGCACCATCTTCTCCGCCGTTTTTCCGGTGCAGCTCAGGAGGGAGATTGGCCTGAAGGTGGTGTGATCCTTCGGCTTGGGGATGGGCTGGATGTCGGCGTCCTTCCAGGAGGGCGGCAGACGGCCTGCCAACCACGACGCGTTCAGAAGGGCTAGCAGCGCGGCGTCCCCGGTGGGCCCAGCGTGCGCCAGCATAGAGTACCGCACTCCGTCGGCTCCCGCCGCTGTGTCACGTCGACGTTTCGCCCTGGCCAGCTCCTCAAGCGTGAAAGGCTGGTCCGTCGCGTGCGGCTGGCCCCGCGCCTCCCTGACCTCTTCGTCGCGCTGTGGGCGCAGCTGCTGCTGGAGGTAGCTGGTGTGAGGGGGAAGCTGCTCGCTAGAACCCCTCGCTGTAAAGCAGTTCGCCAGCCGATCTGCCTCTTGTTGTGGGCGTGGGTGGGAGGCTGGGCGGGTCAGGGCGTCGCCTGAGGCCTTCCTGAAGCTCCCCCACAGCTGGCCGAGGGAGTTGTGTTGGCTGAAAGAGGCGCACCACTCCAGCCACTTTGCCTCCCTGGCGCTCAGGGACACCTGTCGCGCGCGGGCTACCACGTCCTGCAGGAGCTGCAGGTTGATGGCCGTTGGGCGCTTCTCGTACAACCTCCTGTGGACGTTGACGCGGTGATTGTGCTTCCGGACTTCCTCGTTATAAAACCACCAGTCCGGGCGCCGGCGGCGATTTGAGGCTGTCCTGGGCATGGCCGCGTAAGCTGCACTCTCTATGGCCGCCATAAGGTCCCTCTCCTGCAGGTGCAGATCCGCCGGAGGCACATACGTGGACCACCATTCGGCCAGGGAGGCTTGGAACTTTGCCCAATCCGCCCCCCTGACGTTCCACTGGGGCGGCGGGAGAGGAGGAGCTGGTGGGGACACAGTGAGGGTGGTGAGGGTCCCGTAATGATCGCTGGTGAGGGTAGGGTGGACCTGCCAGGTGGCACCGGGCTGTAGGTCGCCCGACACTAGCGTGAGGTCAAGCCGCCCCCCATGGACGTGCGTGGCCTCCCCTGTGTTCAGTAGTCGAACGGCAGGAACTTCTTCGAGCAGGTCGGCCAGGTGGCGCCCGGTCACGTTAGTGGGTGACACAGACTGCAGCACGGGGTGGTGGGCGTTGAAGTCGCCCGCTACAAGGAGGCTGGAGTGGGATGCGAGGGAGAGCAGCTCCCCAACATCCAGCGGGTACCGCTGGCTCCTGTATATATTGTATACAGTGAGAGTGAGCGGCCCCAGCTGTAGCTCCAGTCCCAGGACCTCCACGCCGTCACCACAGTACACGGGTGCGGCGATCCTCTTGTGCGGGATGGTGTTTCGTATGAGGGCTGCACAGCCACGCCCATTTCCGTCACCAGCCGGAAGCGAGTGGAGGGTGTAGCCTGCGACTCACCATTCAAAGCTGGCGGGCGTGAAAGTCTCCTGTAGGAGAACCAGGTACAGGTCTTCTTGGAAGACGGCTTGCAGCAGCTCATGTTTCTTGGAGCGGAGCCCCTGCACATTCCACTGCAGCACCCTCAGCGTGGGCGCCGGTGCGTGGGCTGGGCTGTCAATCCGCGCCTCCATCTTGGTTGTGGGCGTGCGGTGGGTGCAGAGGGTGTTGAGTGGGACCTCTTGGTGTGGTAGATGATGGGGGGGGGGCTGGAGGGCACCCTCTGTGACGGCGGTTAACACCTCTTAGCGGAGGAGTGCGTCGAGGTCCTGCTCGGTGGGGGCTGCGGTGCCCTGCCGGTGGTCGAGCAGCTTCTTCACCAGCTGTACGACACACGCGAGAATGACGTCCACGATAGCTCTGCCCTCCTCATTGAGTCCCTTGCAATAACCTGGGGGTCCACGTTGAGACCCTGTCGCTGGTTGGGCATTGGGTAGCACCATGGACTGCTCCTCGTCTGGGCGGGCGCGGTGGGCCCGACGCCTGTGTCTCTTCCTCCTCTGTGGCTTGGGGACAGAGGGGGTGGGTTGCTGGGTGGAGGTGTGAGCGGAGTTGCTGGCTGTGCAGCTACTGGTACCCTCTCTCGCTCCCTGCCTGTCATCTTCCCCTGTCTCGACCTGACTTGTGCTAGGCTGTTGAGGGGTAAGGGGTGGGTGGGAAGCCCACGCCAGCCTTTTTGGTGGTGGCGCTGGAACAAGGCGTCGGTTGCCTTGTTGCTGGGAAGGCCCACATGGTTCCCCCTGACTTTGCCGCTCCCCCTCCTGTGTACCCCTGAGACGTGTGCCGGGCAGGCCGAGAGTCGCGGGTTGATGGCTAACCCACGCCGACCCGATTGGGGGTGGCGCGGCAATGAACCGACGCTCTCTTCTTTGGGTTGGGGGGCACGTGGCTCCATCTGCTGCTGCTGCTGCCACCGGTGACCCCGTGGCATCCTTCTCTGTCGCTCGGGGCACTTCGTATTCCAAGCGTGGTGCCCCTTGGTGTAGTTGGGGCACCGTGCCGTGGTGGACTCGCTGGCCTTGAGGCGACCGATACACTCCTCCGTCGGGTGCGCTTGGCTGCACACGCCGCACTTGACGGAGTTTTGGCCCATGGCCTGGAGATGCCCGAAGCGCTGGCACTTGTAGCATCTCACAGGCTCACCTTGGTAGGGGCACAGGGCGTAGCGGCCCCAGCTGCCCAGGTCCAGCTTAGGTGGTGGCGGCCCCTCGTACACTACAAGGATCTGCCTGGTTGGGACCTTGTCTCTGTGTGCGAGGAGGCGTGTTGCCGAGTGCACGTGGGGGTGAGCCTCGACGGCCTGGAGTGGCAGAGTGGTCGGATATCGTTGAAGCACCAACTTGTGCCTCTTCACTCTGGGGTCGAGAAGGATCACTCGATCCCCCTCCTCGGCAAGGCGGCGCAGCATGGCCTCCGACCCATCGTCTTTCGGGGTGAGGACGTATTCGCCGTTGAGAGTAGGGCGAATGACTATCCGCAGGCCAGGGTGTGCTCTCTCCAGCTCCGTCACAGCCTGGTAGGCACTGCTAGTGTTGCTCTGGTGCACCAGTTTAAACTTGTACCGAGGTCCTCGTCGGGAATGAGACACTGTTACCCAGCCTGCCTCATTCTCCTGCTGGGCCTCCTCGGTCTGGGGGCTCTCGTCGATGACGAGGCGACCGCTTTCATCGCTGGGGGCCTCCTCTGCCTGTGAGAACTCCGGCTCCAGTGTTCGGGTGGTCCTCTTCGGCGTGGAAGTCTCGTTCGGTGAGGGTGGACTTAACCCATTCCGCGTCCGCTTGGCAGACATCGGCGTGGTGGCTATGGACGCCGACCCTTGCATCGTGGCGTCACTCTTGTTCGCCCATCAGCGCCACGGGTGCAAAGGGGAGAAGAGACCAATGCCCTCTTTACAAGCAGGACAGGAACAGGAGGTATCTCCAATCAACCCCTCCACGCTTGCTTCTGTCTCTTTTGAGAGCCACGGAAACAGGAGGAATCTCCAATCAGACCATAGCTGCCCTTATGAGACAAACGAGGCAACCTTCTTGCTCTACTCTTAAGGTTAATAGTTACCAAATGGTAACATTCTTGGGCGATTAACTCTCGTGGAAGTGGTGATGACTCGCCAGCTGCTTGGATGCACTTTTCAGTGTTGTATCCTGTTCACTCTGGTCTAGTGTTGAGTGGAATATATATATATATATATATATATATATATATATATATATATATATATATATATATATATATATATATATATATATAAATATATAATATTAATAATTTTGGTTATATAATTACAAAAATTTGTGTAAAAGTTTGTAGATAACAATTACAATACCATTTCTTCTATATATTTAATAGAAATCGGGCTTAATCGATGATAAAAGGGAATGTATTAAGAGCGCTGAAAATGCCAGAGACGGTAGCATTTGGCAACAATTGACTGGAGGCCTCAGATGCCGCCATCTGCTCTAATTAAATATTTAAACTTAGCCATCAAATGACTCTGATCTTATACAAAAAAACATTTAATATAATGGCTTTGTTTTGTTTCTGAACGCAGATCCTATGACCTGCGTCTAGCAACCACCTAACTAAGTTAGTAATTAAAAACAAATCCATTTACTATAAATTAAGCCCCTCAAACTTCTTTAATGTTTCAAAATGCTCTGGATTCATCTCATCCCGTCTGAGAAATACATTAAAGGAAACTTATTAAATTGCTTATGTATAATAATACAATAATGTAAGATTCAATAATAATATAACCAGTGTAAAATAATGTAATATAAGTAGACTGTATAAATTTTAGTTAGTTAAACTCATATCGAATGTTTGAAATTGATTCCATTAGTAATCTGTTAAATACGGCCGGGTGTGCGGGCCATTTGTGTAAAAGGGAAATTGGAAAGTGCCCTATGATGAAGCTCGAAAACTATTAAGAAAGATACGTCTGAAAATTTACAAGTTCCCGCCGAATAAAGAATACTCAATCCAGTTACAAGTTTTCTTTACCTTTGAGGAAATCCCTGATCACCTTTATCCAGCATACAATCAAGAAAGAAGGGAATCCTATACCTTTTGGATTCAGTGCCTCACGTACAAAGCACTCCCATAAGAATCACACAGATAGCTACCAAATCGAACCAAGAAACATCCGGTTACCCAGTAGTGGTACCAAAACTCGATGACAAATCACCCATTAATAACCAATACCGACTCGCAACAGAAATCTCAGCTTACCCATATAGACCTTCAAAGCATAACTATAACCCTCCATAGCTTTCTTAATAATAAAAAATGGATATGGGCTAAATAATGACAATTTAACTTACTAATCTTCAACTAAGCGCCCTCTCTCTCTCTCTCTCTTTTTCTCTCGCATAACGAAAATAGAGGGAGAGGTGACGCCCCCTTGTCGCGGGAAGAGAGCTTGTGTGGACCTTGGACTTTTCGAGCTATGTCGGCGGGGGTACCTCTTCTGGGTACCCCTGGTAGGGCTTCCCTTGTCGATTTGGTCGGAAACGAGGTTCCAGACTAAGTGCGTCATTCCTTCCTGTTTCTACTCTATCCCTCTCCTTTTTTTACTTTTATCCTATCTCCCACTCATACAAAAAGAAAAAAAACAACAAAAAAAGCCTACTCCTATCGTGTCACTCTTTCCCTTTCTTCCTCTATCTACCTATAAGGATCTGGCAGCTACCTCATGCGTCAGAAGAGAGGCTTTGGAACCTCTATAAACAACGCTAATCGACGCTCACTGGTTGCGAGAGACTAGGACTAGAGGTGTCCTAGGCGTTGGGGCACGATGAATGGGATAAGGGTAGTGCCTCGTTAACCCCTTCCCTGACGCGTAATTATTGACTGTTCCCAGTGCCCGTTGACGGGTGCCTCTGGTAGCATCGGTCCGAGGTAACGGCCCTTTGTTCCCAGGTTGGTTGCCAGGCCAATAAAAAGCCTTGGGTCGAGTTCCTTGGTGTGGCGGGATATCCATTGAACGCTACTCCGAGATCCTGGCCGTTGTGAAGGGAACTAATAGGAGTTTAGTAAGGAGAGTGCTTCGTTGTTGTTCACCTGGTGACAAATCAAGGGCCCCTTCGGGGACCGTCAGTGCTGCTTGGTTGGGAGCCACGGCACGCCGAGGTTTGACGACTCGGTCGGACGAACAACAACACATGGACGTGCCTTCTGAAAGATCCGAAAACTCTCCGATCGATAAGCGGGAGCGACTCACGCGGGGAGAACTCACCAACCCCCCTTTTTTATCATTGATTGGTCACGAGTTTTCAGAGAGAGAGAAAGCGCTCAAAATGACAGGCAAAAAAGGACCCGTTCGTCTCAAACACAACTGTGCAATATGCCAGTTAGAAAAGTGGTGCTTCGACTTTCCGGAGGGCTGCTACTCAAAATGCAGCCCTGAAAGTATCTGCACTACTTGAATATTGACGCGAGAGGTGAAGAAATTAAAAGACCTCTATAGAGCCTCAGAGGAGAGAGCTAAGGTCCTTGAGGGAAAGTTGGAGAAGATCGAAGCCCTTACGCAGCTCAGGTTCGATGCCTAGAAGAGGCGCCGCCGACTGACCTGTCGGAATCCCCTGGTAACCAAGCGGACATTCCGGCATCATCTGATGTTAAGCTAGCTGAGGCGAGAGAAAAGGAGAAAAAGAAGAAAGGAGAAACGAAGAAAAAAAAAGAAAAAGAATAAAGTTGAAACAAAAGTAGAACCAAAAATAGAAGAAAAACAGATAAACAAGAAGAAAAAGAAAGATAAGAATGTGGAGAGTAAAGAGGAAAAGGGAAGGCCTCTTCCACAAGGGAAGACCCCGCCTTCAGAGACCAAGTGTCCGAAGGTCACCCTCATTGGTGACTCGCAAACACCTGATCTGCAGCTGCTGCTAGCGGCCTGCTTTCGCACTAGCGTGAAGGTAAGGTGCCTGTCAGGACGGAGTAACCACATCAGAGTAGAGGCAGAGAAAGCTCAGATTTCTGAGAATTCAGTTGTTGCTCCGAGGTGAGCAGCAACGACCTCGACCTCAGAGGGGGTAAGATTGGCCTCAGTGGTAAGACCATCCAAACGGTGATGGGAGCCGTGGATGACATAGGGCTTAAAACCCGCAAACGTGTGGTGGTTGGGATGCTTCCGAGAAGAGGTCCATCCCGAACCGCTCACGAAAGAAACGTCGCAGTGAACAGAAGGTTGGCGGATCTCTGCACGGCAGAAGGAGTCTTCTTCGTGGACCCCTATCGTACCTTTATCTGTAGAGACGACCTCTACCAAAGGGACGGGGTACATCTCTCCTTTAAAGGGAATGCCTTTCTCGCCAATCTAATTCAAGATGTCGTGGAACGCACCCAAAGGAGCTTTCGAAACAGAGTGAAAGCGGACGTGCGCCAGCATGCCTGTGTCACTCCTGGAACGACCTTCTCGGAGGTCCACAAAAAGGGTGTGACCACGAAAACAGAGAAGCCGGGAAACGGAAGAGCGTAGGGAGTCCTACACTAGGGGACTCCCCCAAAGTTCTTCTGTTCAATGCGAGGTCAATCTGAATAAGTTTCTTGTGCTCCTGGCCTCGTAGTAACAGAGGAACCTGAGATGGTGGCCATAACGGAGTCGTAGATAAAAACCTCAAGCCGAGATTTTGAAGGTGAATTCACGATTCCCGGTTACCAGCTCTTCCTGAAAGATAGGCCAGACAGAGAGGGTGGCGGTGTGATGTTGTATGTCAAGGATACTCTCAACTCGACGGATTGCAACATCGTATCCGACCATGAACTACTAGGTGTTGACCTAGAGATAGGTCCTGCCAAATACAGGACCCTGGTGCTTTATAGACCTCCTGCCCAACTCGTTGAAAAGGACAGAGATCTGTACCAGCTACTAGGAGAACTTGTCGAAGACAGAGTGTGTATCGTCATGGGTGATTTCAACACACAAGTTGACTGGGAAACAAGAGAACCCTGTGACGAGAACGCACTACTCCTGGGGTTCGCGAACAACGAGTTCCTCACTCAATGGGTGAGAGAGCCAACGAGAGGAAACAATATCCTCGACTTGGTTTTCACCTCTGAGGATGACATCGTTGAGGACCTCTCTGTTGGCGAAGAGCTCGGTGGCAGTGACCACCGACTAATTAGATTTTTAGTCAAAGTTCCGAAGGCAGAGCCTGTAACCTGTAAATTAAAGAAACTCTATTTGAAAAGAGCAGACTTTGCAGGTCTTCGTGCTGGACTGACTGACGCGAGGCTAGAAGTGGGCGATGTTGTTGAAGACTCGTGGAACAGTTTCAAAACCACATTCATGAGTCTTCAATCGCGTTTCATCCCTCTGAAATGTCCCCGTCGGTCTTCTGTTCAACCAAAGTGGTTTAATCGAGAAATCGGCCAACTGCTTAGGAAGAAGAGAACTGTGTACCGACAATCGAAGATCTCAGGTGACTTTGACGAATACCGGAGGCTAGCCAGGAGAGTGAAGTCCATCATAAGGGCGGCTAAGCGTTCTAAGGAATTCCGAGTGGCGAGACTCTGTAAAGAGAATCCCAAGGAGTTTTTTTGGATATGTGAATAGTCGTAAACCAATCCGTCGAACGATTGTCCCTTTGAGAAATGAGGAGGGGGCATTAAAACACTTAGATGCAGAAATGCTAACCTCTTCAACGACTACTTCTCTTCAGTGTTTACTGAAGAGTGTGGTCCCATCCCTTAGCCAATGGATTCCTACTCGGGGGAAAAGCTGGAGGATATGGACTTCCCTGAAGGGAAAATAAAAAAGAAGATCAGTGACCTAATGACGAATAAGTCACCTGCCCGGATGGGTTTCTACCTAAAGTGTTGAAAGAAGTGCGCGATCAAGTGTCACGACACCTGAGCGCAATATTTAACATGTCAATCCGGACCGAATGCGTTCCTAGAGACTGGCATGAAGCGGAGGTGACTCCTATTTTCAAGAAAGGAGACCGAAGCCAACCGTCGAACTACCGACCTATCAGTCTGACTTCGATAGTCGGTAAACTCATGGAAAGCATCATGGTGGACAAAATGACGTCGTATTTAGAGTCAAACCTGCTACTGAGGAGTTCCCAGCACGGCTTCCGAAGGCAACGGTCATGTCAAAAGAACCTTGTGGAATTCTTCCACTTCGTCTTCAGCGAGCACGATCAAGGCGAGGCGGTGGATCTGGTCTACTTAGACTTTCAGAAAGACTTTGATAAGGTACCACACCGCCGCCTTCTCTGGAAAGTGCGAGCGCTGGGCATAGACGGAAAAGTAGCAGGCTGGATAGAGAACTGGCTAAATGGCAGACGGCAACGGTTGGTGTTTAATGGACAGGCTTCTGAGTGGGTGCCCGTTACTAGCGGAGTGCCTCGAGGTTCTGTCCAGGACCACTACTATTCATTATCTGCGTCAACCACATGGACGGTGACATGGTTGCCAAGATTTCTAAATTTGCCGACGATACCAAGCTTGGTATGAACGTTGCAAAGGATGGAAATACTGCCCGCCTGCAGGAAGATCTTGGGAAGATTGGGGAGTGGTCGGACACGTGGCAAATGCCTTTTTAACGTGAACAAATGCAAAGTAATGCATATCGGCCACAGAAACCCCCAATCTCAGTATATCCTTAAGGGCACTGCTCTTGAATCGAGTGACACTTAGAAGGACTTGGGTGTAACTATCACTAGCGACCTCAAGTTCTCAAAACAGTGCATTGAGGCAGAGTAAGAAGCCCAAAGGATGTTAGGCTACATAAAGCGCCAGTTTGGATACCGTAACAAGGAGATAGTACTTTGTCTGTACAACTCCCTGGTTCGGCTGCACCTGGAGTATGCCGTACAATTTTGGAGTCCTTCGTTTCGTAAGGATATCGCAAGGTTGAAACGCGTACAAGCCAGGGCAACCAAGCTGATTCCCTCTAGACGACATAAAAGTTATGATAATAGACTAAGGGAATTAGATCTGTTCTCGCTGGAAACCCGTAGACTGCGTGGCAGCTCATCGAAGTTTTCAAAATACTTCGAGGGTTCGACAATGTTGACTACCGGGATATTTTCACACTGAGTGAGAACAGAACGCGCAATCACGGCTTCAAACTTGAACTGGAGCGTTACAACCACAGTCTGTGTGGATTTTTTTTCACGTACAGTATCTGCGGTATGTGGAACGCACTTCCAGTGGAAGTTGTCAACAGTGAATCTGTTGACCAGTTTAAGTCAAGACTAGACAAAGTCTTGAAAAGCGACCGTTTAGGGACGCAAAACAATTGAGCAGCCATGTGCCTGTTCGATTGCTAGTCCAAAGGTACCCTCTTTAAATGGACTGTAAGGTCTCCTAGGGTAATACTTTACTTGTTACTCCTTGTTACTCATCTGGACTATTGTCTCTTCTCTCGTCGCCTACTGACACTGTTCACCTCAATTTATTTGCCACTCTTCTGTATTTTCTTGTTTGTAGTCAACTTTTTATCACGATTCATATTTTAATTCGATACCTAGAAGAATTGCACATCGATGCTACTTGAGATTCACCCATTACATGAGATTTCGTCTCTAATTATTCCTTGTATGATCTTTATCAATCGCAGGAGCCACTTCGAATCATACAAAGGTCAATCTCTCGTGCCCATCATTGTTTCTTTTGTATGAGTGTCACTAATTATCACGCTTAGAACAGAGGATATATAAACGGCTCCATCTTCAGCTAAAAATCTCTCTGTTGCCCAAACTCGTCTATTACGTGGGTTAACAAGCTGACAATGAAATTGGTTGGAACTTTTTGTAGTAAAATCCACCGCTCTACACTTCATACCTGGCTCATTAACCTCTATTAAAACGGGATATATCTGAAAATTCGTCGTAGCGTCAATAACTCATGAGTGGAGGGTAGCTCCAGTGAGGTCTAATCATTGATAAGGCCGAACCACTGTTTCACCTGCATTCTCTTGTAGATATATCTTCTCTACACTCAGATAAAAAAATCCTCCTCAGCTGTTATCCAATATAAAAACGCCACCAAACACTTCTCTAATCATCGTTAAGATTAGTTAGACCAGTCGCCACTTAGTTCAAAATTACCCTTGAAAATGGGCCACCAGTTCGGCTTGCGCTTACTGCACAAACTAACCAATTAGTTTTTTATTAACACTATCGTAACAATACAAAATTCCGAGCAAACCAGCTAAACAGAGATATAATTTTTACCGCGAAATTTCTCTGTTTTTACCGTGACTTTTTATATCTGTTCATTGTAGCGGTTAACAAAGTCATTGGCTCAGGAAGAAATTGAAAACAAAATCGTTTTTTTTGTTTTATTTTTAGTTAAACCTTCGGCATCAATGCATTTATTTACGTTAGACCGGTGGGTAAAATTTTGTTGCAGAAAGCAAGAGTTTCTGGAACCTCACAGTTTACCTTCTGGAAGAGGCACTAGGCATAGCATAGTGTCAAAACCCACCCACAAAATGCATCAATACGATTGCGTCATATCATGCATCTAACGATGATGGTCTATTGGACCTAATGTCTCAAGCTGTTGCTTTGAGTAGAAATAAAGTAATTATTGTTGGAGATTTTAATTTACCAGATATAAATTGGAACATTAAGAACATAAGAACATAAGAAAAGGAGACTGCAAAAGACCATTCATGGCCTACACTTGGCAGCTCCTGTTCCATTCAACACACAAAAGATTTCTTACCAGAGAAAAGTCATCAACATTGTCACCCTTTAAGGAGTTTGTCAGATCTAATCTACAATATACATAAAATGCATCCAGAGGATTATGTCCATTCATGCAACCGCAAAATATAATCTTCCCACTCCTTAGAAAAATATATACATATGTACATAAAAAAAAGTCAGTCCCATCTAGCAGCTTCATCCATATATTTATCTAATCTATTCTTAAAACTACCCAGAGAGGAGGCTTCTATCACATGTCTAGTGAGCCTATTCCATTCATCTACCACACGATTTGTAAACCAATTCCTCCCAATCTCCTTCCTAAACCTATACTTATCAAGCTTAAACCCATTGCTACGTGTCCTGTCATGTTCACTAAGTATAAGAACCCTACCCAGATCCCCTTTATTATATCCTTTTACCCATTTGAAGACTTCAATCAATTCTCCTCTGACTATTCTCCTTTCCAATGTATGTAGATTTAGTTTTCTGAGCCTTTCACCATAAGGTAAGTTCCTTAGCCCCCCAATCATCTTTGTCATCCTTCTCTGCACAGACTCAAGCAAATCAATATCCTTCCTATAATATGGTGACCAAAATTGTACTGCATAGTCTAGATGAGGCCTAACTAGCGCCAGATACAGTTTTAGAATGACTTCAGCACTCTTATTGCTTACACTCCTAATGAATCCCAATATCCTATTAGCTTTATTCTTAGCATTTAGGCATTGCTTTCTAGGACGAAGGTCTGAACCTACCAAAATACCCAAGTCTCTCTCACAATCAGTCCTCCCTAAAATTCTGCCATTTAATTTATAACTATTCAATGGATTATTTCTACCTATACTAAGTACACTACATTTGTCTATGTTAAACTTCATTTGCCATTTCTCGGCCCAATTGGACAGAATGGTCAATTCCTCCTGCATTACAACTCCACCTGGATCTGAGAGGAACTATTCAAATAATTTCTTAGGTAAATATGTAGATTAGTGACTCTGCCGAAAGCGTTTTTTTTTATAAATATTTTTGTTCACCCCTACCTGAATATTCATGCGCGTTTGAGTCATCTGACGTCAGACCCCACCCCCACCCCTATTATAATTCGCAAAACGATTAAAGGCCCTTACATGATTTGGTTAAATCATTCACCTCTGTAAATGTTAGCACATTAGTCTATAAACAATTTAGGATTATATACTGGGGGGCTGTGCTCCCCAGACCCCCTAATTTAATGAAACAGGATCATCGTAGTGTCGTCCCCCTATTGTTTTTACCCCCATATGAGCTGTCCCCGGTAAATATGTAGATTATCGGCCCGAACGATGGGGGTACTATTTTGTCCGTGTTCCAAAATGTTTCACATTTTTGGAGTACATTTAAGTTGACGGCTCGTGTGGGGGTAAACACAATGGGGGGACTACACTATGATGATCCTGAGTTTCATTAAATTTTGGGGGGTCTGGGGGGCATAGCCCCCCAGTATATAATCCTAATTGTTTATAGAATAATAATTCGAAAAAGACTCAAACACGCATGAATATTCCGACACGAGTGAACGATAATATTTCCACACAAATTTTTTTCCGGCCGGGCCGCTAATCTACATATTTCCCCTGTCCCCTTAAATGTACTCCAAAAACATGAATTATTTTGGAACACGGATGAAATAGTAAATCCTATCGTTTGAATCGCTAATATACATATTTACCTTACATTAGAGCCAGAGGCCTAAATAGACCCAATCTACTTGACTTGGTTGTTCACTTGTGGTGATGCCGATGTGGCTGAGGTGCAGATTGAATCCCTAATTGGTAGAAGTGGTCGGCAAACCTGAAGATCGGCGGTGTGACCGATGGGACGCAAAATATTTCGTCCCTGTTCCAATGTTACACCTTTTTTGTGTAAATTCATGGGGATTGCTCGTGGAGGAGATATCACTGTAGGGGGACCCCTTTATGATGATGAGTTTAAATCGATTGGGGGCCAGTATATAATCATAATTGTTTACAAAATAATGTTCTAACATTTTTATTTAACCAAACACGCAGGAATATTCATGTGCTGGGAACAAAACCTAAACGTAACTTAGTGTTATTTCAGGCATGCCGCCGATCTTCAGGTTTACCAAGTGATCATTCTGTAATTGTTTGAGTATATTTGTGACATTGAGACAATAAATGCTGAGCTGGGTGAAAAATTCAATTAAGAGTCAACTTTGCTGCAAAGAGAGTAAGATTTGATGAGGATTGGGACAACTTGCTTGGCGATGGCTGTATTTTGAAGAAGTGGAATAGATTTAAGGAACACTGAGGCATAACATAATTTCACGGATAACAAAAGCCACAAGGGCCTATCAAAGGTCATCCGTATCCATCAAATCCACCTCATAAAGCATCCATAGGATTTTATCAGATCATGCATCTACAATATACAATTTAACAATCCATAGAAATGTCCAACCTTGCATCTACAATATATAATTTAAAGCCTCCATAGGAGTCTGTCAAAAACAAAATCAAAGTCCCCCAAAATATACAATAAAAAGAAACTGCATCCACAGGAATGAGTCAAGAAACATATCCACATACCGAAAGTAAGAAATTTACCCTCCATCCCCATATAATCATCCAATCTGCGCTTGAAAACATTCAAGTTTGGGGTGTCTACAGTCTCAGGTGGCAAACTATTCCAATAATCCACCACTCTGTTAGTGAAAAAATAGTTTCTAACATCCAGTCTGCACCTCTGTTTTTTAATCTTTAAGTGGTGGCCTCTAGTTCTATTACTACCTTCTAACTCAAATAACTTGCTGAAATCCAATTTATCCATCCCAGAAAAGATTTTAAAAAGCTCAATTATATCTCTCCTCACACACCTTCTTTCAAATGAAAACTTATTTAATACCCTCTCTATCTTCATATTCAAGGTGCTTCAAGGATGGTATTATTTTTGTTGCCCTCCTTTGTACTGACTCTAATAAGTTTATATCATGTGTAAAATGTGGTGACCATGCCTGTATACAGTACTCTAAATGTGGCCTGACATAAAAGTTGTATAGTTTAAGGATGACCTCCTTACTCTTGTAGCTAACATTTCTTTTAATGTAACCTAGCACCCTATCTGCTCTATTTTTTGCCTCAATACACTGCTTTGAAAATTTCAGTGACCTATCTACTACTACTCCTAAGTCCTCATCTTCAACTGAATTAAGCCAATACCCATCCATCTCATAGCTAAATTCCCTATTATTTCTTCCCATGTTAATAACTTTGCATTTATTAAGGTTAAAAGTCATCTGCCACTTCTGAGCCCAAGCTAACAACTTATTTAAGTCACCCTGCACTTTAAAGCTACCCTCAACCTCTTTGACTACAGCTGCCAATTTAGTGTCATCAGCAAAAATTGATACTTTGCTATTCACACCTTGCCCAAGATCATTTATATAGATTATAAATAAAGGGCCTAAAACTGATCCCTGAGGTACGCCACTAATAACATTCCTCCACTCTGACCTCACTCCATTCAGTACAACTCTCTGTTTCCTATTTTTCAGCCATTCAGTTATCCAATTTAAAACGTTCCCACATATCCCATGCAGCTTTAATTTATGAACTAGTCTTCTATGTTGAACCTTATCAAAAGCTTTGCTGAAATCTAAGTAGATCACATCAACTTTCTCACCCCTATTTAATGTATCAGGGCAAGCAGAAGGAAGAACCTAGCATGGAAATTGTACAAGGAAAGACCTAGTAGATACTTGTATAGACAATATACCAAAGAAACAAAATACTTCTGGGATTGTTCAATAACAGAAAATGAAATTTGAGCGTGATTTAGTTCAGGATATGAAAAGTAATCAAGCTTACCTAGTTAAATTGCATGGGAGATAAGGTTTTGATAGTGGTCAGGGAAATTTAATGGCTCAAAGTGAGGCAGGGAAAGGAAGCAAACACAGATTTGTAGAAGGTAGGCAGGCTAATGGAAGTGCTTTAGGGTTAAACTACTTGAGTAGTGATAGTGGTCAGGGAAATACAAGAGTACAGGGTCGGGGAAAGAGAGAAAGGAGATGCAGAGGAGATAGGCCCTCAGGTGCTTCAGGGATAGGTGGGCTGAGTTGTCTTTACACAAATGCTCGTAGTCTTAGAAATAAGAAGGATGAATTATTTAGTTATATCATTCATGAAGATATAGATATAATATGTATAGTTGAATCATGGGTTAATGAAAATATATTTAATGATAATGTCAGTGAATTTGAACTAGAGGGTTATACTATGTACATTAGTCAAAGGAGAGATAGGACTGGTGGTGGGTTGATTATTTATATCAGAAATAGCATTTCTTCAAATCTAAATAACTCTATAAAGCAAGGAGAAGGTGAATCATTATGGATAGATATTAAGGTTGGTAAAAATAGGAAAATACACTTGGGAGCTTTTTATAGACCACCAGGACAGACTGATTGTATCGATGAGTTAATGATTAGGGAAATAAGTAAAGGATGCAAAGAAGATACAGTTATTCTTGGTGACTTTAATTTAACTTCTGTAGACTGGGAAAATATGATAGGAAGAGATAGAGCAAGTTGTAAGTTTATGGAGTGTTTTGAGGATAACTTTTTGATCCAATTTGTTAATAAGCCAACAAGGGGTGCCAATATATTAGATCTAATTCTTTCAAATGATGATCACTTAGTTCAAGGATTGAGTGTAGGGGAATCATTGGGAAACAGTGATCATCAGATGGTTCGGTTTAATTTGCAAATAGTTAAGGGTAGAACAACGTCAAACTCCACGAAAATTCCAAATTTTTATAGGGGAGATTACGATAAATTACGCAGCATGCTAAATCAGATTAGGTGGGATATAGAATTCCATGGAAAGAATACTTATGAGATGTGGGATATTTTTAAGACTATATTAAACATGGTTCAGGAACAGTGTATTCCGATGAAGTCTATTAGGAAGAAATGTAGGAAACCATTATGGTGGAACCAAGAAATAGCTAATAAAGTTTCAGAGAAAAAAAGGGCATACCAGAGATTACAAAGTGAGAGTAGTTTAGATAATTTAAACCATTATAGGTCAACCAGAAATGAACTAAATAAGATTATTAAGAAGACCAAAAGGACAGCAGAAATTAATTTAGCTAAAAATAATAATAAAGATCCTAAAAAATTCTTTAGCTATTATAGAATCAATAATCAATCTAACAGTGATAAAATAGGGCCTATTAAATATGAAGGGGTTTTGAAAGAATCTGATGAGGAAATAGTAGAGGTCCTTAATGATCATTTTGCTTCAGTATTCACAGAAGAGAAACCAGTTAGATTAATTGATGATAATTCTAGGTCAAGGGAAGTAGTGATAAATTCTATTAATATAGACAGAGAAGAAATTAAAGGGCTTATAATTCAGTTAAATACTAGTAAGGCATCTGGCCCTGACAACATTCATTCTAGGATACTCAAAGAAGGTGTAGAAAGTATTGCAGTAGCTCTCGAGAAGATATTTATTAGATCACTAGAGTCTGGAGAAATACCAAATGATTGGAAATTGGCAAATATAGTGCCAATTTTTAAAAAGGGAAGCAAAGAGGACCCAAATAACTTTAGACCAGTAAGCTTAACTTCTATAGTCTGTAAAATTCTTGAGAAGATGGTTAAGAAGGGAATTTCTGATCATCTAGAGAGTAGCAGGTTAATTAATGATGCTCAGCATGGTTTTAGAAAAGATAGATCGTGTTTAACTAATTTACTGGATTTTATGGATTATGTAACTAAAGAATTAGAGAGGGGTGAGAAAGTTGATGTGATCTACTTAGATTTCAGCAAAGCTTTTGATAAGGTTCCACATAGAAGACTAGTTCATAAATTAAAGCTGCATGGGATATGTGGGAACGTTTTAAATTGGATAACTGAATGGCTGAAAAATAGGAAACAGAGAGTTGTACTGAATGGAGTGAGGTCAGAGTGGAGGAATGTTATTAGTGGCGTACCTCAGGGATCAGTTTTAGGCCCTTTATTATTTATAATCTATGTAAATGATCTTGGGCAAGGTGTAAATAGCAAAGTGTCAATCTTTGCTGATGACACTAAATTGGCAGCTGTAGTCAAAGAGGTTGAGGGTAGCTTTAAAGTGCAGGGTGACTTAGATAAGCTGTTAGCTTGGGCTCAGAAGTGGCAGATGACTTTTAACCTTAATAAATGCAAAGTTATTAACATGGGGAGAGATAATAGGGAATTTAGCTATGAGATGGATGGATATTGGCTTAATTCAGTTGAAGATGAGAAAGACTTAGGAGTGGTAGTAGATAGGTCACTGAAATTTTCAAAGCAGTGTATTGAGGCAAAAAATAGAGCAAATAGGGTGCTAGGTTACATTAAAAGAAATGTTAGCTACAAGAGTAAGGAGGTCATCCTTAAACTATACAACTCTTATGTCAGGCCACATTTAGAGTACTGTATACAGGCATGGTCACCACATTTTAGACATGATATAAACTTATTAGAGTCAGTACAAAGGAGGGCAACAAAAATAATACCATCCCTGAAGCACCTTGAATATGAAGATAGACTGAGGGTATTAAATATGTTTTCATTTGAAAGAAGGTGTGTGAGGGGAGATATGATTGAGCTTTTTAAAATCTTTTCTGGGATGGATAAATTAGATTTCAGCAAGTTATTTGAGTTAGAAGGTAGTAATAGAACTAGAGGCCACCACTTAAAGATTAAAAAACAGAGGTGCAGACTGGATGTTAGAAAATATTTTTTCACTAACAGAGTGGTAGATTATTGGAATAGTTTGCCACCTGAGACTGTAGACAGCCCAAACTTGAATGTTTTCAAGCGCAGATTGGATGATTATATGGGGATGGAGGGTTAATTTCTTACTTTTTGGTATGTGGATATGTTTCTTGACTCATTCCTGTGGATGCAGTTTCTTTTTATTGTATATTTTGGGGGATTTTGATTTTGTTTTTGACAGACTCCTATGGAGGCTTTAAATTATATATTGTAGATGCATGGTTGGACATTCCTATGGATTGTTAAATTGTATATTGTAGCTGCATGATCTGACAAAATCCTATGGATGCATTATATGGGTGGGATTTGATGGATACGGATGACCTTTGATAGGCCCTTGTGGCTTTTGTCATCCGTTAAATTATGTTATGTTATGTTATGTTATGTTTCTCTTGTGTGACTCCCATCTCAACTCCTTGTCTTCAGTATGGGTTACTTTAAATCTGTTTAGTACTAAATATATATAATTTCATAATTGCTTGGAGGTTGAAAATCATCTAAGAGTTCCAATAGCACAATTGGAGCAGAGAGGCGGAGAGATGACTGTTGATGATGGCGAAACAGCAGGCTTGTTACTGGAGCACTTTACATCTGTTCACAGTCCAGAACCGGATGAAGATCTTTTACATAAGAACATAAGAAAAGAAGGAGACTGCAAAAGACCATTCATGGCCTACACTTGGCAGCTCCTGTTCCAGTCAACACACAAAAGATTTCTTACCAGAGAAAAGTCATCAACATTGTCACCCTTTACAGGAGTTCGTCAGATCTAATCTACAATATACATAAAATGCATCCAGAGGATTATGTCCATTCATGCAACCGCAAAATATAATCTCCCCACTCCTTAGAAAAATATATACATATGTACATAAAAAAAGTCAGTCCTATCTAGTAGCAGCTTCATCCATATATTTATCTAATCTATTCTTAAAACTACCCAGAGTGGAGGCTTCTATCACATGTCTAGTGAGCCTATTCCATTCATCTACCACACGATTTGTAAACCAATTCCTCCCAATCTCCTTCCTAAACCTATACTTATCAAGCTTAAACCCATTACTACGTGTCCTGTCATGTTCACTAAGTATAAGAACCCTACCCAGATCCCCTTTATTATATCCTTTTACCCATTTGAAGACTTCAATCAATTCCCCTCTGACTCTTCTCCTTTCCAATGTATGTAGATTTAGTTTTCTGAGCCTTTCACCATAAGGTAAATTCCTTAGCCCCCCAATCATCTTTGTCATCCTTCTCTGCACAGACTCAAGTAAATCAATATCCTTCCTATAATACGGTGACCAAAATTGTACTGCATAGTCTAGATGAGGCCTAACTAGCGCCAGATACAGTTTTAGAATGACTTCAGCACTCTTATTGCTTACACTCCTCCCAATGAATCCCAATATCCTATTAGCTTTATTTTTAGCATTTAGGCATTGCTTTCTAGGACGAAGGTCTGAACTTACCAAAATACCCAAGTCCCTCTCCTCTCACAATCGGTCCTCCCTAAAATTCTCCCATTTAATTTATAACTATTCAATGGATTATTTCTACCTATACTAAGTACACTACATTTGTCTAAGTTAAACTTCATTTGCCATTTCTCGGCCCAATTGGACAGAATGGTCAATTCCTCCCTCATTACAAGAGCATCAGAATCAGCCTTAATGGCCCTACCTAGCTTAGTATCATCAGCAAATTTACTCAGGTACCTACTTATACCTATGTCAAGATCATTAATATAAATTAAGAATAGCAAGGGACCCAAAACAGATCCTTGCGGAACTCCACTGCTAGCACCCCCCCCACTCAGATTTAACTCCATCTATACTAACTCTTTGCTGTCTGTCACCAAGCCATGACTGAATCCACCTAAATATACTGCCATCGATCCTGTGTGCTTTAACTTTGCTCAGAAGCCGTAAGTGTGGCACTCGATCAAAAGCCTTACTAAAGTCCAAGTATAAAATATCATAGTTTTCATCATTATCTGCTGCTTCATACACCTTTCTATAAAAAGACAGCAAATTAGTCAGACAGGATTTACCCTTACTAAAGCCATGCTGTTATTCTTTTATCAACTTATGCTTATCCAAGTGATCTCTAATATTCCTTGCTATAATAAATTCCATCATTTTCCCTACCACTGATGTCAAACTTATTGGTCTGTAATTAGACATATTTGTTTTATCCCCTTTCTTAAATATAGGTATCACATTGGCTTTCTTCCATGCCACTGGCACAATGCCACTCCAATGATTTTCTAAAGATGCATGCTAGGGGCTCACTTAACACATCCTTACATTCTTTCCAAATTCTAGGAAAGACCTCATCAGGACCGGGTGCTTTACTACTTTTGATTTTATCAATTTCCTTTGTGATTAAGATATCTTTTAATTTCTCTTCATCATTACCCCGAAAGATCATTGACACCTCGGGTATATTTAGAGTATCCTCCTGTGTAAATACTGAGAGAAAAAAGTCATTTAGCATTCCAGCCATTGAGTCCCTATCACTCACTAATTCTCCATTGGAATCTATAAGTGGGCCTATTTTATCTCTAACCTTAGTTTTGTATAATTGATAAAAACTTTAGGATCTTCCTTTGCCCTATTTGCCACTTTAATTTCATAATTTCTCCTTGCTACTCTAATTAACTTTTTAACATCTCTTGCTAGTTCATTATATCTCTGCCTTAAGTGATCCTCTCCATTTTTTATTTTCCTATAAATGCCCTTTTTAATGCCAATATAATGCTTAATTTTATCTGTCATCCATTTTGGTCATTATTTTTAGTCCTAATCTCCTTATATGGAATGTTAATCATCTGACCTGTAATTAATTGCTCAATTATTCTTTCATACTCCTCTTCAATTGTAATCACTTCCTCCTGGTGATTATTGTCTCCACTAACTGATATCATTGATTCTATTCCTGATTTGATTTCATTGCCTGGTTTCTGTACAACTGCTTCCAGGTAAGTCCTTAGCCCATTATAATTTGCTCTTCTAAAGTCAGTAATTTTAACATTGTTCATGCTACTATCAATACCATTCCATTTCATCTTGAATCTAATTTCACAATGGTCACTATTACCCAAATTTCCTCCAATCTCAGTATCCTTAATAACTTCTTCCATATTTGTCAGAACTAAATCCAGTATATTATTACCTCTAGTGGGTTCGTTAATAATCTGCCTCAGAAAATTATCTTGGACAACATTCAAAAATTCCTCAGCCTCCTGATCACCCACAAGAGCTTCCCAGTCTATATTTCTGTAATTAAAATCGCCCATTATACACACATGGCTGGCCAATTCAAGTGCTGTTGAGGATGGTGGTGATTTTGATCCTTTCAATTATAATGGACCTATTTGCCCATCACAAATTACTCAACCTATTATTGAAAGAGGAGATTAAAAAGCTATTGAAATCATTTAATGTATACAAAACTATGGGACCTGATAATATTCACCCCAAAATACTGAGAGAGTGTGCCGAGGAGTTGTCATTTCCATTAACTATAAAATTGTTTAATGAGTCAATTAATTCTGCTTCGGTTCCTGAGGATTGGACTTCTGCGATTGTTACACCAATCTATAAGAAAGGTAGTAGAAGTAGAAAGTAGGGTTGGCAAAAAACCTAAAATTTTGAAAATGCCCAATAAAACCAGTTTTATTCTGGGTTTTTTCAAAAAACAAATGCTATAAGCATTAGAATAACATAGAAAAAGAATAGCAATCACTATTTTTATATAATATTAATAATTACTTAGTTTAATAATTATATTATAGTAAGAACAGATCTCTGATTGAGAATTGTAAGTACCCATTATAGCCATAACCTGTAGAAGGAGAGATGAATTATTATGGGTCAGTATCAGATAAATAACCTTAATTTGATACATATTTGCTTAAATTATAATTATAAATATGAATTTTGAATAAAATAATAAGTAGCATTCATTTCTTGAAAAAAAAAGAAGTAATTTTGAAAAAAATCCAAAACCTGGGTTTATTCTGGGTTTTTTAAAAAAACAAATGCTACAAGCACTAGAATAACATAGAAAAAGAATAGCTATCTCCATTTTTATATAATATTAATAATTACTTAGTTTAATAAATATATTATAGTAAGAACAGATCACTGATCTAGAATTATGGGTACCCATGATAGCCAATAACCTGTAGAAGGAGAGATGAATTATTATGAGTCAGTATCAGAGAAATAGCCTTAATTTGATATATATTTGTTTAAATTACAAACATAAATATGAATTTTGAATAAAATAATAAGTAGCATTCATTTCTTGAATTTTTTTTTTTTAGAAAAACCCCAAACCTTGGTTTTTTCAAATCTTGGGTTTTTTCAAAATACAAATGCTACAAGCACAAGCATTTTTATATAATATAATATTAATAATTTCTTAGTATAATAATTATATTATAATAAGAACAGATCACTGTTCTAGAATTGTGGGTACCCATGATAGCAATAACCTGTAGAAGGAGAGATGAATTATTATGGGTCAGTATCAGAGAAGTAACCGTAATTTGACACATTTGTTGAAATTATAAATAAATATGAATTTTGAATAAAATAATGCTAAGTAGCATTCATTTCTTGAAAAAAAAGAAGTAATTTTGAAAAAAAAACCCAACCCAGGTTTTTTCAAATTTCACTTGAAAAAGCCCCTAAACCCCCCATTTTTTTTTATTTGCCCACCCTTTAAAGTGCAGTGATTTTCCTCAAGCAGTGGTGACTAGTTCTCTTGTTTGTGTTTGATGGGTTTGGTACTAGGTTTTCTATCATTTTCCATGTATAGATTATAATGTGGAAAACTCACAAAGTATTTCCTTGATAAATATCTTCAGTTAGCTAAAAGTCTTTTTATCTTTTGAACCTTGCACGCCTTTTATAACAAGAATACTCTTGTACTTCCTTTTAATCCATCTGTTGCTTGCTTCTCTCCCTCATATTTTAAAATCTCTAGGCATTTGTGTAGTATTTAACTATAATAATACTATCTCTAAACTATTAGTCAAGAATGCCCCTTTCCCTTTTGGTAATGTATATTGTGTAAAATGTATCGATTGCTCTAAATATTACTTTGGCCAATCAGGTAAATGTTTAAAAAAAGTGAGTTTCTCAGCATAAATATAATGTCCGTTATGGGGACGAAAGCAGCTCATTTTATGTCCATATGTCATATCTTAATCACAATATTGATTGGAATTCTGCTAAAATCATCTGTCATAATAACGATATAATTTCCTGAAATATCATCAAAGTGATTTTTATAGTAAATTCCCAAATTTTAATTTAACTCCTGGCTTATATATATAAACTTGATGGCTATTTTATTAATTATATTCACAATGCACTGTCAATACTTTTAATTTGAGACTAAATATTTATATTAATCTTAATAAACTTTAATTTTTTTTATTTTGCATCTATGTAGCCTTATGTTTATGTCTGTGTATTTATTTTTGTTTGAGTCAAGTCTTTAGAACATTTGTACTTATTCTACCTTTGTTTTTCAATCCTGACCTCCGATATTAATCTCTAGCTCAGATTTTCTCCCTCCCTAATTGCTTAGGCAGTATTTTAACCCTCTTGTCAACCTTCAGTCTTTTGAATTTACCTGATTTAATGATCTTAGTTTGAATTTATCTCTGCTCCTCCTAAGGTTTCCATTTCATATTAATTCATTTTGTTGATTCTTTTTTTTGCTTTTTTCGGGCATTCCCTCTCCTCTGTATCATCCTTATATATATTACAATTTTTTATGTCTTGTGTATTTATTTTTGTTTGAGTCAAGTCTTTAGAACATTTGTACTTATTCTACCCTTGTTTTTCAATCCTAACCTCCGATATTATTCTCTAGCTTAGATTTTCTCCCTCCCTAATTGCTTAGGCAGTATTTTAACCCCCTTGTTGACCTTTAGTCTTTTGAATTTACCTGATTTAATGATCTTAGTTTGAATTTATCTTTGCTCCTCCTAAGGTTTCCATTTCATATTAATTCATTTTGTTGATTGTTTTTTTTTTTGCTTTTTTCGGGCATTTCCTCTCCTCTGTATCATCCTTATATATATTACAATTTTCAAAACTTTTGTTATTCCTTGATAAAGAACTCGAAATAAAGTTCAAAAGTACTTGGAATCCTCGTATTAATTTTCCCTGTGGGCTTTGTTGCATAGGTTATAATGTACCTTTCCCTCCTTTGTTGAGAGTAGATGTTTAAATTTCTCAGTCTCTCCCAGTAAGGCCATCCTTCATGCCCTGTATCTGCCTAGTGAAGGCGCACAACTTTCTCTAGCGCCGTATATTCACTGTCCTGTGTGGGGACCACAGCTGACAGCAATAGTCCAGGATAGGCTGTACCAGGGCCCTCTACAAAGTCATCAGGCATTCTGCTTCCCTGGGAGTAGAAGGTCCGCAGTATCCATCCTGAGATTTTTCTGGCTTTTTTTAATAGTTTCCTCTGTGGTGTGTGAAGGTGCCATCCTCACTCAGGTATACTCCTAGACACTTAACATGGGGGCTTGCCCTTATTTCTTTTTTTTTTCAAGGTAGTGTCCTCAAGGATGTCATGTTTGTTACCACATCTGAGCAATTCAAATTTTTAATCATTGAACCTCATTGTTTGTTGTCCAATCATATGTTATCGTGAGGTCCTCTTGCAGTTTGTTGATGTCTTCCTTGTTCAGAATAGGTTTGCAGATGTTTGTGTCATCTGCAAATGACATCACTGTGGAGTGACATAGTTCCTTCTCTATATCCCCAGTACTATCAGGAAAAACAGAGGCCCCAGTTTAGTGAACCCTGAGGTACTCCACTTATAACTCTGCCTGGTTGGGACATAGCTCCATTTGCATACACTGTCTGTGTTCTTGATGTGAAGAAGCTGTGGATCCACACCCCAAGTTTACCAGTAATTCCTAGACTGCAGTTTGTGTATGAGGATACCATGATTCACTTTATCAAATGGCTTTGCAATGTCTAGGAACACAGTATCCACATTTTTGCGCTCAGCTAATTGGTGTAGTTGGTTGTCATAATGTCCAAGTAGCTGTGAGAGGCAAGATCTGCCCTTCCCGAAGCTATGTTTTCCGGCATTCTGTAGGTTGTTGTCTACTAAATAGGTGTAGATATTGTTCCTCACCACCTTCTCAAAGATTTTAATTGTGAGATGAGGGCTACTAGCATATAGTTTTTTGCAACCCTTCTACTGCCTCCTTTGTGTATTGGTGTAATTACTGCCTTTGTGTCTTTTGGTACAGTAGGTCAGTGTTTAGGGAGTGTCCCCAGAGCAAATACAGTGGGTGAGCTAGTCCGGTGTCAGTTCAGTAATGGCCTTGTGTATATCTTGTTCAGCAAAATCAATGTCACTGAATGTTCCTTGGTCATTTTGGACTGTCTACCGTCTCAGGTGGTAAACTATTCCAGTAATCTATCAATTTATTGGTGAAAAATTCTTTTCTTGCTCCGGTTTTTTAATTTTTAAGTGGTTGACCCCTAGTCCCATTACTACCTTCCAACTAGGGTTGCACCGATTAATCAGTAAGTAATCAGCCACTTTGCCGATTAATCAGTAGTGGTTAAAGCCCACCATATACAATTGAAATTCTGGTCTGAGCCTCCTTGGTATCTTAATTGACATGTCCAGTTTTATGGTTCACCTACCAGTTCAGTTAATAGTGATACAACTGTGGAATCTGTTGTTTGTTCAACGTTAGATAGTGATTTTGTAGAGGATGAAGATTCAAGTAGTGATAGTGATTTTTCTCCCGTCTCTATGCTTATGGTACAAAGTTTGCTCAGTAAGTAACTCTTTATACAGAAATCCATTTTAAAACCTTCTGGTACTTTTGAACGAAAGTCTATGAAGAAAAAAGCTTTGGGATTATTTGAGGAATCTTCTGATGTTTTAGACACTACTCCAATAATGTCGCCTGCAATAATGGATCTCTTTGAAGGATCTAGTAATATTTGAGACACCAGTCCTATATTGTCTCTTACCATTGTCTCTTTGCTCATTTATCCTCTTTGTTGGTTTATCTCTTGTTTGTTTGGTGATAGGATTGTTGTTTTTTTTTTGTACATATATATAAAGCACAAGTTCTCAGATATATTTACCCCCATATTTTTTGTAAATAAAGGACTGTATATACAATCTGTTTCATTTCTCCCTCGATTTCTCATGTCTGAATTAGTGTACGAGGCGGGTTGGGTCAATTGGGGTTAGAGGATAGATTTTTGGCCTGCTACAGTGGGATGTGCTTTTGAAGAGATATTGAGTGAATGGGGGATTGATCATGTATGAACAATGCTGTATGTGCTTAGTGGGAATGATTTAGCTGAAAGAACTATAAGAACCTTGAGTGAGATATTGCAATTGATGGTCAAAGAATTGGATGAATGTTTGGGAATCATACTTTGGGCATATAATATGATGGTGCATAAGGTGACTGGAATGTCACCATCTAAGTATTTGATGAATTTTGAAACAATGATTAGGCCATGTATGAGACTTAGTGAGAGTGATTGTGAGTTATGGAAAAAAGGGAATGTTATTGGTTTGAAAAATTTTCTGTTGGAAATAAAGTGCTGAAAGAGATTGAAACAATAGAGATGTTTGAAGGTCTGTTTATGCTCAGAAAGGTTTAGTCAAATGAGGTAAGTTATGTGATAGTTCATAAAAGAGAGGATAGAAGTTTGGATCAATGTAGGTTACGAAAGTGGCTGAACCTCTTGAATATTTGGTGCAACATCCGGTGAATTAGTGTCTGTTGGAAAGCATAGAAGACTGAAAGGGTGGATGATATAACAAGTGCTTTAGAGGGAAAGCAGTTAGTGTTAGTCGAACATGGAAGGAGGAAACGGTCGAGAAAGGATGATTGGATGGAATAGTTCGGTGAGAGTTTTCAGGGTTTTTGCAAGATTGAGATGGAGTCTACGATAGAATGTATAGTATTTGTAAGTTTCCTTTGAACGAGTCTGAGTCTATGTTAGCGAGTATAAGTGGGATAAGTGTGCAATTGGAGCAAGAGTTGATGAATGCTATGAAAGAGTGGGAAAGATTGATGGATGAAGTAAAGAAGCTGGTTGAGGATTGAGTGAGATTGGCCAGGGAGTGTCAGATGTGTGTGTGTGGATGAAGTGCACGGAGAAGAGAACATGGGCAGACATGACAAAGAGACTGCAACAAATGACAAAGACAGTTGCCCTGTGACTAGGAGGAGAGGAAAAGTGAGAGTATGACTAGGTGATACTGAAGACATTGTGAATAAGTATGTTTGTGAAGATAGGGATTAAGACATGGTGAGGTGAGGAGCGAACTTAGGTGGGAGGGATTTAGTAGTAGCCCTTCCCCCCCTTTCCAAATCTCTAATCCCTTTCATCTCTTCCAGGGTGCTTGGAACGAAGAAGATGAAGAGAGAGGGTGATCCAGGTGGGGGACTTGATAGACTTCTATTGTGCCCCTCTCTTCATTCATCTTTGTATCCCCCCCCCACCCCCCATGCAGTTTAAAAAAAAATTGGATTGTTTTTTTTTGTGTTTTGTGATCTTATTCAAAGTGAAAATAAGAATGAGCTGGATAGTCATCCATTAATGATGTTTGAGTGGGGCAGTGAATCTGTGACTGAACATGCCTTCTCCTTTCCAGCTCCTTGGTACTGGCAGTCTATCGACATCTGGTTTGACAGGCATCAGTAGTCAGCCTTGACCCTCACTCACATTCCCACAACTGGGAAAGGACTGTCTTGAAGTGTGGGTCTTTGAGAGCATCTCCCAGGCTCCAACAAGTGGCTGGAATGCCCACATCCCAGTTCCCTAAATGTGGAACGTTTCACTGAGTCTTGGGTCATAAGGAATTCCTCAAAGAAAGTTGGCCCACCTCCCCTTCCCTCTCACTTTTCCTCCTGATTTATGCGCATTGTATCTTGAGTTTGGGGGTGCACCCAGTACTTTATCGTGTACGATTTGGATTCCTCCCTGGAAGGCCTTATATATTTAGTAAATTTTTTTACTGGATCATATATATATATATATATATATATATATATATATATATATATATATATAAAAGGAGCAAATGCAAGTTCTGCGGGTGATAACAACCACCACAGGGCTTTCGCCATATTTATTTTCTGCCTTTCTAAACAATTTTGAAGACACAAATAAAGGTGCAGAAACCTTGCATTGCAGACTATAGAACAATATATATATATATATATATATATATATATCTTATTTTTCATTGATTTCTTTTTTTTTGCTACTGGTTAATATTGATGTAAGGCTGTATATATTTTAAATTTTATATATACAGTATTACAATCGTTTGGGGTTTGCTATCTATTTTTGCCAATTTTTTTCACTCTATTGTCTTTTCTATCTGTTCTTGGTCTTGTAAATAAAGTAAATTTAGATTAGCTCATTATCATCCCTTCAAACACCCAAGCAGCAGGGATTCTAGTGCCGATTCTAGAACCTGCTGCCACAACATGACCAATCACAAGGCCCAGATTCCAGCAGACTTGATTGAAGAGCTCAGCATCTTAAATATGGATGAATTCATCTATCACTGTCCAAGAAGTGCTTCATCTTTTTGCTTTGAGTTCCCCTTCTGCTCTCTGGATGTAGATCCTGATTTTGGATGGTCGATGACCTTGACAGTAAGGCTCACTTTCCCATCCAAATATCTTTGCCAGTTGCCACCCTAGAATCCACTTACATGGTGCTTGTAGAAGCACTGTTGTCCACATTCGATCAAACTACTGTCTTAGGTCATTTGATGAGGCCATGGAGTACTCTGATTACATTCTTTAAGTGTCTGGCCATTTTGCATGTCTGCTTCCTTGGTGGTTTGCTGATTATGAGACTGACCTCAGAAAAGCAATATTCCTCTGTGTGAGTTTCATTGAATGAGGAGTGACAGTGTTTCAAAATGATTGAAACACTGTTTTTGTATTACTCCCATCCTCCAGGAGAATGGGGCTGCATTTTTGGACCCTGTATCCTTGGCTGAGTCCTTCACAACCACTTTCTCCATATTTTTTATAGGATGGTAGTCGGGTCCTGCAGGCACTTGCTAGAATCCTTTGAACATACTGTCCCATCTCTGTCAGAGGGGTCTTCCTGTTGGGTAAAGACAAACACGGCCACCAAGAAGAGCAGCGAGTGTGCTTTGATAGACCAGGACCTATCCCTCATTCAAGGTGAAATTGTTCAGGTACTGCTTATTTTTATTCTTTTTCGGTTTGGCCTTTGTTTTTTTAATTGAAATAGCCTAATAATAGGCTTAATTATAATTACAGTGATTATGCCTTTGGTGGCAGTCTCAGATGAATGCCTTGGAAGAAAAAAAAAATCATTCTAAGCTAAGCTATAGAGGCTTGTTTTATGCAATGGCAGATGAGTGTGAATTGTGAAAGCTGAATTTGATCCACCACACTGGTTTCTATTTGTTTACCAGTGACTTCTGTACATACCCTGTAGATAGCCTATTTGTTGATGTTAGAAAGATGCTACTCTCTTTACAGCATAGACCTGTATCATACACTGTGTTTGAGCTTAATCGATTTTATTTTGTAATGGCTGATCTTGATGGTGCCTATGCCAATCATACCCTAAGCCATTTGTTTTTAGGGCTTAGGCAGGGTGACACCACTTGTTCTTCCTAGTATGCCACCCTGGAGGGTAGAACATTTGTAGCCATGCCTCTATTATCCAAAGCTTCTACAGTACTGGTAGTACTGCATTCCAATTTTTTGGAGGATACATTGTATCATGCTGGGAGTTGGCTTTCATACCCTTCTTTCCCTTGCTGGAAGCCAGAGGAGTCTTGTTGGCCCTGCATTTCTCTTCACAACTGAGCTAGTTGCAATACATAACTCAGTTTGAGAGATTACACACCATGCCAAATTCAGAGACTGAATTGTGATATTAAGTGAGTCAGAGTGCTCAGTGCCATTGAGGCATTGGAATCAATTGGAGGAAATGATTGCACTGATGAGAGTGCCAGTTTGCATGTACTCTGTGATTGAATCTGCATTTCGCTCCTCCACATCTGACCACATGATAGGAATCAGATCAACCCTTCATGCTAGACAACATTAGTAATATATATTTCAGACCACATGGAATACAAGCACTCAGCAACAATGTCAATTATAGTTACTCCCACAACTCAATACCCAATATTTGGAGGAAATATGTTACAATCATCACAATTTCTGAACCACAAAAGACTGCCTTCCTCGTATTGTCCCATAGCTCTCTGTACCCCCTTTAAAGTCATGGACCGCATCATCAAAAATGGTCTCCTTCCAAAGGCTCAAATTCCTCCCACACTCTTTAACCTCTACATGCATGACATGCCCACACCCCAGTCGCCCAGATACACATAGCTTCAAGAAACAGCAACAACAGGTTGTAGGTAGTCAACTACTACCAGAAGTCTTTCTCCATTTTTAATACTACCTTTCAGAAAAAGCCTTTTGAATGCAGAAACTGTGTAGTTGCGACTATATATACATATAGTTAAAAAAATATTTGGATGCCAATGAGCACATGAGATGAAACATAAGTTTAAAGGCAAAAGAAATGGAGATTGCAAGAAACCCCCAAAGTAGAGAACAAGGAGACTACAATAAATACTATCCATATTTAAGAAAAAGGAATAATAATACAGGAAAAATTTGAAATAGTGTCGCATTAATACAGGAAAAATTTGAAATAGTGTCACATTAATACAGGAAAAATTTGAAGTTGTCACTGTAAGTTAAATTTAGATCTCGTAATTTCCAGTTGGGTGCTCTACTGCTAAGCTACCAGTCATGGCATTTCAACCCTATCAATGCATCATCTCCCCAGTCCTGGAGGTATTTCCAAGAGATTTTTATACCATATCTCTAACTCCATGACAATTCAAAGGCTAATCTATCCATATTCATAGAAGAAAAAGCCATGGCAGGTCTGCCATAAAAGCTCAGCTTTAGGGTTTTGTGTCAGGTCGCTTGTGTGTAGCCAATGTATCCTTCCAGTGGACACATAATTTTGGTCTCCCATTTCTTGACTATCCCGCATTTGTGGACCTTGGCACTTATTATTCCAAACTTTCATCTATCCTTCATCCTCTCCGACTGCATTTGGTTTTAGCAGAAAATTCCTTCTGTGCCTCCTCACTCTGGGACTTTTTAGTTTGCTTTGGTCAGCTTGCTCTTTTATAATGGTGTCTTGGATAGGTTTTGCAGCTTTTTGGGGATTTACCAAGGTTTCCATTTGTTTTTATTTTTTAATCACCTTATACAGAGTCCTTTCATTTTTTTATTATCTATTGCACCATTTTAGCTGCGTAAATGGGATATGTCATTTCTAAATTGTTCCTGTTTTTTATTTTAGTTATTTCTCTTCTAGGATGACTTTTAGTTAATTTTTACTTTTGTTTAAACAATATTTATCAGGCAGCAACTTAGCCATAGAAACTTATGTAAGTTTTTGCCATATGATGTTATGCATAACAATAATAAAATACTTAACCTAGGTTTTAATGTAATGTTATGCCCAAATGGTAGTTCTGTATTTACCTCTCATGAATATATATAATAGAATTTTTTTTTTTTGTTTTGTTGACATGAAAGCTAAATATCTATATGCATAGCCTGTAATAATTAAATTAATCAGCCAATTTATTTATTGGTGAATCACTAGTTTGGATTAGTGTTTATATATCTTATATTACTCATAAATTTTCTTAAATTAAGTTCTTTCCTTTTCAGCATCATAATTCCTTATAACTTTAAATTAAATATTTAAATATTATTTTTGAATCTAAATCACAGTTATCCAACTCATTATTTTATACTTGAGAGTATTGTTTTATTATTATGCAAAGTTAAAAGGTGAATAATTGAAAAAAAAATGAAATGTACAATTCCAGAAATTTCTTGGCACAACAGAGATCCTGTCTTAACAGTTGATATTCAGAGTTGCTCTCAATCAAATGATATCTATCGTCTTGCAACTGGGGGTACTGATCATCATGTTGTGGTAAGCAGTATATAGTATTTAATATTTTGTGTCTAATAGCTTATATAGAAATTGGTCTGATGAATTTTTCATTTATCATGATTGAGAACAGTCTTTTAGATGAAATAATTACTTTTCTAAAAATCCATCATAATTTTTCCAGTAAAAAAAAATATATGTATGTGAAAGAATTCAAAAGCGAGATATGGTATATGATAGTGAGACCACTGTATAGGAGCATAGAATTTATTTATTTATATATATATATATATATATATATATATATATATATATATATATATATATATATATATATATAAATAAATAAATAAATAAAAAATATCTGTGGCCTTACAAAAACACCTCCGCAGATATTTGACTTGACTAAATAGGGTCTAATGCCAAACTCCAAGTAGGGCCTTACAAAAACCTTCACCCACAACCACACGTATAAATAAGATACAAAAGGCCTTACAAATGGATTTCAGCCACACAAAAGAAACAATATATATTTGGCAATTAGAATTAAAAAAAAAATGCCCATCAAAGACAGAAAAGATATTGGGAATAATGGGGGCGCCATTAAACTAAATGTCCAGAGCTTTCAAGTTGGGGAAAATGGGAGAAGGAAGGGATGTGGGCCCACATTCTTTGGGACTAAGATTTGGGCTTCAGCGACTACTGGAGAAGTAAGTTGCAGTTTCTGTCTCCTGCCTTGGGGATTGGCAGATGCTCTTTCCAACAACTGTGTTGGAGAGTAGGATCAGCGAAAATTGGCTTGGCTGTCTCTGCCACCTCTCAAAAGCCAGATGTCAATGACTGGTCTTAATGGTACCACAGAGCTGGAAAAGAAAATGCATTTTCAGTCACCGACTCACTGCCACACTCACAAAAACCTTACACCTAATACTCAACCACACCTACTCACACGCAATTTTCACTCACTTATTTTCCATCCAGGCAGCTCTTCCTATTTCAGTCTTATCTATTAGGTTGAGGTATAAGTTCTTGCAGTTTTTTAATGTTGTGTTGATTTTGTGTAGTGAATCACCTTCATTCCATGGGGAAAGTTCAAAAACTCAGTGCATGGGTTCTGCACGCTTTGAGGGAAAGCAACAAACTTATATTCTCCATGATTGCCGCAGGTTTGCTTGCTTGTCACAAGTCTACTCGGATATAAGAATAGATTTCTTCACTGCATCATCACTGGTGATGAAAAGTGGTGTGTTTATGTCAACATGAACCATTGAAAACAATGGCTTAGCCCCAATAAAAAAACATTTCCACGATTAAAGCAAGGACTTCATTCATGAAAGATGATGCTGTGTGTGTGGTGGGATTGTGAAGGCATCATTCTTTATGAGCTCCTTGCGAACAACGAGATTGTCAATGCAGAACTCTACGTTCAACAAATGTATCGACTCGCTGAAGCGATTCGTGAAAAGCGACCTCATTATGGAGTCCTTCTGCAACACGACAATGCTCGTCCTCACATTGCCAATATGACAAAAGATGCCATCCAAACGCTTAATTGCGAAATCCTGCCACATCCTCCATATTTGTCAGACTTGGCTCCATCGGATTTCCATGTTCCGATCGCTCTCCAACAATTTGTGCAGCGTTTCATTCAATACTGATGTGGAATTAAGAACCTGGTTAGACGAATTCTTCGAGTCAAAATCCAGAGATTTTTATTGCAGAGGCATCAAAAAACTAGTTGAATGTTGGGAAGAAGTCATACTCATAAATAACAATGGAGAATACATTATTGATTAAATTGCATATTGTTATCAATTCAAAATGAATTTTTTCTAAAATTGTTAATGGTAATGAATAAATTTTATAAAACAGCAAGAACTTATTCCTCAACCCATTAATTCAATTATGGAATAACTTATTATTAAAGCTCAAAGAATCCGCTAAAAAGAAAATTGAGATGAATGGGGGAGCATGATAGAGGTCTATCGGGCCCCCCCACACAAAGTGATGACAATGTATCACATGATCTCCACACTTTCTGAAAAGGAAGAAAGGGATTAAACATAGGGGAGGGGAGGCAGACAACCTAACTACTACATAGAATTCATCTTCATTCATTCGGACACCTCCAATCGAAACTCTCTCTCTAAACCTTGCAACAATTGGCACATCATGCTTATCCAATCCAGTCAAATGATATCCACAATCCTCAGCTTCACTTTCATTCCTACAAATTCTTCATAGTATACCATATTTACCTTACATCCTGTATCAATCAGTGCACTTACTTCTCATTCTCGAAACTTAACTTTAACACACATACACCTATTCACTCTCTGATCCCAATTTACTCCACAATTCAACAATCCTCCTCTCACATTTTCATCACTTGCACTCTTGAGAATTCACCAGAAGGATCCCTCTCATTCCTTAGTTTCCCTTAGTCGTACTGTTTTGATTACTTGCATCATTCACACGTCTTTCACCAGTCCTCCACAACCTTGTTGCATGATCTACCATTCCACATTTACTGCAGGTATTTCTCGTGCTGGCATACATCCTGACATAATGCCCTATCTGCCCACAATTTCCACACACTCCAGGTCTACTCATTCACTCGACCACCTTTCCTGCAATCTCGCACCAAGTGTCACATTCTCACACATTCATAACATGCTCTCTTTTGTGCATGGCTACAATCTTTAATCATATGTCCCATTTGCCCACAGACAAAGCAACTCCAAGTGACCAGCAACATCAGCCCCACATGTATCCAATTTTCTTGCACCACAGACACTTCGGCTCATTCACTCTAAATCTACTGCTATTCCTACCATTTGTGCGACTACTACTCAGACAATTCAGACTTGTATGCCAACCATTCATTCTCACTCCCACTCCGCTCACAGCTAACACTCACCCTGCTGATCATCCTGTCTATAGTAGTTTTCCCAAAACTTCAATATCACCTTGATCAGGTTCTCTATCAGTGTGTCCCGGTGCGACCAGAACTGTGGCAACTTACTTGTACTTGAGTTGTGCACGGCATGAATTGAGGCCACCCTTCCATAATCCTCAAATTCATGGTCCTCTAACATCTCCAGCACATCGTCCTACAACAATATCTCGCCTGCCCATCTAATCTTTTCTTTTATATGTCACATAATTGCACACTTCATTCGGAACCATATTCAAGAACTTCTTCATCATTTCTTTGTTCTCATTTATTTCATTATCACCAAATCTCATTTGTACCAGGGACTCTAAATGATGTGCATACAAATTCACCTCAAATCCATTTGACTTCTTATACTTTACACTCATCTTCATCCTCTTGCATTGCTCTATCATTCTCTCTTTCACAACATCCCACTTAGGCTCACCCACACTCATAATTGTCCAGTAAAACTTTTATGTGCCTATCTAGAAACTCACCCAACTCTTTCACCCAGAACCTATTATTCTCGCCCAATTTATCCTTA
This sequence comes from Ceratothoa steindachneri, assembly GCA_963969495.1. Taxonomy (NCBI): domain Eukaryota; kingdom Metazoa; phylum Arthropoda; class Malacostraca; order Isopoda; family Cymothoidae; genus Ceratothoa; species Ceratothoa steindachneri. Next base: position 32,025,083 of record OZ018325.1, read on the forward strand.
CAATAACATTCATACTCTTTCAAAAACACTCACATCTTTTGGTCCTTCCACTCTAAACTCGGGCACTTCTCGAATCAATATACTCCTATGAACTTCAGCATCATTTTCACTCTTACTTTCACTCACTCCCTTCCTGCTATCACTCATACCCTTATTCGAACTGAAGTAGAAGGAGTCTATACTAATTATGAGTCATGTATTTTCTTGGTTGCCTGAGCATCGAGTCTTAGGGGTTCTCTTCTTCTGCTGCTTTATCTCCCGCAGTGGTTGGTTCGTCCATGTCTCAGTCCCTTCATCTCCGTCATTTCCATTCCAAGTGGAGTAGAGGCCACACCACCACAAATTGCCCCTAATTCTCTCATTCAACATCAGCACTACCTTCTCTTCCATTCACACTTCACTATCTTTAATCCTCTCTTCCATCTCTCATTTTCTTCTTCAAGCTATCATTCTCCTCTATCAACTGCACATTTTCTCTGTCCTGCTGCAATAACTTTTAATCTTCTCAATTCCATCTCCATGGCCCCGATCTGTTCCCCTTCCATCAAGGAAAAAAACACTGGCTCTCACTCCTCTCCTTCCTCAACCACCGGGCAGTCCCTATTCAGGGCGGCGGGGGAAGTTGGTGTGGGAGTTGCAAACCTGCCGCCACACCATGGTTGTCATAAGCTGGGTGGGTGTTCAATATTATCTTCTGCTGAATTCGTGGACATGTAGATATTTCTGGGAATGAGAGTGCCATAGTCAGTGAGGACTAGGCAACCAGATCAACATTTTGCTCCTCCTCACACTCACTACATGGCTGGAATTAAGTCAGCCTTTTGGTCTTCCTGGCAAAGAAGATGGGAGACGGCTATTGCTGAACTTAAAATTGCATGCCATCATACACAAACTGTTATAGGTTTTCTATTTCCCCAATGCCTCTGTAGTTTCAGGTCACTTTTTGTATCATTTCCAAATTCAGCACACTCATGACACATACTGCCATTTGCTGGAACATTTTCCCTGCACCTTACTACATCAACTGTGCGGTCTTTGTGCACTTTATCTCGCCCAGTATTGTGATGAGAGTAAGGTTGGTGCATGGGAGAGACTAGTCTCCCTCTCATACCAGAACATGCCTTCATTTTTTGTGGATTTGGTTTGGTTTGGTTTTGTGTTTATCTTGTTTCTTGCCTATTAGTGTTTTTATTTTTTTTGTAAGTCAATTTAAAATACTAATATCCTCCAAATTGTATCTGACTCTGTGTTATTAGGTTTAGTACTTTTATCTTGTCATTTCCATTTTATTTATATCTTTAAAGTACCTTTTGAATACTAACCCTTATGGCACATGTTAAAGTGAATTGTAAAATACGATCATCGCACTTATAATAAACATAAGTCGAATCATTGTTATTGACATTATCTCTTGCATGTAGTGATGCATCACCTAAGTTTTCCTATTCCACCATATGAAAAATGTATATTTTTAATGCTATTTTTAGGGCCAAGTAAAACAATCTTGTTTTAGGGTACATTTGCAAGTTTCAGATCACATTCAATTGAATGAACTGCTGTATTATTCATATCTTGCTCTCAAAATGTCAGCCATGTTCATTTAAATTTTTGTTATCTTAACATTTATTATTTAAGACGCATCTGTATATACAAAACTAAGGAAAAGATGGAAGTTGATGATCTTCAGACTTGCTGAGCATCCACAACACACTGAGGATAGATAGATATTGCCTGTATCAGGCAATGAGTCAAAGTTAAATGAAATAGAAAAAATGGTTAAAATGTATCCCATTTCCAAAATATTTACATATTAACATTTACAAAAATATTAGTGGTATTATTTGTTTGCTCTTACAATTCTTTAGCTATTTGGGGATATTTCAATTAATTTCTATTTGTCCATTGTAGTCTGCATTCCATGTCCATCCAATATTACGATTGCCTCACTTCCTTTTTTTCTTTATCACAGGTGTTTTATTTTTCTGTATCCTTCATCTCTATGCTTATCTCTTTGCATTAATTCCTCTACAGTTTGTATTTTGTTAAATAATGAAAATACTAAAATATTGACTTTTATTTTTAAATGAGCATATTTCTACCTAAAATACTACAATAATATAAATTTGAAGATATCTAAGGAATAATTAATTTTATTATATATTTAACATGTATTTCTTTTATTTTGGTTCTTTATCTAAATTTACTTTTAAAATATAGACTATTATTAATTTGTTTATAGATCTGGCAATTAAATATACTTGAAAATGGTGGAGTGTCAGTTGAGATGCTCAGTGATTTGGTTCGTCACAATCGTGCCGTTAATGCAGTCAGGTTTTCTCCAAGTGGTCAGATTTTGGCATCTTCAGATGATGGTAAGAAAATTTTTCTCACTTAATTAGAAGAAAACAAGAAGTTACTTGGTGTCATTTGTCTCTAATGCTCCAAATAGTCTCATTAGTTAATTAGGCTATGCACTTTCAATACTTTTCACTTTTTTCAACTTCACACATTCAACAAATACTTTGAAAATTTTCTGGGAGTGAGATGTCCTATTTGTGTTTTACTTATTTTTAAATACAAGTTGTTTTTATTAAACTTGACTAGTTGTATCCACAGGTTAAAAAAAATAAATGAGATGATTCTAGAATAATGTGCTTCTCTATGATGAGATGGTGATGCAACCTCAGTGGAAAATTGGTATAAAACCTCTGCTTTTTATTTAGGTTAATTCTACTTCATGTCTGGAAGATAAACTGACAGAAGCAGAAATGTACTTGCAAGCTTAAAATACCTTCAAAGAAAAGGCTTACATAAATACCCAAACCAGATGTATTATTGGGCATATTAGCCTTGATCCTAGTGCTTTCATTAGCCTAATACCCTTTTTTATATGCAGTTTTTATTTATTGAGTTTTGCTTGTTCACTAGTGGTTTGTATTGTTTTGATGGAAGCAGTGATTTGCTAGTTTATTTGTTTTCCTCTTTGCTCCTATACCATGTGGTTTGGAATACATGCCTTGATTATTTTTTATGTAGTCTGCTACCATTACCTTTTCTAATTGTTTTTTTGCAGTGTTATTTAAGGTGTGTTTTTTTTCCTAAAGTGGATTTGCTTTTTATCATCCTCTTTGCACCAGTATCACTGCTTTGCCTTTGTTTTTTTCTTTTTTCTGATTCGCCTTATAGAGTGAAATGTGTGACAATTTCATTGCTTCCGAGACATGAGTTTATATTTAAGTAATTCCTCATTTCCATGTGTTTGATTGGTGACCTACCCAAATCCCCCGTGTTTCTTCCTCACTAAGATGGGTCCAAATTTTTCTCTCATAACTTTTGTGCTGTTTGTGTATGATTTTAAAAAGTATATACATTATCTATCCCTTGAATGTAGCATCAAACAGACACATCTTATCAACTTAATAAAGTATCTTAAGTATGTTGAAGCCATCTGCCATGACTCATTGAATTTATCTCTTGTTAAAGCCTTATGCTCTGCCCTTTTAGATGAAGGGTTTACAAAAATGCTTGCAGACATACCAACTCTCATCCAAACACATCTCTTCCACCTCCTACAAACTTTGCCACATCTCTCCAATGCCTACACACACATGCACACATGGAACCATATCCTCTCAGATTTTGATGAAAATTGGTGTATGTGGGAATTACGAGGAATAAGAGTGCTGATGAGTCTGTGAGACCAGATAGTGTTTGGCTCTTCCTTACACTGAATACATGACAGGAATCAGGGCACCCCTCTGGTCTGCTTGGCAAAGAAGATGGGGATGGCTGAGGGGAACTTAAAGTTGCATGCCATTGCACTGCGACTGTTCCCATGGATCTACCTCCCAATGTCGCAACTGCTTCAGTTCGCTTTATGTCATCTTCAAATGGGGTGCAAACCTGCACTTTATTGTGTGGTGTCTGCATTCTCCCACAGACTGTTTGGCACATTCTTGTTGAATGTCCTAGTCTAAGTAATTTTTGCACACATTATCTCTATATACTAGGACAAGTGGGTCAATACTGCTTGACCTATGTACTCAGGATAGGTTTGTGTTACACAGACTTGGGAACTGACTTTTTGGAAGAGGCTGTTCTCCTCAATTTTATTTGACTGGTGTTTGTTGCATGCTGATAGGAAATGTTCTTTTCCCTGATGCCTATTTTATTTGTTTGGTTTCCCTGTTTTTTTTTTTTTTTTACTGTAGTTATCCTAATAATAGTCTAAATTGATGTTTACAGTGATTTTCACCCTTGATGGCTGTTAGTAGATGGGTACCTTTCCAAAAATATTTATTTAGTGTATTGCCCTTGTTTTCTTTTTTTGTTTTTAATGTCGCCATATAATACACTAAAAATTAATTTAAGAAGGACTTATACCCTTGTTGGTACATACCTGATGGGTGTCCTAAAAAAAAGAAGAAAAAAAGGCAGACTCATCGATTTGTACCATGACTGCCTAAGCCCTTTCTCCTCCTGAGTCCTCATGGACTTCAATGATAGGCACCCCTTTGGGAGACTATATGATCAGTCCAAATGGTCAGTTCCTAGCAGACTCTATTGAAGAGCTGGAGTTTGATGTCCTGAATGTAGATTGCACACAACTAAGAACTGCAAAATTTTTCTTGCATCACTTTATCCTGTTCTCTCTGGATGGACAATTGGAATTTTGATGGGAGGTGATTGATGAACTTCTATTTTGCCAGGTCATTGGCGCTCAAGATGCTACCTCAGCGGTGTCTAAATTGGGAATGTGGCCTGTATTCTAGGAAATGACACCTCTATCTCAGCTGAAGAGTTTATATTAGTAGATTAGGCACTCTGTTTTTTCTCCAACACCCTTATCACTGCAGGACATGCTTCCATTCCTCAAGCATCTTACTCTTGTGCACACTGTCCATTACTGTGATATTTGGCTGAGTGTAAGATAGCCCTTAGAAATAATTCTTATGACTGTAAGCACCATGTATGTGAGTTTACTCTCAGTAAATTTTGCAGAGCGAGAGCCAATTTCTGTTTTAAAACATGCTGATTGGTTTCTTGGTGAACATCTGTCTTCATTTAATGGGAGGACACTTGCAGAAGTGTGGAACCCTGTCAGAAGGATTCATGGTAAATTCTCACATTGATCCCTCTTATGTTCTCCAGGAAGATGAGACCACCACATTGGACCCTCTGTTTGTGACAGTTTTTTCCACATTCTCCAGCCAGGATGCTACTTTATCACCATTTAAAGCATATTGCACTTTCACTGAAGGCCACTGACTGGACTTCTCCTTCACAGGTGGAGTTTCCTTAAATGACCTGTTTATGCTAACTTAGCATAAACTTAACTCACTTAACATTGCTAAATGAGTTAAGTCCTGCCCTAACATCATTCACTGATACCACCCTTGGTCCGGATGATGTCCTGTATGCCATGCTTGATGCTTGGGTCAGTGAGGCATGGCCTTTTTGTTACGCTTGCTGAACAAGATTTAGATAGGGGGTATCCTCCCAGATTCATGGCAAATTGTTACCATGCTAGCTTTTCACTTGCATTTCAGAGAGTGATCATTCTGTGCCAACCAGTTTTTGCCAATTTCTCTTAACTTTCTCTGTGTAAGTTAATAGAGAAATTGGTTAATGTTAGGTGAGTTTATTTTCTGGAGAGTGGAGGGCACCTGATCCCTGCACAGTGCAGCTTTTGCAAATTTCACATGTTGGATGCCCTTCTTTGTCTGCAAAATGCTATATGTAAGGACTTCTTTGATTTGGAGGAGGCCTATGATACTGCATAGGAATATCATATCATGGAGACATTCCATACTAAGGTTATGATTGGATACCTCCCCAAATTTGTTGGGTCCTGCAGGATTGTCAATTCCATTTGTAGATTGGGGGAAGTCTCTCTTGTTCTTATGGGCTTTAATGCACACTGGATTGTTTTCTTTGCCAAGACTAAAATGCTGTACTTCTGCCAGCATCTACAGTTTCACCCTGATCCTATCTTGTTCCTAAATGGGGCTTTCCTTGATGTGGTAGTCGCACCATTTCTTGTTGTTTCTGAGGGACCCTACGATCAAGACAACCCCAGATAACACTATCCCCTGTGCTGGTTGCTGGTCGTGATGGACCATGAATGGATATCCCCAACACTGTCAGCTAAAATGCTTCCCAAGAGGAAAGTAATCCCAATCCATGACCCCAAGCACAGAAACAAGATGGCATGCTGCAAATGATAGAGAGCAAAGAGTAGACTGAATAAAGCAGAAATAGGAGAGTAATGAGAATTAGCCTGAATAAAGGAAAAGAGGTATGGAAGAGAGATGAATTAGACTGAATAACTAAGCTCACTAAAGGTACACACTGCTAAGTTGCAGTATGGTACTGCACCTATGGCCCATGAGCGATAAATCACATGATGCCGCATGAAATTCAATGCGAGAAATGGTTATAAAAGGATTAATTACTTAAATTAATATACTTAACAAAAGTAACTTAGAAGATAATACAGCTCAAGTGCATGGACAAAAATAATATATATACAAATAAATTAATCAAACTCAAACAGGAGAAACGGAAAGAAATCTCAGCCCCCCCCCCCCCTAATATAGTCGTGGGGACACGGATGAATTGGTAAGGCGACCTTGAGCTTTACACGTAGTGAGTACCATCCTTAGACTGTTCCCACACTGGGGCACTGGTGTCGAGGAAGCGTGGTAAGAGTGAACCAGGGAGTGCAGAACAAAAGCAGTCAAGCAAGGGAAGAAGACATCAAGGCTCACACACGTCAGTGACAGGAGGGGTGATGTATGGACACCTCGGTCATCCGTGCTCAAAACAGGTATGAATCCAAACATGCAGGAAAGAAATTGTTAGAATTTAAGGCACATTACAAAAAAAAACGCACCTAAAAAATATTACTGTGCATTCAAAGACAAGCTGTGCTAGAAGAGCTTAATATATAGCTAAAACATCTGAAAGAAAGAGTAGAGTTAAATAACATTGGCAGAATAAGTTAGAAGGAAATCATTTCACAGCAATAACAATTCCCAACTTCTGTACCCAGAAAACTAGATCAGAACACTCTTTCCCCCAAGGTACACCCAACTAAATGGCCATAAGGAAAAGGACAAGAAAACACCTCAAACAGAACACGCCTCTTCAGTGCCAATGCTGCGACAGCTTCAGGTTGTTTTCTGTCATCTCTGCATTTGACACACTTGTTGGCTGCACTGCCATTTCATGGAGTGCTTGCCTATGCCTCATTGTGACGACTGCATTGTCCCCCAGACTGTTTGGCACATTCTTCTTGAATGTTGGTTGTGGTGGTGATGTCAAGATTGACTTATGCTAGGTCTCTGGTCATTTGGGGATTGTGAGGAATGAACAAGCTAATGAGGAAGCAAGGCTGGCTGCACAGTTGAAGCTACCAAACTGCCTTTTTGCTCTTCCCTACACTGACTACATACATGGCAGGGATCAAGTCAGCTCTTTGAGTTGCATAGCAGAGAAGATTGGAGATGACTCCTGGCAACCTGAAGCTATGCACTATCATGCATGACTCTTCCTGTGGACCTATCCCCCAATGCCCTGATGGTTTCAGGTCATTTTTTTTCTCAGGATCAGACTGATTTGTGCCCACCCCCCCTTATTTGCCTTGAACTGCTGAATGCTTGGTCCCTCAGCTTGTTTACATTCTCATCCTTCGAATGTCCCATGTAGTATCTGTCCCCATACTGGGCTGAATGTGGTCACTAACACTTGAGCTTAGGATGAGTTTTTGCACCCTTGACTGGGGAGGGTTTAGTTTTTTGAGTATGCGTTCATCCTCCAGGATATTTAATTTGTTGGTTGAAGCCTTCAGGCCCTGGAAGGAATTATCATTCCCTTGGAATATGAGTGTACCTTTTTATTGTTTTTGACTTGCCTTTTTGATTTTTCTCTTTAATATAGCCTAAAGATATGCTTTTGTGATTTCATTGGCTATGCCTTTGTTGGCTGCCTTTTGTGGGCCGGCCTTCTCCCTATTATTTAAGCAGGTTTTGTTTTGTTTTGTTTTGTTTTTTTCCTTATAGGTTGCATGCTCCTGTGACGGGGGTGACCTCCCCCGATGCAGGAGCTTGCTTACTGCTCACTTCCTATTTCCCTTTTTTGGGGGGGGAGGGGTTATTTTTTGTCTATTTTAATTTTATTTTAAAGTAGCCTAGAACTAGGCCAGTTTTTAATACGGCGACTAATGCCCAAGTAGGCAGTCGCCAGATGAGCTCTTTAAAAAAAAGAAAAGTGATTTCATTGGCTATGCCTTTGTTAACTTTGTTTTTCTCTTTAATATAGCCTAAAGATATCCTTTTGTGATTTCACTGGCTATGCCTTTGTTGGCTGCCTTTTGTGATTTCATTAGCTATGCCTTTGTTGGCTGCCTTTTGTGATTTCATTAGCTATGCCTTTGTTGGCTGGCACTAGATATTTGGAGAAGGAAAAAAATCTACACTTTCAGTTTCATGTCCTCCCAGCCCCAATGTCGGCAGGAGGATCTCTAACTATATTACTGCCATACATTTTCACTTCCTTTTTTTACCAATTTGTTTACAGATTTCTCATTACATAGTTTCTACAGTAGATGCACTCGTTGATTTTCCTTCTAAATTGTGAAATATATATATATATATATATATATATATATATATATATATATATATATATATATATATATATATATATATATATATAAATAAAATAAGCAGTTGAGACCATGCTAGTTATATTCTTTTTCTTTTGATACACAGGGTAATTTTACTCATAGTAAAATATTGACATCAAATCTTTCAGGCCCAAAGACTAGGTGGGAAAAAGATAGGATACAATTTGGTAGGGATGGAAGATAGAATGGTCAAGTTAAAGCCAGATTTGGGGTAATGAGCCCAATTTAAAGATGTTGATTTACCACACATCAGATTATTATACATGACTGTATTCACAAACCAGCCTTTGTCCATTTCACACCAGTGTAGACACATTCATCTTTCATGACCTGTGTGTGAAACCGCAGGGAAGGTATAGGGTTAGTCTAGAAAATTATGGTTTTACTTATTTAGAATGAAGAGTATCTTGTAAAAATGTTTTCTATTTATTTTAGAGGCAGCCATTATTCTCTGGAAAAAGAATGAAGATAACAATGACATATTTATTGAAGAAAGCGAAAAGGAGAATAAAGAACATTGGTCTGTCTTGAAGATGCTTCGAGGCCACATTGAAGATGTGTATGATCTGTCCTGGTCAAAGTGTTCACAGTTCCTGATATCTGGTTCAGTGGATAACTCAGCTATCCTGTGGGATGTTCAGAAAGGTATGGCATTTTTTACTCAAGTTTATTTAATTTCATTACTATCACAACCGCTTTCTTACAAAGTCAGGTTATTGTGCACCAATGCCTATTGTGTTCACAGGAGCAAAACTTTCAGGTGCACAGCTTCCTACGCCACCAATCCCTACTGCACTTAGTTGCCTTTTATGACATGCTGGAAGTTGAAAAACAAACTTGATTAAATTTTATCTCTTATAAATTCTAAAAATTTGGTTCTTGGCCATATTGTTTTTCAATTTTTTAAATTGTCTGGTGGTAAAGACTTTAAAATGCTTGTTTTGGGGAATTTTTATTCTGCCCTTTCCACTATTTACAGCCATGGATAGGGATAAAGTTCATGCATTGAACCCCACAAGGGAGGGGGGGGGGGACCCATATATAGACTTACAACCTGGTACCTGGTGAAAAATTTACAACCACTCACTTTCTCTGGTGTTATATTTTATGTAATGTCAACTTGTCCAGCATAAGAATTCAATGAGTTCCAGTTCCATATATTTTTTTGCTAATGTCCGTTTGTTGTATTTTTGTTGTGATTTCTGTGATTGTATTTCCTATTTTCTGGCCAGGCCTTCCCCAACAATCTCAACATGTCTATATACAGGGCTAGGAGTGCATGATGAGTTAATGAATGTTGCCAATAAAATATCAAGCAGGATATTCAAATATTCTGCTCTTACCTCAGCAAATGACTCTAAAGATATAAAAAAAAAACCATAAATGAGTGGGAAACCAGTGGTTTACTTTCGAAACGTGATTTGTGGTAGTGGTATTGAAAGTGAGTATAACAGCCTGCCTGAAAAAAAGAGTGAAGACTTTTTTAAAAATTCCCATAGTTTTTATAAAGAGGGTTTATTTTACCTATTGGATAAATCCCTATTAAATATCAATTTTGTAAAATGGTTCAGGTGCCTAAATCCTGTTAACATAAAGAATAACCATTGTTTGACTGATAGAAATATTATTAGCAAACTTTACCCTATGGATTTTGAGATAGTTCGCCTGCAAGATGAGTGGAAACTTTTACAGGTTAGTGGCACCAATAATATTGACCAAGATATCGATTTCCACATTTTTGGAATAAGATTTTTAATTAAAAAATTAACTTGGTGAAATGAAATACCCCTTCATTTCAAAATTTACCAAGGCATCCCTTTCCCTTTCACATGGGAATTCAGATGTAGAAAGAGGTTTCTCCATTAGTGGCAATATTTTTGATGCAACTACTACTTCAATGTCAGTTGAAATGCTTAATGCAAAACTGAATATAAAATATGGACTAAAAACATATAGTAATAAACCTGAACTAGTCCCTATTACTAGAGAGCTTTGAGTATGGCTCATTCAGTTCATGCCAGATACAAGGAGGAAAGAAAAAAGAAGGAAACAGAAGAAAAACAGGCTGCTGAAAAGTTTGAAAGAGAAATAGAAGAAAAAAAGGTGAGCATAAAAGACTTGGAGAAAAAGCTTTCATGCTTACAAAAAGAATCAAGTCAAAAAACCTTCAATGACAGAATTTATAATGAAGCAAGTGAACAACTGAAAAAAGGTATTCATAAAATGACTTGATGGAAATCAAGATAGCTAATTCAATGCTAGTCATATAAGACTAAAAAACCTCAAAAGGAGGAAGCAGAGAGTTCTGTAGCTGAAGAAAAAAGAATAATTTTAAAACTTGAAAAACGGAAGAACAGCCTTATAAGTGACTACTTTGAGAATAATAAAAGGAATAAGACACAGTGATATTCTATGTCAGTTAGCCTATTTATATTTTTTTTGCTCATTTTAATTTTTAATTGGTAATATTGACTTGTTTAGTATGTATTATTAATAAAGGCCATTGGACTATGTCCTGAACTTGAATATTTGACATTTCCATAATTAAATGTGAAGGTCTGTAGAAGATTTACTTTAATATCTATTACCTAAACTTTTAGTTCTTTATATAACTAATAAATATTTAATTTGTAAGAACTTTCACCATTATTGTAACTTCACTTTTTTGTCACTTTTTAAAAAGAATTTGTCACTTTTTCACTTTTATATTAACATTTTTTGCTCCCAGCCCTGTATACAGTTAAGCCTCCCTGCCATCAAATGGCAGGGAGAACCCTCCCCTTCCCCCAGCGTGACTGTTTCCTGTATGGTGAAATGGCCATGTGCCTCCACTGAGTCATTAGACTCAAAGGAAGCAACACTCCTGTAGTTGATCGTGAGGCCATCTTACGGGGTTCTTAAAAGCTGCCTCCTGAAAGGAGGACAACACTATAGGAGCTTGGGTTCCTACACCCACACCCAGTGGTGGATCCTCCAAAAGAGGGACCCCTGCCTCTGAAGGTTTGAGGCGGAAGGAGGAAAAGACTTACATGCTGAGACCAACCTCCCACGATAAGTCCTTCAAGGTGACGATGCCTTCAGTGCATTGTCCAGCCAATATCGCCTGGAGTTCTGCCTCATGGAAGCATATAGCCATTTGCCACGGGGTCTTCTCTTCGAAGAGAGTCGGGGCATCTCCTCCGAGCTAGGCCTGGAGAGCATATTTATTCAATGCAATTGCTGCGGACTCTGGGCCAACTGGGAGGAGCTTTGGAGGCGAGTCTTCTCACATTACCTGGTAGCTATCTTTTTGCAGGAGACCATGCTGGGTGCATTCCCCCTGCCCACCCTCCCGGGGTATAAGGGTTTAGCCAATCCATCACCATGGGATGGAGGCTGGTCAGGAGGATGTGTGATTTACATCAAGGGTAATGTCTCTGTTCTTCTCTTTGCTCTAGATACCTCCTTTTAGGCTGTAGCTGTGCAGCTGTCCAGGATAGGAGGTATACTGTTATTTTCGCATACATTCCACTGTCAGTTGACTTCGAAGTGGAGGACCTCCGCTGCGTTATAGCGCAGTTGTCAAGGCCCTTTCTCTTGCTCAGAAATCTGATCGGTAGACGCCCCCTGTGGGGAGACTATTCCTTGCCGACCTGATCGACGATCTGGAGATATGTGTCCTAAATGTGGATGAGTTTACGCATCACTACCTGTGAACCAATTCATTTTCCTGCCTCGATCTAGCTTTCTGCTCCCTGATTTTGGGTGGGGGTTAGTTGATGACCTCAATGGTAGTGATCACTTTCCCTTTCAAATATCATTTGCTGGGTCGCTTCCCCCTGAGAGCCCACCCACGTGGTGCTTGGTGAGGGCGCAGTGGTCCGCATTTCAGAAAATGACTGATTTCTCTGTTCCAGTCAATGAGCTTAGGTTGATAGATGAGGCTGTTGGAGTTCTTCATCAACCTCATCACCACGGGCCTAACTACTATTCCTAAAACATAGTGATGTCGCAGAAGGCTGCCGACTGGACTTTAACACCAGAGGTGGAGAACCCTTCAACAACAAATTTACTGAGTTGCATTCTGCTCTTGCTTCGTGCATGGACACCGCCCCTAGTCCAGGCAATGTCCTGTATGCCATGCTTTTTGCAAACCGGTTAGAGATCACTATCACGGCTGGTTTCCACCCAATCTCACTAACCTCCTGTGTGTGCAAGTTGATGGAGAAATTGGTAAATGTTAGATTAGCTTTATTTTTTGGACAGCGGAGGCCATCTGTCTTCTCACAGTGTGTTTTCCTATATTTCCACTCCACATTGGATGCTCTGCTCCAACTGAAAAATGCTGTCTGCGAGGCCTTCCTTTGTTAAAAGCACTACGCCACAGTGTTTTTCGATCTGGAGAAGGCCTATGATACCGCATGGTGGTATGGTATCTTGGAGACTCTCCACACGATGGGGGTGGCAGGATGCCTCCCAATCTTTATATCTGAATTTTGGGAAATAGTCGATTTGGTGTACAGGTGGGTGGGAGTGTGGGCTCTTCAGCCCAATGGAGCAGGAAGAGGGTGTCCGCAGTGTCACACTCTTTGCCCTGAGCATCAACTCTTGCTATGCTCTATGTGGATGACCTTTCGATTTCTTTTGTCACGGCTCAGATGCCAACTCTTGAGCGTCTACTCCAACAGGCATTGAACCGCTTCTCTTGCATTTTGGCCGCCATCCACAACTACACCCTAACTCAGACTTGTTCCGAAATGGGGTTCCCCTGGAAGTGGTGGACTCGCACCCTTTCCTTGTTAATGTATTTGACCAACGCCTCACTTGGAAGGCTCATATTCCCAGCCTTTGGGTCTCTTGTACCCGCACCATGGATATTCTTTGTTCAGTGACGTTCAGCGCCTTACTTTTTTATCGATCCTTTGTTCATTCAAAACTACTACGGATGCGACTTCTATGCATCCACAGCTGAGCTTGTATTGCAGATGGTGATCTCGATTTACCATGCTGAACTTCGCCTGGTGACTGGTGCCTTCCGCATGTCCCCATTAAGAACCTACTTGTCAATGCTGGGGAGATGCCACTCACTCTGCGCCATGCACAGTGTATTATTCACCTTTATGCGCGAGCCTGGCGCCTCCCTCAGTCACCACCTCTCTCACTGTATCTGCATCTGATCTCCATGGTGCTTATGCTGATGAGAGATGCCAGTCATACCCTAAGCCCTTTGGGTTTAGGGCCAGGAAACTCCTTCGAGAGCTAGGTATAGCTCTCTGGCTGGTGGCTCCCCTGGTTCTGCCCAGGACGCCACCCTGGAGGGTACCACATTTGGCTATTTGTCACCACGCCTCTGCTCCCAAAGCCTGTACAGCGCCGGGAGTATTGCGTTCGACTTTTTTGGAGCGCCCCTCGTGTCACGTTGGAACTGTGCCAGTGTATACGTATGGCTCCAAGTCCAAAGAGGGGGTCAGCTTCCACGCCATATCCCCTCCGTTTGAAGTCAGCGGGGCTCTGCCAGGCGCTGCGTCTGTTCACGGCCGAGCTGGTAGCAATACACCACGTGCCCGGTTCGGAGACCAGATTGTGATCTATAGCGACTCACAGACTGCCCTGAGTGCTCTCGGGGCATTGGAATCTCCGCATCCCCTGGTTCGCGATATCCGTGACGCCACGGTTTTGGCGAGCCGGGCGAATGTCGAGATTATCTTCTGCTGGGTTTCTGGACATGTAGGAATTGTGGGGAATGAAGGCACCAAAGAGTCCGCGAGGACTCTGCGACCGGACCAGCGTTTCGCTCTTCCTCACACGGACTACATGGCAGGAATACAGGCAGCTCTTCTCACTGCTTGGCAAAGAAGATGGGAGACGGTCGAAGGGAACTTAAAGTTGCGTGCCATTGCGCCACGACTGTTCCTATGGACCTATCCCCCAATGCCGCGACGGCTTCAGGTCGCTTTATGTCATCTCCGAATCAGACACACTCGTGTGACGCATTGCTATTTGATGGAGAGCGCTCCTGCGCCCTATTGTGATGACTGCGTCATCCCCTAGACTGTTCGGCACATTCTTGTCGAATGTCCCAGTCTGGGTGATCTTCGCGCACGATACCTGTCCTGGTACCGGGATGGGCGGGGTCGCTACCGCCTGTCCTTTGTACTCGAGACGGATTCGTGCGCACTGACCTGTGGACTTTTAGACTTTTGGGGGGGGGAGGCTGGCCTTCTCCCCTTTATTTAACTAGATTTTATTTTATTTTTTTCTTACTGTTTTCTTTGTAGGTTGCACGCTCCTGCGCCGGGGGGAGGGGACCCCCTCCTCCCCAGATGCCGGAGATTGCTTCCTGATTGTTGTGATCTTCCTTTTTTATCATTGTTTTCATATTCTTATTTTAAAGTAGCCTAGTTCTAGGCTGTCTTGATTCCGGCGACTTATGCCCGAGTGGGCAGTCGCCAGATAGGCTCCTAAATAAATTAAAAAATATGGCTAGGATACTCATTTGTGAGCGGTATACAGTGGGTGCAAATGAAATGTTAACATTAAGAATTTGGGGATGATTAAGCACAAAACTACATTTCAAGTTTGTTTTATTGGGTCCTTTTACTTACATTTCTTAACATTTAGTACTTTGTCATGTTCCCACGGGTCTTCAACACCTCCTGGATCCTCTTGGGCATGGATGTTGCAAGATTTTCGAAGTAGGAGTCGTCCATTGCCACCCACAGCTTAATGAGTGTCTCCTTCAGGGCGGGGATCGAGGTGGGCCGGGACTGAGCAACTTCATTTTTCATTTGGTTCCAGGCATTCTCTATGGGGTTTAAGTCGGGTGAGTTGCCTGGCCAGTCCAAAACTTTGATGTTCTGCTCATTAAGGAAGTCTTTGACAGCTCGTGCCTTGTGTGCAGGGGCGCCATCGTGCATAAAAAAAGTTACAGCCATGGGGAGCGTAGAAATGGAGCAGATGTTCCTCCAAAACCTCAATTTAATTCTTTCCCTTCATGGTGACGTTCTTGGGGAGGAAATAGAGACCACCCCTGCCCTTCTTCCCACTGAAGCATCCCCAAACCATGACACCATCAGGGTGCTTCACGGTCTTCACGGTGTAGCGGTGGTCATATCTGCTCACATCACTGGGCCGCTGCACCACTTTTGAGCCACCCCTGGCGAGCTGAAAACTGCTCTCGTCACTCCACATGACCTTCCACTGCTCTGGTATCCAATCTTAATATTTCTTCGCGAAAGCTAGCCATTTTTTCTTCATACCCTCTGTCAGCACGGTTTATTGGTGGCACGGCGGCAAGGCAAACCCAGGTCTTTTTGTAGCCGGTGCTGGATCATATGAATAGCGACGTTGTGGAGCAAGTCAGGATGTTTTCCCTTCAATTCAACCGCTGTTATCGAAGGGTCCTGCTTCACCTCATGTAGCAAAACCTTGTCAGTCTTAGCAGTTGTCTTCTTGCCCCCAGAGCCAGGTTTGCGAGGTGGTGCGGTGCTGGGAGGGAGTGTGGTGGCTGCTTTTTTTAGCTTAAAGAGTGACACACGGCTCACGTTCAGCTCAGCAGCTACACACTTTACTGGCACTTCCTGCTCCATTAGGGTTAGGGCACGGGTCTTCTCCATTGTCAGCTTGCTACGCCCCATTGCGATGGTATGGTGGTGTCTGGTAGGGCGGCAAAGTCAGCAGCAAGGCGAAAAAGATTTGGTCTGTGGGGCAGCGTAACACAGATGTACACTGTCTGAGCTCTGCGAGCACACTTAAACTGAGCCTGGTGGGAAGTTGCGAGGGAGTCCTGGCTGGAGGTACATGCGTCATACCAAGCTCCTCCTACTATCTATATGGCGGGAACGCGGTAAAAAAGTTAACTGCAAAATTCGAGTTAACATTTCCATTGTGTTTAAGAGGTTAACATTTCCTTTGCGCCCACTGTAGGTCTTGGGCAGGTGCCCCCGCTTGTTATGCCCAGGAGGCCACCCTGGAGGATACCATCTCTGACTATTTGTCGCCACATCTCTGCCCCCAAAGCTTCTACAGCACCCATAATATTGTGTTCAGCCGTTTTAGAGCACACTTCATGTTGAATATTTTTTGGAAAGACCACTCTAGTAAATTTAATCGCCACCATTTATAAGGAGTGGCAGAGACTGTAGGGTTGAAATAACCAACTAGTTATTGTAAGTTCTGCCAGGACAGATAGGGCTTTGATAGCCTCAAGACATGACCAGATTGCAATATTGTATGAGCTTGGAGGCGGCAGTTTTTTTTGTAAAGCGCTTGAGACACCAATACGCACCTGGGTAATGTGTGAGCCCTTTCTTGTTTGCTTTAGGCCGCTTGTTTGCTTTAGGCCTCTTGTTTTCTTTAGGCCTCT
Source organism: Ceratothoa steindachneri (assembly GCA_963969495.1). Classification (NCBI taxonomy): domain Eukaryota; kingdom Metazoa; phylum Arthropoda; class Malacostraca; order Isopoda; family Cymothoidae; genus Ceratothoa; species Ceratothoa steindachneri. The sequence continues at coordinate 32,042,116 of OZ018325.1, forward strand.
TGTTATCGACTTCTTTGTTTACTGTGTTATCGGTTGGTTGATAATGCCCTGGCAGATATTTTATTTGTGATTTGACTTTGCGTATCTTCCTTTTGTATATATAGTCTAATTGAATGTTGTTTTTTTTGTATAAATTTTCATTGGTATTCATCAGATAATATTAATTGTGTATATAGGAAAATTAGCTATCTATATTTTTGTCTGCATAAGTAACGAGATCTCTTGTAAATATTTACCCCATATTTTTGTAAGTAATTGACTGTACATACAATCCGTTTCATTTCTCTCAATTTCTCACATCTGAATTAGTTTAGGAAGCGGGTTGGATCGACTGGGGTTAGAGCCTAGATTTTCGGCCCACTACAGTGTCATGCTGGAACTGTGCTAGTGTATACACGGATGGCTCCAAGTCCCAAAAGGGGATCACTTTCCCAGCCGTATCCACTCTGTTTGAAGTCAGCGGGAGCTCTGCCAAGAGCTATGTGTCTTCATGGCTGAGTTCTTTGCAATACACCACTCATTACGTGAGATAACTCGACTTGCCCGGTTCGGAGACTAGATTGTGATTTATAGCGACTCACAAAGCGCCCTGAGTGCTCTCGGGGCACATCCCCTGCTTTGTGATATCCCTGATGCCATAGTTTTGGCCAGCCGGGTGAATGCCAAGATTATCTTCTGCTTGGTTCCTAGACATATAGAAATTGTGCCGAATGAGGACGCCGATGAGGTACCAAAGGGTCCGCGAGGACTGGGTGACCAGACCAGCATTTCGCTCTTCCTCATACCAATTACATAGCAGGAATACGGGCAGCTCTCGGGGCTGCTTGGGAAAGGAGATTGGAGATGGTCGAGAGCAACATAAAGTTATGCATCATAGCTCCGTGATTGTTCCCATGGACCTACCCCCTATTGCCTCGCTGACTTCAGGTTGCTTTCTGTCATCTCTGAATTTGACACACTTGCGGGAAACACTGCCATTTGATGGAGTGCTCGCTTGTGCCTTATTGCAACTTCTGCGTTGTACCCCAAACTGTTCGGAACATTTTTGTTGAATGTCTTAAAATATATATATTGGATTTGACCAGTTTGATTTTTCTAATTCTTCTCTTTAGTTTGCCTCATTAATTTTTTTTTCTGTTCTTCATTAATTGTCTTTTATCAATGATCCAGTACCAGTGAAAGTTCAAATTGGTCCTATTATTTAGTCTATTCATTAATCGCCCTCTCCTCATTTGTTTAATCTTTGCAGGAAAATCTATCTCCATCCTGAATGACCACAAGGGCTTTGTCCAAGGAGTTGCTTGGGACCCTAAGGGGCAGTTGGTTGCAACATTATCTTCAGACAGGTTGGTGGAAGCTATTTCCTATTGATGGAAGATGCATGGGTGAATTGGGAGATTAGTTAGAAAATCAGGGTAAATCTGTTTCAAATTGATAAGAATGGAGTAGGGATTGCAAGATGATGGATGATGAGTGATTATTTGTACCCCTAACTAGAACTCTACTTTTAGGTAAAGTGAAGGAAATGAGCTTATGGAGTGTAACAGCTCACTTTCTGTTATATTCACATTGGGCACACTCCCGGGGGGGCACTGCCATTTGATGGAATGTTGCCTCTACATTACATTAATGACTGTATTGTCCCCCAGAATGTTGGGCACATTCTTGTTCAATGTCTCAGTCTGGGTGATCTTCGTGCTCGTTACTTGTCCCGGTACCAGGATGAGCAGGGGCACTATTGCTTGTCCTTTATAATTGGACAAATTCATTTACAGACTTGTGGCCTATTTACTTTTTGGAAGAGTTTATTTGACTCTTTTAGAATTGGTCACATGATCCTGCCTTGAGGGGGGTGATGCCACCCCCCCCCCCCCCCGATGCTTAACATGATTCCCTCTGCTTTTACTTTTTCTTATGTTTTTTGTTTTTGTTTTTGCGTATTTTACTTATTTTTATTTTAATGTACCTAGTATTAGGATTGAGATTGATTATGACAACTTATGCCCTTGTAGGCAGTTGCCAGAGAGGCACTATGTTAAAAAAAAAATCTATGCTGCGGGAAGCTATTATTTTTTTTGTGGTTTTTGCAGTGATTTAGTTTGTATTTTGTTTTAATATAGGTATCCTAATTAATAGGTTGTCCTATTTAAGGCAACTTATGCCCATATAGGTAGTTCCCATGTCACAGAACTACCCATCCCCAGCCAGGAAACCAATTATATAGCTAATTGACACCTACACATGATTTAGGTCTTTCCATAAGTAATGCAGCATTTTTTAAATGTTTATCATTATTTTATGGATATATATCAAGCAACTGGGGGTATTTATAGCTAATTATTTATTCATTATGTCTTAGCCTTGGGATATGCTAAGATACAGGTACCTAGGCTTCGATTTTAGTAGACTATGCTACAGGGTTCACCACAAAAAGGAAGTTTGGTACAGTTTATTTTAATTGTTGGAAACATTGTTAAAACAGAACAAAAACACAAATGTGGATGTAGTGTTCAAAATGGTTTACATGGGTAATGGTACAATTACATAGATGGTATAGCCAACTTCCAGCAGGGTGGGCTAATTAAAAAACCTAGCCCTAAAAAACTCGGGTTTTATTCTTATTTTTTTTTAGGCTTTTTCAAGTGAAATTTGAAAAAAACATGAGTTTGGGGATTTTTATCATAATTACTTTTTTTTTTTCAAGAAATGATTGCTACTTATCATTATTTTATTCAAAATTCATATCTATGTTTATAATTTCAACAAATAAGTATCAAATTAAGGTTATTTCTCTGATACTGACTCATAATAATTCACCTCTCCTTCTACGGGTTATGGCTATCATGGGTACCCACAATTCTTGATCAGTGATCTGTTACTGTGATCTATTCTTACTATAATATAATTATTAAACTAAGTAATTATTAATATTATATAAAAATAGATAGCTATTCTTTTTTTATATTATTCTAATGCTTGTAGCATTTGTTTTTTTGAAAAAACCCAAGATTTTAAAAATCAGAATAAAACCCGGGTTTTATTGGGCTTTTTCATTTTATTTTTTTTTGCCAACCCTGACTTCCAGTTACTCCTTGGATGAGTTCAAGCGAGTTTTTCAGGTTTGTAAAATACAATTTTAATCTAAAATTTCCTGTTTTTTTTTGTGGGGTACCCTGTAGTATGAAAACAAACCTTTTCATTATTTATATCCATAAAATAAAGCTAAACAAAAAACAACTTATTGGGTTGACCTAATACAAGCAGTACAAACAACCTGTTGCACAAAAACAACCCCAGTTTAACACCTATTATATCACATATTATAATCTCTCTTATTGAAATTATCATGCCCTATTGCATGATCTTACGCTTGTCAATGTTGGATTGCATCTGCCATCTTTCCAACCATTTCACTAATCAATCCATTTCTTTTAGCAAATTTTCAGTCACTATGATATTTAAGGCCAAATTTGTGTTTATAGATATTTTTTTCAATTTGATGCAATAAACTTGTGTCAATAGTTTATATTAAAAATCGCAAGGCTCTGGGAACAGATCTCTGAGGACCGCTGCTGGTGTCTTATGCCCATAGTGAATTATATCTATTGACAACAACTCTGCCTATGGTTTTCCAGCCATTTTTTCGATCCATTGTTCAACCCTTAGTTCCAAGGACATAATGATGCTTCAAGTTTTGTTCATATATTAAAAAGCTATTATTAATTCCTTAGTTAAGAAGTATAAAAGTTGCCAATTTGCATTTCAGATATATGCGTGTTTATAACCTAAGTACAAAGAAGGCGATTCACCGTGTGTACAAGGCCCCTCTCCCACAGTTGACTTCAAGCGACGAATCTCCAAAGGTTTTTCAACTTTTTTTCAGTGTTTTAATTTTTTTGAGTGGGGTGTATTAAAAAGAATGCAAAAATCAACACAGACATCTTATACTACAATGAATCCTACCACTGCAAAATCAGGTCCCCTCCACCCACAAAAGATTACATACACAGCAAGTCATCCAATCTCTGGGTCCAAAACATTTCTTAAATACCCTTCCACCAGATACCCACCCCAAAAGTAACATCCTACATCACAAACGAGCCACCCTGGCAGGGCTCTATGGCAGCCACCACCCCACTGACAACTAAACACACTGCAGCATCCTGACCACACAAACATCCACATCCGATGCTACCAGGAACCAGCTACCACTCAACACATTAACATGCCTGATACTTGCACATCTTACACAAAATCTACACGTTGACAAAGTGATGGAACTCTTGGCGAACCTTGTCCATTTGGCAGAACTTGTCAAGACTGCTGGCCAATTGGAGATGGATCTTAAGTAGGAGCAACTTAATGTCTTGTCAAAGATTTAAAAAAAAAGAGGTTTGTGGTGAAATTAGGGGATATGTTCATAGTCTGATAATTTAAAAAGATTTCATTGAGCAATCAGTATTGGTTTTTCTCCTTAATGCATGGAAGGGGGTCTCTCTTTTCTGGCAGAAGTAACCAAGAAGTAAGGAAATTATCTTCCTGTAATCAATTATTATAAGGCTATAAACAGGACCTTGGTGCCTGGACAGAATAACTATGACACACTGTGCTCTTGATAGTAACTAGGTCTACCTAAAGCTTTGGTTATTTTTCCCATGGAGTTAAGGTTGCTTAGATATAACATAACATAATTCATTGGACTTATGAAAGGTCATCTGAGGCAATCAAAGAGTCACTCAATGAAACAACCAACACACTCTTTAAGCTGTATCCACAGGATTATTTTGAGAATACTGCATCAAAGGCATGACCAATCAAGCTTTCAAAAACTAAATCATGAGCTATAATATTGATATTACAATATGTAGACTTGGAACCCCCAAAAAACTAAAAAAAATGCCTTAATCTTCTCCACATACTCTCATCTAACCTGCCCTTAAACACATTTAATTGGATGACCTGTTGCAGTAATTTATTCCAGAAGTCTGCCACTCTATGGTAAAAAAATATTTTTGCAAATCCAACCTACACATTTGTTTTTTTAATTTTCAATGTTGACCCCTAGTCCTAAGCAATGTCTAAAAATAGGATAAATAGGGTGTAAAGCTTTATCAATAGAAATGTTAGTTATAAAAGTAAGGAAGTTATTCTCAAGCTATGTAACTCATATGTTAGACTACATTTGGAATATTGTATTCAGGCATGCTCCCCTGCATCACAGAGCAGGATATTAACCTTCTGGAGGCCGTACAGGAACAAAAATTATTCCTTCTTTGAGACACCTTGATTATATGGGTAGGTTGAGGGCCCTTGACATGTTTTCATTTGAAAGGAGGTGCTTAAGGGGTGATACATTCAAGCTTTTTAAAATGTTTAAGGGGATTTAGAAATTAGAAATAGGGAACTTTTTTGTGCCGGAGATTGATGATAAGACAAGTGGCTACTGTTTGAAAATTTAAGTGTTTTGAATTCTTGGAATGTATTACTTGTGAATATTGTCAATATCTCTAGTTGAACAATCAAAGGAAAGCTAGACAAGTATATGGGGGAAGAGCATTATATAATGAACCTGAATTTGCAGGCTTATATATATATTTTTATTAATACTTACATGCTTGGCGTTTTATAAACTCATTATGACGAGTTTACTGGCTGATGGCTGATAATGCATTCCAATGGATACAGATTATATCATGGTGATGGCTTTATGGGTTTTGGGATACTCTGAGTGGGATGACTTTGTTAGGCCCTAGTGACTTTTTCATCCTTTAATTTTATGTTATGTTAAAGTAGTGCAATAGCTTGCTCCTACTGAAATGACCGGTTGGTTTTCACACTCATATTTTAAAGTAAACAACAAGTTGGTTTTGGGTGATTGTGTAGATAAATATCTCATTGATTCAAATCCAATGAAGTAAATCCTGTTTGTTTGGTCAGTCAACTCGCCTCTTCTACGATGATACACTTAAGTCCTTCTGCCGACGCTTGTCCTTCTCTCCCGACGGTCAACTGCTGGTGGCACCATCAGGGATTCTAGAAGACCCTGAAGGGAAGCAGGTCAATGTGACGCACGTCTTTATTCGCTCCTGTTTGAGCAGGTAAGAAAGGTTCTCCATTCAGTTCAGCTTGTATGTGTGCGGGGGGGCGGGGGGGGGCTGTGGTTAGTCTGCCAACCCTGTGTACTTTTTCGTTTCCAGTGGTCTTGGGTTCTCTCTTCTTCTAATTTTCTTTTTGTTGCCAGGCCTGTCCTTTGCCTCCCAACTCACGACCGATACACAATCGCAGTCCGCTTCTGTCCACGACTTTTTGAACTTCGACCAATCAAGACCGAGGATGAGGTCTGTTTTGATATATTTCAAAGTAGTGGACATAGGCCATACATTCTCACCTGAACACCTTTTCTAGAATAAGTATAAAGAAGAAGACCCAAAGTCACTGGTTATTTTGGTTGGTATCACAAGATCCTTTGTCTTTGAGAGATTTTGGTTCGATCTAGGTCAAAAAGAAAAAAGAAAGCTGGAAAGAAAAATTTGTATACAGTTGTCAAGTTTTGTGTATTTTGCACCAAATAAGGTAAATCATGCCTCATTAGATTCCACAATGCCACTGACCACTGCCTCCTTAGTGTAAATCAACTCCTATTAGTACCTCGAGAGCTCTAAAAATGCGGAGGTAGTTGGAATAGATGGTATACTGGCTAAGATGCTAGGAGATGGTGGTGATTGTTATGAAATAGGCCTGGTGGTTGAGTTGTGAGGCATTTAAAAGTGCCCAACTGCATGAGGACTGTAAGAATAGTTATAATACCATTGTATAAGTGTAAAGGGATGAAAGGTGAATGCAGGAGCCACAGAGGTAAAAGTCTCTGTGTGGTAATTGTGTATGAAAAATTCTGATTGGGCATATAAAAAGGATACTGAATGATTGATAGGGCATGAACAAAGATGTATTTAGAGTGGGTAGGGTGTGCGTGGATTAAGTATCTGCACTGAGGCAACTAGCGGATAAAACTAAGGATAAGAAATATAACCTGTATTTAGATTTTATGGATATGGATAAAGCTTATGAGTGTGTAGATAGGGAGGTATTGTAACAGGTTCAAAGAATGTACAGTGTGAAAGGAAACTGTTAGGTGGTATATAAAGAGATATGGAAGTAAGGCATGTATTCAGATATAAGCTATAATTGAGAGTGCTGGTAGTGATGCAAGGTTGTGATTTCACCATCACTGTTTGATATCTGTATGGATGAAATACTGAGAAGTACGAATGGGAATGAGGGAAAGATGAGGGAGATTGATCAGAGATGGGTTTGATCTAGTTTGACATTAAAGTTGCCTACCCTCGATCCCCAACTATCCTTGCGGCCTATGCCTCTGCCTTAACGTTATTGAGTTATTTTATGTCTCTGAATTGGACACTATCACATGATGCAGTCCCATCTGATGAAGCTCACCCTCTGAACCCTTTTGTGAGGACCGTTCAGTACCTCGCCGTGCCACATTTTGGTTGGATGTCCTATGCTGGGATATGCTAATGACCTTGTAGTGATTGTGGAAGAAGTTAAAATTTGCGGAAGATATATAGTTGCAGATCCTCCTGCAGGATTAGGGCCAGAAGGGCACACAATCCTCCAGAGGGTTTTGAAAATGTTCCTAGTGTTTGATAGGACTTTTGTTAGCAGGGGGCTGCAAGTAAATGAAGAAAGGAGTAAAGTGATGGGGTGAGGTGGGATATTAAGAGTGGGTGGAGTTAACCTTGAATAAGTGGGAAGTTTGGATCTTTTGTGAATGATAGTGGTTCAGATCTAGCAGATGGCAACCACAAAGTTTTAATGGTATGAAAGGTTCTGGTGCGATTAGAGCATTAGGGAATGGTTGGAATGTGCCAGGAAGCTTCATGAGAGTATGCTGGTGCCAACATTGGTGTATGGAAGAAGGAAAGGTCTTGAGTAAGAGCAGTGTAAATGGACAACTTTCGAGGAATTCTTGGTTGTGAAAGGTGGATTGAGTGAGGAATGACTGGGTAAGAGTTTTTTATGGTGTGAATGAGTTTGAGATGGAGTGTTGAGGTGATATTAGGCATGTAAGAAAAATTGTTGGAAATAGACTTGTGAAGAGAATATATGAGAGTGAGTGTTGGGGTGTGAAAACTGTTTGAAGACAACATAAAAGTTTAATTGTGAAAATGTTTGTGAGAGAGAAGTCTGACTGAGGAGCATGTAGATGATATTATGTATGTTAGGTAGGGGGGGGGGGGTTACTTGGGGCCTTATGCCGAGGGATGAACCTTACTGACTGGACGAGATGCTTCAGGCAATAATGCCCTATCACTATAAAAGATCAAATAAGCTTAAAAAAAAATGGTGGTGATTTTGTGGTTAGTACATAAAGGGGTGGGCGGGATTGGACAGTTTTAGTGGCTTTAATGTGAGCCAACCCTACTGTGGCAGAGCAGTAAATGATGAAATGTTTTGTGTTCCTTATGACCTTGCAGGGGGATGATTGGTGTAGCAAGTTTTACCATCCCTCAGCTTATATTTTCCCTCTCAGGTTCATCTTTTCTGGTACCTTGCATGGAGGAGGTGGCCAATAATGAGATGAACTTTCATCCCTCCAGCCTACACCTGGAAAATTTGGTCTCCACCCTAGATCCTCATTTGCACATTTGAAAATATCTTTTTACCTTTGTCCCTTTCTAAGATTAAGGATCTGGCCATATGAGAACTGAAACAAGACAAAACAGTTCCGAAAGGAGCTCCTTGCTTTATTCGGAATCCGATCGCTCGGGCTTCAGTAGGGCTGCCTTGGAGGTTGTGGGGCACGCGTTGAAGGTGGTCATCAGGGCTACTCCCTGTTCGGAATCGTCGTTGACCACCTTCACCTGGTCAATCGCCCTCTTCATCTTGCAGAAGAGAGGATCCCCCTCCCAACTGGCCCGGCTCATAGCCAAGAGTGGGGCCAGTTGTCCTGGGAGCAGGAGATCCAGCGCCTTTCTCGACCGGAACTGAAGAAGCATGAAAGAGGCTTGTGGGATTGAAAGCTTTTCCGTCCAGATGTTTCAGTCTCTTCCCCTCCTTCTTCATGTTCTGGACCATGCAGGCCTTCTCTTCCTTATAACCCTTTCGTCGAAGAGAGAGAGAGGCACCAAGTCTTCTGACATGTACCAGAGATGGCGCTTGAATGCCTTTAGGGCCATTTCAGCAATGCGCTTATTGGGGATTCCTCTGCAAAGTTCCTTCATGAAGAGGAGATCATTGTAGGAGCATGGGAAGGAACCTTGGCCTCGTTCCACGGAATTGCGTAAAGGAAGGCGACGAAGAGGGACACCTGTTCCATGGCTCGAAGTTCGTGAGAGGTCAGCCGAAACTGAGACCTGAAGAGGAAAATCTTGTGAGCGTAGATTCCCTTCAACATCCATCTCGCTTGATGAAACGCTCCTGGTGCCCTCATCTTGAAAGTCGTCTCAATATCGCCTCCTAGGAAGATGTAGGAGAGAACTAAGAACTCCTTGTAGTCATCTCTTGGATAGCTTTCTTGTTTGATGGCACTCTTGAGCTCGCCCTAAAGCGGTCTCCCTGTCAGGAAAGGAAGGAGACTTTCTTCATCCATGGAGGATGTCCAAGATTTCTGGTCGAGGAAGTCCCACTGCCCCGGAACCGGACGAAGAGAGGGACGTTAGGCCCGCCAGATGGTCCATAATAGTGTTTGAAAACGTCCCCAAGGATCACTTCCAGGATGTAGTGCTTGCCCGCAAATCAGAGGAGATTCCTTCCCAGACCCTCCTGAATCCTGATGCAAGTTCCTTCATTTGGACCCGTTTTGAGGCAGAAGTGTCAAACACTATTCCTTGAATGCATGCCTCCAGTCCAGCGCCTGTCCTCCGCCTTTGTTTTCTTTTCCAGACTGTGGTGGAAGTAGAATTTTCGGAGCACTTGCCCCTTTGAGGGGAGACGGCTCCCGGTGATGTTCTCCTCCAGGTGACCGATCAACCATCACTGTTTGCTAATAGAAACCATCGCACCTGTGAAAGGAAAAATGGGAATATTGAAGTTCTCTGTTCTGTGAGTGATTGCAACTGAAAATGATAACTTTCAGTTCCCCAAACAACCAGTAATGTTCGTACCAATTTACCACCAAAAGAATGAAGAAGTTGGTGACCTCTAGACAGCAAAAAACACTTCCAAAGGCCAATCCACTTGACTGATTGCCAACGTCACCTCAATAATGGACCAAGTGGCGACCGCATAGAGGGAGAGGAGAATGTGTTGCTCTGGGGGACCTTTATATCTTATTGGATCAAGTTCAAATTTTATGTGCACCTATACGACCCCAAGTGGAACAAGAACAGCATGTGGTCTGAAGTCTCCCTCAACTTTTATATTTTCACAATATGAACTTGAAAAACCCTAACTTTCTGGAAGCCCCCAAACTTTTAGGCCAGATGGCTGGAAGTGTTTAGATGCAGGATTTAACTCATCATTTTTCTTTACTATGGTTTAAATTTTTTTTTAAAAGCTTCTCTACTCTGTTCTCCCCACTGTACCCTGCATATATAGGTGGTGTTAATCATTAATGCAATGATGCCTTCACTGGTTTCTGTCTGAAGAGGACTTTAAAGTTGAATAATAACAACTTATGCATCCTATCCATAAAATGTTTCTTCTTTCCTTTAATTTTTTTTATCCTTTTGTTTTCTTTACTTAGATATCATTTAAATACTCACAACCCCTTTCAGGCTTATGTGTAGCCTTCAGTTTGTGGAAAATGCAAATTACAAAGAGTTATGCATCAAATATCTATTCTTGTCTGACCAAAGTAAACTTCCTCAGCTATTTTATATATATAGATGTGAATTAATTTGATGAATTACCGAGGAAGAAATAAATGCTAGTTTAAAAATGGAGCCAACATTTGAGCAACATACCTTATGTTGAAGTTAAGGCATGAGAAACATAAAATTTAAAAAGTTTGTCAGTAGTACAAGAAGAGGGGAGTCATTAATGCTTTAGCTCCGCTTTATGGGGACAATGTTCCAAAGCATCATTGATTCTACTCATCTTCTGCCACATCTCCACCAAGAATTAGGCTATTGTTCTTTCTTCACATTTATCAGAAGTCTTGTTGTTCAGGTGGGGTTGCCTTTTAAACTGCTGTCTTCCATGTTCCTCCAAGTTACTTTTGTATATGTATCATAATTTGGTCATAGAAGATTTAATGTTGCACGGCCCCCCGAACCTTGCTTCACCAACTGCTTGGACCTTCGAACTGTCCAGCAGATTCTTGTTGAATGTTCCAGTCTGAGAGATCTTTCCCCTACTGGGACATTTAGGGTCACTACTACTTCTCTTTTGCACTTGGTTGGATTTTGTGCCTCCTGACTGTAGAGGTTTGGGAGCAGCTGGGCCTCTGTCCACCACCTGACATGCTTTTCCTCTCTACTCTTAGTTTTTGGTTGATTATTTTTGCATTTTTATCACACTCTTGTTACCATTTTTATATCCCTATATTACCATTTTTATTGCCCTCTATTACCATTTTTATAGCCCTATATTATCATTTTGTTTGCACTCTATTACCATTTTTATAGCTATATTGCAATTTTTCTTGCCCTCTCCCCGTAAGGGGCGCGGCGATTTGCCATCCTGTCCGCCGTGCTGACGGGATCCAGCGCTCCGTCCGGCCCCAGCTTAGCCTCTCTTCCTTCCTTCAAAATACTTGTTTCCTCTCTTTTCACACAACCTCTCCCACAACTTTCTCTGGTCAGCCTCTAATTTCACAGGGTAGATGCTGACCTTCCTTTCAGCCAACTGTCCCGCATCGGGGCTGAGGGGGTGGGGGACAATGTTCCCTAACCCCTGAGCTCCGGTCTGGGGTGGCTGGTTTATAACAACCTGCTTCATCCCCACCCATACCTTCCTCACATCCCTTTTCCTCTCCTCTTCACAATCTATTATTTTTTACGCCGTGTCCAAGGTGGAGCCGCCATGCCGATGGACTGCCAGGCCACCAGGCGGGAGGGGTGGTCTTTAATGGCGGCGCCTGGCTCTGCCGGGCTTGTAAGCACCTCTCGCAGTGCGGGCTACTGCGAGAGGTGATGCGCGATTGCGTCCCATGTCAAAAAGAGGGTCACCATGCCCAATGATGAGTTTAAAAAAAACCCCCAACCCCCAACTTCCCCTATAACATCGACGGAGCCGCCCTTGGGCAGCTCCAGCAAAAAAATGGAGGTCCCCCCCCCCTGTGCTTGCTCAGGGGACCCTCCATATATCTCTAACAGGAGAGGAGGCTTACTCCTCTCCTTCGCTTAAGGGTGTAGGGGACTCCCCCTCACCCCCTTCTCTGGAGGTGCTTTCGGGCGCCTCCCTTTTACCAGCGGCAGTCCCCTCTGTTCTTTCCAAGTGGACTGCCAAGAAAGCCAGCAGGCAGCCCTTAGCCAGCCGCTCCACATCGAAGCGGCTCGGTAGGGCAAACCCCCTTAGGGGGGGGGGAGGGAAGCCAGGCCCCTTCGGTCGCTTCCCTCAAAAGACCTGCTGGCAAGAATACTGAACCTTGCCGGGGTCAAGGCCCATGCCTCCCCAAAGAAGACTAGTGACGATACTGCCAACGGGACCTGCGATGTCTTGGGGGGGGATGGCCAACTGGAGACCCCCCCTAAGATAGACATGGTCCTTGAGGAAACCCAGCCTCAGACGGTAGGGCCTTCCATGGGGGGGAATCTGGGCTCGGCGCCAAGCACCGAACCCGAATCCGCCCCGATGCAAGGTCCTCCTCAAACGGCTGTGGTTTCCGAAGCAGTACAAGGAGGGGAGGGATCTCCGCCGACCGGTGCCCCCACGACTACCAGGACCTTGTCCATTTCAGAGAATGACCTGGCCGAGGCCGGTCCATCTGGCCTGGGGGCTTCTTCCGGCGGAGGTGAGAAGCGGGTTCATTCCCCGCCCTCCTCTCCGAAAAAGAAAAAGACTAAAAAGACAAAAAAGACTCGGGGCTCCTCTCCATCCGCGGGGGCTGCGGGGACGGATGGGTCTGCTGCCACTCTGGCAAGCGACCAAGCCAAGATCGGCACATCCGCCCCCTCTGCCCCCCCGGTTGCGGAGCCCTTGACAAAGAAGACTAATACCAAGAGTGCACAGGGAGGAGCCTCGATGACATCGGGGCCCCTGATTCAGAGGTTACCTGGCGTTTTCGAGCCCGCTGGCTTCAAACGCTTCCTCGTTATTCGCTCCACTGATGGCACCATGTTGTCCAAGGGCAACATGATCCATCAGAGGAGAGGATTAGCTAGTGCAATTGGTAGAGAGCCGAAGGTGACCCGTTTCTCGGACGGCAGCCTTCTGGCGAATCCCGCCGAGGCGGCCAAGATAAGTGCTCTTCGGACACTTGATGGCACCCCGGTGAGTGTGACGCCGCACTCTACCATGAACTTTGTGAAAGGAGTAGTTTATGCGAGGGAACTCGTTGACTACTCCATTGAGGACATCACCCTAGAGCTGGCCGACCATGGGGCCGTCAAGGTCGAACGTGTGATGAGAAAACAGGGAGGGGCCTCGAGACCCACCCCTACACTCTTCGTCACGTTCGACTGTGACAAGCTCCCTGAGTCGGTGCGTGCCGGTTGGTACCGCTACCGCGTGAAGGCATTCGTGCCACTGCCGCGGCGGTGCTATTACTGTCACCGCTTCGGCCATACGAATCGCTCATGTAGACGTGCAAAGTCAGGGTCACCCGAAGTCTGTGTAAATTGCTCCAAGGTCGCACACGATAAGTCCAAATCGTGTGTGGCCAAGTGTGTCAATTGCGGAGAGCCGCACCCTGCTTCTTCGAAGCAATGTGGTGGATATCTCCTGGAGAAAGAAATCCTGGCCGTTCAGGCCCAGGATAGACTCATTCCGCGAGGCTAAGGACTTGGTCATGGCGCGCCCAGCTCTGCCTGGGACGTCATATGCCTCAGTAGTTCGAAAGGCACCCTCTGCTCCTGGCCCATCCAGGCCAACGAGCACGGTTGTTTCCGCGCCCATTCGGAGCCCTTCTGCGGGCTCTACCCAACCCGGGTGCTCCCCTGGTAAAGCTGGCGGCAAAAAGGGTTCATACCCAGCCCCGGCTAAAACCAGGGCTCCCCCCTCTTCCCCCAGCGTGACCGTTTCCCGCAAGGCGAAACGGCCACGCGCCTCCACAGAGTCGTTAGACTCACAGGAGGCAACACCCCTGAAGATGGTCGCTAGGCCATCTTCGGGGGTTCCTAAAGCTGTCCCCCGAAAGGAGGACAGCAACAAAGGAGCTTCAGCTCCTTCGCCCACGCCCCGAGGTGGAGCGAGTGGCTCGGAGACGGTGGTTCCTCGAAAAGAGGCCCCCCCGCCTCCGAAGCCGCAGCGCCCGCCTAAGGTTTCGAGGCGGAGGGAGGAAAAGACTCGCATGGCGAGCCCAACCTTCCCCAATAAGTCCTTGAAGGCGACAGCGCCTCCAGCGCTTTGTCCGGCCAACAGCCCCCGGGAAGCGTACGGCCATTCCCGTGAGGGTCTTCAATTCGAGGAGGGCCCCCGCGTCTCCTCCGAGCTAGGCCTGGAGGGCATATTCCTTCAATGGAATTGCCGTGGACTCCGGGCCAACTGGGAGGAGCTGCGGAGGCTCGCCTCGTCCCGTTCCCCGTTAGCTATTTTTTTTGTAGGAGACCATGCTAGGCGCGTGCCCCCTGCCTGCCCTCCAGGGGTATAAGGGTCTTGCGACCCCACCACCGCGGGATGGCCGGGCTGGGGGATGCGCGGTTTACACCCGGCATGATGTCTCCGTTCTTCCTTTCTCTTTAGATACCTCCTTTCAGGCAGTGGCTGTGCAGCTGCACCTGGATAGGAGGTATACTATCATTTCTGCGTACATTCCACCGTCAGCTGACTTCGACGCGGGCGACTTCCGCCGTGTCGTGGCACGGTTGCCGAGGCCCTATCTCTTGCTTGGAGATCTGAACGGCAGGCATCCTCTCTGGGGAGATTACTCCATAAATCCCAGGGGACAAGTCCTTGCCGATCTGATCGAAGAGCTTGAGATGGGTGTCCTAAACGTGGATGAGTTTACGCATCACTGTCCGAGAACCGCTTCATTTTCTTGCCTTGACCTATCTTTGTGCTCTTCGGATGCACAGCCTGATTTTGATTGGGGGGTGGTCGATGACCTCCATGGTAGTGATCACTTTCCCATTCAAATATCATTTTCAGGGCAACTGCCGCCTGAGAGACCACCTCGGTGGTGCTTGGCGCGGGCGCGGTGGCCTGCATTTCAGGAAATGACTGAATTCTCTATCTCAGTCGAGGAGTTTAGGTCGGTAGATGAGGCCGTTGAGTTCTTCTCCGGCAACCTCATCGCCGTGGGCCTGACTACTATTCCTAGGACGTCTGGCCGTTTCGCACGCCGACCACTCCCATGGTGGTCGGCCGAGTGTGAGACGGCCCTGAAACAAGCGTTATGCCTACTTGCGCTATAAGCGCCGCCCGAACGATTTCACTGTCGCTGAATTTCGTCGGGCTAGGGCTAGGTTCCGGTATATTT
The DNA here is from genome assembly GCA_963969495.1 of Ceratothoa steindachneri. Taxonomy (NCBI): domain Eukaryota; kingdom Metazoa; phylum Arthropoda; class Malacostraca; order Isopoda; family Cymothoidae; genus Ceratothoa; species Ceratothoa steindachneri. The sequence goes on from OZ018325.1 coordinate 32,057,657, forward strand.
CGAAGCACGCCCGCCGCACTTCTTGGCGGGCATACGTGTCTTCACTTAACGGGAACACCCCTTTAGCTGAGGTGTGGAAGCGAGTCAAAAGGATTCGGTGCAAGTTCTCGCAGGACCCCCCTCCCGTTCTCCAGGAGAATGGGACCGCAATCTCGGACCCCGCGTCCGTGGCGGAATCCTTCGCGACCGCTTTTTCCGCATTCTCTAGCCGTGATGCTGCTCCGCCAGCATTCAATGCACGTCGTGATGTCGCGGAAGGCCGCCGGCTGGACTTTACCTCCAGAGGCGGAGAACCCTTCAACGACAAGTTTACTGTAAGCGAGTTGCGTTCCGCTCTCGCTTCGTGCGCGGACACCGCCCATGGTCCGGACGATGTCCCGTACGCCATGCTTCGACATCTAGGTGAGCGAGGCATGGCCTTTCTGTTAGATTTGTTCAACAGGATCTGGGTGGAAGGTCTTCTCCCAGACTCCTGGCGAATCGCTACTGTGCTTGCCTTTCGCAAACCGGGGAGAGATCACTCTACTCCGACCGGTTTCCGCCCAATCTCTCTAACCTCTTGCGTGTGCAAGTTGATGGAGAAATTGGTAAATGTTAGATTAGCCTTTTTCCTGGACAGCGGAGGCCATCTATCTTCCGCACAGTGCGGCTTCCGCAAGTTCCACTCCACGTCGGATGCTCTGCTCCGACTGGAAAATGCCGTCTGCGAGGCTTTCCTTCGTAGACAGCACTACGCCACGGTGTTTTTCGATCTGGAGAAGGCCTATGATACCGCATGGCGATACGGTATCATGGAGACTCTCCACACGATAGGGGCGAGGGGACGCCTCCTAATTTTTATATCTGAATTTTTGCGAGATCGTCGATTCCGCGTACGCGTGGGGGGAGCCCTCTCCGGCCCAAAGGAGCATGAAGAGGGTGTCCCGCAGGGAAGTGTCCTCAGTGTCAAACTCTTTTCCCTGAGCATCAACGGCATCACCTCGGTGCTGCCGGAAGATGTTCTCGCTACGCTCTACGTGGACGACCTTTCGATCTCTTTTGGCGCGGCCCAGATGCCAACTCTGGAGCGTCGACTCCAACAGGCATTGAACCGCGTCTCTCGCTATGCCGAAGCGCACAGGTTTCGGTTTTCTTTGGCCAAGACTAAGGTGGTGCACTTCTGCCGCCATCCACGGCTTCACCCCGACCCAGATTTGTTTCTTAATGGGGTGCGCCTGGATGTGGTTGAGTCGCACCGTTTCCTTGGTCTTGTATTCGACCGACGCCTCACCTGGGAGGCTCATGTTCGCAGCCTTAGGGTCTCTTGTACCCGCGACATGGACATTCTCCGTTCCGTGACGTTCAGCGCTTGGGGCGCTGATAGGGCTACTGCCTTACTTTTTTATCGATCCTTTGTTCGTTCGAAGCTCGACTACGGATGCGAGTTTTATGCATCCGCAGCCGAGCGTTTATTGCGGAAGGTGGACTCGATCCACCACACCGGCCTTCGCTTTGCGACCGGTGCCTTCCGCACTTCCCCCATTGAGAGCCTGTTGGTCGATGCTGGGGAGATGCCACTCGCTCTGCGCCGCGTGCAGTGCATCACTCGACTGTACGCGCGAGCCCGGCGCCTCCCTCAGTCGCCAACAGCTCTCACTGCATCCGCAGCTGATCTCGATGGTGCCTATGCCGTCGAGAGACGCCAGTCATACCCTAAGCCTTTTGGGTTTAGGGCCAGGAAACTCCTTCGAGAGGTAGATTTAGCTCTCGGGCCGGTGGCGCCCGTGGTTCTGCCCAGGATGCCACCCTGGAGGGTACCACATTTGGCTATTTGTCGCCACGCCTCTGCTCCCAAAGCTTGTACTGCGCCGGGAGTATTGCGTTCGACCTTTTTGGAGCACACATCGTGTCACGCTGGAACCGTGCCAGTGTATACGGATGGCTCCAAGTCCCAAGAGGGGGTCGGCTTCCACGCCGTATCCCCTCTTTTTGAAGTCAGCGGGGCTCTACCAGGCCCTGCGTCTGTCTTCACGGCCGAGCTGGTGGCAATACACCACTCGGTACGGGAGATTATGCGACGTGCCCGGTTCGGAGACCGGATTGTGATCTATAGCGACTCACAAAGCGCCCTGAGTGCTCTCGGGGCATTGGAATCTCCGCATCCCCTGGTTCGCGATATCCGTGACGCCACGGTTTTGGCGAGCCGGGCAGATGTTGAGATTATCTTCTGCTGGGTTCCTGGACATGTAGGAATTGCGGGGAATGAGGGCGCCAAAGAGTCCGCGAGGACTCTGCGACCGGACCAGCGTTTCGCTCTTCCTCACACTGACTACATGGCAGGAATACGGGCAGCTCTTCGGACTGCTTGGCAAAGAAGATGGGAGACGGTCGAGGGGAACTTAAAGTTGCGTGCCATTGCGCCGCAACTGTTCCCATGGACCTATCCCCCAAGGCCGCGGTGGCTTCAGGTTGCTTTCTGTCGTCTTCGAATCGGACACACTCGTGTGACGCATCGCTACTTGATGGAGCGCTCGCATGCGCCCTATTGCAACGACGGCCTCGTCCCCCAGACTGTTCGGCATATTCTTGTCGAATGTCCCAGTCTGGGTGATCTTCGCGCACGATACCTGTCTCGGTACCGGGATGGGCGGGGTCGCTACCGCCTGTCCCTTGTACTCGGGACGAGTGCGTGCACCATGACTGGTGGACTTATTGACTTTTTGGGGGAGGCTGGCCTTCTCCCTTTCATTTAACCCGGTTTTATTGTTGTTGTTGTTTTTGTTATTTCTTTGTTATTGTTATTTCTTTTTACTGTTGTTTCCTGTTGAATTATTTTGAAGTAGCCTAGAACTAGGCTGTTTGTTTACGGCAACTTATGCCTAAGTCGGCAGTCGCCAGATAGCTCCTTAACCAAAAAAAAAAAGATTTGCCCTCTATTACCATTTTTATAGCCCTATATTATCATTTTGATTGCTATCTATTACCATTTTTATAGCCCTATATTACCATTTTTATTGTACTCTATTACCATTTTTATAGCCCATATTACCATTATTATTTCACTATATTACCATTTTTATTGCACTTTTACCTTTTTTATCACTTTATTACAATTTTTTAAAATATACTTTAAAAATAGGCTAATCTTTAATTCTGGCAGCTTTGCCCTTGATGGCAGTTTCCATTTAAGCTCTAAAATGAAAGAAAAATGACCCTAGAAGTTGATTGTGCTGGGGTAAATTTTGTATTGAAGACCCTTTGTATAATCAACCCTGAAGTTTTGGTACCTTCTATTATTTATTTGTTTGGGGAGGTATGTTTATCCTCAGAGCTGGAAGCTTGGTTTATATTGACTTTAATCTATTTTTATGTCCTCAGCTACAAAGTTATTGGTTGGGAGGGGGGCCAAATTTGTTTCAGTTCTGCATGTTGCTGGGAGTTCATTTTGCTTGTAGAAACATTAAAATTTTTATTATGCAACCCCTCCTACCCCTTTGCATACCCACCCATTTTTTTTTCATATTCCACCTATATCTGAAAAAATATTGTCAGGAAAAATATTAACTATTTTCAAGAGTTTCATTGCTTAAATATGCAGTAAAGTGTAGCCAAGAATTGTAGTTAATGTCTCCTGAATTTTTTTTTAAGCCCCCTTAAAAAACAAAAAAAAACAAAAACAGGTTTACCTTATTTAAAATTTTAGTTTTCATACTTTTACACACCTTCTTCCTCTCTACTGATTTTTCCAATTGAAAAAATGTTACTTTTTCTTGATTCAGTTAGATTTAAGATAAATTTGTCAATTTGGCTATGACAAAAATGTAATAGTTTGAATTAGATTAGATCAAGTTGGAAGAAGGTCATCATTTGTTAAATTCTGCAGAATTTGGGCAGATGTAATAATTTTATTCCAACTAATCATATTTATATATTGTTGTAATAATGTTATTCCAACAATCATATATAATCATCAGCTTCAAAATTAAGTGTTTTGGGCAGTTCAAAGTTTGTGATATGATGATGGCTTATAGTTCTTGCTAGAATGATGCCCTGAATGGCCTGGTTCTTGAAGAGCTTTTTAGAGTATGTCTACATAGTAAAATATTCTTAGGATGAGCAAAGTAGGAATTATTTTGCATTGCCCTTACCAGGAAATAATTTCAGTATGATCTATGTTCAAACTTGATTTACTGCATCATATACGCAGGGTTATGTGCTACATCACATCTTTGGATGGGATTTGGTCAAGAACCAACTGGGAGCATACCTTCCACTATGAAAGATAAAGCTGAAGCATTCTATTTCTCATCAGCCACTTTCAATGATGAATTTTTCTTGAGGATCTAGCAGCTAGCCGATCTGAAACGAAGCCAGATTGTTTGCTAAAGCACATTTTGTATGGTCATTTTTCATTTGAGCTTAGAGTATCTACTTTTTCTGGCATTTCTTTGATGTTGCTATTGATTAGAATAAATTTAACTATTCAATTTTGTCAGTTTATGTTTAATTGTTTTTCTTTAGCTCCTTTAAACGTGTTTGGTCCTATAGTTATCCATCTACTGTCTAACCTCAGCTTACCCTCTTCTTCTTTCTGACACCATCTTTTTACACTGCTTCCTCAATTTCCCTACAACTTCTTCCACAACTTTCTCTGGTTAGCCTCTAATTTCACAGGGCAGACACCCACCAGCTTCCTCTCTCCCAACCATCCCGGATTGGGGCTAAGGGGGAGAGAGGACAATGCCCTCTCACCCTTTAGCTCTGGTTTGGGAAGGTGGGATTTTAACAGCCTGCCTCACCCCCCCCCCCTCACCTTCCTCACATACCCTTTCTCTCTCCTTTCACGCTCTTACCAATTTTACACCCAGCCCAATGTGGAGCTGCCATGCCACTCGGCGGGAGGAGTGGTCTTGAATGGCAGCAGCTGGCTTTGTCGACCCCGTATTCACCCCTTGCAGAGTGGGCTACTTCGTGGGGTGATTAGCGTTTGTGTCCCGAAAATTTACTAGGGTCACCATTGCCCGATGATGTCATTTAAAAAAAAAAACAACCTCTCTACTTCGCCTGTAATATCGTCGGAGCTGCCCTCAGGTAGCTCCACAGTAGAAAAGGAGGTCCCTCCAAACTTCTACCGGAGATGAGGCTTACTCCTTCTAGGCCTATGGGTGCAGGGGGACCTCCCCCCCCTCTCATCCCCATCTATAGAGGCACCCTTGGGTGAGTCCATCTTCTACAGTGGCACTCCCTCCTTTGCTTTCACACAGGACTACCAAGAGAGCAGGCAGCCTTCCCATCGATAGTGCTAACCCCCTCAGCGGATAAAAGGTCCCATCTGCCTGTGCCCCCTAATGTCATGATTGCATTCATGACAGGTTTACATGGAGTGAGTGTATCTGCCCCTCTTTTCACCGACAGATGTCGGTTCACCGCCAGGAGATGATAAAAAAGGACACTTGAATCGGATCCGTGATGTTTTAGGGAGAGGGTCACATGAAGCTCCCCCCTCCTTTGAGAGATGGACATGGTCCATTAGGTGAACCAGACCCAGACGGTAGGATCTTCCATTATGTCAAACCCAGGCTTGGTGTCAACATATAACCCGAGTCCGCCCATGTGCAAGCTTCTCCTCAGACGGTTCGGGCCCTTTAGGATTCACAATGAGAGGAGGGACCTCCTCGCCTGGCTGGTGTCCCTTTGACAGCCCAGACCTTTTCTATCTCGAAAAGATTCATGCTGAGGCTGGTCCATCCGGCCTAAGGACTCCTTCCAGTAGAAGAGAGAAGCTGATTCATTCCCCACCCTCCTCTCCTAAAAAGAAAAGCAACCTTAATACGAAAATGATTAAGGGCTCCTCTCCTTCCGCGGGAGCCATGGGGACGGACAGGTCCACTGCTGTTTTGGTAAGTGACCAAGCCAAGATCCGCATTTCTGGCCCCGGTGCTGCCACTGGTGGAGAGTCGCAGACAAAGGCCAAAGTCACAAGTGCGCAGAGCAAGGTCCCTCATTCAAAGAATACCTGGTGTTTTCGAGCTCGCTGGCTTCAAGGGCTTTTCATTATTCGCTCCACTGATGGCAGCATGTTGGCTAAGGGCAACATGATCCATCAGAGGAGAACACTACCTAGTGTTATTAGTAGAATGCCGAAGGAGACCCGTTTCTCAGACGGGAGCCTTCTGGCAAATGCGTTGAATCCCTTCGAGATGGCCATGATTAGTGCCCTTCGGACACTTGATTGCACGTTAGTTAGTGTGACGCTGTACTCTACCATTAACTTCGTGAAAAGAGTGGTTTATACAAGGGAATTCATGGATTACTACATAGATGAAATCATCTTAGAACTGGCCAACCATGGAATGGTCAAGGTCGAATGTGTGATAGCAAAACAGGGAGGGGCCTCGAGACCCACCCCTACTACACTTCATGTTCAACTGTGACAAGCTCCCTGAGTCCGTGCATGCCAGTTGGTATCACTACCGCATGAAAGCATTAATGCCACTGCCTTAGAGGTGCTACTACTGCCACCACTTCGGCCATACGAATCGCTTCTGTAGATGTGCAAAGTTGGGGTGACCCGAAGTCTGTGTAAGGTGCTCCAAGGCCGCACACGATAAGTCCAAATCGTGTGTGGCCAAATGTGTCCTTGCAAAGAGCTGCACCCCGCTTCTTCGAAGCAATGTGTTGCGTATCTCCTTGAGAATGAAATCCTGGCCTTTGACGTCTTATGTTAAGAAAGACACCCTCTGTTCCTGGCCCCTCCATGCCTACGAGCACGGTCATTTCCGCGCCCAGTAAGAATCCTCCGGGTTCTACCCTCCCCGGGCGCTCCCCTGGTAGAGCTGCCGGCACAAAGGGTTCACACCAAGCCCCGGCTAAAACCAGTACCCCACCTCCCCCTATTTGCCTAGCGTGAGCGTTTACTGTAAGGCTGCGTGCCTTCACCGAGTCATTAGACTCACAGGAGGCAACACCCCTTAAGTTGGTCATGAGCCCATCATGCTGTGTTCCCAAAAGCATCCTCCGCGAAAGGAGGACTGCACTAAACAAACCCGCTTTGGTGAGTTCCTTGCCAATTTGATCGACGAGCTAGAGAACCGCTTCATTTTTCTGTCTTGATGTATCTCTGTGCTCTCCGGATGCACAACCTGCTTATTGGGTAGGGGGTAGTCGATGACTTCCATGGTAGTGATCACTTTCGCATTCAATTACCATTTTCTAGGCCACTGCCACCCGAGAGATGGCCTGGTGGTGCTTGGCTCCGCGTGTGAGGTTGTCCGCATTTCAGGAAATGACTGATTTCTTTGTCTCAGTCGAGAAGTTTTGGTCAGTGGATGAGGCTGTTGAGTTCTCCGGCAACCTATCGCCGTGGGCCTAACTACTATAGCAAGAACATCTGGCCGTTTTGCGCGCAGACTTCCATGGTGGTTAGCCGAGTGTGAGGCGGCCCTCTAACATAACCGTTATGCCGACACGCGCTATAAGCACCGCCCAAATGATTTCACCTTTGGTGAATTTTGTCGAGCTAGGGCTACGTTCCGCTCTGTTTCAAAGCACACCCGCCTCTCTTCCTGGCGGGCATACGTATCTTCACTTAACAGGAAGACCCCTCTAGCAGAGGTGTGGAAGCGAGTCAAAAGGATTCGGGGCAAGTTCTCATAGGATCCCTCCTGTTCTTCAGGAGAATAGGACTGCAATCTCGGATCCTGCGTCTGTGGCAAAGTCCTTTGTGAGCGTTTTCTCTAACCAGGATGCTGCTCTGCCAGGATTCAATGCATCGTGATGTTGCGGTAGGCTGCTGACTGGATTCTACTTGCAGAAGCGGAGAACCCTTCGACGATAGGTTCTCACAGGACCCCTCCTGTTCTTCAGGAGAACAGGACTGCAATCTCGGATCCTGCGTCTGTGGCAAAGTCTTTCGTGAGCATTTTCTCTAACCAGGATGCTGCTCTGCCAGGATTCAATGCATCGTGCGTCCGTGGCAAAGTCCGTGAGCCTTTTCTCGAACCAGGATGCTGCTCTGCCAGGATGCAATGCATTGTGATATTGCGGTAGGCTGCTGACTGGACTTTACTTCCAGAAGCGGAGAACCCTTCAACGACAGGTTTACATCGAGTGAGTTGAGTTCCACTTGCTTCATGCATGGACACTGCCCCTGGTCCCGACGATGTCCTGCACGCGATGTTTCGACACCTGTGTGAGCGAGGCATGGCCGTAAAGGGCGCGGCGATTTGCCTTCCTGGCCGCCGTGCTGACGGGACTCATCGCCCCGCCCGGCCCCACATTACCCTCTTCTCTTTTCTGACAGCCTGTGTTTTTACCCTACTTACTTTCCCTACAACCTCTCCCACAGCTTTTAAACGCCATCTTTGGTATAGTTTAAAGGAGGCTGTGAAACTTTCCCTGTTCAATGACTGTATCTCAGCTGATGAAAAGCAGAAAATGGTGAATAATATGACTTCTTGAGACTCAAAAGGATTGAAGAGGGTCAATGGAAAAAACTTTTATTGCCACAGACTTTCCTCTCTGAATTTTTTATGATGAAAAGAAAATGGATATTTTGGGTAATTCTTTCAGAAGAACCAAAATTCTTGTTGAAGGATCCCTCATCTTGGGAAAATGATGATTTGTATTGTTGCTTCATAAAAAAAAAACAGCATAGGAGCTGAAAGTTGTGAATGACTGTGCTGAGTGGACCATTTCTCTTATCCAACAATTTAACAGTTATTACCAAAGATAAAGCTCAGCGACAGTTTCTTTTGAGTTGTACAACAGCACTGGAAAAAGATTCCAGTGCCCCTTCAAACAGCTTTCAAATGATCATGTTTCATTTTATTTTATTTGTTGAAGAGAGAATTAAAAATAAATATTTAATGAATTTAATTTTTTTACACTTTTCATTTTTATAGAAAATTAAAAATAAATCGAACTTTTTGAGAACGACCCCTAAATATTGAGCTGTCACCTTAAAATTGTGTGAGAACATTGCATTATATGATATGAAAGGGTCTCTTGTACCCGCACCATGGATATTCTCCGTTCCGTGACCTTCAGCGCCTGGTGCGCTGATAGAGCTACTGCCTTACTTTTTTATTGATCCTTTGTTCGTTCAAAGCTCGACTACGGATGCGAGTTTTATACATCTGCAGCTGAGAGTGTATTGCGAAAGACCGCCCTTCGCCTGTTGACCGGTGCCTTCCACACATCCCCTATTGAAAGCCTACTTGTCGATGTTGGGGAGATGCCACTCGCTCTGCGTCGTGCACAGTGCATTATTCACGTACACGCCAGCCCAGCTCTTCCTCCAGTCGCCAACAGCTCTCACTGCATCCGCAGCTGATATCGACGGTGCCTTTGCCGCCAAAAGACGCCAGTTATACCCTAAGCCCTTTGGGTTTAGGCCTAGGAAACTCCTTCAAGAACTAGGTATAGCCCTCAGGCCGGTGGCGACCCTGGTTCTGTCCATGACACCACCTTGGATGGTACCACCTTTGACTATTTGTCGCCACGTTTCTGCTCCCAAAGCTTCTACAGCACCGAGAGTATTGCGTTCGGCCTTTTTGGAGCACGCTGGAACCGTACCAGTGTATATTGATGGCTCTAATTCCCAAAAGGGGGTTGGTTTCCACGCCGTATCCCCTCTGTTTGAAGTCAGCGGAGCTCTGTCAGTTGCTGTGTCTGTCTTCACGCCCGAGCTGGTTGCAGTACCGCTCGGTACGGGAGTTAACGCAACGTGCCCAGTTCGGAGACCCGATTGTGAATTATAGCGACCCACAAAGCTCCCTGAGTGCTCTCTGGGTATTAGAATATCCGCATCCCCTGGTTCGCGATATCCGTGGCGTAATGGTTTTTGCGAGCCGGGCAGATATCGAGATTATCTTCCGCTGGGTTCCTGGGCATGTAGGAATTGCGGGGAATGAGCGTGCCGATGAGAGCCCCAGAGTCGGCAAGGGCTGGGCAACCACAGCAGCGTTTCGCTTTTCCTCACACCGATTGCATGGCAGGAATACGGGCAGCTCTCGGGGCTGCTCGGTTATGAAGATATGAGATGTTTGAGGGGAACTTAAAGTTGCGTGACATTGCGCCGCAACCATTCCCATGTGACAGCTTCAGGTTGCTTTCTGTATTCTTCGAATTGGCCACTCACGAGGCGCACAAAATTTGATGGAACGCTTGCCTGCGCCTTATTGCGACTGCATTGACCCCCCAGACTGTTCGACACATTCTTGTTGAATGTCCCAGTGTGTGTGATCATCGTGCACGTTACCTCGGGACGAGTGTGGTCGCTACCGCTTGTCCCTTGTACTCGGGACTGATTACTCTACACAAACCCTCGAACTATGCGCCTTTTTGGAGGAGGCTGGTCTCCTCCACTCTATTTGACTCTTTGTTGTAGGTTGTGTAAGCCAGTCGATGTCGCTTCTGCTGAAGGTTGATCAGCTGCTGCTGTGGGCTTTATATGACTTAAGGCATTGTAAAACCAATCTGTGACAGACTGTTCTGACCGATACATTAACCAGGCCACCTTCTGTCGCTTCATGCTGCAGCTGGCCTGCGTTTTTCTTACAATCCCGCAGGCTCATGCAACGCAGAGACCTGTTGTCACGTTGCATACTGACCATGGGTCATCCAGAAACATTTCAGTCTTGGATGTTCCTACTTTCTCGGATTCTCTTCAACGTTTCTGCAACCCTGGAACGTGATCCTATTATCCTCCAGTCGATTTGTCACCCGCTGATAACCTTGTGCAATGTGCATATCAAACTTCTTTCCTCCATGGTATAGTTTTTTCTTTATTATTAGATCATGTCTTCATGGAATATCATATTAATCAACAAATGTTTTATAAGAGGACATTTTTACTGTAACATACTGATACCAGGATTTCATACATTTCTTTCCAGATGTATTGAACACATGCATGCTAACATGGAGCAAAATATTCATAGACATACCAGGGAAAAGAAAAATTCCAGGTGTCTCTAAACCTTTAGCCGTTGGCTGTATATCAAGCCTGCTTGCTCTCACTTAGGATTGAACCCGGTACCTCAAAGATAGAAAGCCAATGCCATATTCACTATGATCGCAAGATCTCCAATAAATACTCTTCACAACTTCCAACAGTTTTTCACCTACACCAACATTCTTAGAGCAAGTCATAATAGCCCTTTCCTTATCGACATGATCATATTCATATGCAGCATACACTTTGCATCTCATGCCTTGCTTTCTCAACTACATCTCATTGCAAAGGACTTGAGACACACACCCCATTCACCCCATATATCCTGCTTTTTTGTTCCTTCTCATTCAACACCATTATTAAAATCATTTCCTCATTTGTATTTTACTATTCTATTTTTGCTTGTGTAGGATGGGAAGCCCGCTTTCACTGAGCTCTTTGCATTACCCTACCGCATGGTGTTTGCTGTGGTTACCCAGAATGCAGTGCTTCTGTATGATACACAACAGCCCATTCCGTTCGCCAAAGTGTCCAACATTCACTACACTAGATTGAGTGATGTCTCCTGGTAAGCATTCCAATGTTGCAATAGTTTTCTAGGTTTGTTGTCTTAAGGGTCAATATCAGGTTAATAATGTTACCGCACAGAAAAGTAAAGACTACTTAATTCACTCTCTCAGGATGTTGAAAGGAAATAAATTTGTTCTTTTAGTCCAGCTTCCCGAAAGCCAGGGGGAGGGGACTAGATTTTCCCAGCTAAGTTGTCGATTTCAGGTCGAGTGACGGGAGAATAATGATTGTGTCATCAACGGATGGTTATTGCTCGCTTGTATCCTTTGGCGACGATGAACTGGGGACTCCATTTACGTCTCCGGACCCGCAGTCGACGTCAGACCCCGAAATGGAAACTTCTGAAGCCCACAATGACAAGCAGTTGTCCCCTACCGTGGAAAAGCGTTCTCTAAGTGATGAACCATTGGTCGCCGATAGAAACGGGCCTCCCCCAGCATCACCTACCCGTGAGAAACAACCTGTTACAAGGGAAGCCACCTCCGAATCCACTGGTCCTCCCAAATCAGTCCGGGTGAACCCCATTCCCGTTAAAAGGTCAGGAACACTTCATTTTTACTATTTGTGTGCATCAGATTTCCGAGGCCTGGGAAGTCGACCCCCCAAAACTTTTGTTTCTCCAATGAAGTGCGTGAGCCGCACCAACCTTATTGTCGGAAGTTGGTTGATGATGTTTGTCTGTTTTTCTGCTTGTCCCCCTCTTGTTATTACTTAACTTGTTCCCAGCTTAGGGTGTGTGCCTCTGGTCAGCGGAACTTGATGAGCTCCGCACTGAACAAACGGGGCTCACCCAAAGATCCAGCACTCCATGTATCATAGATTTTGTCTGAGTAGTGTAATTGTTGGGAAGGTTGTGACTTGAGCTGTGTGGTTCCAGTTTGCAGCGAGTGAACATGTTTGTTATGGTCTAGCCGATCCTATGTTTAGTTAGGATATTCACATTGGAGCCTTGTCCATTTGTCCTGTGAATCATTCATGGGAAGTTTGTCTTTGGGTGGATGGCATACAGATGGTTTGAACCTAATATTGGATGGATTGTTTTATATGTGATGTGTGGCTGCACTTAAGTAGCTTGGTAGTGTGTGTCGTGTTTGTTTCGCATAGATGGTATTGTTGCATTTAGTGGCCGAGGTGTCCTGGGTTTTGTGTGGCATTGAGAAACCACTCCGCAGACATCCAGGTGTTTTATGTTTATTATTTCATTAGACTTTTCTATGTCTCCTAGATACATTATATTGAAAATATTTTGGGGGTGTGGGGTAGGATAGGATTAGTAGTGATTTCCGGTTGCATTCAGTCATGGTGGTCAGGGATTTATTCTATTTTTTTTTTTATTCGTGTAGGACAGGTGGTGCTTAGATTGCAGGTGGGCCAGAGAAAGTTGGGTTCAACTATCTAAAGTGTCTTTGGATTAGTGAATTTGGGGTGCTTTGGAGAAGTGCCCCTTTTTATTTGCTGTTTTTAATGTGCTTTTCAAGTTAAGCGTGTGTGTTTTAATGTTCTGGTTTAGTGGGATTAGTAGGTTAACCGTACTGCCTATGATGAAGGAGCTTCAAGTTTTGGGGTCCCTTTCTCTGGGTCTGTCAAAATAATATGTTCAGATCTTGACCATTCTGTCGATGACTAGTTAGACAACTTAGTAAGGGCGTATCTCTGATCCGGCCTGACTTTGGAGGACCGTCAATCACCGTCTCACAACGACGCTTTCCTGGGTAACTTCCAATTTGGTTGTCTCTTAGTCTGGAGTTAATACCACCAATGGACCCAGGGAGGTAACCCTTAGAAGGTCTGAAAATCTTAGATTGGGTATACTATACTTTTATATCACGTTTTGTTCGTTTTAAGCTACACTATGGATACAAATTCTAAACATTCGCAGCCAATGATGAGAAATTAAAAAGTACCCCCTCTCTCTCTCTACCTTCCCCTCTACCACAATCGGAGCCGCTCTCGGGCAGCTCCACTCCAGAAAAGGAGGTTTCCCCCGACCTGTACTTTCTCAGGAGACCCTCCAAACTTCTTTTACCGGAGAGGAGGCTTACTCCTCTCCCATGCCAATGGGTGCAAGGGACTACCCTCACCCAATTCTTTGGAGTCTTGGGCGACTTCCTCTTAGTAGCGGCAGTGCCTTGTTTACTTTCCAAGCGGACTGCCAAGAAAGCACGCAGGCGGCCGCAAAATGACCGCTCCCTGTGGGAACGCCAGGATAGGGCCAACCCCCTAAAGGGTGGCAGGGCCCGTCGGTAAGTCTTGCACTTGTGCGTGTAGAGTCTAAAAGGAGTCACTTTATGTCCCCCTCTCGCCGCTGCGACTGGTGCTGGTTCGCTGGCCGAAGACGAAACGAATGGTTCCTCGAATGGGATCCGTGATTTCTTTGGGAGGCTGGCCACATGGAGGTCCCCCAAGAGATGGACATGGTCTCTGAGGTGACCCAGCCCCAGAGGGTAGAATCTTCCATGGGGTCGAACCCGGGCTCAGTGCCAAGCACAAACCCGAGTCCGCCCCTGTGCAAGTTTCTCCTTAGACGGCTCGGGCCTCCGAAGATCCACAAGGAGAGGAGGGAACTCCTCTCCTGGCCAGTGCCCCTATGACAGTCAAGACCTCCAATTCGGAGAAGGATCTGGCCTAGGGGCAACTACCGGTGGAGGAGAAAAGCGGGTTCATTCCTCACCCTCCTCTCCTAAAATGAAAATGAACAAGAAGACAAAGAAGAATCGGGGTTCCTCTCCTTCCGCGGGGACGGACGGGTCTGCTGCCCTTTAGGTAAACGACCAAGCCAAGATCGACACGTCCGGCCCCGTTGCTCTCCCGTGTGGGGAGTCCCAGACTAAGACCAAAAGTGCGCAGAGCCGAGCCTCGATTACCTCCGGGGCCCCTCATTCAGAGGTTACCTGGCGTTTTCGAGCCCGCTGGCTTCAAACGCTTCCTCCTTATTCGCCCCACTGATGGCAAAATATTGGCTAAGAGCAACATGATCCATCAGAAGAGAGCTTTAGCTGGCGTGATTGGGAGAGGGCCGAAGGTGACCCGTTTCTCGGACGGTAGCCTTCTGGCGAATGCGTTGTATCCCTCCGAGTCGGCCATGACTAGTGCCCTTCGGATACTTGATGGCATGCCGGTGAGTGTGACACCGCACTCTACCATGAACTTTGTGAAAGTAGTAGTTTATGTGAGGGAACTCGTGTACTCCATAAATGACATCTCCTTAGAGCTGGCCGACAATCGGGCGGTCAAGGTCGAACGTGTAATGAGAAAAAAGGGAGGGGTCTCGAGAGCCACCTCTACACTCTTCGTCACGTTCGACTGTGACAAGCTCCCTGAGTCGGTGCGTGCCGGTTGGTATCGCTACCGCCTGAAGTCATTCGTGCCACTGCCGCGGAGGTGCTATTATTGTCACCGCTTCGGACATAATAATCGCTCCCGTCGACGTGCAAACTCTGGGTTACCCGAAGTGTGTAAGTTGCTAAGTTGCTGCAAGGGCGCACACGATAAGTCCAAATCATGTGAGGCCAACTGTCAATTGCGGAGAGCCGCACCCCGGCTTCTTCAAAGCAATGTGATGCATATCTCCTTTTGAAGGAAATCCTTGCCGTTCAGGCTCAGGATCGTTTGTCATTTCACGATGCTAAAGACTTGGTCCTGGCGCACCCGGTGCTGACTGGGACGTCTGATGCCTCAATGTTAAGAAAGACACCCTCTGCTCCTGGCTCCTCTAGTCATACGAGCACCCTCCTTTCCGCGCCCATTCGGAATCCTTCTGCGGATTCTACCTACCCTGGGCGCTACACTGGTAGAGCATGTGGCATAAATGGTTCACACCCAGCCCGGCTAAAACTAGGGCTCCCTCCGCCTTATCCCAGCGTGACCCTTTCTCGTAAGGCGAAACGGCCGCGCGCCTCCACCGAGTCGTTAGACTCACAGGAGGCAACACCCCTGAATCTAGCCGTGAGGCCAGGAGGATGCGCCATTTACATCCTGTATGATGTTTCCGTTCTTCCCTTCGCTTTAGATACCTTCTTTCACTAGTATCTGTGCAGCTGCACTTGAATAGGAGGTACGAGTATACTGTTATTTCTGCGTACATTCCACCGTCAGCCGACATTGATGCGGGGGATGTCCGCCGCGTCGTGGCGCGGTTGCCGAGGCCGTTTCTCTTGCTTGGTGATTTAAACGTTAGACACCCTCTCTGGGAAGACTACTCGATTAATTCCAGGGGTCGAGTCCTTGCCGACCTGATCGACGAGCTGGAGATAGGTGTCCTAAATGTGGATGAGTTTACTCGTCACTGCTCGAGAACCGCTTCATTTTCCTGTCTCATATCTTTGTGCTCTCCGTATGCACAGCCTGATTTGGGGTGGAGGGTAGTCGATGACCTCCATGGTAGTGATCATTTTCCCATTCAAATATCATTTTCTGCCGTCTGTCTCAGTCGAGGAGTTTAGATCGGTGGTTGTGGCCGTGGAGTTCTCCGGCAACCTCATCGCGGTCCCCCTAACTACTATTCCTAAAACGTCTGGCCGTTTAGCAGGCCGACCGCTCCCGTGGTGGTCACCCGAGCATAGGTGGCTCTCAAACTGAAGCGTTATGCCTACATGCGCTATTAGCGCCGCCCGAACGATTTCACCTTTGGTGAATTTCCGGTATGTTTCGAAGCACGCTCACCGTTCTTCCTAGCGGGCATAACTGTCTTCACTTAACGGGAAGACCCTTCTAGCATAGGTGAGGAAACGAATCAAAAGGATTCGAGGCAAGTTCTCGCAGGACCCTCTCCCGTTTTCCAGGAGAATGGACAGCAATCTCGGACCCTGCGTCTGTGGCGATATTCTTAGCCTCCACTTTCTGTAGCCGTGCTGCAATGTGGAAGGCCGCCCATATCCAGTGGCGGAGAACCCTTTTAGATTAGAGTGAGTTGTGTTCCCCTCTCGCTTCGTGCGCGGACACAGCCCCAGGCTCAGATGCGGGCAGCTCTTCGGACTGCTTGGCAAAGAAGATGGGAGACGGTCAAATGGAACTTAAAATGTCGTGCCATTGCGCCGCGACTGTTCCCATGGACCTATCCCCCAATGCCGCGACGGCTTCAGGTCGCTTTCTGTCGTCTGCGAATCGGTTACACTCGTGTGACGCATCGCTATTTGATGGAGCGCTCGCCTGCGTCGTCCCCCAGACTGTCGGCACATTCTTGTCGAATGTCCCAGTCTGGGTGATCTTCGCGCACGTTTCCTGTCCCGTTACCGGGATGGGCGGGGTCGCTACTGCCTGTCCCTTGTACTCGGGAAGAGTGCGTGCACATTGGTGGATTTGTTGACTTTTGGGGGAGGGGAGGCCGGCCTTCTCCCTATTATTTAAGCAGGGTTTTTTTTGGGGGGGGGGTCCTTCCTTTAGGTTGCACGTTCCTGCGCCGGGGGGACCTCCCGACGCAGGAGCTTGCTTCCTTTCCCCCTTTTTCAGATGTTTTTCGTCTATTTAATTTTATTTTAAAGTAGCCTAGAACTAGGCCAGTTTTAATAGGGCGACTAATGCCCAAGTAGGCAGTCGCCAGATGAGCTCTTAAAAAACAAAAAAAACAAAACAGGCCCGGACGATGTCCCGTACGCTAATGCTTAGAGACCTGGGTGAGCGAAGCATGGCCTCTCTCTTAGATTATTTAAATAGGATCTGGGTTTAGGTTACCCTCCCAGACTCCTGACGAATCGCTACTGTGTTCGCGTTTTGCAAACCGAGGAGAGATCACGCTACCCCTCTGTGTTTCCGCCCAATCTCTCTCACCTCCTGCGTGTGCAAGTTGATGGAGAAATTGGTAAATGTTAGATTAGCTTTTTTTCTGGACAGCTGCGGCTATCCGTCTTGTGCACAGTGCGGCTTCCGCAAATTCCACTCCACGTCGGATGCTCTGCTCCGACTGGAAAATGCCGTCTGCGAGGCTTTCCTTCGTAGACAGTACTACACCACGGTATTTTCGATCTGGAGAAGGCCTATGATACCGCATGGCGATACGGTATCATGGAAACTCTCCACACAATGGAGGCGAGAGGAAGCCTCACAATCTTTATATCTGAATCTTTGCGAGATCGTCGATTCCGCGTACGGAGGAGGGGGGGGGGGGGTTTGCATCTCCGGCCCAATTGAGCAGCAAAATGAGATCCCGGAGGAAAGTGTCTTCAGTGTCACCCTCTTTACCCTTAGCATCACCTCGGTGCTGCCAGAAGTTCTCGCTTCGCTGTACGTGGACGACCTTTCGACCTGTTTTGGCGCGGCCCAGATGCCAACTCTGAAGCGTCGACTCCATAGGCATTGAACCGCATCTCTCGCTATGCCGAAGCGCACAGGTTTCGGTTTTCTTTGGCCAAGACTAAGGTGGTGCACTTCTGCCGCCATCCACGGCTTCACCCCGATCCAGATTTGCTTCTTAATGGGGTGCGCCTGGATGTGGTGGAATCGCACCGTTTCCTTGGTCTTGTATTCGACCGTCGCCTCACCTGGGAGGCTCATTCGCAGCCTTAGGGTCTCTTGTACCCGCGCCATGGATATTCTCCGTTCCGTGACGTTCAGCGCTTGGGGCGCTGATAGGGCTACTGCCCTACTTTTTTATCGATCCTTTGTTCGTTCGAAGCTCGACTACGGATGCGAGTTTTATGCATCCGCAGCCGAGCGTTTATTGCGGAAGGTGGATTCGATCCACCACACCGGCCTTCGCCTTGCGACCGGTGCCTTCCGCACCTTCCCCATTGAGAGCCTGTTGGTCGATGCTGGGGAGATGCCACTCGCTCTGCGCCGCGTGCAGTGCATCACCCGCCTGTACGCGCGAGCCCAGCGCCTCCCTCAGTCGCCAACAGCTCTCACTGCTTCCGCAGCTGATCTCGATGGTGCCTATGCTGCAGAGAGACGCCAGTCATACCCTAAGCCCTTTGGGTTTAGGGCCAGGAAACTCTTTCGAGAGCTAGATATAGCTATCGGGCCGGTGGCGCCCGTGGTTCTGCCCAGGACGCCACCCTGGAGGGTACCACATTTGGCTATTTGTCGCCACGCCTCTGCTCCCAAAGCTTGTACGGCGCCGGGAGTATTGCGTTCGACCTTTTTGGAGCACACATCGTGTCACGCTGGAACCGTGCCAGTGTATACGGATGGCTGCAAGTCCCAAGAGGGGGTCGGCTTCCAGGCCGTATCCCCTCTGTTTGAAGTCAGCGAAGCTCTACCAGGCGCTGCGTCTGTCTTTACGGCCGAGCTGGTGGCAATACACCACTCGGTACGGGAGATTACGCGACGTGCCCGTTTCGGAGACCGGATTGTGATCTATATCGACTCACAAAGCGCCCTGAGTGCTCTTGGGGCATTGGAATCTCCGCATCCCCTGGTTCGCGATATCCGTGACGCCACGGTTTTGGCGAGCCGGGTGGATGTCGAGATTATCTTCTGCTACGTTCCTGGACATGTAGGAATTGCGGGGAATGAGGGCGCCAAAGAGTCCGCGAGGACTCAATTTTGATAAGAATTTTGTTAATTATAGTTTTATTGAAATTTTTGAGTGGTGTCAATATACATTTATGGTCGTTATTGTATATGGAGTAGTTGTAGGAATTGCGGGTAATGAGGGCGCCAAAGAGTCCGCGAGGACTGGGCGACCGGACCAGCGTTTCGCTCTTCCTCACACCGACTACATGGCAGGAATACGGGCAGCTCTTCGGACTGCTTGGCAAAGAAGATGGGAGACGGTCGAAGGGAACTTACAGTTGCGTGCCATTGCGCCGCGACTGTTTCCATGGACCTATCCCCCAATGCCGCGACGGCTGCAGGTCGCTTTCTGTCGTCTGCGAATCGGACACACTCGGGTCACGCATCGCTATTTGATGGAGCGCTCGCCTGCGCCCTATTGCGACGACTGCGTCGTAATCCAGACTGTTCGCCCCATTCTTGTTGAATGTCCCAGTCTGGGTGATCTTCGCGCACGTTACCTGTCCCGGTACCGGGATGGGTGGGGTCGCTACCGCCTGTCCTTTGTACTCGGGACTAGTGTGTGCACATTGACTGGTGACTTGTTGACTTTTGGGGGGAGGCTGGCCTCCCTTTCATTTAACCAGGTTTAATTGTTGTTTTTGTTATTGTTTTGTTATTGTTATTTCTTTTTATTGTTGTTTCCTGTTCAGTTTTTTTAAAGTAGCCTTGAACTAGGCTGTTTGTTTACGGCGACTTATGCCTAAGTCGGCAGTCGCCAGATAGCCCCTTAAAAAAAAACCCCCAGCCTGCAAAACCTCAAGAGAGAGAGAATACCATCCATACCTTACACTAGACCCTATAAGTGGGCATGTGGGAATTGCAGGGAATGAACGCGGCGATGACGATTACCAGAGTTTATGAGGACTGGGTGATTTGACCAATGTTTTGCTCTTCCTCACACTGACTACATGGCAGGAATCCTTGCTCAAGAAGATGAGAGACGGCCAAGGGAAACTTCAAGTTTCGTGCGATTGCCCCGCAACTATTCCCATGGATCTGCCCCCCCCCCCCTCCTCCCGTAAGGACCCGGTAAAAATGCCCAAACGAGCCTCCCCCCCCCCTTTTGCGACTGCTTCACGTCGCTTCCTGTATTCTTCGAATTGAGCGCAATCGGGGGGCACACTTGATGGAATGCTCGCCCTGCACTTTATTGCGAAGCCTGCGTTTCCCCCCAAATTGTTCGGCCCATTTTTGTTGAATGTCCCAGTCTGAGTGATCTTCGCGTACGCGAGTTTCGCTACCGCTAGTCCCTTGCACTCGGGACTGGTTCGTGTACTATCTGACCTTTTTTTAAGGATGCTGGCCTCCCCAAATTTTATTCGACTCTCTTTGCTGTAGGCCGCATATTCGTGCGCCGGGAGGAAGTGAACCTCCCTGAGACGCCGGATGTCTCTTCCTTCCTGCTTTTGCGTGCCTTTTAAACTCAAAAGGATCAACCTTGACTAGGGAGATACCCTGTCCGGCCCCAGCTTGACATTACTTTGTCTTTTGTACCAATTCTCTCTCACCCTGCACTCCTTAAGGGGTGCGGCGATTTGCCTTCCTCGTCGCCGTGCTGACGGGACTCGGCGCCTCGTCCGGCCCCAGCTTAGCCTCTTCTCCTTTATTTCAGCACACCGAGCCTAAATAAGGACTGTGCGTAAAAACTATTAAACAAAAAAACAACAACAAAAACTAGGGGAGATGATGCATTACAGTAACCTATTCACATTGGTGCCATTCGGCGTGGACAAATGATGGGTGGCCCTGTGCCTTATATATCATAAATGGTTTGGCAGAAGGTTGGTATTTTTTATGCCATTGACGTGCCCCCCCCCCCCCCCCCGTTTTTTCTTGTTTTGCTATCTCGATCTTATTGAATTGACGCTTGTCAATGCCCACCCATTGGGCAATGAGGATAGACGAAGAAAATTGAGACCATCTAAACGTTATAAAACAAGGTCTGCTGACCCAAAAGTCACCTGCTCTCATTTATTCTGATTTATGACCTTACGACCTACAAAACTTTCAATAATTCCCGGACTAACCTTAGGAGGACCTTGATAATTCTATCATTTGAAATAGAATGTAAAACAACATAAGGGTTTCAAACTTCGTTAGAATCGGCAGAATAGTTATGATGTTATTGCCAAAACAAAATAATTCTCGGGCTAAACTTGGGAGGACTTTGGCAATTACATCATTCGAAAGAAAATGTAAAACAACATAAGGGTTTCAAATTTCGTTAGAATCGGACGAATAATTACAATGTTATTACATGGAGCATTCATTAATGGGTGGTACCTTTTTATTGACGTCGATGCTACTTTGTGGGAAAGCGGTTGACAATAATGATTATAGTGTATATCTTTACTGGAGTGTCATGCTGATCTTGATGGGTTTTTTTCATTGTTAATGTGAGGTGTTGAATGAATTTATCCCGTCTCAAAACAGGAAAACAGGGAAGAGGATTGAATTGATCACCTTATCGACGGCTACGCAAGGACCCGGTAAAAATGCCCAAACGAGCCCTGTCACCAAATCAACAGAGGTAATGTGAAGCTATTCGAGTCCATCCCTCGCCGTATCCCTTGGTTGGGGGAATTCGGGGAGATAGTTCGCCGCCTCACCTTCCTGAAGATGATAAGAGTTTTGCGTTTAATCGAAAATTTGCTTATATTGTCCTTGCTATTCTCGATCATGATTTTAACTGGATTAATGTTCGGCCTTCACAGGCCAACTCTTCTAATGAACTCCGTTGATCGGACGAAGTTTTCGCAAAATTTACAGCACTCCATATATCTGTAGATTTTATAGAGTGTGCAAGTGTAGGACATTGTATAAATGTAGTGTGAGCTCTGTCTGGTTTCTACTGGGAGCTGATGCAAATCTCGGTGTTTGTCAAGTCGATGCAATGTTAATACGAGGGGCGGTCAATAAGTTTTGCGAATCGGTAGGGCAAAACAGAGGAAGGGGATGCCTGTTTGTGGTGGTGTTAGGATAAGTTATGACAATTTAGGACCTGCAGCCGCACGCTCCTGCCTCGTCTATTTAAGAAGCAGTAGCTGATCGCAGATCGTCAGTTACAAATTTTTCAACAATGGAGAAGGTTGAGCACCGCGCAGTGATCAAATTTTTGGCCAAGGAAGGCAAGAATGCAAATGAGATTCATGAACGCATGGATCTCCGACACCGCCCCTTCCTATGCAACCATTGCTCGCTGGAATTTGGAGTTCCGCCATGGTCGGGAGTCCCTTAGAGATGACCCCCGTCAGACGTGACCAACGAGGACAATGTGGCCCGTGTGGAAAGGATGATCCTCGAAAATCGACGGGTGAAGGTCGAAGAAATCGAGCGAGAACTTGGAATATCACATGGAAGTGTTATTAACATCATTCACAACAATTTGGATATGACCAAGGTCTCTGCCTGTTGGGTCCCTAGAAACCTCACGTGCCATGATCGACTTCAACGTCATCAAAGTCCACAAGGCCAGAGTTGCACAAGCTGCCCTGCGCGAGTGCGGATTCGATGAGCTCAACCATCCCCTCTACAGTCCAGATCTGGCCCCTAGCGACTACTTTTTATTCCTCCAGCTCAAGGCTGCACTGCGTGGACGCCGGTTTGGGGACGATGAAGATGTCCAGCTCGCCGTCCAGGAGTGGATTGAACAGCAGTCGGGAATTCGAAGCCTCAGGGATAAGTGGTGCAAGTGCATTGAAGTCGAGGGTAGTTATATTGAAAAATAATAAAAGACTTTTCCTTATATCCGAATTGCAAAACTTATTGACCGCCCCTCGTATGGGTTTATTTTTGATGGTCACCGCATCCATATGATGAAAGTTTCATCTGTATTAGTGCGTGGTGGCTTGCCGTTTAAGGTACAGTTCTGAAACATAGATGAATGGACAACTTTGGAATGATGCGAAGATACCGTGGGTGCAATAAATATTGATACATGGTCAAATGTTTATTTACCATAGTTACACAAGAGCAAAGTAATCGAAAATTGAACATCTTAGGTATTTTGTACGTTAAATACAAATTGTTATATTGCAAAAATAGTAAAACATTACTATGATCACGGCAAAAATATCAAACGGACGTTTCAAAAAGTATCCGATACATCTATGAAAACCAGTTAGTATTTGGTGATATGACCTTTCGTTCCTAGTGCAGTTTCCAACCGTTTGGGATATTTACTTATGAGGTTCTTACAAATGCTTGTAGGTATCTTGGCATATTCTTTTTAAATCTGTTAGGTTTCTCGCGTCCCTTTTCTGAATATTTAGTTTTAATTCTCGCCACAGGTTCTCGATAGGATTTAGGGTTAGCGACTGACTTTGCCATCCCATAACCTTTATATTCTTCTGCTAAAACCACCCTGCATATCCTTGGCTGTATGTTTTGGATCGTTGTCCTGCTAAAATGTCCATCCTCTTGGCAACTTCAAGTCGTTTTCAGAATATAAGAGATTATCATCCAGAATCCTGCAATACATCTGAACATTCATTTTCCCTTCAATAATATGGAGTCTTCCAGGACCTGCAGAGAAGCAGCCCCATACCATTATGCTGCCTCCTCCAAACTTCACTGTTGGGATTGTATTTTTAGGATCATGTGCCGAGTTTCTCTGCCTGCAAACGTGACTAACACTATTCCGCCAAAATAACTCAATTCTCGTCTCGTCACACCATAGTACAGCGTCCCCAAAACTTGCAAGTTTCTCTAAATGTTCCTTGGCAAAATTCAGACGATTTCTGACATGAATTGGTTTCAACAAAGGTGTCTTTCTTGGTGTGAGAGAATGGAATCCCTAGTTCCTAAGAACTGTTCTAATTGTATTTTTGCATACATTTGTCCCATCTGCTTCCAAACCTTTCTGAAGTTCAGATCGAGTCACTCGAGGATTCTTCTTTACTTTACGGACCATATGTTTGGCCACATGGTTTGAAATTTTAGATGGATACCTGAACGTGGTACACTTGCAGTTGACTGATATGACGTGAACCCGGGAACAGGCGAATCGTGTCAACAATGGTGGAGATTAGTATTTTTAGCATAGATTAAATTTTTCTATAGCCCATACCACTTTTATTTAACTGAACAATTAGTTCTCTGCTCCTTTTTGGCAATTCTTTAGCCTCCGTCATTAGAATTAGTGTGTTGAATGACACTCGACAGGTCTGCTGTTTCACGTGGACGAAGTAGATTATTTTTCTAGAAAGTTCTACAGCATTCCTGTCACGTAAACCACTCTTGGAATGTTCGAGAACTATTTATTATCGCTTTAAAACTAATTTTGTGGGTGTGTTGGATACTTTTTGAGGCGATAATCAAACATTTTTGTCGATATAATATTAATGCTTTACTATTAGTGCATTCTAATACCGAATTTGTATTCAAAATACCTAAGATGTTCAATTTTCGATTACTTTACTATTGTGTAACTATGGTAAATAAACTATTGACCATGTATCGGATATTTATTGCACCCACTGTACCACTAAAGAAACGAGATACTTTTGATGTTGCGAGAGCGCATACCCGAGATGGTTTAGTCAAATTGCAGTGACCATTCTGATTAAGAAAGAAACAAAAGAAGCATTTGGAAGAAATGTTAATGGAGATCCGGAAGGAAGGGGGATTCGTTGGTACGGGTTTTACCACATCTGTAGGAAATGGGAGATATTAGAAACCTAAAGAATGAGTACCCCCATTGGCAGGGCTCTTGCTTGGAGTGGATAGCTCCCCTAGAGCAGATGCCCTCTGTGCTATGAAGATGGGAAGGGAAATTATAGCTGTGTTAGGATTGGCTAAGTACTGATGTGTGTAGGAGCGACCTATCCCCACGATGAATAGGTTTAGCGCTTCCGCCCAATAGATGATCAGTCCCTCACATACGCTGAAGATTTGTGTCATTGCTAGGATTGAATCCGGCACCTAGGCGCTAGAAATAGAGTGGCATAACCACTAGGCTTGTGAAAGTTCCCTCAAATACCGAGACTACTTGTTTTAGCTCCCTGGGAGCAGATGGCATCTCTCCTCCCACCGCCCGCTTAAGTGGGACTTCCTTCTATAATGCCGTCATGGGGGGGGGGACCAAGTTATAGTGGACTGAGGCTGTTGCATGCTGTGGGAATTTTATAGCCCCTCCACCCTATGCTAAAGGAAGCAAATGTGAATATGATTAACTTCGAGGATATAAACAATTCTTATCACCAGGGTATGGGACGTATAAGGTTTCTAGAGGTTATGAGAATTGTCAGATATTTAAAAACTGGTATGGCAAGCTTGAATAGATGATATCTTAAAAATGGTGGTAACTATTATGGAATAGGTGGTGGTTCCGTTGTAAGGCCCTTGAAAGGGATGCAAGTGTTTTAAGCTTGTAAGAAGAATGGACGGAAATAGACTTGTGAAGTGAAGATGCGAGAGGGATTGGAAGACCAACTGCGTAAAAGGTGGGCTGATTATGCAAGTGTTTGAAGGATGAAGTGGATGATGGTAGGTGCAAACCCGGACGCTAAGACTACAGCACATACCCAATCACTATATAGGTCATTGGGCGTAGATAAAATGATGGGCGGCTTTGTGTTTAATAAGGCCTAAAGGTGGTGGTAGAGGCCGGTAGTTTTAGTAGCGTTGAGTCGTGCCGATTCCACGTAGTGGTAACCTGGTTGATGAAGTTCTTAATAATTGTATTATTTTTATGGATATTCCATTCATCTCAGGTTTTGACACCAGTGGAACCGACTGTAGTGAGCGAACGGACCCCAACTAAGGAGCCGGAGGCGGATTCTCCCACCAAAGGGCCCAGGAAGGATGCTACACCTTCCGGAACGCCAGGTTCAAAGTTCCCCAGAAGGGTGCCTCTCATTACCTTGTCAAGCCCGAAGAGTAAAACCTGAAGGCATAACAACGCCCTTGGATCTTTTGAGTCCAAGTAAAAAGCAATGGTTCATATTATCTTATATCAAGGGTGACTTCATCCCTCGATGTAGCCAAGTTTTACCTGTAAACCTTGAGCGTAAGATCGGAAATTATGGTATCACATTCATCTCACGCCTCGCCAAAAGTTAGCATAGACCAACGTACACTTTTGTGTACCTTTTGTCTACTTAGTTTATTGCACACAAGGCCTAGTTCTCTCGACTTGAGGCAACTATCAGGCTATAAAAATAACCATCCTTCAAAGGACACAAAAATACGCAAAATGTTAATAAAAAATAATTTTTAGTCAATTAAACTTAAAAAAAAAATGTAGCTTTTTTTGTTATTGCCTTCTGAGGAAATTAATGTAGAATTGAGCATAAGTTAGTTTACTTTGTATACACATTGTCATGGGAAATGAAGTACACATGTCTTTATATTAAAATTATCAACGAAGTAGGTTCTTAGTAGCAGAAAAATGAATTATTGTGCTGACTTTGAAGTGTAAAAAGTAGATGAACATCAGTTACTCAGAGAACGTGAAATTAAGTCAAGATTCTAAAGTTTATGTGGAAAAACGCCCCATCGAGTAGGGGATAAACTTAACAAATTAGAACCTTCGTAAATAAATGCAAACCCGACCTTACAAGACCAATAGGGGCCAGCCCCTTTTAACAGTTACATAAATTGTGTAGTCATTAACCTATTTGCTGTTAATCATCCTTTGGTAACTCCTTTTACAAGGTAAATCACCAGTTTTATAGAGGATAAAGTTCTCATAATCTACCCGCTAAGGTAAAAATAACATTGACATAGGAAGCAAATAAAAATTCAGCAATTATGGCAGATACAGATTCATTACAAACTATCCTTTGTATCTTGTTCTGAAAGTATTCGCTAAAAGCTGCTCAAATGCAGGGTTGGAGGTGATAAAACCATCTCTGGTAGATAAGACTAGGTTAACAATAAAAGCAAGATCATTATAAGTATAAAAACATTTTGTAGATGCACAAATTTTAAAAATCTTAAAAAAACTAACCATTAAAGTGAGATTAGTGCAGGACGCGTCATTTTCTTAAACACGTGATATTCGGAAATTCATTACTCAAATGCCTTTCTCGAATTCTACCCATAAAATAGGTTGGAACGAGCGGGTGTCGACCGAAATAAAAAAAACAAACCCTAAATACGATTAATTGCACCTGAGAAGCAAACTTACATGAACACACGAAAGAGACGTATTATGCGGCAAATTCTACATGGTATCTTAGTGGCAGCCTACCAAATCTTGAACTGGGGCCATGCCGGTTCTAGTACATCACTTGTAAATTTTCTTACGAAGAGTCTTGGCTCCTGAAGAAAACAAACCTAAAGGACCCAAACGTTCATTATGGTTATAAAAATCTACTTCCACCAGAAATTCTGGTTTAGGCAAGACTCGCTCCACCAGGTGAGCTAATCATGCTGAGGTAGTGGTGTGAACTCCTCTTTAGAAGGGAGTCTACCTGCACCTGCGCCAATAGGAGGGGCTCGTTGAAGATGGTCGAGAGAGAAGTGAGTAGCTCTGTGAAATTATTCTCGAGTGACATCTGGTACTCGTACTGGTCGTTGCTGATCAAGGTGCCGTTGAGGTCTAGCGCTTGTTTCGACGTCATCATGAAATTCCTGCAATTTAAAGGATTCTTGTTCTTCCGATTCGTACTCTCCAATTTTTCCTAGAGGCTTGAAAAGTCGGCCCCACCAATATATAATGATTCTTATTCCGTCTTTTATCACCCACATCTGGATAGACACGATCAAGAGGAAGGTAAGCCCCTGAAAATGTGCCTTTCCGTTCTCTTTTAACTTTCAATCAAACTATAACGATAATCATTTGAACGAGGTTCGCTTCATTCGAGACTAAAGAAAACGATCGCGTGTGAATATGAAAGCCGCAGAGCAAACAGCAGCTTTCTATTCAGAGTGCTCTCTCAAGGGGAATTCTAATTCGTGCCCGTGCTTTTTCTATGAAGTCAGTTCTGGAAGTTTCTAATGCGCCATCCTGATCTCAGAATTTAGGTTGACAACTTTTCCCCTCCCTGATAGGCGGTTTTTTTTTAAAGAAAGTTTAACACCATCTTCCACCCATTATTGGGTCTATCCAGGCGTGGAAAATATAGTCGGAGATTAAAAAGACAACCCGAGAGAGAACACTAGTTTCTTTTGGGGTCGGGAGGTGTGAAACTCCAGGTTTCAGTTGTAGCAGGGTCATTACCGTTACACCACCCACCCCGTTGCGGGGAAGGATAAAGCTTGCGAACGTACTCCTAAGTGAGGCGTTAAAAAATTAACCACTGAACGAAGCCACGCTTTGTATCATTAAAGAAATACCATAACAAAATACTGGATACAGTATGAATGATAACTCTTCAACAAGGATGCTGAAAATATCAACATGATGAACTGGTCTCCGCAGAGCCCTTTTAAAAACCCGAGAGAGAAACATGAAAGATACTCGGAGTGAAGGTCTGGCAAAGAAAGGAATAAAATCACGCCCAAACAATGCGACGAATTGAGAAGTTCTGCGGCCGAAGCAAGTCCTTCAGAACAAGGGCCTGCATTAGTAATTATTAATAGTTTCACTTGTCTATAAAATAATTAAGTTGTTTTCTTGCAATGGCTGCATTTATATTTATCGTTCTCAAGTTATGGATGCACCCTTTCTTCAAATACACATTACTTTCCTCAACATTTTTTAGCCACTGTTTTATGAGATGAAACTTTTGACACTATCAGGGACAAATTTCAAAGAATAATCTACAAATTTAATCGAAATTAAACTAGTATTATCAAGAAAATGTAAAATTGGGAATTTTTATATCTAGTTTGGGATGGTACTGTATATGCCCATCTATGTTTTAGGTACTAGACGTAAATTCAAACATTACAGTGTGTGAAGTAAATTGATGCTAACTAAAGATTTATCTTTTTTGGTATAAAAGCCGAGGTATGAAATTCAGACATACTCCTGTCTACGATCGTGAGCGGACATTTAAAGTTATATCCCGCTACTAAAGCAATGCTTCAGTTTTTTATGTGCAACATATTACACTAATCAAACTAAATACAAAAATGTTTTTATACTAAAAATAATTTTCCCTCCACCAATTGTAATAAATCTCATCACTTTTATACTTCAGAGTTAGACATTTTTGAAACAAATCACTCACACTTGAAGTATTACTCTACTGCATTTTAGGGGATGCAAAAGGCAAAAATGAATACACCTGAACCTAGTCAACAAAGGAGCGGGGCTGACGGACAAATGCGACCTCTCTGACCAAGTATTTGGAGTTGTAGAGGTTGACTATTACTATTTTTTTTACTTCTCTACCCACTAGGTTTTCTACTCTATTTTTTCCACAGGCCTCGAGATCGAACCATTAAGGAAGATGCAAACTTGCCTGTAGACCTCCTTGAGCCGAGCCACTTGGTTAACGGGATAGACGTCAGAAAGACTATCGTCCAAGAAGGTGGACGCGTAGGCGAGGGGTCCGGCATTCACTTGCACACTGATGCTTCCCTGAAACAAAAAAAAAACAACAAAACATGTTACCAGCAAAATTATTTTCTTAAGGCGACTGTCTGCAGGGACATGGTCGCCGAAAAATAATTTTAACCTATATATAAGCTATGGTGCTCTTAAAAACTAACCAACTTAAACAAAAAAGGAGGAAAAAAGGCGGGCTCAGGTGGTAGGGGGAAGACCGCTCGCTCAGTGGTGTGAGTGTGCACCCAGCAACCAAAGACTAGATTGTAAGAGGCTGGTCTCTTCCAAAAATGAAAACAACACAATGTTCAAAACCGCTCCTACTATAATGGAGAAGCGGTAGCCACTGCGCACGCCCCGGGTAGGTGACGTGAGAGAAGATCCCCCTGTCTGGGATATTTGACAAGAGTGTGGCGGACAGTCTGGAAGACCACGGAGTCGGCGCAGTAAGGTCGAGAGGAATGCTCCATCAGATAGCGCTGCCTAGCGCGGGTATGTTCGATTCGGAGGGGGCGGGATTCCAATGCCAAGGCACTTTGTGAGTCGCTATAGAATACAATCAGGTCTCCGAACCGGGCACGACTAGGGGTCGCAAATTACCGACGATATTTTTATCGATAAAATCGTCAGATTTTTTTTGATTACCGGTAAATTCCCGATAAATTTCTAGTTAAATTAACTGCATTAGAAATTTTTAAAATCATGTGTATAGAACTTTTTAATGAGATGCTTTGCCATTATGAGTTTTAAGAACCAATAAAAGTGTTTTATCTTTATTTAGAACATATACGAGGGGCGGTCGATAAGTTTTGCAATTCGGATATGAGGAAAAGTCTTTTATTATTTTTCAATATAAATACCCTCGACTTCAATGCACTTGTCCCTGAGGCTTCGAATTCCCGACTGCTGTTCAATCCACTCCTGGACGGCGAGCTGGACATCTTCATCGTTCCTAAACCGGCGTCTACGCAGTGCAACCTTGAGCTGGCGGAATAAAAAGTCGCTAAGGGCCAGATCTGGACTGTAGGGGGGGATGGTTGAGCTCCTCGAATCCGCACTCGCGCAGGGCAGCTTGTGCAACTGTCCTTGTGAACTTTGACGACGTTGAAGTCGATCATGGGGCGTGAGGTTTCTAGGGACCCAACGGGCAGAGACCTTGGTCATGGGCAAATTGTCGTGGATGATGTTCTCGCTCGATTTCTTCGACCTTCACCCGTCGATTTTCGAGGATCACCCTCTCCACACGGGCCACATTGTCCTCGTTGGTCACGTCTGACGGGGGTCATCTTCAAGGGACTCACGACCATGGCGGAACTCCCTATTCCAGCGAGCAATGGTTGCATAGGAAGGGGCGGTGTCGGTGTACACTGCAGCCATGCGTTCATGTATCTCTTTTGCATTCTTGCCTTCCTTGGTCAGAAATTTGATCACTGCGCGGTGCTCAGCCTTCTCCATTGTTGAAAAAATTGTGACTAACGATCTGCGATCAGCTTCTGCTTCTTAAATAGACGAGGCAGGACCTGGCTTGTCATAACTTGTCCTAACACCCCCACAAACAACCATCCCCCTTCCTCTGTTTTGCCCTACCGATTTGCAAAACTTATTGACCGCCCCTCGTAGCATAAAACAGTAATATTCTCCTCATTTAAAAAAAAAATATATTTCGAAAACAACACATTATTTATTTTGGGTTTTCATTCTTGTTAAAAAAAATATATAGGAAGCATAACTTTTCAAAAACATAAGACGTTAATTTTATCCTTATCTAAAAAGCAAAATTTGAAAAACTTAAAGACAAAAATTTAAATGACATCTTTTAAAAATATGAATATGGCAGCGATGCTTAGTTTTGCTTCTTAAAGAAGTACCATTTCAAGAAACATAAGGCATTAATAGTAGCAAGAGACTGGATCGAATCTTTGTTATGCAAAATCCTGGTGAAGAAAATGCTCGAAAATACGTGGCGGTATTAATATTTAGGGCTAGCTTATTTAGAATCAACCAGTAGCGTTTTAGAAGGTAATTATTACTATCAATACATAGTACATTGAGTACGAAATATATTACCAGTGATTTACTACGTCAATCCATACATAGCACTCGTATTCTCAAGGAACAGCACAGCGCACACAGCAGAACCAAACATCGTCCTAATTAGTCTTTTAAACTAAAACGTTTTATATCACAACTCACAATTAGTTTCTTGCGTAAATACGAAAGAAAATTGTTTATTGAGCATAAACTTAAATAATCATAAAGTTACATTAAATTACCGATAAAAAGGTATTGGTAAATACGCGGTAATTGAGACCAGCTCAGCCGTGACGACAGACGGAGGGCTTGGTAGAGCCCGGTTGGCTTTAAACAGAGGAGATACGGCGTGGAAACCGATCTCTTATTCGGAGCCATCTATGTACAGTGGCACGATTCTAGCAAGACACAAAGTGTGGTCAAACAGGTCGAATGCAACACTCCAGGCGCTATAGAAACTGAGCAGAGGCATGGTGACAAATAGTAAAAGATGGTACCATACAGGGTGGCATCCTGGACAACCAAAAGTGATACCGACCCGAGGGTTACACCTAGCTCCGACTCGCAGTTTCCTAGCATAACCCAAAGGGCTCAGGGTATGACTAGTGTCTGGGCGGATATACACCATCAAGATCGAAAGAGGAACCAATGAGAGTCGTTGGCAACTGAAGGAGACAGAGTTCGCGCATACAAGCCAGAGGAAGTGGCATCGACAAGCATGCTCTCAATAGGTGATGTGCGGAAGGCAACAATCGCCAGACGGAGCACGTTGTGGTGGATTGAGTCCACCTTCCGCAATACACTAGGCTGCGAATGCATAAAAGTCGCATCCGTAGTCAAGCTTCGAACGTTCATGGGCATAGTCGCCGTAATTAAAATTTAGGCCTAATGCTAGGATAAACTAAAATTACCAAAACCAAACTAAGGGAGGGGAGCAAAAAGGACACACGCTCCTTCTTGCCACTGGAGGCAAGCCTCCTCCAAAAGGTCAGATAGTCCACAAGTCTGTGTGAAGTAATTAGTCCCGAGTACAAGAGGTATGGCAACGAAGGTTTAAGTTCCCCTCGACCGTCTCCCATCATCCGCCATGTATTCAGTTTGAGGAAGAGCGAACGCAGGTCTGGTCGCCCAGATCTCGCGAACTCTTTGGCGCACACATTCCCCACAATTCCGACATGTCCAGGAACCCAGCATGTCGGAATAGACTACACCTGATGCAATATGCTAACCCCCTCACCGTAGGAGCCCGTCCTAAGAGTCCAAGAAAGTCGATATCCTAAGAATCAGAAACTCCAATAAAGCCCCCAAACTCAGACC
The DNA here is from genome assembly GCA_963969495.1 of Ceratothoa steindachneri. Classification (NCBI taxonomy): domain Eukaryota; kingdom Metazoa; phylum Arthropoda; class Malacostraca; order Isopoda; family Cymothoidae; genus Ceratothoa; species Ceratothoa steindachneri. The sequence goes on from OZ018325.1 coordinate 32,090,443, forward strand.
TAAATGCTTAAGGTTCCCCCCATAGCGGGAAATAAAAGGGGGATGGATACCAAAATAGTAGTCGTATGACTTAGACTCAAACTCTGTAAAACATTTTTACTATACTCTAATTAAAGACATGAGACATACCAATGCAGCATAGGCCATATTTTTTTTTATTCAGATTTCCTGGATGACAACCACCAGTCATCACCAGAGCAATGTGGAAGAGTCAAAAATAGATGATTGACATCACCTAGGGATTCAGTTTTGAAACTCCTATTCTACGTATATTTCTTGGTTTCTCAAGGCGCATTCGTTTTTTTTTTTCATAGCATTAAGGCTCGACTCTAATACAGTCCTCTCCATTTGGCTCACCCTTTCATCCCAAGACACACGCGGTATAGGTACGAAATGGAGGCGAAAACTTCCAACCCTGACCTGTAACTTGAGCTGCAACTTCTTGACATCAGTCGGTTTCTTCGCTATGATCTCCTTGAGCTCTTTGACGCGACTCTCCATCTCGTCGATGGCCACCTCGATTGGAGACATTTCATTGATCTGGAAACGGGACCAGAACGATGGCAGAGAAATGTTCCGCATGGTTTTCAGTTCCTACCATTGCTGTCAATAATTGGATTTCTCATTTTATTAAAAAAAAGTAAAAATTGACGGGAACATCTGCACCCTAAAATTATAGAAAGGAGGTCATGGAGAAAGTAAAAAAGCTCAGCTGAAAATGTGTTGAAAGTACATTTAAGCCGAGAAGGAACTACCACTAGAACTAGGTTGCGCATTCGGCCTTCGCTCATGGACGAAATCCTCCCAACTATACCAACCAACGATCGTGGAACCATTCGTGAACCAAGGGGGGAAGGCACTTGTTCGGGGGTATATGGATATGAGTACCCTATCGGTAGGGCTATGAAGGCGGGAAGAGTTAGGATAGCGGCGTTGTGATTTGCTATGTGTGTGTGTTTTGGGGGGTGTTTTATAATTGTCGGGGGTTGAGAGCCGATTGACGCAAATGCGTTCTTCCACTCAGGCAAGCGTGATGAACTGTGTGGGAGCTACTAGCCGCACGGGGGTGGACCCAGTGAATCCGCCAATAGGCGGCCGGTTCACGACAAAGCTGAATATTTGTGTCTGCGCTCAATGGGATCGTACACGGCACCTCGACGGTAGAAATCCAAAGCCGTAGCCACTAAGCTAGCGAGAGCTCCGCCCGAGTAAACGAAACACAAGGCTACTTGAGACCTTAAGAACCGGGAGGGCGCTCATTCCTCTCGGTTGAACTTACCAATGTTTCCTAATCGAGGAAAGTCACCAACTAATAAGTGACAACCAACGTGGCAAACACCACGATAAAATTTTGAGGGAGGTACGTAAGGAAAATGGTGAGGTTAGAGGAGAGGAAAATCCGTGGAGGGCTCTCCTACAAGCCTCATGATGTCACCTGCGAGGTGAAATGATAGATAAGAAAAAGAAGATGGGAAGAGTAGAAGAAAAGGTGGACAGAATGAAGACATGTTAAAACGCTCCATCCCAACCGGAGCCATAAGGGAGGGGTGAACCAGCCCTCCCAGACCCGACCACGCACGAAAGCAGGTTGGTGAGACTAGCCTGCAATATTACCTACCGACAAGAAAATAGAAAAGCCGCTTGTAAAACAGTGGTGAAGGGTAAAAATGGAAATGTCTAGAAGGAAACCCCATGTAATCTGCTCTAGCTTGAAACTACATAAGGCAATGGGGCCAGGAGGGCGTATCGCTCCTTCAGGTGCCAGGTGTAAGAGAGAAAGCATGAGGTGTCGACAGATGAAGGCAAAAATTGTGTCAAGAGAAAGAACGGGAATATTGAAAAAGTTAATGACAAAAGCTGAAATAGCAAACATCGCCAACCTTGACTAAATACAGTGATGGCACTGTTTGTACATAGCGCACAGATATTCAGAAGTAAGAAAAGGAACTATAAAGAGAATACAGACAGCAATTGTCAGAAGATAATTCACTCTTCCACAGCACTTCTTCCTCCAAGCAGAATAAATAATTAGCTTGTTGATCCATCTATAGTCTATGTTTTTATCCTTTGTCGAGTTCTCAATAGTTTATTTTTATATCCTTTTACACCCCTTGATAGTTTGAAATTCCCGTACTTCCATCTTATTAATCTTAATTTCATAGCTATATTTTTGTATATTCTCCAGATGTCTATATTTTTATTGAGAACACTCATGCAAATTACCCGTCCTTGAATTTGGCTGTGGGCTAGTCCGTTTGGGCTTCGCAGCATATATTTTCGGCACTATTCATTCATTCATAAATAATTAGCATTCAATTGGATACCTCAGTGGCGGTGACTAGAATCCTTTTCTTGACGTAGGGAAAAAGATAAGCAGTCGTGACGAGCACCCGGCGCTTCCACTGGTCCTCTAGCTTGCCGTGGGCCTTCCCCTCAAGGGTAAAGGGTGTCTCGAACACAAATCTGTTGATGTTGTGGTTTCGCTCAAACTCACTCTGGCGGATGGGTCGCTCTGCCTCGGAGAAGTGTGGCTGCACGTGAGTCACTTGGATGTATGCGAAGCGAGAGTCAAGTTCATCGGGATCCACCTGTTGTTACGTCAGGATAATAGAGTTTTGAATTTAAACATTATATATATATATATATATATAATTAATGCTGAATATCTTTGACAACAGATTGAGAGGGGAGGATACGAGAAACGCCCGAAGTTGGTATTATATCCTCCATTGCTATCTCACTCATCTAGAGCTTCTTTAGAATAACAAGAAATTTCTATGGATAATAAGAGAGATCGATTGTTAGTCACCCTCCTACCTTGCAAGGAGTGGTAGAAAGGCGACCTTCGATCGCTCCCATCATCACTGTTCCTTCACCTCTTTCATTAATGAAGTTCATACAACTTCTTTAATATATAATGGGAGAACGTCTAATCACTGTTCACTTGTATTCTTTCATTCATTAATGTGTATATTGTAGCATTCATGCCATTGTCTGCATTTTTTGTACTGAGATGTTTTCTTTGCTATGCTACTAGTTTAGGTTTAGCATTTGTGATGTTTGTAGTGTCTGAAAATGTTGCGTTTGTTTATTTGTGTCTAATTATTATGACACTTTCCTTGCTTAATGTACAAGCGCTTTTGCTTTAATTTTTTTTTAATGGCACCCCACTTTCTTCATTTTTTTTACACTTTTTCACTTGATTAAACATTACATTCATATATTTGCAATTAACTACTTATAATTTACTAATGCATAGCACACTCACTTCGTACTTTTGTCTAATTGCTTGTTCAGTCTATTAGATTTTGTAACTTGACTTTTCTCATGTATATAAATGGATCTTTTTCTCTATTCTTAGCTGAATTCTTCCACTAAGGAATTGGGAGTTGAAAGGGGAAGAGTGACAGGGAGTAGAAAGGGTGGATGGAAGGACGAAGGACGGATGAAAGAGAATGGTACAGAAAGACGAGGCACTGAGTCACGTCAGCACGGCGGCCAGGAAAACACATCGCCGTGTCCGTTACGGTCGATGCCACATTAAGCGTAATCGATGCCGAGCTGGCCTCCAGCACAAACTGCAAGGTAAAAGCTGACACGGAGGCGATTCCTCTCTTTAATTAAGCACAAAATTCTCGTCCCAATTCAACCATCACAGGAAAGAATCATTCTACAACAACAGTTTGAGCGGGTCTACACTGACATCTGTGACGGCGAGTATACGAGTTCCAGGCAACAGGTAAACCCTGAGTTGAGGCAAAAGATGAGGGGGCAAATGGGATCGTGCAATCCACACTCTCAACGTAGAGAACTGAAAACCTTTCTAAAAAAACACCAGAATGTTAAAGGAGCAGATAGAGGCGAAGGCTAACTCGACAAGTGCACACACCGACACGTGCGATAGCCTTCTGCAGGAAAAAACCCCAGAGCTATTGCGAGAGGTTTGGGAGAGATATTTTTAGAATCTACGAGGAAGGGAAATTTGTTTTTTTTAATTAAGGGGCTATCTGGCGACTGCCGACTTAGGCATTAGTCGCCGTAAACAAACAGCCTAGTTCTAGGCTACTTTAAAAATTAAACAGGAAACAATAAAAAGAGATAACAATAACAATAAAAAAGCAATAACAAAAACAATAACAAAAACAACAACAACAATTAAACTGGGTTAAATGAAAGGGAGAAGGCCAGCCTCCCCCCAAAAGTCAATAAGTCCACTAGTCATGGTGCACGCACTCGTCCCGAGTACAAGGGACAGGCGGTAGCGACCCCGCCCATCCGGTACCGGGACAGGTATCGTGCGCGAAGATCACCCAGACTGGGACATTCGACAAGAATGTGCCGAACAGTCTGGGGGACGACGCAGTCGTTGCAATAGGGCGCAGGTGAGCGCTCCATCAAGTAGCGATGCGTCACACGAGTGTGTCCGATTCGAAGACGACAGAAAGCAACCTGAAGCCACCGCGGCCTTGGGGGATAGGTCCATGGGAACAGTCGCGGCGCAATGGCACGCAACTTTAAGTTCCCTTCGACCGTCTCCCATCTTCTTTGCCAAGCAGTCCGAAGAGCTGCCCGTATTCCTGCCATGTAGTCAGTGTGAGGAAGAGCGAAACGCTGGTCCGGTCGCAGAGTCCTCGCGGACTCTTTGGCGCCCTCATCGGCGCGCTCATTCCACGCAATTCCTACATGTCCAGGAACCCAGCAGAAGATAATCTCGACATCTGCCCGGCTCGCCAAAACCGTGGCGTCACGGATATCGCGAACCAGGGGATGCGGAGATTCCAATGCCCCGAGAGCACTCAGGGCGCTTTGTGAGTCGCTATAGATCACGATCCGGTCTCCGAACCGGGCACGTCGCGTAATCTCCCGTACCGAGTGGTGTATTGCCACCAGCTCGGCCGTGAAGACAGACGCAGCGCCTGGTAGAGCCCCACTGACTTCAAACAGAGGGGATACGGCGTGGAAGCCGACCCCCTCTTGGGACTTGGAGCCATCCGTATACACTGGCACGGTACCAGCGTGACACGATGTGTGCTCCAAAAAGGTCGAACGCAATACTCCCGGCGCAGTACAAGCTTTGGGAGCAGAGGCGTGGCGACAAATAGCCAAATGTGGTACCATCCAGGGTGGCGTCCTGGGCAGAACCAGGGGCGCCACCGGCCCGAGAGCTATATCTACTTCTCGAAGGAGTTTCCTGGCCCTAAACCCAAAGGGCTTAGGGTATGACTGGCGTCTCTCGGCGGCATAGGCACCATCGAGATCAGCTGCGGATGCAGTGAGAGCTGTTGGCGACTGAGGGAGGCGCCGGGCTCGCGCGTACAGGCGAGTGATGCACTGCACGCGGCGCAGAGCGAGTGGCATCTCCTCAGCATCGACCAACAGGCTCTCAATGGGGGAAGTGCGGAAGGCACCGGTCGAAAGGCGAAGGCCGGTGTGGTGGATCGAATCCACCTTCCGCAATAAACGCTCGGCTGCGGATGCATAAAACTCGCATCCGTAGTCGAGCTTCGAGCGAACAAAGGATCGATAAAAAAAGTAAGGCGGTAGCCCTATCAGCGCCCCAAGCGCTGAACGTCACGGAACGGAGAATGTCCATGGCGCGGGTACAAGAGACCCTAAGGCTGCGAATATGAGCCTCCCAGGTGAGGCATCGGTCGAATACAAGACCAAGGAAACGATGCGACTCAACCACATCCAGGCGCACCCCATTAAGAAACAAATCTGGGTCGGGGTGAAGCCGTGGATGGCGGCAGAAGTGCACCACCTTAGTCTTGGCCAAAGAAAACCGAAACCTGTGCGCTTCGGCATAGCGAGAGACGCGGTTCAATGCCTGTTGGAGTCGACGCTCCAGAGTTGGCATCTGGGCCGCGCCAAAAGAGATCGAAAGGTCGTCCACGTAGAGCGTAGCGAGAACATCTTCCGGCAGCACCGAGGTGATGCCGTTGATGCTCAGGGCAAAGAGTGTGACACTGAGGACACTTCCCTGCAGGACACCCTCCTCCTGCTCCTTTGGGCCGGAGAGGGCTCCCCCCACCCGTACGCGGAATCGACGATCTCGCAAAAATTCAGATATAAAAATTGGGAGGCGTCCCCTCGCCCCCATCGTGTGGAGAGTCTCCATGATACCGTATCGCCATGCGGTATCATAGGCCTTCTCCAGATCAAAAAAACACCGTGGCGTAGTGCTGTCTACGAAGGAAAGCCTCGCAGACAGCACTTTCCAGTCGGAGCAGAGCATCCGACGTGGAGTGGAACTTGCGGAAGACGCACTGTGCAGAAGACAGATGGCCTCCGCTGTCCAGGAAATAGGCTAATCTAACATTTACCAATTTCTCCATCAACTTGCACACGCAAGAGGTTAGAGAGATTGGGCGGAAACCAGTCGGAGTAGAGTGATCTCTCCCCGGCTTGCGAAAGGCGAGCACAGTAGCGATTCGCCAGGAGTCTGGGAGAAGACCTTCCACCCAGATCCTGTTGAACAAATCTAACAGAAAGGCCATGCCTCGCTCACCCAGGTGTCGAAGCATGGCGTACGGGACATCGTCCGGACCATGGGCGGTGTCCGCGCACGAAGCGAGAGCGGAACGCAACTCACTCACAGTAAACTTGTCGTAGAAGGGTTCTCCGCCTCTGGAGGTAAAGTCCAGCCGGCGGCCTTCCGCGACATCACGACGTGCATTGAATGCTGGCGGAGCAGCATCACGGCTAGAGAATGCGGAAAAAGCGGTCGCTAAGGATTCCGCCACGGACGCGGGGTCCGAGATTGCGGTCCCATTCTCCTGGAGAACGGGAGGGGGGTCCTGCGAGAACTTGCCCCGAATCCTTTTGACTCGCTTCCACACCTCAGCTAAAGGTGTCTTCCCGTTAAGTGAAGACACGTATGCCCGCCAAGAAGAGCGGCGGGCGTGCTTCGAAATATACCGGAACCTAGCCCTAGCCCGACGAAATTCAGCGACAGTGAAATCGTTCGGGCGGCGCTTATAGCGCATGTAGGCATAACGCTTCTGTTTGAGGGCCGTCTCACACTCGGCCGACCACCATGGGAGTGGTCGGCGTGCAAAACGGCCAGACGTCCTAGGAATAGTAGTCAGGCCCACGGCGATGAGGTTGCCGGAGAAGAACTCAACGGCCTCATCTACCGACCTAAACTCCTCGACTGAGATAGAGAATTCAGTCATTTCCTGAAATGCAGGCCACCGCGCCCGCGCCAAGCACCACCGAGGTGGTCTCTCAGGCGGCAGTTGCCCTGAAAATGATATTTGAATGGGAAAGTGATCACTACCATGGAGGTCATCGACCACCCCCCAATCAAAATCAGGCTGTGCATCCGAAGAGCACAAAGATAGGTCAAGGCAAGAAAATGAAGCGGTTCTCGGACAGTGATGCGTAAACTCATCCACGTTTAGGACACCCATCTCAAGCTCTTCGATCAGATCGGCAAGGACTTGTCCCCTGGGATTTATGGAGTAATCTCCCCAGAGAGGATGCCTGCCGTTCAGATCTCCAAGCAAGAGATAGGGCCTCGGCAACCGTGCCACGACGCGGCGGAAGTCCCCCGCGTCGAAGTCAGCTGACGGTGGAATGTACGCAGAAATGATAGTATACCTCCTATCCAGGTGCAGCTGCACAGCCACTGCCTGAAAGGAGGTATCTAAAGAGAAAGGAAGAACGGAGACATCATGCCGGGTGTAAACCGCGCATCCCCCAGCCACTCCATCCCGCGGTGGTGGGGTCGCAAGACCCTTATACCCCGGGAGGGCAGGCAGGGGGCACGCGCCTAGCATGGTCTCCTGCAAAAAAATAGCTAACGGGGAACGGGACGAGGCGAGCCTCCGCAGCTCCTCCCAGTTGGCCCGGAGTCCACGGCAATTCCATTGAAGGAATATGCCCTCCAGGCCTAGCTCGGAGGAGACGCGGGGGCCCTCCTCGTATTCAAGACCCTCACGGGAATGGCCGTACGCTTCCCGGGGGCAGAACCCCGGGCACTGTTGGCCGGACAAAGCGCTGTTGCCTTCGAGGACTTATTGGGGGAGGTTGGGCTCGCCATGCAAGTCTTTTCCTCCCTCCGCCTCGAAACCTTAGGCGGGCGCTGCGGCTTCGGAGGCGGGGGGGCCTCTTTTCGAGGAACCACCGTCTCCGAGCCACTCGCTCCACCTCGGGGCGTGGGCGAAGGAGCCGAAGCTCCTTTGTTGCTGTCCTCCTTTCGGGGGACAGCTTTAGGAACCCCTGAGGATGGCCTAGCGACCATCTTCAGGGGTGTTGCCTCCTGTGAGTCTAACGACTCGGTGGAGGCGCGTGGCCGTTTCGCCTTGCAGGAAACGGTCACGCTGGGGGAAGAGGGGGGAGCCCTGGTTTTAGCCGGGGCTGGGTATGAACCCTTTTTGCCGCCAGCTTTACCAGGGGAGCGCCCGGGTTGGGTAGAGCCCGCAGAAGGGCTCCGAATGGGCGCGGAAACAACCGTGCTCGTTGGCCTGGATGGGCCAGGAGCAGAGGGTGCCTTTCGAACTACTGAGGCATATGACGTCCCAGGCAGAGCTGGGCGCGCCAGGACCAAGTCCTTAGCCTCGCGGAATGAGAGTCTATCCTGGGCCTGAACGGCCAGGATTTCTTTCTCCAGGAGATATGCACCACATTGCTTCGAAGAAGCAGGGTGCGGCTCTCCGCAATTGACACACTTGGCCAAACACGATTTGGACTTATCGTGTGCGACCTTGGAGCAATTTACACAGACTTCGGGTGACCCCGACTTTGCACGTCTACATGAGCGATTCGTATGGCCGAAGCGGTGACAGTAATAGCACCGCCGCGGCAGTGGCACGAATGCCTTCACGCGGTAGCGGTACCAACCGGCACGCACCGACTCAGGGAGCTTGTCACTGTCGAACGTGACGAAGAGTGTAGGGGTGGGTCTCGAAGCCCCTCCCTGTTTTCTCATCACACGTTCGACCTTGACCGCCCCATGGTCGGCCAGCTCTAGGGTGATGTCCTCAATGGAGTAGTCAACGAGTTCCCTCGCATAAACTACTCCTTTCACAAAGTTCATGGTAGAGTGCGGCGTCACACTCACCGGGGTGCCATGAAGTGTCCGAAGAGCACTTATCTTGGCCACCTCGGCGGGATTCGCCGCATTCGCCAGAAGGCTGCCGTCCGAGAAACGGGTCACCTTCGGCTCTCTACCAATTGCACTAGCTAATCCTCTCCTCTGATGGATCATGTTGCCCTTGGACAACATGGTGCCATCAGTGGAGCGAATAACGAGGAAGCGTTTGAAGCCAGCGGGCTCGAAAACGCCAGGTAACCTCTGAATGAGGGGCCCCGATGTCATCGAGGCTCCGCCCTGTGCACTCTTTGTGTTAGTCTTGGTCAGGGGCTCCGCACACGAGGGGGTAGAGGGGCCGGATGTGCCGATCTTGGCTTGGTCGCCTACCAAAGTGGTAGCAGACCCATCCGTCCCCGCAGCCCCCGCGGATGGAGAGGAGCCCCGAGTCTTTTTCGTCTTTTTAGTCTTCTTTGTCTTTTTCTTTTTTGGAGAGGAGGGCGGGGAATGAACCCGCTTTTGACCTCCGCCGGCAGAAGCCCCCAGGCCAGATGGACCGGCCTCAGCCAGGTCCCTCTCCGAAATGGAGAAGGTCCTGGTTGTCGTAGGGGCACCTGTCGGAGGAGATCCCTTCCCTCCTTTTACTGCCTCGGAGCCCTCAGCCATTTGAGGAGGACCTTGCATAGGGGCGGATTCGGGTTCGGTGCTTGGCGCCGAGCCCGAATTCCCCCCCATGGAAGGCCCTACCGTCTGAGGCTGGGTCTCCTCAAGGACCATGTTTATCACAGGAGGGGCCTCCAGTTGGCCATCCCCTCCCAGGACATCACAGGTCCCCTTGGCAGTGTCGCCAGTCTTGTGTGGGGAGGCACAGGCCTTGACCCCAGCAAGGTTTAAAATTCTTGCCAGCAGGTCTTTTGAGGGAAGCGACCGAAGGGGCCTGGCTTCCCTCTCCACCCTAAGGGGGTTTGCCCTACCGAGCCGCTTTGATGCGGAGCGGCTGGCTAAGGGCTGCCTGCTGGCTTTCTTGGCAGTCCCCTTGGAAAGAAAAGAGGGGACTGCAGCTGGGAAAAGGGAGGTGCCCGAAAGCACCTCCAGAGAAGGGGGTGAGGGGGAGTCCCCTGCACCCATAGGCGAAGAAGAGGAGTAAGCCTCCTCTCCGGTTAGAGAAATATGGAGGGTTCCCTGTGCAAGCACAGGGGGGAGGACCTCCATTTTTTTGCTGGGGCTGCCCGAGGGCGGCTCCGTCGATGAGCAAGGGGGAGTTAAAGGGGTTTGGTGTTTTGAAAATTCATCCATGGGCATGGTGACCCTATTTTTGCCACGGGACGCAATAGCTCATCACCTCTTGCAGTTGCCCGCACTGCAAGAGGTGCTTACAAGCCCGGCAGAGCCAGGCGCCGCCATTTGGGACCACCCCTCCCGCCTGGTGGCCTGGCAGTCCATCGGCATGGCGGCTCCACCTTAGACACGGCGTATAAATGATAGATTTTGAAGACGAGAGGAAAAGGGATGTGAGGAAGGTATGGGTGGGGATGAAGCAGGTAGTTAAAAACCAGCCACCCCAGACCGGAGCTCAGGGGTTAGGGAACATTGTCCCCCACCCCCTCAGCCCCGATGCGGGATGGTTGGCTGAAAGGAAGGTCAGCATCTACCCTGTGAAATTAGAGGCTGACCAGAGAAAGTTGTGGGAGAGGTTGTGTGAAAAGAGAGGAAACAAGCGTTTTGAAGGAAGGAAGAGAGGCTAAGCTGGGGCCGGACGGAGTGCTGAGTCCCGTCAGCACGGCGGCCAGGATGGCAAATCGCCGCGCCCCTTACGGGGCGAGGAAGGGAAAGAGAACTTCCATCTAGACTTCGAGGACCAAGTTCTATAATATATGGAAATGTACTCAGCTTCACCTGGTACAGAAATGCAAATCACTAGCCTGCAACAGAGCACCCAAAAAGGAAGGACGATAACCAAAGAATAAGTGGACTTGGCAATATGCGCCTTCAGACAAAAAGCTCAAAGCTTCACCCAAATGACCAACAGGCTTCTGTAAAGGGTCCAACGAGTAAAGATCAGGCTACCTATCTTTGCAATGCAGCTATGGCTCAGGGTACTTCCCAGACAGCCTGAAGACATCCAAGATGATGTTCATTAACAAAAAAAAAATCTACGGTGGATCAGGTGATGAACTACAGGCCACTCTCGACTTATTCTCTCATGAACAACGAACATCAAGGTTTTCGTAAAAACAGGAACACGGAGACAACGATCGCTCTCATTTATTAGCACGACACGAGAAAACTCCCAGGTCAAATCAATCCTTATGGAATAAATAATTCCAAACATGGGAACAATAAAGTTTTTCCTCAAAGTTCTCCATAGGAGAAACTACTGTCGGATTCCATTCTGAAACCATAAGTTAGAGAAATATAAATTACATTAATGATAATCACCACTGGATTACGGAAAAATGAAAAAAACAACAACAAAAAAACAAGAGCTGCCCCAAAATGGAATATTAATGTTGACTCTCGGAGAGTTAGTTTTCAATTGGTTGGATGCTAACTAGCGGGGAGAACAACTATATCAATACTGCTCGGAAATTCTTTTTTAAGGTATTTGCTAAAAGAAACAAAAAAAAATGTCCAGACCTCAAACCAGCTGTTTGTTTTTTTTCTCTTATCGTCCCCTCTCAATAGATAGAATTACGCTATCATCCTACAAAAAAAAAGGTGTATGGGGAAGGTAAAATTGAAAATAGTCATACCTGAATATCTGAGTATAGCTTTTATTCAAAAACTAAAAGATATTTCGTGTTTAGATATTTATTTTAGATACGGTGGTCTTGGCAAAATGCAATTCTTCATAAACATGAAGTATCGAGTACAGGTATTAGTGGTCAAAACGGGAACGCGATTGAATAAATTTACATCAGGAAATTATGGTAGGGAATGACAAGTACTGTTTAGTAAGTTTTGAAGAAACCACGAAATCATGGCTGTAAATTATTAGATACAACAAGTTCTAGAAGTTTTATTAGGTGAGGAGCTCCTGCACTTGAACAATAAAATTCAACAGTTGCAAAGAAACTTGGCCTACACATTGTTCCGCGAGCATCATTCAAACTTAGGTGGTGTGGGTTAAGATAAGAGCAAAAATAATTGGAGTAAATATTTGCGAGGAACAAAAGCCGAGTACCCAAAAAGGAGAATATTTAAAAGATAATGGGGGACTAGGGGTTACCAGAGTGAATATAAGGCTCCTGATTACGGCGAAGGTAAGCCACAACGACTTAAGAGGCGTTTACATACGCTGCTGATGACCGTGGCTCAGATCCCCATTAAACTGTAGGCTCCCACTAAGAAAACAAAGGCCTAATAAAAAAAAAACCCGGAGCGGTGGTAACATCCCTTACTAGGCTATTTTATTTAATTGCAAGAAGTGAGAGGACGCGTTACTTTCAAGAATCTGTTCTATTTTGCATTGAAAACAGATCCTGCTGCGGGGGGAAGAGATGCAAGAAAATTCGTTCAAACCCTCGATTTTTACTCACAAAATTGGAATCCATGATCATCTTGACGGACTCTTTGCCGAATTTCTCGCAGTACTGGTGGTAAAGGCGCTCCGAGATCTCGGCCAGGGAAGTGACTTTGGGCTCCTTGTACACATACGCCTTTCCAGCCTCATCCTCAAAATAGGTCTGCCAAGGATCAGGTCATTAGATTTTTGTTATTATTAATGATAAAGAGAGATCAGTGAATCCATTGAGGCTATTTTAAATCAGAAGGGTGAAAGAAAATGTGGAAAATAGAAATATTAAGGATGGTAATGATAGCAAAAGCAAAACAGGCTGATTAACCCAAATTTCTGACACCGGGAGGGTACATTACCTATATGTAGACTTTAAGGTACAAGTTCATAAGAATATGAACACAAAAATACAAAATTGAGCACCTTGTGGAGCACTCGAATCACTCTGTATCGTGAGGAGAGGACGGTGGAAAAAAAAAAATTGGGAACGGTCACAAGAATCAAACCATTGAATCCGATGTTGTTGAAATCAAATGGTACAGGCGACCTACTGACTAGGCCATCCAATACCTAGAAAGCTATGCCCCGGTCATCGAAACAGGCACATGTCATCTTTCGTAACGAGTGGTGTATTGCAAAGAGTTCGACCGCGAAGATAGATGCAGTGGCTGATAGAGCCCAGCTGACATCAGGCAGAGGGGATACGACGTGGAAGCCAACCCATCCTGCAACTTAGAGCAATCCGAGTACCCTGAACGGATACAGCGTGACACGAAATGTGCTCCAAAAAGGCTGAACGCAGTATTCCCGGGACTGGAAGATTTGGGAGTAGAGGTATGTAGACAAATAGTCAAGGGTGGTACCCTACAGGGTGCAGTCCCAAGATAGGCCGCGGATGCAGTGAGAGCCGTTGGCAACTGAGGGAGATGCTGGGTACAAGCGTACAATGCAGTGTACGGCGCAGAGCGATTGTCATCTCCCTGGCATCGACAAGAAGGCTCTCAATGAGAGACGTGCGGAAAGCACCGGTCACCAGACGGAGGCCAGTGTGGTGAATCGAGTCCACCTTCTGCAATGCACACTCGGCTGCAGATCCGTAAAACTCGCATTCGTAGTCAAGCTTCGAACAAACAAAAGATCGGTAGAAAATTCGGAGGTAATCATCACCCCAAGTGCTGAACGTCACGGAATGAAGAATGTCCATGGCAAGGAAACAAGAGAAACTAAGGCTGCGAATAAGAGCCCCCAAGGTGAGGCGTAGGTCGAAAACAAGACCAAGGAAACCGCACGAATCCACAACTTACGGGCGAACCAAGTTTAGGGACAATTTCGGTTCTGGGTGGAGCCGTGGATGGCAGCAGAAGTGCAGAAACCTTAGTCTGGGCCAGAGAAACCGAAACCTGTACGTTTCGGTATAGCGAGAGATGCGGGTGAATGCCTGTTGGAGTCGACACTCTGCGAAAAGTGAGTCAGGAGTGTGGGAGGGTACTCTCGAAGCATGGTGTTCGGGACGCAACTCGCTCAGAGTAAACCTGTCGTTGAAGGGTTCTGCGCCTTTGGAGGTAAAGTCCATTCAGCGGCCTTCCGCGCTATCAAGACGCGCATTGAATGCTTGCGGAGCAGCATCCCGACTAGACAATGCGGAGAAAGCGATCACGAAGGTTTCCGCCATGGAACCATGGTTCCATTCTCCTGGAGGGGGGTCCTGCGAGAACTTGCTCTAAAGTCTTTTTATTCGCTTCCACACCTATGCTAGAGGGGTCATACAGTTAAGTGAAGACACGTATGGCCGCCAAGAAGAGCAGTGGGCGTGCTTTGAAACATACCGGAACCTAGCCCTAGCTCGACGAAATTAACCGACAGTGAAATCGTTCGGGCGACGCGTATAGCGCATGTAGGCATAATGCTTCTGTTTGAGGGCCGTCTCACAATCGGTTGACCACCACGGGAGTGGTCGTCACGCATGGCGATGAGGTTGCCGGAGAAGAACTCAATGGCCTCAACTACCGACCTAAACTCCTTGACTGAGACAGCGATATCAGTCATTTCCTGAAATGAGGACCACCGTGCCAGGGACAAGCACAACCGAGGCGGCCTCTCAGGCGGCAGCCGTCCATAAAATGATATTTGAAAGTGATCACTCCCATGGAGGTAATCGACTACCCACACCCCAAATCAGACTGTGCATCCGGAGAGCACAAAGATAGATGGAGGCTGGAAAATGAAGCGGTTCTCAGGCAGTGATGCTTAAACTCATCTCCAGGTCGGAGGGGACTTGACCCCATCCCCCGGCAGTGTCTACCGTTCAGATTTCCGGCAAGATGAGGGTTTCGGCAACCGTTCCACGACGGGGAGGAAGTCCTCCGCGTCGAAGTCGACTGACGGTGGAATATACGCGGAAATAACAGTATACCTCCTATCCAGGTGCAGTTGCACATCTATTCCCTGAAAGGAGGTATCTAAAGCAAAGAGAAGAACGGAGACATCATGCCGGGTATAAATCGCGCACCCTCGTGCCCAGCACCCATCCTGTGGTGGTGGGTGGGCAGGAGGCACGCACCTAGCATGGTCTCATGCAAAAAGATATCTAACTGGGAACGAGATGAGACGAGCTTCCGCAGCTCCACCCAGTTGGCCCGGAGTCTGCGGCAATTCCTACTGAGGGAATATGCACTTGAGGCCTAGCTCGGAAGAGATGCGTGGGCTCTCTTCGAAAAAAAGACCCTCACGGTATGGCCGTACGCTTCCGGAGGCAGAACTCGGGGCGCTGCTGGCTGGAAAATGCGCTGAAGGCGCTGTCGCTTTCGACGACTTATCGGAGAGGTTGGGCTCGCCATGCGAGTCTTTTCCTCCATCCACCTAGAATCCTTAGGTATGCGGGGATCCCACTTTTGGAAGACCCACTGTCTCCGAGCCACCCAGCCTACCATTGAGTGTGGGCGTAGAAGCCGAAGCTTCTTTAGGAACTCTGGGAGATGTCCTCATGACCAACTTTAGGGGTGTTGCCTCCTGTGAGTCTAACGACTCGGTGGAGGCGCGTGGCCGTTTCGCCTTACGGAAAAGGCCAAGGGAGCGAATGGACAGGGAAACGACAGTGCTCGTAGGGCTGGATGGGCCAAGAGCAGAGCGTGTCTTTCTTAACATTGAGATAGGACGTCCCAGGCAGCGCTGGGCACGCCAGGACCAAGTCCTTAGCCTCGCGAAGTGAGAGACGATCCTGGGTCTGCCTGAAAGGCCATGATTTCCTTCTCAAGGAGATACACACCACATTGCTTCGAAGAAGAGGGGTGCGGCTCTCCGTAAATGACACACTTGGGCACACACGATTTGGACTTATCGTAGGTGGCCTTGGAGCAACTTACACAGACTTCGGGTAACCCCGACTTTGTACGTCTACATGAGCGATTCGTATGGCCGAAGCGGTGGCAGTAGTAGCACCTCCGCGGTAGTGGCACGAACTCCTTCATGCGGTAGCGATACCAACCGGCATGCACCGACTCAGGCAGCTTGTCACAGTCAAACGTGACCTAGTGTGGGGGTTGCTCTCAAGGCCCCTCGCTGTTTTCTCATCACACGTTCAACCTTGACTGCTCCTTGGCCAGCCAACTATAATGTGATGTAATCTATAGAGTTGTCCACGAGTTCCCTCGCATAAACTACTCCTTTCACAAAGTTTATGGTAGAGTGCGGCGTTACATTCACCGACGCATTCGCCAGAAGGCCCTCCGTCCGAGAAACGGGTCACCTTCGGCTCTCTACCAATCAGGCTGCCATCAGTGGAGCGAATAACTGGAAAGCGTTTGAACCAGCGGACTCAAAAACGCTAGGTACCCTCTGAATGAGGGGTCACGACATAATCGAGGCTCCGCTCTGCGCACTTGCACTTTTGGTCTTGGTTAGGGGCTCCCCGACCGCGGGTCACCGGGGCCGAACGTGCCGATCTTCGTTTGGTCGCTTACCGAAACGGCAGTTGACCCGTCAGTCCACGTGGCTACCGCGGAAGGAGAGGAGCCCTTAGTCTTTTTAGTCTTGTTCCTCTGTCTTTTCTTTTTAGGAGAGGAGGGTGGGGAATGAACCCGCTTCTCTCCTCCGCTGGAAGGAGCCATTAGGCCGGATGGACCGGCTTCAGCAAGATCCTTCTCCAAGACGGAGAAGGTGTCCACTGTCACAGGGGCACCAGTTGGGGGAGGAGCTCACTCCTCTCCTTGTGAGGCCTCGGGGACCCGAGCCGTCTAAGGAGGAGCTTGCTCCTCGGTAGACTCGGGTTCTGTGCTTGGCACCGAGCCCGGGTTCGACCCCATGAAAGATCCACCGTCTAGGGTTGGGTCACCTCAGCGGCCATGTCCATCTCAGGAGGGGCCTCCATGTGGCCATCCCTCCCCACCAAGACATCACGGATCACATTCGAGGGGCCTTTTTTTTGTGTTTGGCCGGCGATCCGGCATCCCTCGGGGAAGAGAAGGGGGCAGGTATAGTGACCCCCTGCAAGCTGGTCGCGCACGCACGCAGGACATTAGGGGGCACGGGCCCTACTATCCATTGCTCACATAGGGGCTTCGGCCCTATTAAGCCGCTCCCACCGGGTGTGGTCAATTATGAGCCGCCTGCCTGCTTTCTTGCCAGTCTCCTTACAAAGTAAAGAGGGGACTGCCATTGGAGAAAGAAGTCGCTCAAGGGCGACTCCAGAGAAAGGGGTGAGAGGGAGTCCCCTGCACCCAAAGGCATAGGAGAGGAGTAAGCCTCCTCTCTGGTCTGAGAGGTTTGGAGGGTCCACTGCGAAAGCACAGGGGGAGGGACCTCTTTTTCTATTTTGGAGCTACCCGAGGGCGGCTTCGACGCTGGAAAAGGGGAAGAAGAGAGAGAGAGGTTTGTTTTTCTTATTCTCATCATCGGGCATGGTGACCCTATTAGTAACAAGTGACGCAAACGCTACTCACCCCACGCAGTAGCCCTCTCTGCGAGGCGTGAATAAAGGGCTGGTAAAACCACCTGCCGTCATTTGAGGCCACTCCTCCCACCTAGTGGCCTGGTAGCCCATTGGCATGGCAGCTCCACCTTAGGCCCGGCGTAAAATTGATAGACAGTAAAAGGAGAAAGATAGTTTATGTGAGGAAGGTGTGGTGGGGATAAAGCAGGTTGTCAAAAACCCGCCACACCAAACAGGAGGTCAGAGATGAGGGAACGTTGTCCCCTCCTATCTCAGCCCCGATCCAGGATGGCCGGCGTCGACCAGAAAGTTGTGGAGGTTGCAGGGAAAGTGAGAAAGTAGGGTAAAAGCACAGGGTGTCAGAAAGAAGGAGAAGAGGCTAAGCTGGGGGCGGACGGGGCGCTGAATCACGTCAGCACGGCGGCCAGGAACGCAAATCGCCGCCCCGTTTACGGGGTCACCTGATGAAGTCCCTTTTCAGGTCACCTTCTCGGTCTCTGTCATACGCTGTATATACAAGTGGTTCGAATCCCACGTTAATTAGTAGGTCCCCAATGATAAATAAAGACATCGAGGTAAAAACCCTTACCAATTTCTTTTTTAACCAACTTGATTCCATTCATTCAACCTGTTTGGAATGTTCAAGATATTCCCATTAATCACTCAATTAGCAGGAGCAAAATCCTACACGTTTCCCTCTTAAGCAATTTTTTCCCACTCCAATAACAGTGTGAGAAGAGGAAATCATACAGGGCCATAAAATGCAACTCGGTAGTATCGCCCCAGAAGACGTCGCTGCGATGCATTCGCTTCCACGGCTCTCGAGTAGGCCTAGGTGAAAGGGGGAGAACAAAACATTACTTGGCAACTCAAGGTTGTCTCCAAAGAAACCAACAAGGAAATTTTTATACAATTTTAGATCCCATTATGACTCCAGAATGTGGAATGCTTTGCCTGTTGCGATACGCGCACCTCCCCACTTCTCTTCGTGCCTTTAAAACCCATCCCTTCTCTCTAGCTTTTGCTCAGGAGATTAGAGAAGCGCAATGCGAAGAACCATGGCCTTGAATAGCACCATGCAAAAAGTTATTACTATGGTGGAAACTAGCAATGACATCACCACCTCAATATCTAGTATTCATTCTTTTAGCCAATATCTATGGATACACGCAAACATATGCACAGGTGCCACAATTAGTCATGTCACTTCACACTGAATTTTGTTCAGTGACAATTTATTTATTTTTTTATTATTATTTGATTGAGATTGAGTGTTTGTGGTATTTACAAGCATTACTGATGAAACATTTTGAAACGATTTCGTTTTTAGACAGGGCTGCAAAATTTCCCATTGGCCCCGGACTTAATTAACTTTGTATATTTAACTTTTAATTATGTATATCCTAAAAATATTCTGATTAAAATTGGGCCCTTTTTTATTTTATCCTTATTATTAATTTTCCAAACTGACGTGTCGAGAAGAATATTATTACTTGGCAACACCACTGCAAAGTCTAGTGGCAGTCATCCAAGACCCTTCAACAATAGTCCGAAACATTTTGAAGAATGTGACATGACTAATTTGCACAACTGTGCATAGGTATAAATATACAAATGTGTAAACAAATATGAGAAAACACAAAAAAAACAAAAGCGAGTTTACCAAGATAAAGTACTCTGTACCTAAAAGGAGGCATAATTCCTTCGAGAACTTGGATACACAGTCATCGAGGAAGCAGCCAGTGGATTTAAGGTTAGTTTAGATATCTTGCAGGCGGTTCGCCTCCTTAAAACACTAGACCAATGCAGCATCCCGGGAACCTATCTCAAGCATCAGAAACAAACAATAATGACCCCGCCGTCCCAGTACAAGGACAGGTACCTCGCGACCCCAATGGGAATAAAATACTCCCTATGAGAAGATGAGTGAGAACCCGGTAAAACTAAAGTTTATGGCAATACTAACATGTAAAAAAAAAATAAAAGGCTGAGATCACAAGCTAATCAATGTCAAGTCTATGTCAGTTATTTTTATTATTATTATTATCATAATTATTAAGTGGTCAAAGACATCCGCATCCAGCAAGGGATTGTTGAATATATAGGGTACTAATAACAATTAGTTTTTGAGAAAATATAATCAAACTCATGAGCACTTACCCTAAAAAGATGCTGATAGCAGGTAACGAGGGCAGGGAGGTTTCGTCTCCCTTCGTAAATCGGAATGAGAATCCGGTATAGGTTGCCAAGCAGCTCGTACCGTTCCGCTCTCTCCACCATCTCGGCGGAGAGCTCAAGTTGGTCGATCAGGGAATCCAAGGTGAATACAGTATCCACTAAACCTTGATTTAGAAACATGGCGAGGATAATCATAGATCGAAAGTTCTATTCAATCTCAATAAGGATATAAATATTTTTATCTTTGATATTGTTATCGAAGAAGAGTGATTGAATATTGGTACAGAGAAGTTGCTTCTTTATCTTTACTACTGCCCAATAACGGCATTGACATACGTCAAAGTCAAAGAACGAAAAAAAACAAACTACCAGGAGTGGATACAATTTCGGATAAGATTAAGGGATAAAAGAGGATGTCTTTATGTCATTTAACGCATTCCTGGGATTATTACACGAAAACGAATGACGAAACCGTCACTCCACGACTGTTGATGTTACATACAAATGACCTTCTATGACGTGCATTGGTTTGTTTGCGGATTACTACTTCACATCTTAATTATCCGTAACCTTGGTCTTTTTCGTTGTCATTCATTTCTCTTCGCTCTTCTTTTGGTTTCCCTTCTGTTCTGTACAGTGGGGTTTGCGTGCGGGTCTAGAACGGGACCCATTAATAGTTCTGTTGCCATTTGCATACATCCGTGATTTTGTGTTCCAACAAGGAAGGTCAACTAACTTTTACGCGCTCCTCAACCCTCAGCACACCCTGAGACTAACGTAGATTCACTTAATACTTATATTTCCGTACATTCTTCTTACATGCCAATACCACCTCAGAACACACATTCTCAACCTTGTTCACACCATAAACACCTGTTATCCAGTCATTCCTCGCTCTACCCTTCGTACACCATCTCTCTCAAATTGTCCAATGCTAATATGCACTGCTCTCACTAGATCTTTCCTTTCCCTTCCATACCATAGTCGCACCCTCATATGCCAACGTAGCATATGGGAGCTTCCTGGTACATTCTAGCACTAAGCATTCACTAACTCTCTGATCGCACCTGAGACTTTGTTATCTATTCAAACAAAGACATTTAAATATTTTATAATGAGTTTAACAACTGTACTGAGAACGATGATACAAAATATATCGATGGTAGAAAAACGAAAACGAGAAAAAAAACCCTATGAGCTTTTGTTTTTTTTTAGAAAAGGTTCCAAATGTTTTTGCTTCAGAAAACCGAGAAATGAGTACAAAAAAGTCAGGATATGGTGGGCGATGGTCCTAGGCAATGAAAGATATGAATGAAATATGAGGGATGGGGGAGAATAGAGCGAGGGGGCATAAAATGGGAGGTAGATGTTGGTGCTGCCGTTTCGATATGGCTTTACTACTGATTTGCACCACCGTTGGATGCCTATCTCATTTGAGGCCTACGCCCTCAAGCCTATGATGCCCCTTTTTGGGATTCTTTCTGAGACGCGAGTCACCGAGTCAATTGGGAGGAAAATGGCGCCGAGGTGAGGGCGCGAAACTCACCTGCATCTAGCCTGAGATTGGACTCATCGATGGGGATGTTGGGGGAGACGATTTCGAACACCTGACACCCATCTTGATAGTCCCCTTGGTGTTTCAGGTACTCAGCTATCAGGGCTGCGATGTGGAGCTGGCAGAAGGCGGCCTGCAAACAGGGTACAGGATTAAAATTCTTAGCCGAAAGGTACCCAAGGTAGCAGGGAATGCAGTGAAGAAGAAAAGGCAAAAGAATAACTTGAAAGGACTATGGCGTGCAAAAGATGATAGATGATACCACTAATTCAGCAGTACCAAACCTTGACAGGGAGTCGATAAGGGGAGGGGCGTATTCAGAAAGCAAGGAACGAGGGCACACAAATGATATTCAAGGCACTCAAATTTTACAAACAGAGAGTGAGGGGAAACTTTCTTGCCTAGTAGCTAACCACCTCCTCCATGATCGGTGAAAATGACACTCGAAACAAAGTGGATCTCTATCAAGAACGCCCTACTACAAGAGACTGCCGATCCTAGGATTGCTCTTCCATTGATACTACAGCGAAAACAAGCACGGTCATGGTGGTGATTCATCTAAAGCCAGACACTCTGCGGTTGAGAGAAGAGCGGCGCTACAAACCTCAGACATGTCCCCGTTTTTGACATGGTGCTTGGCCATGGCTTGGAGCCAGGTAGTACGAAGCTCCGGGGTGGCAGCGTACGAGGCTGCCAGCGAGTGCTGGAGGTCGCACAACATCTCGGGGTCCCTCTCATGCTCCCGCATCTGAGCCGTGGCGACTAGCACTGTTCGAATCCTCTTCGTCAAATCGCGAACTTCGCTCACGAACCCTGCAACACGAGGAATCAACGATCGAGAAAAGTTCCTCTAACAAGAGAGAGTCGTCATCAAGGACACCGGCGGCTGTGCAGTCGCTGGCGGCCGCCAGAAGAGAGTAAAATTTTAGATTCTTCAAGGAAACTATGAGATCGGGGACACAAGGCAGGGGGTCCTACCATATACTGGAGGTTGTAAAATAAAGGTTGGAAATGTAGTGAATTAGGGTGAAACACTGGAAAGAGGAGAGGTCAGTAAATTGAATCAGCTACAGAGAAAAGGTGACGGATTATTAAAAAACTGGTGTAAGCAACAAGGAGAGAAAGTACTTAAATGAATGAACTTGATCCTGCTTGTGAGCGGATTCTCCATACAAAAGGAAAGGTCGCATCCAAATGGTACTGTGGATCCTCTAAATAGGGTAATACCTGTGTTCGTCATAGCTTTGTCACTGGCGGCATAGCTGTTAATGAGCGCCATGGATTCTTGAAAACGAGAGTTGTTCAGGCCGATTATTTCGCCCAGGAGCTGAGACACCGAGATGATTACCTGATACCAAGAATCAAATTAAAAGAAAATCAGTTCGATCCCTACGACAGAAGAGTAGGAACGCCGCCTACATATCAGCTGTGTGTCATAGACGATTAATTTGGCCATGCCCAAAGAGGAAATGGATAAAGAGGTTGGATATAGAACCCGCTCTCCTGTACAATATTTCTACGCATGCTTTTCATGACCTTGGATGTGGCCTGGAGACTGCTGGCCACATCCTGCCTTCGAGCAGCCTAATAGTAGGCATCACTGTAGTCACACAAATTCTATCTTCTACTCTCATCTATAAATTTTCTTGGTCATGATGTCGATAGGAAACACATAAAGTACCATCCGCTCTTTACCATCGAGAATTATTGCATACTAGTATTAGTTGGAAAACATGGAAGTCTCACGAGTCAAAACTCCCTGAAAATCGATGAAATTTTGAGATCTTGGGTTTCAATCCAAATAGAGCCCACCCATTCCAAGATTTAGTCATTTTATATTAAAATAAAACATGTACTCTCAGATAACATGTTCAAGTTTCTCTTCAGTGACATTATGTTTTGCTTTATTGTGCCCAATCTTGGATATTAGTTTTATTTTCTTAAATATTTAAATTGGGCCTCTATATTTATGATAGGCAACAACTCCTGTCTCTCCTTTGGTCTTTTTCCCTTTTTGTGACCAAACTGATACGCCCTCTACAAGAGGAAAAATTCTATTTTGTTTATTGAATCTTTACATCAACTTGAATTGGGCTTGATTTTTTAACAGCCTGAGCCTGCTATTCAAAGGAAAATGATAGGCAATTTGAAACTTAGTTATTTGTCATGTGATTTTATATTTTTAAGTCCTTTTAACCTCTTTGTCTGAAAATGAATTGGGTAAAAAAATGTTGCAAAAGGGATGGCTCTCATTGTTTTGGTATTTTACTATAGAAACATGAGCAGTCATTATCTGTGTTTAATGAAGGAACCACTAAAATAAGAAGCAAGGGCATTACCATTGATCTGCGATGGATGAAGAGGAAACAGCCTGCAGGTATCAAATTCCGATAGAAGGATATTTGAATACAAGAACCAGATAATTCTTATGTTAGTGCGGGTCTACTGATTATGCTTGCTCTACATATCTTTAGAGGGGTATCTAATGCTTTTATACCGAATTTTAGAGTGAATCACTCGACTAATAAAGATAACACTGCTTCAAGTATTAATGCTGGAAGTTTAAGAAAAATAAATTTTTCCTTGTGAAGCTTTTAACTACTACAGAATTAAAATTCTGTCTCAAGTATACATACCAAAAGCACCGGATTAACAACTTTGCTTTGAGAACATAGGTTAGGTTAGACAGATCTTGGCTTAATGCAAAAATTAAAATTTTAAGAAGACAAGGCATTTGGGCCATGTCTCTTGAAAAATACAAATAAAAACAAAGGTGATTTATGCATTTTTTGCTGACATTAGAAGTGTTTATGCCTTAATGAAACTTTGCTTTTTTTTGCTATGCCAAAAAAATTATTCATGTTAATTATTTTTAACCCTACAATGTTAGAGAATTGTATGTAAAGTCACCATTAGACCTCTTACTAAAGCAGCCGTTGAATCGAAATGTTCAGTGATATCAAATTCCAGTGAATTTAAGATTTAGTGGCATGAGAGGCTGGTATACTTTCAAAAGCGTCAGAAGTTGAGTATTGATGTACAATGAAATAACTTAGGAGAGCCTTTGGATTATAGCTTGATCTGCACTTCTAAAAGGAGAAAATGAAGGCAAATATATCTGAAAGTGTCTGTTTAAAAGGGGTGAACACATTTTTTTCATCCAAGTCGTATCTATATCTATGATCTAACATAAAAAAAATGAGTAATAAACAAAAATAACTAAATAAAATCTGTGATGAAAAGTGCTACAACAAAACTAAATTCTAGGGATGGGAGGGGACATTCATAACCTCCATGGACAAATTCATAGAAAAAAACAAAGGTGGTAAAAAATTCTGGATTTGAAACCAGTGTGGGGATCAAGAGGGCAAATTGGTAGATTTGTGCTGACTGAGGTAAAAGGTGCGGGATGGAGACGGCAATTTTGAGTGGTGTGGCTGCATGCAAAATTGTGGTAAATTTATTTTTTTTTAGGCATGAGGCAATGGAGATAGTAAAAAATAAATCATGCTTCCCTCTCAAATATGATTTTAAACAGAAACCTTTATGAAAAAGATAAAAAAAAGAAATTCGCCTCACAAGAGGTGATATTATATCAGCTTTAGGTTTAATAGGCTTGTTGCATTCAGCTTTTAGATAGCAAAATATCATAATTACATGGAAATTAAGTTTGATATTACTTTTGAGCCTAATGAGATAATAGCTTTTACTTTGTGTTCATCGTGTTTATTCTGACATTTTACCAAACACTACCGACATTTTGAGATGATGTTTATAGGTGAATTATAGCTCCCCGGGAGCAGATGGCATCTCTGGTCCCTCTGACTGCTTGGGAGACTAAGGGAGACAGCTTTAATCCTACAGCCTGTGACAGAGGTCCCGGCAACGTTACCACAATTAAATGGGGTCGCGTTTTCTATGAAGCTTTCCTGGGGGGACCAGACATTTTAAGAGAAACTAATTATAACACTTGGCTTATATTTTTAGATACAAAAAGGGGTGGGTTAGGGGGGAAATCTATAAAATAGTGGGAGGGTTGGGTAAAAGCTGAAAGATATGTGACTTTGGTTCGGTGGGCTTGACTTTGAGAAGTCCAGTGAAAAGTTAGACAAATTTACAAATATATAATTAAACAGAATATATAATTTGTGTAAGAATTCATTTGTTTTTCTACATTGAGATCGGATTTGATAGTTTTTACTTGAATAATTTCAGCATGTTCAATGTAAATCGATGTTGGTATGCGTGGATATTACGGATTTTGTGGTATAACCAAGTAATTATGTCGCAGAAATACAATCCTGCTTCGAGTTGTTCTTGGGTCAATCACAGTCGCCTTCAGGAGATATGAGTCAAGAGTGAATTATAGATAATCCACTAGGCTTTGAATAGCGACACTACGCTTTAGAATAGCTCGTATCGCATTTTCACTACCACTCTATATGAGTCAGAAGATTTTGTATCAAGATACAAAGTAAAATTTTGCCCAACTCGCTACCTCAAAGTTTGCTCTCGACTCGATAGATATATACAACTCTGCAAAAAAAGTTAATTAAGAACATAAGCTCACAATCCTTCGTTTCACTGATGCATGGGAAAATCCTTTTCTTCAAGATTCTGCAGTTACAAATCTTGAAGTCCCGCGTTGGATTACTCCGAGTTACGAATTCAAGAGCACCCGAACGAGCTGATATTTGCATGAATATTACTAATGACTTATGATCGCACTTTGGATTTCTTGCGCGCCAAAAGAAAACTTATCATTGCACCCAGAGATGATTTACACAAAACAGAAGCTATTCCAACTCTCAAATCCGATCTCAATGTAAATACAAGTTAATTCTTACACAAATTCTATATTGTGTATAAACTTTATTTCATGTAACTTATGACTGGATTTCTCATGGTCAAGACCATTGAACCGAAGCCACCATCTCTCAGCTGCTTTCCAACCCAACCCTATTTTATAATCACTCCACTAGCCTCTCATATATTTGTAAGTATAGAGAAAAGCTAAGTGGGAAATTATTACACCTGAAGATGTCAATAGTATTTGACACTCGTCCCCCCCCCCCCAGTTTCTCCTCAATCGAATCAGACAGCCCTTAAGATTGCTGCCACGGCATGTGCTCTTTTCCGGAGATCACCTAGGAGGTCATAATGAAAGAGATTTTGAGATGGTCATGAGAGGGCAGGGTAGGAGGGGCTGAGATGGTGTGTGTCTTCACGTTGATGAAAGTTGCAGCGAGGTCAGTAGGATGGGGACGGGGCGCAAGGGGTCAGGATTCATTTTTTTTGTATTCATGTAAAGCTGGGTGATGTCCTGATCACAGACGCGCCAGTGAAACTCTGGTTCGGCGATCTAGGGTTGCTTTGGATTGAGAGCTATAGGGTTAGCGATGCGCTTTGGAGTAGGACGTTTTGTGGCTAGTTTTGAAATACTATGTGAGTAAAGTCGGTGTGTTATGGTTGGGTATGTATGGGCGCAGGTTATCTAGTAATTTAGTGTAGTTGGCGGAGGAAAGGGGACCTGGAAGATGGATGGAGTTGGAGAGAGCGGATAGCAGTTTACTGAAACACTGCGTGCCTATCATGTTTAGGTCGTCCTCGATTGCGACGGCCTTTGTTTTGTGTTGTGGTGTTTTTTGTACATCCAGTTGCGATGCTGACGGCACTATATATTAGCTTGTATCTTGTATAGGTGTCGACTAGCTATGGTTGGTGCCTGTAGATGCGGAGGTTAGTGTCGTGCAGGCTAACTGTCTGTAAGGATTATCACTGTTAATGTGTTTTGTCCCAATTGGTGTTTGTTAGTGTTGAATTTGGACATGGAATTCGCGGTGATGTTTTGTGTGTTCAACGAAGGTCATTTATAGGTCAAGGGTGAGGCCCAGTAGTGTGTTGGGTTACGTTTGAGGGGGAATGGTTTGCTGCGGAGCAAGATATTACATGAAAGCTTGATTGGCGAATGTGAGAGGTAAAGAGGGTAACTTGATTTTGGGGGGAACCTGGACATTCTGTTTACTGTGAACCAGTTTTTAAATTGTAAGTACCTGTTTAGGTTTGTGGAGGTTGGGATGTGATGAATAAGTTATTTGCATATGTGACTATTTTGGTCATAGGGAGGGGTAGGTCATGTATGAAAAGGTTGCCCTCGGGGAACACCGTTAGGTGTGATAGGTGTCCAGTAGTTGTTTTGTGACGATCTAGTGTGGGACGATGTCCAAGGCTTTGCTGATGTTCATGGAGGACATGGCTGCACATTGTGGGGGGGGGGGTTAGTTGAAGTCTTCTATATGTTGTTAGGGTGGTTAGTGGTGCGGTTTTGGAGTGTTTTTCTCTGAAGCTATGTTGGGGACATGAGCGAAGTGCAATGGGCTCGATTCTGTTGAAAATTATGTTTTTCTCGAATTTTTGAGATGGTTGAGAGAAGCGAGATCGGTCCGTAGGAGGGGGGAGGTTGGGAACATTGTTAAGCAAAAGCTGTATGTTTATTCCTCTCGAAACATCAATGGGCGATCAACGCATTCCCGTTGAAAAAGGAATCACATAAAAAGAAATCCGATCGATAAGGGTTCGATTTTGATAGCTAACGTGGTTCAATCCGAGCCAGAATGGACATAAAAATATTTATGTGCAGGAGTTAATCACCTACTGACAGCGCACCGAGGCTGACACGCGGGTTCAAGCAGCTACAACCACATATATCATCTCACATATGCTAATCAAGGTTTTTCTTTTTTTGTTTGAGAGCCCATCTGGCGACTGCCTACTAGGGCAAAAGTAGCCGTACTCACCTCATGACTTACTACTAGGCTAGATTAAAAATACAAATAACAGTCAAATAAAGTGGAGGCCAGCCTCTTCTAAAAAGTCGTATAGTCAAAAAGTATGTGTGCACGAACCAGTCTCGAGTACTAGGGACAAGCAGTGGCGACCCCGCTCGTTCGGTCCTGGGACAGGTAACGCGCACGAAGATAACGCAGACTGGGACATTCAATAAAAATGTGCTGAACAGTCTGGGGGACAACACAGTCGTCGCAATAAGGCGCAGGTAGCACTCCAACAAATGGCAGTGCGTCTCGCGAGTGTGTCTAATTCGGAGACGACAGAAAGTAACCTGAAGCAGGCGCGGCAATGGAGGGTAGGTCCATCAGGACATTCGCGGCGCAATAGCACGTAACTTTAAGTTCCCCTCCACCGTCTCCCATCTTCTTTGCCAAGCAGCCCGGAGAGCTGCCCGTATTTCTGCCATGTAATCGGTGTGATGAAGAGCGAAACGATGGTTTGGTCGCCAGGCTTCGCGGACTCTTTGGCGCCCTCATTCCTCGCAATTCTTACATGTCCAGGAACCCAACAAAAGATAATCTTGACATCAGCCCGGCTCGCCAAAACCGTGGCGTCACGGATATCGCGAACCAGGGGATGCGGAGATTCCAATGCCCCGAGAGCACTCAGGGCACTTTGTGAGTTGCTATATATCACAATCCGCTCTCCCAACTGGGCACGTCGCATTATCTCCAGTACCGAGCGGTGTATTGCCACCAGCTCGGCCGTGAACACAGACGCAGCGCCTAGCAGAGCCCCCTCAAACAGAGGGGATACGCCGTGGAAACCGCCCCACCTCCTCTTGAGACTTAGAGCCATTCGTATAAACTGGCACGGTTTCAGCGTGCTCCAAAGAGGCTGAACGCAATATTCCCGGCGCTGTAGAAGCTTTGAGGAAAGAGGCGTGGCGAAAAATAGTCAAAGGAGGTACCCTCCAGGGTGGCGTCCTGGGCAAAACCAGGGGCGCCACCGGCCCGAGAGCTATATCGAGCTCTCTAACGAGTTTCCTAACCCTAAACCCAAAGGGCATAGGGTATGACTGGCGTCGCTCGGCGGTATAGGCACCGTCGAGATCAGCTGCGGATGCAGTAAGAGCTGTCGGCGACTGCCGAGGGAGGAGCTGGGCTCGCGCGTACAGGCGAATAATGCACTGTGCGCGGCGCAGAGCGAGTGGCATCTACCCAGCATCGACAAGTAGGCTTTCAATGCGGGAGGAGATCCCTCTCTCCTTTGTGAGGCCTCAGGGACTCGAGCCGGCTGAGGAGGAGCTTGCACAGGGGCAAACTCAGGTTCTGTACTTGGCACCAAACGCGGGTTCGACCCCATGTAAGATCCTAACGTCTGAGGCTGGCCATCTTAGGAATCATATCCATTTCAGGGAAGGGGGATGGGCACCAAGTGGCCATCCTTCTTGGGCCGGCAAACCGGCATTCGTCGGGAAAGAGAGGGAGCAAGTACGATGGCCTCTTGTAAAATCAGAATACACGAGTGCAGGACGTTAAATGGTACGGACCGACGGGCCCTGCCATCCCTTGCCCCCTAAGAGGGTTGGCCCTATCGAGCCGCTCCCAGGGGGAACAGTCAATATTGGGCCGCCTGCTTACTTTCTTGGGAGTCCCCTCTGAAAGAAAAGGAGGGACTGCCGCTTGAAAGAGGGAGGAGCCCAAGGGGGCTTCCAGATAAGGGAGTGATGGGAAGTCCCCTGCACTCGTAGGCCTAGGAGAGGAGAAAGCCTCCTTTCCGGTAGAAAAAATTGGCAGGGTCCCCTGAGAAAGCACGGGGGCGGGAAAAACCTCGATTTTTTTTCTGTGGAGCTACTCGAAGGCGGTCCGACGAAATTAGGGGGAAAAGTAGAAGGGGAGTATTTTAGCAGAGCTCATCAGTGGACATGGTGACATTATCAGTATCACGCAGTAGCCCGCTCTGCGAGGGGTGAACATAGGGCCAGCAGAGCCAGCTGCCGCCATTTAGGACCACACCTCCCGCCCAGTGGCCAGGCAGCCCTTCGGCATGGCGACTCCACCTTGGGCTGGATGAAAAATTTATAGAAAGTGAAGGGAGAAAGGATATGTGAGGAAGGTGAGGGTGAGAGTGAAGCAGGTTGTTAATAACTCACCGCCTCAAACCGGAGCTCAGGGTTGAGGGGGCGTTGTTCTCTCCTTTCTCAGCCCCAATCCAGGATGGTTGGGTGAGAGGAAGCTAGTTAGCGTCTACCCTATTAAATTAGAGACCGACCAGAGAAAGTTGTGGGAGAGGTTCTAAAGAAAGTGAGCAAGCAAAGAAAGTAGGCAAGCAGGGTAAGAAGACAAGGATGTCAGAAAGAAGGAGAAGAGGCTAAGTTGGGACCGTACGGGGCGCTGAGTCCCGACAGCATGGCGGCCAGGAAAGCAAATCGCCGTGCGTTTTACAGGGTCACTGGGAAGGGGGAGTGTAGAAGGCATCGGTCGCCAGGCGAATACGGGTGTGTTAGATCAAATCCGCCTTCCACAATACACGCTCGGTCAAAGCTTCGAAAAAACAAATGGTTGGTAGAGAAGTAAGGCAGTAGACCTATCACCATACCAAGTGCTGAACGTTACAGAACAAAGAATCTCCAGGGCGCGGGTACAGGAGACCCTAGGGCTGTGAATATAAGCGGCCCAGGTGAGGCGTCGGTCGAAAACAAGAACATGGAAACAGTGCCAATCCACCACTTCCAGGAGAACCTCGTTAAGAACAAGTCCAGGTCGGGGTAGAGCCGCGGATGGAGGCAAAAGTGCACCACCTTAGTCTTGGACAAGGAAAACAATATCCTGTGCTCTTCGGCATAAGGAGAGAGAGATGCGGTTCAATGCTTGCTGGAGTCGACGGTCCAGAGTTGGCATATGGGCAGCAACAAAAGAAATCGAAAGGTCGTGAAAGTAGAGCATAGCGAGAACATGATCCGGCAGCACCGAGATAATACCGTTGATGCTCACTCAGGGCAAAAGATGCAACAATGAGGACTCCCTAACCCGTATGCGGGATCGACGATCTCGTAGAAACTCATAAATAAAGATTGGAAGGCTTCCCCTGGCCCGCATCGAATGGAGAGTATCTATGATACCGTATCGCCATGCAGTATCATAGGCCTTCTTCAGAACGAAAAACACCATGGCATGGTGCTGTGTACGAAGGAAGGCCTCGCAGACGGCATTTTCCATTCGGAGCAGAGCGCTTGACGTGGAGTGGAACGTACGGAAGCCGGAGTGTTCAGAAGATAGCTGGTCTTCGCTGTCCAGGAAAATGGCTAGTCTACCATTTACCAATTTCTTCATCAACTTGCACACGTTAGTGATTAGAGATTGGTCAGAAACCGGCCGAGGTACATTGATCTCACGTCGGTTTGCGAAAAACCTCAGTAGCCATTCGCCAGAGGTCTTGGAGGATACCCTCTGTCCAGAACCCATTGAACAAATCTAAGAGAAAGGCAATGGCTCGCTCACCTAGGTGTCAAAGCATGTCATACGGGACAAAGTCGGGACCAGGAGCGGTATCCGCTCACGAAGCGAGACCGGAACGCGATTTATTCAATGTAAACCTTTCCTTGAAGGATGTCCACCTCTGCAGGTGGAGAATCCAGTCGGTGGCCTTCAGTGACATTACGACGTGAATTGAATGCTCGCGGAGCAGCACCCCGGCAAGAGAATGCGGAGAAAGCGGTCGCGAAGGAATCTGCCACAGACGTGAGGCCCGAGATTGCGGTCCTATTTTTTTGGAGAAGAGAAAAGGGGGCCTGCGAGAACTTGCCCCGAATCCTTTTGACTCGCTTCCACACCTCTGCTAGTGAGGTCTTCCCGTTAAGTGAAGACACGTATGCCCACCAAGAAGAGCGGCGGGTGTACATCAAAATATACTGGAACCTAGCCCTAGCTCAACGAAATCAACCACTGTGAATTCTGAGACAAATTCGCCTTAAATCGAGGCACTCAGGAGGAAGAATTTCAACTATCTCATGGGGAGGCTCCGAGAAGTGAAGAATTAATACGGGACGGCGAGTCGTGATCGGTCATAGTGAATATAAACACGAATCTTTCTTCCTTTTCTCACTATCTGTCGACACTTAAGGGTGACACCTTTGCCTCCCTTGCACTACCAAGCCACTAAAGTGCGAGGACAGCGGGAATGGGAGAAAAGAGGCAAAAGAAACAAGCGGTAAGAGGAGGATAGAGACAGAACGAATGAAAATGAGACAGAAACGAGGCAAGACCTAAAAAACAACTGAAGAACTACATATGAACAAATAACCTTCCTCTAAATCACTGCGTTGAGCACAATGGCAATTTAACAAGTAATTTTAGGTACGCAAACGGACGTTTATCACTGCAGCAACTAGCAAAGGAAAAGGCAGACATTTTTAAAAAAACTAAAAGAACGAAACACTAAAAAAAGATCGTAATAATTGTGAGAGAGTGAAAAAGAATAAAGGAGGAAAAAATTACTATAAAAATATAGATAAAGACAAATAATATTCCTTTAACGCCAGAAATTTTACAAAATTTGGTCAAATATGAGCGGATATGGAGGAATACGTAGGTAGATAAGAACAAATAAAGAAAAAATTAAGACACCCCTAGCGGTTGAGGCTAACATGGAAAGCAACCACAGTGAATCACAAAGACGTACCTGAAGATGCACCCTGTTGATGCCAGTTCTCCGAGTGAACTCGTAATTGCTACGCATCGAAAGATAGAGGACAGCGCAGGCTTCGTGGCGCAGGTTGGTGAGTTTGCTGTTGCAATATTTAAGCATTTCAAAGCAAAGGGAGCCACACAGCGAAGCGTCTCCTAAGATATCGGGGCGAACGAGAAGCAAGCGTAAAGAGAGACTGTCACCGGTTCTGCGCTATAACAACTAATCAGAACAACCAAACAACCGAGAATCAAGGAATAATTTATAAAATATATGGCCCACAAATCACTCATTTTATCACTGAACAAACGATACATCAAAAGGGGACTTCAGCCCCCCCCCAAAAATCATCAGAATCAACCAAAATTAATAAATATCAGACGTTCTCACTGAACATCAATCCATAAATCAATTATTCACTTTCTCACTGAGTGACAGGAATTCAAGATCATTTTAGCATTAAGTAGCCAGGAATTAAGTATTTTCCTTTGCAAGGCATGGAATAAAAATGTGTTAAGATGTTTCTAGAGTCAAATTATTTCTTAGGTAGCATTCCTTTTAAAGCATTTATGGAATCTGAACTTAATTTCTCTCAAGCAAGCTATCATTTTGCAGCTCAAGTGAAGGAAATCATCAACAATAGGATAGAAGGAATAACAAGGCGGGGAAGAACATAGAAAGTAGTCTCGACGATTATGTTGAGAAAAGAAATTGATGCAACCACGCACTATATAAATAAAGAAATAATGAAGGAAAGGGCACAAATTAAAGGAGGAAAAAGGTGGATGAATAAATAGGAAAGTGAGTGAAAAAGGATGACAGATTGCAATAACAAATATTAATAACTTTATTGAGGCCGGATGGCATAAGTGTCCTAAGAGCTACATATAATACTTTAACAATACACACGGAAACAACTCAATCAAAACCAAGAGATAAAATGTCAACTCTCTCACTTTCACCTAGAAACGCACCACACCCATTTCATTGAACCCTCTATTCAGTCACTTGCACACAACCACCAGGTTGCGGTGTGAGTATCACCCAGCCTTTATGAGTTGACAAAGAGGGTGGGTTAGCCAGAATGCAACACCGCATCTCACATAATTAAGCACATTATGGGATACTGCACTGCAAACAATCACACACGCCAACAACATAATATATCAATCGCTGAAGGCTGTGTGGGAAAACCTGGTATAGGCCAGATCCTTCATTAAGGTATAGGGGCAGCTCGATCAGACAGCATGAGGACCATCAACAACTAAATCAAAAGTAATTACAAACAATGAATCTGTTATTGAGGTGCCTATCGAAACAACAGACCTATGATTTATGGAATTTATGAGCATTTTAAGCTAATAACTCACTCATCAATGAAGTATAAAACAAATAAACACACATCATGGCCAAGCGTGCTATTATGTTCTATGTAAAACTACACTTAGATTTTCATTTGTTACTAACTATTAAAAAAAGTTCTTACCCTCAAAAATGACCTATGTTGTTCAAAATAAGCATGCACTATTCGAGACACCGAGAAAAGAAGAATTCTATCTCGTCCTGACACCTGCGCGGTGTAAAGGGTAACCGAAAGTTGCTAAGACCCTGGAGTGGAAAAACCTGTTCGTTGGAGCGTATCGCACGAGATGGCAAAGGAGAGTTGAGCGACGGAGGTTCGAATTGTCTTCTTTGCCGACAGTAACTCGCGTGAACAGGTAAAGCGCAAATAACGAAAGGCAATCGTGACTGAAAACGTCCCTACACGAACTAATCACACAACTACGAATGATTTTTTTTTCAAAAAACCAGCACGATTACAAAAGCCCCGAGAATAACCAACCACACAAATGAGGACATCTCTTGATCCCTTTGAATATCTCCCCAGTCTTCGAAATTTGAACGTAACAAGCCTGAGAACTGAAAACGTAAAAAGAGGAATAGACGTTCACGAGATTAAGAAGAAGCGAATTTATTATTACGGCTTAAGAGTTTTACTTAATCTGTTCCCACACGGTTCAACATCCACACAAAAGGTCAAGACCAGTAGGGGTACCTTGGAAGAGTGCTGACGGGAAGTTATTGATGAAGGCTCTAAGAGCAGCAAATACGTGCTTCATCAGAGCCTCCGACTGACCCAGTTGCAGGAACAGCATGTAGAGGGTGAACACCTGCTGAAGGATCTCCTCACACCCTTCGCCTTTGACGAGTTCACCGCAGTGCGTCGTGAAGTTGCAGATCACATCGAGGACGATCAAACCCACCTCCGTGGCTAGATTTGCTTCCTGTAGGGCTCGGATCCAGCCTTCTCCATCATGGCTGCTCACTGGGAACCCCCAAAAAGAGGAATAGACGTTCACGAGATTAAGAAGAAGCGAATTTATTATTATTAAATTAGCGAAGAGAGTAAAAGTTAGGGGATATGAAAATGGGGGAAAGAGAAACAAACCGAGTACCTAAAAGATATTAAGCTGGGCGCTAGGTACAAAGAACTTGCGTAACTGTCGTGAACCTATCTCCTATTACTGGTTCCTTGTAGGGTAAAAAGGTAACACAACGATTCAGTGAGGGAATCCCCGTCGAAAGGGTAAAAAAAAAGAGAGAGTAATGAATAGGAATCGAGGTCGAGAAGAATCTCGACATTAAAACGAATCAACCCTAAATGCTCGAGAGGCGAGGATTAAAAGACCATGTCAAACTAACCCTACGAGGAACATATTTACACAAAAAACGCTCAAGGGTTTTATGCACATGAATGGGTCCCTGTTCCCACTGTAGTACAAGGGTGGTGGGGGTTAAAATGAAGGATGGAGGATTCCGAACATACCACTGTATGTGTCTCCAGCCACAGAAGTGCGGTTACTGTAGTTAGGGGGCGCTAGTTTGGTGGGGAGGGTGGACGCCTTCTTAGGGCCCTGTTCCCGCACGATGTGACGCTTCCCGTTGTACTTGAAGTGATGCAGCGAGAGCCTAAAGGAAGAGAAGGGCACTTAGTGAGGGCGAGGAGGGAGTTGGGTCGACCTCAGGCGCTCCCCATAGAGGAGGGAAAAGGGGATGGGGGATAGGAAGGACGGGCAAACAGACAAACTTTTATTTATTTGAAAGCAGCCCATCGGGCGATGCCACCGAGGACATAAATCGTAGTAGTAAATTTTAGCAAATTGTGAGGCTATATTGAAAAACAAAACAATACGACAAAAAAAATCAGAGAAAACAACGAAAAGACAACAAAAACACACAAACAAGAAACTTAAGACAAAAGCAAGGAGAAGGAAGCAAGATCTGGTGTCGAGGGAAGGCCGGCCTTCACTCGAGGGGATAGTCAAATAAAATGGAAGAGGCCAACCTCCCCCAAAAGTCATAAGAGTCTACAAGTATGTGTAAACGAACCCGTCTCGAGTACAAGGAACAGGCGGTAGCGTCCCCGCTCGTCCCGGTACCGGTACAGGTAATGTGCAGGAAGATCCTCCAGACTAGGACATTCAACAAGGATATGCCGAACAATTTGAAGTACAAAGCAGTCGTTGAGGTAAGGTGCAGGGGACAGATCCACCAAAAGGAGGTGCGTCCCGTTAGTGTGCTTAATTCGAAAACGACAGAAAGCGACCTGAAACCGTCAAGGCATAGGGGATACGCCAACGGGAACAGTTGCGGTTCAATGTAGCGCAACTTTGGGTTCCCGTCGGCTATCTCCCTTCTTTGCCAAGCAGCCCGGAAGGTTGCCCTAATTCGAGCTATGTAGTCGGTGTGAGCAAGAATGAAGCCCTGGTCTGGTTGCCGAGTCCTCGCGGAGTCTTCGGCGATCTTATTCCTAAAATTCCCACATGTCCAGGAACCCAGCAGAAGCTAATCTCGACAGGGTAGAGTGGGGCGTCACATTCACCTGCGAGCCATCGAGTGTCCGAAGGGCACAAATAATGGCCCCCTCGCTAGGGTCAGCCCCATTCACCAGAAGACTCCCGTTCGAAAAACGGGTCACCTTAGTCAATGTAGATAAAGCTCTCCTCTGATGGAGCGTGTGGCCCTTGGCTATCAACTTGCTGCCATCATTGGTGTGAATAACTAAAAAGCGCTTGAAGCCAGCGGGTTAAAAAACGCCAGGTAATCTCTGAATGAGGGGCCCCAACATAGTCGAGGCTCTACTCAGCATAATTGTGACTAGGCCTCTGGGCCTCTCCGCTCGCGGGCAGCTCGTGGCCAGACGTGTCAGTCTTGCCGAAACGGCCGCAAAGCCGTCCGTCCCCGGAGCCGCCGCGGAGAGAGAGAGGAATCCTTTGTCCTCCTTGAGTTCTTCCTCTTGTTTTTTCCTTCTTTGGAGAGGAGGCCGGTCCGGGAGTGAACCCGTTTCTCTCCTCCAATACAGGTGCTGTGAAGACGGGACCGCGATGCTTGAAGTACCAGCCTCGGCTAGATCTTTCTACAGGATGGTGAGGATTTTGGTCGTCAAAGGGGCGCCAGGTGGAGGAGGGGATCTCTCCTCTCCTTGCGAGTCTTCGAGGGCCCGTGCTACTTGAGGAGGGCCTTGCACAGGGGCAGAATCAGGTTCGGTGTACCAAGGTTCGTCCCCCTGAAAGACCCTAACCTCCTGGGTTGGGTCACCTCCGGGAACATTTCCACTTCATGAGGGACCCTCAGCTGGCCATCATACCCCAAGGTGTCAGGTATCCCGACCGGGGATCTATAGGGCCTATGGCCCGTCACTGGAGCTGGCATGCCCCAACTTTCGGATCGACGAGGTGCGTAGGTTAGACCCCGGGGACGATGGCATCTCTTACCCCCCACTAAGGGGATTGTGGTGGTTCACGTGACCCCGACGGGAGGAGCGGGCTGCGAGAAGGCGCGTCCACTATCTCGCTGTGTTCTTAGCAGGCCCCTGAAAAAGGAAAGGCGGACCCGCTGCAAGTGGAGAGTTGCCGGGAGGCAACACTGCAAAAGGGAGAAACGAACGAAGCCGTCCAAAAAGGAGAGAGAGAAGCGTTCCCTCCCCTAGAAGAGTCTTTGGGGGAGGTTTCGAGAAAGCCCAGGACGGGACCCTTTATTCCAGAGGTATAGCTGCCCGTGGGCGGTTCGAATTCAGGAGGTAGGACGGGAGCCCCTTCATTTGTCATTTAGCTCCTCGTTAGTTAGTCGATGCTAATCCTTCCTTGATCCAGGAGGACCCCCGACCGGATAATGATATCTACATAAAGGTCAGTATGACAATCGCTGGTCAGCCCTAGGGCACCAGGAGCCGGTCCTCTTTGGGGAGGTGCCAGGAAGTATTATGTTTTGATACCAAACAGCGCCCAGGTGGAACCTTCGTCGCCCCGCGTCAGAGGTCTGTGGATATAGATACCCATCGGCAGGATTCCTTGGAAGAGAGTGTTTGTGTATTGTGTTGTGAAGACTGGAGAGGGAAGAAAGCAGTGTTTTAATTGGCTGTGTGCGAGGTGTAAGACCTACCCAACTGAATACAGGGGTGAGCACAGCACGTCCACCAGCCGGTAGCCAGATCTCTCCATGCGCTGACGTTTGTGTCCCGCTCATGCCGGAATCAAACCCGGTACCGCAAAGTTGGGAGACCAACGCCGTATCCACTCGGCTAGCATGAGCTCTTTTAGCTCCTCGTCCGCCACAGCACCAAGGTCGAGCGAGGATTGAGAGAGAGGGACGTAGTTGGATATGATGGCGAAAGTGGAAAAACTCGAAAGCCTGCCAACACGCGGTATTTTCACACATTTTAGACAACTAAAGAAAAAAAAAGAAGGGGGATGCTGGTCTATATCCCGCCTTTTCTGGCTCTGGGTTTTGGACTTTTCAGGGCTCCGCCCAGGGTGCGTTAAAGAATGGTGTTCGCAACCTAGGACAGCGACTCACACATACCATAAGTTACCCAGTGGCCGGTCATTTCCCAAAGGTCGCAGCTACCAACTTAACATCCAGAGGGAAAGGGCGACGGAACGGATATCTTTACTGGGATGTATTAATCCTTGACATGAGAGCCAGGATATGAACATCTGTTGTGGCAGACTCAGAGACGGGACAACGAGACTTTTAGTTGGCCTGGCAGTCAATACGGCAATAAAGCCCGCCCGCCACAAGCAGTACGTGCATTATGCGCCCGAGAACAGCCACAGGGAGGAGTCGTCAGCCTATTACACGCAGGGAAGTGGTTAATTGGGCTAACTCGAAATTCCCATTACTCGCACCCCAATACTCAGGTCCCCTCAAGGCATGAACTCTTGTAACCTTCTGCAGTTAAAGGGGGTTGTTTATAGGGGTTTAAAAGCCTACCTTCTGATACGACATGAGGTAACTGATAAGGTCCTTAAGAATAGACAGAGAGTTGAGGGGATAGTCGTAGAGAAGAAGGAATGATGAGAGAGAGAGAGCGAGGAGGAAACGAACCAAAAACTTACCCCGGCCCAGTCAAAGAGTTACATTTAATAGAGTGGCGAGGCGTCCCTAATTTGCACTCTGTCCGTGTGAGAAAAGTTCATCATGGTACCAAGTGGAAGTAGAGATAAGGTTAGCGAATAGTGTAGAGAAAAAAAAGATAATAATAAAAAGTAGCACTAAGAGAGAGCGAGAGGGAAGCGCACCAACAACTTTTCCAGGCCCAATCAGAGAGTTCAAATCAACCCAGTGACAAGGCTTACCTAATTTGCACTCAGGCCGAAAGGGCGTGCAGCCCCTCAAAGTACTAAGTGTAAAAAGCTACATAGCGTACCGGCTTGTATGGACGGCCGAATTCAAAAGGAGGGGATACGGCGTGGAAACCGACCGCCTCTTGGGACTTGGAGCCATTCGTATACACTTGCACGGATCCAGCGTGACACGAGGTGTGCTCCAAAAAGGCGCTGTAAAAGCTTGGGGAGCAGAGGCGTGGCGTCAAATAGTCAAGGGTGGTACACTCCAGGGTGGTGTCCTGGGCGAAACCAAATGCGCCTCCGGCCCGAGTGCTACACTGAGCTTTGGAAGAAGTTTCCTAGCCCTAAACCCAAAGGGCTTAGGGTATGACTGGAGTCTTTCGGCGACATAGGCACAGTTGAGATCAGCTGCGGATGCATTGAAAGCCGTTGGCGATTGAGGAAGCGCAAAACGCAATGTAAACGGCGTAGCTTAAGTAGAATCTACTTGAAATCGAGATGTGGGCTCTCAATTTGGGACGTACAGAAGAGGACCGGTCTGGTGGAAAGAGTCCTCCTTCCATAATACACGCTCGGCTGCGGATACGTAAAACTACCATCCTAATAAACGATAGGTAGAAAACTAAGCCAGAAGCCCTATCAGAACCTCAGTTGCTGAAGGCCAAGGAAAGAAGAAAGTCCATGGCGCGGGTATAAGAGACCCTAAGACTACGAATATGAGCCACCCATGTGAGGCGTCGGTCAAAAAAAAAAACATAGGAAACGATGCACGTGTCCACCACTTCCAGGCGAACCCACTTTTGGAACAAGTCGGAATCGGGGTGGAGTCGTGGATGGCAGTAGAAGTGCACCACCTTAGACTTGACCAAAGAAAACCGAAACCAGTGCGCTTCGGCATAGCGAGAGATGCGGTTCAATTGCTGTCGGAGTCAACACTCTAGAGTTGGCATCCGAGGCGCACCAAAGGAGAACGTAAGGTGTCTACGTAGAACGTAGCGAGCACACTTTCCCATAGCACCAAGGTGATACAGTTGATGCATAGGGAAAAGAGTATGACACCTAAGACATTCCCTCTTCCGCGCATGAAGCGAGAGCGGAACGCAACTCACCCAACGTAAACCTATCGTTGAAGGGTTCTCCGCCTCTGGAGGTAAAGTCCAGTCGGAGACTTTTAGCGACATCACGACGTGCATTAAATGCTGTCGGAGCAGCATTCCGGCTAGAGAATGCGGAAAAAACGGTCGGGAAAGACAACGCTAAGGAGGAGGGGTCCGAGATTACGGTCCTATTCTCCTAGATGAAAGGACCGGCGCCTGCAAGAACTTGCTCCTAATCCTTTTGACTCGCTTCGCATCTATGCAAGAGGGGTCTTCCAGTTAAGTGAAAACACGTATGCCGCCATGAAAAGAAGCGTGCGTGCTTCGAAACATACCGGAACCTAGCCTTAGGAGTGAAAGTGAGCAGGTAGGGACCTCACGGTATACACTACCACTCGACTAAGGCTCATAAGAGGGAGAAAGTGGGCCAGGCACCCAGAACCTCTGCGGATAAAAGAGCAAGTTTGGAAATAGGGTAGGAAGGAATGTAATAAAGAGAAGTAAATATAAGCGGGTCCACCTTTGAGTTGGGTGGTTGATCATCTATTATTATTATACCCTGGTGCTTGGTGAGCCCAAGATGGCATGCAGTCCACCAAGGAACCATGGTTACCGGACCGAACTCTGTTCAGGTGGGAACACTCCTCCTGGTACAAAGTGTGGCTAGAATGATAATAATAAATATTAGATAATAATAACATACTACAAATAATAAATAATAATAATACACAATAATTATAATAATAATGCTAAAAAAATACTAAGCAATAATAGGAAAATAATAAATAATAATAATATGAATGATAATAACACTAATAATAAAAAGGTAAAGTAGTGCTGATTGTGGGCGAGGAGAAAGCACACCGACAACTTTCCCAAGACCTATCAGAGTTCAAGTCAACCCAGTGACGACGGGGCCTCCCTAATTTGCACTCAGGCCGGGGGGAGGTGCCGCTCCTCCGGGTACCAAGTGCAACAGATGACACAGGGTACCCCACTGCGGGGCCTCCAGATACCCAGGGTAACAGGTTACAGAGGGTACTCCACCTGCGGGGATCCCGGCCACATTGCTCGCAGTTTTACATCCTTGCGAGGAGTTGGACCTGTGGCTCTATATCTTCCACCATCTTCATTTCGTCTACTTTCACACTATCTTTAACTAACTTTCCGCATGATGCGGCCTCGTTGCTATTGCCCTTTAAATTCGAGGTAAAAATGAAGTCTTTCGAGTGCGTGATACGAACGTGAGAAGTGTGAAGAAGTGCGCGAGGGATTCTTTCGTAAGCGTGAGCCACCAAGAGACCAAATGTACATCTGGGACGTGTTTGAGGACGTGAAGGAAGCACATGAGGAGATCCCGGACTTCCATGGGACCCAACTTGTCGTAACGCACGGGTCCGCTTTCACCGGCGAAGGCCACGCTCAGATTCCTGCTCAAAAGAAATGTCCAATTAACGAGGCTTTGTCACTCCTTTAAATCCCCATCAGAAAGGTTTCGCCTTTATCCCAGAATCCATCTCCAGCTCCTCTTAAGTTCCAGGGACGTGGGCCACAATGGGGGCGGAATCGAGTCCAACCGAGATTTGGAGA
This sequence comes from Ceratothoa steindachneri, assembly GCA_963969495.1. Taxonomy (NCBI): domain Eukaryota; kingdom Metazoa; phylum Arthropoda; class Malacostraca; order Isopoda; family Cymothoidae; genus Ceratothoa; species Ceratothoa steindachneri. Next base: position 32,132,448 of record OZ018325.1, read on the forward strand.
GGTAGTTGTCTTCCTCGACTCTTTTCATACTAGCACCGCCCCTTATATTCATTCATTCTCCTCGAGTACCAACGTGGCACCTATTTTGAAAGTCTGTACGGAGTTTTTTTAAGCGAAAACCAACGAGGGCATCTCCGTCAGAAAGATGGAAGAGATCAGTGAAGAGAGTAGTGAAGATATAGTGAAAATGTGTGGAAGATAAAAGCCGGAGATCGCCCTGTGGTCATTAGGGCGAAGTAGGATGAGGACTGACGACGGTTTTCAAAAGTCCACGTTTGACTATAGCATTATTACGGTCTTCGGCATATCCCATAGATAGAAGCGGGGGAAGGGAGGCGTCTGAGAGAAAGGTTATTATAATTTGGTAGGGTTTTTACCGCCGATTTGTACTCTTTTTAGGGCCAGAAATTCAAAGGTAAGAACTCGAAGGAGATAACGGGAAATATGCAGGATTAAAACGCCCGTCAAACAGAATAAGAAAAAAGAAAATGCAGAAAATAGAAAAAAAGAGAAAAGAAAACGGCAAACGACTTACCTGGAGTGAGACTTGGCGATGGACGCCGAGTCATCGAGGTCTTCGTCCTCTTCCTGAAGGTCCGAATTGGCGAGAGAAGGGGGGCGGTCCTCTGACTCGAGGCTTGTGTTGGAGCGCCCGTGGGTGAGAGGCGAGGGCGAGAGGGGCTGATGGTTGACGTATGGCCCGCCGGGATTCCCGGGTCCCGCAATAATGGCCAGGTACGAGGAGTCGCTTCTGCTCGCCTCCATCCGGATGGATGATCGCAGAGGGGTCGACTGCCCCGTGGACAAGTCCACGCTGCCCCCGAAACGGCTGGAAGGAGCGGTGAAGGGATCACTATCAAATGCCCTAAGATATAGCCTCATCCCAAACACACTAGCCATAAAGGAAAACCTGTCTTTGTCAAATTTGACCCCGTTTCTTTCTTTGTCCTTCCCTTTTCTGGTTGTATGGGCAAGAAATCCACCCCGTGTGTCAACTGCGTTCTAAAAAGAAACAAATTGCAACCGTGGCTGCACCCATTGTGAGTGAAAGAAGCAGATACGCTGGGGCAGGAACTTGCTTTCACATGTAAGGTTATGAATGCATTGCATGATCTTCTATTGGGTCAGAGGAGTTCACTAACCCGAAATCTGAGTAAATCAGTATGATCTATTTATAGCCAACTCTTTATTTTTCGAAATTATAGCTACGCTTTTTGTTAAATCTTCAGCAATGATACAAGTCTATTCTGAGATAGTAATACCACTATCGAGTCAAACAAACCATCTACGGTTTCCGTATCATATAACCAAATCTCCTTACTCTAGACATATAGGGACGTCTAGTGCCCAACCAACTAAGCCCAGTATCTCATCACTTCCCAATACGGATTCCACCCACTGCACTCAAATAGTACAGTGCTCACCAATATCTCTACCCTACAGGAGAGTGATAGCAACGTTAGACATGAGTAAAGCCTTCGACACAGTACCAAGTACAGACTTAGCAAAATACTCAACACTACACAACTATAAAAAGTGATTTGCAAATTTACCAAGGAAAGACATTACGAATACATCACCCTCACAACGGAGTCGCACAAGGATAAATAATTTCTGCCATTCTCTTCAAACACATCCTCCCTGCACTGCAAACATACTTTACAAATGCCGGATGACATTACAATACTCGTCCTAAACTCGAGTTACAAACGAGAATTTTATTTTTAATTTTAAGAACCCGTCTGGGGACTAGTAGAATCAATGTCATGCTGTAACAGAACCTAATTGACATCTCCCCTTTCAAAATATCCCTTAATTGCTTTACCAACCTGCCGCTTAAAGCATGACAAACAAACACACAGTTTTCAAACAATCGAATGAATTTATCTGCCACACATAAAAGCAGTACATCCGTTATACATCCATCTACGCGGGTACTACTACATTTGCCCTTGAACTCGCAACCAAACACCCTAAACTACAAACTAGACAAAACAAAACACCAGATCTTGTCAGGAAATGCATCAGTAACACCCAAATTAGGTACGTATGAAGCCTGAGACAATCCTACAACTAAATATAAGACCCCTTAGATGCCTCAAGAGATACACTGTATTCAGCTACCCCAAATTCAGGATTCTTCCTCCGTAACATCATCCGAAAATCCACACATCATGTCTGCTTCACCAACACAGACAATGACAACCTGCGCCCAAGAACAAAACACAACTCAACACATTTATCATGAAATGATGCATCTCTGGAAGAACCTGGTCCGCTAGGGAGAGTTCGTAGAGGGTTGGGAGTTCGTAGAGGGTTGGCCTAGAAGCAAAACCCTAACCAAGGACTGTAGCAAGAAAGTTCAGTTTTTTATGTTCTAGTCCTTTAACAATGGAGCCAAGAAAAGGTGATCCAATTTACCTGGAGGCTTTGGTCCTAGTGCTCGCTCTCATGTCGCTACCCTTTTTTAGGTAGGACCCTGCAATGCTTCCCTTGGGCTGCTGGGGCCAACTCAGCCTGGCAACGTTGTCCATAAGCACCGAAATGACAGGGAAGTATAGGGTAGCGATCCTTCCCTGTTGCGCCTGCGCAAGATAGAAGTGCATAGCGTAAAGATTACTTATTATTTATTGAATACCCTGTGAAATCTGGTTATAACATTCTCACCAAAATTTGGAAAAGGTTTATTGAGAAAGTTTTCATATGATGTTTTGCACCCATTTTTACCCGTTCTTGTGTTTATCCAGGGGTTTGAAAGAATGAGGGGGGAAAGACAATGACATAAGTAAACCTAAGAGACATTAGAGGTGTGTTAAGTTCACATTTGAAAGAGATTCTTACAAAAAAAAACTAGCTTCTAAATCTGGGAGGAGGGGATATTGAAAAGGTTGAGAATCAAACCGTTTGGGGAGATAAGGACCAAAGTGGCGGGTAAGTCCAGTGACTCCGCTCCATCTTCACAATGAAGAGCTCTTTGCGCAGTGGCTAACTCAAAACTTAGCATCCATTCTACCCCCTTGGTGATTAAGGCGTGGCGCCGAGGGAAGATGGCTCAAGGGGCACTTTTTTAAGTTGATATTTTAAGACATATGAAACCGAAAGAATAAAATTTACTGTAAAGAGTTGTAAGCGGTGAGAAAACGGCTTTATAGGAACGATTAAGAAAAAAATATAATCTTAGGTTATATTAAAAAAAAGCCAATAACACACAATACAAAGAAAACAAAACTAAAAACATGCTAAGGCATCGGAGGAAGGCACGCATCTCCCCCCTCGTCCCAATCGTTGGAGCACGCAGACAAATCATGAGTCGAGTAAAATAGAGACGGGCCTTCACCAGAAAGTCGAGAGGTCTGTATACACGAACCGGTCCGAGGTAGAAAGGTCAAGCGGGAGCGAACCTGCTCGTTCCAGTACCAGGGGAAAGTTCAAACGAGAAGATTTTTTTTTTTTAAGAGCTCATTTGGCGACTGCCTACTTGGGCATTAGTCGCCGTATTAAAACTGGCCTAGTTCTAGGCTACTTTAAAATAAAATCAAGGAGAAAAAAAAAACACCCAAAAAGGGGGAAAGGAAGCAAGCTGGTGCGTCGGGAAGAGGTCCCCCCGGCGGAGGAGCGTGAAACCAAAGGGAACCCCCCCCCCAAAAAAAACAAAACAAAAAAAAACAGACTCTGCGTAAATAATAGGAAGAAGGCCGGCCTTCCCCCAAAAGTCAAAAAGTCCACAAGTCAATCTGCACGAATCTGTCCCGAGTACAAGGGACAGGCGATAGCGACCCCGCCCATCCCGGTACTGGGACAGGTATCGTGCGCGAAGATCACCCAGACTGGGACATTCGACAAGAATGTGCCGAACAGTCTGGGGGACGACGCAGTCGTTGCAATAGGGCGCAGGCGAGCGCTCCATCAAATAGCGATGCGTCACACGAGTGCGTCCGATTCGGAGACGACAGAAAGCAACCTGAAGCCGCCGCGGCATTGGGGGATAGGTCCATGGAAACAGTCGCAGCGCAATGACACGCAACTTTAAGTTCCCTTCGACCATCTCCCATCTGCTTTGCCAAGCAGTCCGAAGAGCTGCCCGAATTCCTGCCATGTAGTCGGTGTGAGGAAGAGCGAAACGCTGGTCCGGTCGCAGAGTCCTCGCGGACTCTTTGGCGCGCTCATTCCCCACAATTCCTACATGTCCAGGAACCCAGCAGAAGATAATCTCGACATCTGCCCGGCTCGCCAAAACCATGGCGTCACGGAAATCACTAACCAGGGGATGCGGAGATTCCAATGCCCCGAGAGCACTCAGGGTGCTTTGTGAGTCGCTATAGATCACAATCCGGTCTCCGAACCGGGCACGTCGCGTAATCTCCCGTACCGAGTGGTGTATTGCCACCAGCTCGGCCGTGCTGACAGACGCAGCGCCTGGTAGAGCCCCGTTGACTTCAAACAGAGGGGATACGGCGTGGAAGCCGACCCCCTCTTGGGACTTGGAGCCATCCGTATACACTGGCACGGTACCAGCGTGACACGATGTGTGCTCCAAAAAGGTCGAACGCAATACTCCCGGCGCAGTACAAGCTTTGGGAGCAGAGGCGTGGCGACAAATAGCCAAATGTGGTACCCTCCAGGGTGGCGTCCTGGGCAGAACCAGGGGCGCCACCGGCCCGAGAGCTATATCTACCTCTCGAAGGAGTTTCCTGGCCTCTCTCGGCGGCATAGGCACCATCGAGATCAGCTGCGGATCCAGTGAGATTTTTTTTTTTTTTTAATTAAGGGGCTATCTGGCGACTGCCGACTAAGGCATAAGTTGCCGTAAACAAACAGCCTAATTTAGGCTACTTTAAAAAATTAAACAGAAAACAATAAAAAGGAATAACAATAACAATAACAAAGCAATAACAAAACAATTACAAAAACAACAACAACAATTAAATCGCGTTAAATAAAAGGGAGAAGGCCGGCCTCCCCCAAAAAGTCAATAAGTCCACCAGTCAAAGTACACGCACTCATCCCGAGAACAAGGGACAGGCGGTAGCGACCCCGCCCATCCCGGTACCGGGACAGGTGTCGTGCGCGAAGATCACCCAGACTAGGACATTCGACAAGAATGTGCCGAACAGTCTGGGGGACGACGCAGTCGTTGCAATAGGGCGCAGGCGAGCGCTCCATCAGATAGCGATGCGTCACACGAGTGTGTCCGATTCGGAGACGACAGAAAGCAACCTGAAGCCGCCGCGGCATTGGGGGATAGGTCCATGGGAACAGTCGCGGCGCAATGGCACGCAACTTTAAGTTCCCTTCGACCGTCTCCCATCTTCTTTGCCAAGCAGTCCGAAGAGCTGCCCGTATTCCTGCCATGTAGTCGGTGTGAGGAAGAGCGAAACGCTGGTCCGGTCGCAGAGTCCTCGCGGACTCTTTGGCGCCCTCATCGGCGCGCTCATTCCCCGCAATTCCTACATGTCCAGGAACCCAGCAGAAGATAATCTCGACATCTGCCCGGTTCGCCAAAACCGTGGCGTCACGGATATCGCGAACCAGGGGATGCGGAGATTCCAATGCCCCGAGAGCACTCAGGGCGCTTTGTGAGTCGCTATAGATCACAATCCGGTCTCCGAACCGGGCACGTCACGTAATCTCCCGTACCGAGTGGTGTATTGCCACCAGCTCGGCCGTGAAGACAGACGCAGCGCCTGGTAGAGCCCCGCTGACTTCAAACAGAGGGGATACGGCGTGGAAGCCGACCCCCTCTTGGGACTTGGAGCCATCCGTATACACTGGCACGGTACCAGCGTGACACGATGTGTGCTCCAAAAAGGTCGAACGCAATACTCCCGGCGCAGTACAAGCTTTGGGAGCAGAGGCGTGGCGACAAATAGCCAAATGTGGTACCCTCCAGGGTGGCGTCCTGGGCAGAACCAGGGGCGCCACCGGCCCGAGAGCTATATCTACCTCTCGAAGGAGTTTCCTGGCCCTAAACCCAAAGGGCTTAGGGTATGACTGGCGTCTCTCGGCGGCATAGGCACCATCGAGATCAGCTGCGGATGCAGTGAGAGCTGTTGGCGACTGAGGGAGGCGCCGGGCTCGCGCATACAGGCGAGTGATGCACTGCACGCGGCGCAGAGCGAGTGGCATCTCCCCAGCATCGACCAACAGGCTCTCAATGGGGGAAGTGCGGAAGGCACCGGTCGCAAGGCGAAGGCCGGTGTGGTGGATTGAATCCACCTTCCGCAATAAACGCTCGGCTGCGGATGCATAAAACTCGCATCCGTAGTCGAGCTTCGAGCGAACAAAGGATCGATAAAAAAGTAAGGCGGTAGCCCTATCAGCGCCCCAAGCGCTGAACGTCACGGAACGGAGAATGTCCATGGCGCGGGTACAAGAGACCCTAAGGCTGCGAATATGAGCCTCCCAGGTGAGGCGTCGGTCGAATACAAGACCAAGGAAACGGTGCAACTCAACCACATCCAGGCGTTCCCCATTAAGAAACAAATCTGGGTCAGGGTGAAGCCGTGGATGGCGGCAGAAGTGCACCACCTTAGTCTTGGCCAAAGAAAACCGAAACCTGTGCGCTTCGGCATAGCGAGAGACGCGGTTCAATGCCTGTTGGAGTCGACGCTCCAGAGTTGGCATCTGGGCCGCGCCAAAAGAGATCGAAAGGTCGTCCACGTAGAGCGTAGCGAGAACATCTTCTGGCAGCACCGAGGTGATGCCGTTGATGCTCAGGGCAAAGAGTGTGACACTGAGGACACTTCCCTGCGGGACACCCTCTTCCTGCTCCTTTGGGGCAGAGAGGGCTCCCCCCACCCGTACGCGGAATCGACGATCTCTCAAAAATTCAGATATAAACATTGGGAGGCGTCCCCTCGCCCCCATCGTGTGGAGAGTCTCCATGATACCGTATCGCCATGCGGTATCATAGGCCTTCTCCAGATCAAAAAACACCGTGGCGTAGTGCTGTCTACGAAGGAAAGCCTCGCAGACGGCATTTTCCAGTCGGAGCAGAGCATCCGACGTGGAGTGAAACTTACGGAAGCCGCACTGTGCAGAAGACAGATGGCCTCCGCTGTCCAGGAAATGGGCTAATCTAACATTTACCAATTTCTCCATCAACTTGCACACGCAAGAGGTTAGAGAGATTGGGCGGAAACCGGTCGGAGTAGAGTGATCTCTCCCCGGCTTGCGAAAGGCGAGCACAGTAGCGATTCGCCAGGAGTCTGGGAGAAGACCTTCCACCCAGATCCTGTTGAACAGATCTAACAGAAAGGCCATGCCTCGCTCACCCAGGTGTCGAAGCATGGCGTACGGGACATCGTCCGGACCATGGGCGGTGTCCGCGCACGAAGCGAGAGCGGAACGCAACTCACTCACAGTAAACTTGTCGTTGAAGGGTTCTCCGCCTCTGGAGGTAAAGTCCAGCCGGCGGCCTTCCGCGACATCACGACGTGCATTGAATGCTGGCGGCGCAGCATCACGGCTAGAGAATGCAGAGAAAGCGGTCGCTAAGTATTCCGCCACGGACGCGGGGTCCGAGATTGCGGTCCCATTCTCCTGGAGAACGGGAGGGGGGTCCTGCGAGAACTTGCCCCGAATCCTTTTGACTCGCTTCCACACCTCAGCTAAAGGGGTCTTCCCGTTAAGTGAAGACACGTATGCCCGCCAAGAAGAGCGGCGGGCGTGCTTCGAAATATACCGGAACCTAGCCCTAGCCCGACGAAATTCAGCGACAGTGAAATCGTTCGGCGGCGCTTATAGCGCATGTAGGCATAACGCTTCTGTTTGAGGGCCGTCTCACACTCGGCCGACCACCATGGGAGTGGTCGGCGTGCAAAACAGCCAGACGTCCTAGGAATAGTAGTCAGGCCCACGGCAAAAAGGTTGCCGGAGAAGAACTCAACGGCCTCATCTACCGACCTAAACTCCTCGACTGAGATAGAGAATTCAGTCATTTCCTGAAATGCAGGCCACCGCGCCCGTGCCAAGCACCACCGAGGTGGTCTCTCAGGCGGCAGTTGCCCTGAAAATGATATTTGAATGGGAAAGTGATCACTACCATGGAGGTCATCGACCACCCCCCAATCAAAATCAAGCTGTGCATCCGAAGAGCACAAAGATAGGTCAAGGCAAGAAAATGAAGCGGTTCTCGGACAGTGATGCGTAAATTCATCCACGTTTAGGACACCCATCTCAAGCTCTTCGATCAGATCGGCAAGGACTTGTCCCCTGGGATTTATGGTGTAATCTCCCCAGAGAGGATGCCTGCCGTTCAGATCTCCAAGCAAGAGATAGGGCCTCGGCAACCGTGCCACGACGCGGCGGAAGTCCCCCGCGTCGAAGTCAGCTGACGGTGGAATGTACGCAGAAATGATAGTATACCTCCTATCCAGGTGCAGCTGCACAGCCACTGCCTGTAAGGAGGTATCTAAAGAGAAAGGAAGAACGGAGACATCATGCCGGGTGTAAACCGCGCATCCCCCAGCCCGGCCGTCCCGCGGTGGTGGGGTTGCAAGACCCTTATACCCCGGGAGGGCAGGCAGTGGGCACGCGCCTAGCATGGTCTCCTGCAAAAAAATAGCTAACGGGGAACGGGACGAGGCGAGCCTCCGCAGCTCCTCCCAGTTGGCCCGGAGTCCACGGCAATTCCATTGAAGGAATATGCCCTCCAGGCCTAGCTCGGAGACGCGGGGGCCCTCCTCGAACTAAAGACCCTCACGGGAATGGCCGTATGCTTCCCGGGGGCAGGACCCCGGGCGCTGTTGGCCGGACAAAACGCTGAAGGCGCTGTCACCTTCGAAGACTTATTGGGGGAGGTTGGGCTCGCCATGCGAGTCTTTTCCTCCCTCCGCCTCGAAACTTTAGGCGGGCGTTGCGGCTTCGGAGGCGGGGTGCCCTCTTTTCGAGGAACCACCGTCTCCGAGCCACTCGCTCCACCTTGGGGCGTGGGCGAAGGAGTCGAAGCTCCTTTGTTGCTGTCCTCCTTTCGGGGGACAGCGTTAGGAACCCTGGAAGATGGCTTAGCGACCATCTTCAAGGGTGTTGCCTCCTGTGACTCTAAGGACTCTGTGGAGGCGCGTGGCCGTTTCGCCTTACGGGAAACGGTCACGCTGGGGGAAGAGGGGGGAGCCCTGGTTTTAGCCGGGGCTGGGTGTGAACCCTTTTTGCCACCAGCTTTACCAGGGGAGCGCCCGGGTGGAGTAGAGCCCGCAGAAGTGCTCCTAATGGGCGCGGAAACAACCGTGCTCGTTGGCCTCGATGGGCCAGAAGCAGAGGGTGCTTTTCTAACTATTGAGGCATATGACGTCCCAGGCAGAGCCGGGCGCGCCAGGACCAAGTCCTTAGCCTCGTGGAATGAGAGTCGATCCTGGGCCTGAACGGCCAGGATTTCTTTCTCAAGGAGATATGCACCACATTGCTTCGAAGAAGCAGGGTGCGGCTCTCCGCAATTGACACACTTGGCCACACACGATTTGGACTTATCGTGTGCGACCATGGAGCAATTTACACAGACTTCGGGTGACCCCGACTTTGCACGTCTACCAGAGCGATTCGTATGGCCGAAGCGGTGACAGTAATAGCACCGCCGCGGCAGTGGCACGAATGCCTTCACGCGGTAGCGGTACCAACCGGCACGCACCGACTCAGGGAGCTTGTCACAGTCGAACGTGACGAAGAGTGTAGGGGTGGGTCTCGAGGCCCCTCCCTGTTTTCTCATCACACGTTCGACCTTCACCGCCCCATGGTCGGCCAGCTCTAGGGTGATGTCCTCAATGGAGTAGTCAACGAGTTCCCTCGCATAAACTACTCCTTTCACAAGGTTAATGGTAGAGTGCGGCGTCACACTCACAGGGGTGCCATGAAGTGTCCGAAGAGCACTTATCTTGTTCGCCTCGGCGGGATTCACCGCATTCGCCAGAAGGCTCCCGTCCGAGAAACGGGTCACCTTCGGCTCTCTACCAATTGCACTAGCTAATCCTCTCCTCTGATGGATCATGTTGCCCTTGGCCAACATGGTGCCATCAGTGGAGCGAATAACGAGGAAGCTTTTGAAGCCAGCGGGCTCGATAACGCCAGGTAACCTCTGAATCAGGGGCCCCAATGTCATCGATGCTTCGCCCTGTGCATTTTTGGTCTTTAGTCAGGGGCTCCGCAACCGGGGGGGCAGAGGGGCATGATGTCCCGATCTTAGCTTGGTCGCTTGCCAGAGTGGCAGCAGACCCACCTGTCCCCACTTGTTCTTTTTCTTTTCTGGAGAGGAGGGCGGGGAATGAACCCGCTTCTCACCCCTGCCGGTAGAAGCCCCCAGGCCAGATGGACCGGCCTCAGCCAGGTCATTCTCCGAAATGGAGAAGGTCCTGGTAGTCGTGGGGGCACCGGTCGGAGGAGATCCATCCCCTCCTTGTACTGCTTCAGAAACCACAGCCGTTTGAGGAGGACTTTGCATAGGGGCGGATTCGGGTTCGGTGCTTGGCGCCGAGCCCGGATTTTCCCCCATGGAAGGCTCTACCGTCTGAGGCTGGGTTTCCTCAAGGACCATGGCTATCTCAGGGGGAGCCTCCAGTTGGCCATCCCACCCACCCCCAAGACACCACAGGTCCCGTTGGCAGTATCGTCACTAGTCTTGTGCGGGGAGGCATGGGCCTTGACCCCGGCAAGGTTCAATATTCTTGCCAGCAGGTCTTTTGAGGAAAGCGAACGAAGGGGCCTGGCTTCCCTCTTCCCCCTAAGGGGAGTTTGCCCTACCGAGCCGCTTCGATGTGGAGCGGCTGGCTAAGGGCTGCCTGCTGGCTTTCTTGGCAGTCCCCTTGGAAAGAACAGAGGGGACTGCCGCTGGTAAAAGGGAGGTGCCCGAAAGCACCTCTAGAGAAGGGGGGGAGGGGGAGTCCCCTTCACCCGTAGGCGTAGGAGAGGAGTAAGCCTCCTCTCCGGTTGAAGAGATATGGAGGGTCCCCTGCGCAAGCACAGGGGAGGGGACCTCCATTTTTTGCTGGAGCTGCCCGAGGACGGCTCCGTCGCTGTTTCAGGGGAAGTTGGGGGTTGGGTTTTTTTTTTATTTTCATCATTGGGCATGGTGACCCTTTTTGTGCTACGGGACGCAATAGCTCATCACGTCTTGCAGTTGCCCGCACTGCAAGAGGTGTTTACAGGCGCCGCCATTTCGGACCACCCCTCCCGCCTGGTGGCCTGGCAGTCCATCGGCATGTCGGCTCCACCTTGAACACGCCGTAAAATCAAGGATAGACGGTAAAGTGAGGAAAAGGGATGTGAGGAAGGTATGGGTGGGGATGAAGCAGGTTGTTAAAAACCAGCCACCCCAGACCGGAGCTCAGGGGCTAGGGAACATTGTCCCCTACCCCCTCAACCCCGATGCAAGACGGTTGGCTGAGAGGAAGGTCAGCATCTACCCTGTGAAATTAGAGGCCGACCAGAGAAAGTTGTGGGAGAGGTTGTATGAAAAGCGAGGAAACAAGTGTTTTGAAGGAAGGAGAAGAGGCTAAGCTGGGGTCGGACGGGGTGCTGAGTCCCATCAGCACGGCGGCCAGGATGGCAAATCGCCGTGCCCCTTACGGGGTCAAACAAGAAGATCCCACAGATTGGAATAATCAACAAGAATGTGCCGAACAGTCTGGGAAACAACGCAGTCGTTGCAGTAAAGAAAAGAGGAAAGCTCAATCAAACGGTGACGGCGTGCCCAATTCGTAGACCATAAAGCAACATAAAACGGCCGAGGAATTTGGCGTACGTCCACGGGAACGGTCGGCGCGCGATGTCTCGAAACTTTAGGTTCCCGTGAGCCTTTTTCCATCTTTTTTTTATTCCTGCCAGCAGACAATGAGGAAAGTGAAATGCTGGTCTGTTTGCCCAGTCCTAGCGGACTCTTTGGCCCCTTCCTCGACACGCTCACTGCCCAGCAGAAGAAAATCTCGACATCCACCCGGCACGCGGCAACCGTAGTGTCACAGATAGTACGAACATTCCATTGCCCTGATAGCACCCAGGGCGTTTTGTGAATCTTCGAACCTCGCATGCCGCATTATCCCCCGTAATAAGCGATATAATGCAACCAGCTCAGCCGCGAAAATATACGTAGCGCCCACTAGCGACACGCTTACTTCCAACAGAAGGAATACGGCGTGGAAGCCGTACACTGGCATGATATGGTGTGCTGCTAAAAGGGCGAATGCAATTTTGGAAGAGGCGTGGCGACAGATAATCAGAGGTGTTACCATCCAGGGTGGCGTCCAGGGAAGAACTTGAAGTCACTGGCCGGAGAGCTACACCGATCTCTCGAAGGAATTTCCTAGCATTAAACTCAAAGGACAGAATATGACTGGATTCTCTCAGCGGTAAAGTCAGTCGAAATCAGTCGCGGATGCAGTGAGTGCCGTTGGTGACTGAGTGAGAAGCCCAACCCGAGCGTACAAGTGCATACTGCACTGTGTACGGGGAAGAGCAAGTGACATATACCCAGCATCGACAAGTATGCTTTTAATGGGGGACATACGGAAAGCAGTGGGCATGCAACGGAGACCGGTGGTTCGGATCAAGTCCAGCTTCTGCGAATCACAATTCAGCTGCGAATGTTTAAAACGCACATTTGTAGTCAAGCTTTGAGCGAACGCAAGATCGATAGAATAACACAGCGGTAGCCCTATCAGCACCCCAAGTGCTGAACGTCACGGAACAAAGAATCTCCAGGGCGAGGGTACAAGAGATCTTAAAGTTGCAAATATGGGCCTCCCAGGAGAGGCGTCGGTCGAAGACAAGACCAAGGAAGCGGTGCGAATCCATTATTTGCAGGCGAACCCTGTTTAGGAACAAATCCGGTTCGGGGTGGAGCCGTGAATGGAGGCAGTACTTCACTATCTTTGTGGTGGCCCAGGAAAACTCAAACCTGCGCGCTTTAGCATAGCGAGAGAGACGGTTCAGTGCCTATGGCACTCTACGGTCCAGAGTTAGCATCTGGGTCACACCAAAGAAGATCGAAAAGTCGTCTATGTGGAGTGTAGTGATGCCCAGTAGTGTGTTGGGTTATGTTTCAGTAGGAAATGTTTGCAGTAAATTGGAGTTGAGGCATGGGAGGAAGGGGGATTGCGAACGTTTTGGCGTTTTTATATTGTTGTTTCTGGTGTATAATTGTCTGATTTGGGTGAAGTGGGTCATGAGCAGGTTGCATTGTTTGGTTGGCCTAGGAATTTTCTTGTCTCTATTAGAACAAAGATCAAATGTTAAAAATCTGACCCGATAAAAATATACATTTCCCCAGAATACCTCGAAACTACGCAGCTATTCTAGAACACCTCACAACTTCCTAAACTCTTCATCTGTGGCGACTTTAACATGCATCAACCATCCTAGCTCAAAAACCAAACAGCAGATAACATAAGCACCCACATTGCAGAACCTCACTCACTCACAACACTCAACAACACATTCCTACCAACCAGACAACCCTTCCAACACAGGCAAAATAGCACCTCCCTAGACATAACCTTCTTCTCACCTTACCTAAAGACCAAAACCACATAGAAAACAATAATTGACCTCCTCTCACAGAAAACCTACCCTTATTATATCCTTCTAAACAACGCATTCGCAATCAACTCCCCTTAAAATCATATATATAATCTACAAAAAAAATCAGATTGGCAAAACTACACCAAATACATAGAAGAGAAACTTTGCAATTTCCCTTTAAACAATTACCCATCGCTAAACAAATTACTACATGTACTACATCAACAAGAACATCACACAAGCAAGTAGTCAATTCATCACTCATGGCCACAGAAGAAACATACAACCCCAATTTCACGAAGGGAATAGCAAATTGCATTAAGCAGCGAAACATTATCAACACCCATATCACCAACCTAATCATTAAACAGCAAAGAGAAAACTGGAACAATACATTAACACAATAGACAACAAAACAAACTCAGCGCAACTCTTGGGAACCATAAATAAAATCCACACATCACATAGCATCGCAGCTCCCACACATGATTCACGAGACAACACTGCAACATTCCCATAAAAGGTTACTAGAAACATTTGCTTCCTCTCAAACCACAGGCAAATCCACCTAAAAAAAATCAAGAGCACAAATATATCCATAGACTAAGCACCTCTTTTTACCATAGAAAACATCCATCAAACATCAAATCACCGAAGAACTATAAACTGGTCCAGACAACATATATAACATCCATCTCAATGAAAATTTTGTGTCTGCGCTATCTGGAATGTAACCCATGCCCGGGCGCTACAAGTCCAAAGCCGAAGGTAGAATAGTGCAACTTAACACTCCCCTACATAAGAAAACATGGAAGTCAAAGCCTCGAAAACTTGTTCTTCCCGCCAAAATGAAGTTCACACTAGTCTATAAGTTACAATTTCGTAGACACAAGACTAAGCTCATTTTTACTTTCTTTAACTTCGCCACTTCTTTACGAAAATACCTTCGAACTCTTATGAAGTCGCCCTCAATGATTTTCGCTTTATTTTTATACAAATAAGGAATCGAATCCATAGAGAAGTAGTTAGTGTAAAAGATGTGGTTAAACGTACCGCCTGTAAATATCTGTCATCGAACGAGTGTTTGGCGAGAAGATCTCTGAGGACGGTGATAGCGATCTTCTGCACAGCCACCACCTCTCCTAGCGCCGCTCGTACTTCGCTCAGGAGGGCTCCCACAAGGAAATGGTGTGAGGTAAATTCACTGCTCAAGTGGAATTCATCCAGACCTAAATAAATAAAAAAATATATTATTATTATTGTTGTTGTTGTTCACACAACCCAATATTGGGCTTCGGCATACGTCAATACCACAAAATGGATAAATAGTAAGAGAAGGGAAAAGGATTGTGGAAAAAGAGCAAGAGAAAGGATAGGTAAGGGCAGTGAGAGTAGGAATCAGCGGGAATGGCGAACTACTGAAAATAATGTGAGTGGTATGATGAATTAGGGAAGGGGTTAGTACAAACTTGATCTATCGGTTTTCAAACTGGGACGTGCGCATCCATGGGTAGTTGGGGAACCCTCGTACAGGAGGGTAAAATTAGTCCCTTAATATGGGACTACCTACGACAGCTACTTGGAGCGTTGAAAGATCAAGCTAATTATGCGCAGCGCTCCATCTCGTAAGGGTGGAGGCGATTAGACCACACGAAGATCCTAATCATATCTGTACAAAAAAAAGCTGCCATTAATGAAGCAGAAATTGAGTTTAATTCCAAGCAAGAAACAACGCTCACCAAAAGCAGGATTCTGATCAGAAACGCCCCCCTCCCCCAATGGATGGGGCATTCTCCTGCAATAAGATTTACTTCCATTACTCTCATGGAAGAGATCATCCCCATAGAGCTGCTAGGGGGAGGTCACAGTCTGCCTAAGAAAGAATACCACACCCCTCACTTCCCTTCCCAAATTAGGTTTACTACAAAGATACCACGAGAGACAACCAGGAAATAAACAGAGAAGTCACGATCATAGGAGCCACTCTTATTTCTTTGGCTGAGCTTCGCTCGACAACATTGCTACCAGGACCCTTTTATCCACCAGAAAGCTACGCGAATTAGTTGCTTTCCTTCACCTTGATCCAATGCTGACTGCTTCGATTGGCAGCCATTCAGGGCCAATAGTCGGCTAGTTAATTTCTTGCTCTTTCTCGCGCGCTCATTTCCTCTTTCGTGTAACGACCCTGCTTCGTTGTCATTTCCTCACAGGGCAGAGGAAATGTATTTTCCTCTTTCTCCTGACGACACTGTTCTGTCGTCATCCCATCGCTCGCAGAGTACATGGAGTTTACTCTTTTGCCTCGCGAGCTGCTTTGTGCTTATTCGATCGCGGACGACCTGTCATTTCCATTTTTCCTCTTCCGCCTGAAGACCTACTTTTTCAGCCTTATCTGACTCGCAGACGACCTGTTATTTCTTCCTTATCTTGATGATCCTGTTTTGTCATCTTTCGCTAGCTCACAGACAAGATGATGTTTCCTCTTTTGCCTGAAGGTCATGCTTTAACGCCATTCACTTGCAGACCTGCAAAGGGATGGCCTGTATACTTAGACTTACACCTGTTACCTGGAGGAGCGGCACTTCCTACAGGCTCTGGTGCTACCGGCAGTTTCACTTGAAAAATTTCTTTATCACCATCTCCTCGTTCGTTGACGACTTGTAGTTTCCCTTCTTTGACCAACCTGCTTTAACGTAATTCTCTAGCTAGCAGATAACATGCTGTTTCCTTATTTCGCCTAAAGGCCATACTTTATCATCATTCCCTCTCTCGCATATGACCTGTCGTTTTAACTTTCGTTATACTCTCGATCAAATGGGACCTGCCAATTTATCTTTAACCTAATGACCCAGATTTGTTGTCATTCAGTCGCTCAAAAATGACATGTTTCTTCCTCTTTCCCCTGACGACCCTGCTGTCACCATATGGTTGTTGGTAAAGAACCTGCTGTTTCATCTTTCGCGAGTCGACTTGCTTTGTATCAAATACCAACGGACGAAGACGATTACTCTTTGGATTGACGACCTTGCTTTGAAATCATTACTTCGCTCGCAGACAGCCTGTTGTTTGCTCTTTCGCCTGACGATCATGTTGTCATCATACCCTCGATAACAGGCAACATCATGTTTTCTCCTCTTTTCGCCTGATGACCATGCTTTATCGCTCTTCCCTCGTTAACAAAGGATATCATGTTACGAGAGCCGACTCCTCTAAAAACTATCCCACCATAATCTGGTGTAGAGTCTACCAGAGGAGCAAGCCGTCTTCTTAGTAATGTTCAGGAGAGCGTTCCATCAGATGGCGCTTCGTCCCGCGAGTGTGTCAGATTTGGAGAGAACAGAAAATGACTTCATACTCGTACGGTCAAGGCCGCGGGAAAAGTTGGTGTGCAATGGTACAAAGCTTTAAAGTCCCGAGCGCCATCTCCCGCCTTATTTCCCATGCAATCATAAGGGCTTATCTGATCCCTGGCAGGAGTCAGAGTGGGGAAGAGCAAAATGCACAATCCGGTTGCTCATTGTAGGCAGACAGCCTGCCTCTCCTTTGAACATGCTCGTCTCCAGTAATCCTTACGTGTCAAGGGACTCAGCAGAAGACAATCTCGAAGACAACCGGACTTGCAGCAGCCATTGCGTCACGAATACCGTGAACCAAGGGATGTGGAGATTCCAATGGCTCAAGGACAAAGCGCGCTGTGAGTCTCTATGGATTAAAAAAAAGGTCTCCGCACGAGACATTGCGCCCTAATATCCTGTACCGAGCGGTATGACGTAACCTTACCCATGACGACACGTAAGGCCCAGAAGAGTCGCGCCCCTGGTTTTAGCAGAGGCTGGACGTGGGCCAGTGGAGCCACCATTTCGACCAGGGCAGCGCCCGGGATAGGATGGTGTCGAACCCGCAGAAGGGTTCAGAATGGGCGCGGGAGGGACCATACTCGTAGGTCTGGAAGGGCTAGAAGCAAATGATGCCTTTTTTTAATTGTAAGGCATAGAATGTCCCAGTTCGCACAGGGCCTAACGAGAAGAAGTACTTAGTTCGCGAAAAAGAGAGTAGACCAGCAGCCTTAACAATCAGGACCTCCTTCTCCAGAACATACATCGAATCTTCATATTTTTAATGAAGGGGCTTAATGATTTTTTATTAAAAAAACGAAAAGTAAAAGAAGTAATACAAATAATGCGAGTAATGGATAAGGACAAGAATATAAAATTAAAAATAAGGGGTGGGCAGTCGGTGTTAAAGAAAACAGGAGGTTGTGTCGTTCCGAAGGCGCAAACAGCAATGTTGTGTCCCAGGTCCCGGTGGCCTTATATACCCTCAGGGTATGGCCACCAGGACCGTGGCAGAAGGAGATTCGCTGTACGCAGGAATCATTCGAGACGCAACGTCAGCGGCTTTCTTGGCGCTTCGGACGCATCTTATCTTCAAAGGGAAACGGCGGTATTTGTGTGAGATATCGTGCGGGGTACCCACGGAGGTGGCAGCTCATACCCGGTGTAAGTTTTCCTCGGTAGTAGTAGTTACGGATGGCCGGTATGAAGTACAAAAGGATGCGCGCGTTGGAAAAGAGGAATAGGATAGAGCATAAGAGACTCATAATGGAACGCGATCGCTATACCAGCGAGGTAGGCGTCGCAGTGGGAGGAAGTCAGGGCGGACGCTCCCGGCCACCACCAACTACGCAATCGGGTGTCGATGAGAGGACGGAAGGAAATAAACCAAGGGTGGTTGATGAAATGCCAATTGTGTTGATTACACAGCTGTGTCCAGATGAAGAGAAAGTTCAGGATGAGACTAATAAAATTGACGAGCCTTACCATCTTCCAATATTTCCCCCTCTTCCCAAGGTGTCCGGTATCCAAGCTCGATTGGGACCGGCATGTCGGCATCTATTTGGAAAAGGTGGGGAGGGGGCATGCTGGCACCTTCGGGTCAAGGAGGTGTCTTTTCAGGGCGCAGGGGACGATGCCTCCTATTAACCCTCTTAAAGGGTTAGTGGTTCGTCTCTCCAATAGGGGGGGGGGAGCATCGTATGCTTAGCTATGTTTTTGGCTAGGCAGAGAAAGGGTAAAGAAAAAAAGAGTTGAGGGGATAGTCGTAGAAAAAAAGGAGTGCTGAGAGGGAGAAGGAAGAAGCGCCCCAGTTTCCCCAGAGCTCCTCCAGGTACCAATTGTAACAGGCTAAATAGGGTACCTACCCATTTGCGGGGATGAAATGAATATAAAGGATGACAAAGCGAACCTCGTCTAACCCGAAATAGTGGAAGGACTGAAGGGCCGATCTTAGAATGTCAGGAACAAGTTCGTACGCAAGCACTAAAAGTACGAACTTAAAATTCCCTTGAAGGTTGTGAAATAGTAAAATAAGAAGCGAGGAAGCCAGAACCACTCAGAACTCCTCAACATTGTTAAAATATATATTTATAAAATTCACGATTCTCTCTGTCAATCGACCTCAAGAGAACACCGCCAATTCCTGTTAATATGATAGGGATGGCTGGAAATCCACCATAAGATGTCTATGCCACAATCTCCCGCATGCCAGGAGGTATGCGAACTTATGTGACCTGAACGGCATTGATTACTTATGTTACCTCTGGCCTGGGGCCTTTCCCCATGCCTAACCGCCTTGGGGAAGGGTCGAACGTACTCCTCCTAAGGGTCCAGCACTGCGGATATCTCTAGATTTCGTCTTAAGGGTACAAATATGAGGTAAGTTGCGAATGTGTGTTTAGCTGGTCGTGGTGGGTAAGGTTTAAGGTAAAGAACCAGTGGGTTGCTGCCCAATCCAAGTGGATTCTATATTCGTGGTGGGTCAGTAACCGTGTCGATCAGACCAGAGCAATATTTTGAGATGTTAAATTTTATGAGGTATGAAATGTGCGAGGGGCGTTTCTTTGCGGTGGATCTCTGGTGGAATATCATTAAAGAGGTAGGCTGGGCCCAGAGTTTAGCAGGGTTGCTGTGCATGACGGAGACTTGGCTAATGCGTGACAGGATTCCTTGGAATATCTCAGTGTAGTGCGCCCATGCAGTTTGTGCATATTTCAGCTAAGAAATAGGAGAGGGTCACCAGGTTCTGGTAGAGGGTAGACTTCGAAACTTATTAGGTACTAGACGTAAGGATTCTTTGCCTCAACAAGTCGAAAATACCATTATGAAAGAGTTAAACAGACTGACCATGCCTGAGTTTGGCCTTCTTTGGGTCCATAGAAGTCAAGGTGGTGAAGACTGGCAGGTTCAGCGGAATGAAGTGCTCATGCGAGCAGACAACCCGCAGCAGGGTGAACTTGAAGGAATGGAGGATGATGGGGTCGCCCGGGTTGAAGTTCTCCAAATACAGCTTGATCAGCCCGAACACATATCCTCGGTCCATCATAGACATACATTGCTTTAAAAAGGGAGGAAGATCGGGTTATGACGACTACAATATTACTTCTAAGCCAATTTACTCAATAACACAGTATACGTTAACACCATAAGGAAAAAAACGATATAAGATAACTCTTTTTAAGGGGGATGGGGGAATGTTATCATAAACATTTTCTCACAAGCAGTTATCGTCGCGCATCCACACACACAAACGTACCCTGCCATTCCACTCCTTTATTTCCTATTAAGAATAACCATTGTTTCTCGGATTATTGGCCTTTTGTAAGGGTGTCGTGATCCGTTTTGGCTCCTCTCGTCCAGTCAGGCTTCATCTCTTGTCAGAAGGCCCTAAGCTCACCCCCTCACAAACCACTTCCATCCACAATATCAAACAATTGTCCCTATGTACGTTCCCCTTCTTAAACACGCACTCATAACATCAGCCTAACTTTAGGTGGATTTCTAATCCTTATTATATCGACAATTTGATCACCACTGAGGGTTTGATTTCGTCATTACTCCATTCAGCATTTCTACTTTAACTTTCACGATCAAGCACATCCACAAACAGCCCTTCCATTACCTACTACCACTTCCTTAAGACTATTCTCCATTTGCTCTATCCCTATGTTCACATTTACTTCCTCCTACTCTCATGCAATCTCTCATATTCACCCCTCCCCTTCTCTCTCATTCAACCGCCTTTCAATTTTGAATCTCCCTTCCTTTCTACCGACCAATTTAACTATACGAGGGAAAAATCATGTAGTCAGATAGTCCTATACTCATGCCTTTCAAAGCTTCCACACAAAACACATCCGGCAGCATATTCATTTTCACCAGGATTAGATCAATTATCAACAACTTCTGTAAATATACACAAACCTTCATAAGCACACAGCTCAAATTTCATGCCATTAATTACTCTTGCCTCCACAAATATTTTCTGAACGAGGCAAAATTATCTGAAAACCTTTGTTAACCCTTGATTTAT
The DNA here is from genome assembly GCA_963969495.1 of Ceratothoa steindachneri. NCBI lineage: Eukaryota > Metazoa > Arthropoda > Malacostraca > Isopoda > Cymothoidae > Ceratothoa > Ceratothoa steindachneri. The sequence continues at coordinate 32,153,322 of OZ018325.1, forward strand.
AAGCGTTGTTGGGGTGAGTGTGGATTGTCCCGTGCATGAAAGTGGCTTGGGTACGGAGGTGATAGTCCTCGGAATATATTCTTGGACTTATGCGAATGTTTCGTGGAAGACGGCAGGGGGAAAAGAGTGGCACGAATGGCCTGGGTTTCGCGTACTACGGAGGAATTGTGTTCCACAGAGTTCATGATAAGAGTTTTATGGGCACGACCTTTGTTGCATTTTTTAAGTAGATTATTAAGGTGGTGCACTGCAGGTACTTCCTGGAGTGCACTTAGGTAAGTAGCTGCGATACTGGGTGTCAAAGCTGTAGATGCCAGTATACAACTTATACCAATCCAAATAGATTTGACGGCTATTTTTGCCCAAGGAGACTTGAAAAATAAAATAAAACATTATTCACAAATTGAAGCCACCAAGATCCCTCAGTAGGCGGTGAAGAGTTGTGACCTTGGGGGTCACAACCCTAAACAACTTTTAATTTCAGATTCTTCTTTTCTTGCCGCTTTCAACAAAAAAAAACCCACTAATTTAACCCAGCAGCTCTTTCACACCAGACATCCTTCAGCATACTCGCCCCAACAAGAAGCAAATCAGAAATACTAACCTCGGGACAGCCTCACAGAAAGCGCGGCCCCACTTAAATGTGATAACGTTGGAGTAGTTGTGTATGTTCGCCTCCCCCGGCTAATGAAAAATGCCAAGTTTTTCAGGATGTTAGCGAATTTAGAAGATGAGGGGCTGGATGGTCGTCCATTTTGCCCCCCATTTAGTTGGGGGATTTTCCTTTGCAGATCGTAACGTTTGCAATTCATACATAAAAAAAGTCTTATAAAATTAAAAGTGAACATATGAATAAAGACGAGTAACTGATTGAGGAAAGTGAAGTTGATGGAAACGAGAGAAGCTAGAGTGATTGCCAGGTAAGGATTGGTTCTGTCTGTGTATGAATGATTGTGTATATGATATTGGTGTGGATGTTGGAAAATACCTTTGACTGAAAGTGACTTCTCTTTTCCAGCTCCTTAGGGCTCGCGACTGCCGTCGCTTATCCAGTGTACTGGTTGTGGTATCGTGCTCTAGCGGTTGGTAAGTGCAAGTCACACAGTACAACCAGTCCCCAAGAAGAGTACAACCAGAATCTGTGGCCATTTCCTAGAAGATTGCTATTGGGAACTCAGGCCGTTTCCAGAGAGTGAGTGGGGCCCGCTGAGAAAACCCAATTAGAATCGTTTACAGTCCCAACAGTTATCGTACAAAGCGCGAGGCTACATTTCGACGATCGTACCATTTTTGTCCTAATTTATGTACCTTATAATATTATGCGGAGTTGTATTTTGTTTTGGTCGATTTTTTTTGTCATTGGTAGAATTTTTGTCAGATTAAGTTTTTGAGTTCTTAACATTTACATAAGTTTTTGTGTATAATAAAGATTAAAAGCGATCTCCTCTTACTCCCCCCCCCCTTCGGGTACCTAAACGAGTGAACCCTGATGCGGCAGGCAGTGTGACTACAGGTAATCCAAAGCCCACCGCCACATCGTTGGCGGGGCCTATAGCACAGACGATAGTATAAAAGCTTTCTCCTTTAATCACTTAAGATGTCGGAGGGAGCAGAGATTCCATCTCCTTCTTGGGAGCTATAAACAACAACAATAATCAAAAGTACTCTTACATTCGCCTTCTATTCTTTCTCAACCCTCGTGCACCTATACGGGATATGGCCGAGTGGGAAAACGAAGTTAGCCACAACGGGTGTGTTAAATTACCGGAGGGAGTCCCGATTCGCGTTTACTTCACGGCGGCTGCCACACAGTTTAGAGATTCGTGGTTTGCATCCCATGTTTAAACTGTAGGTCCCCACGGAGAAATAAAAGGCCTTAAAACGAGTGTAGTACGGTGGTAAAAGTTTACTAAATATTTCTACTTTAGCACACAAGTTTCACGACAGAAACCTAGCATTCTCTCTCTCCCCATTCTCACCAAGCGTACCAAAAGCCCCGTTATTCCATCTCTCACACAGTTACCTATTGATCTGTTCATAATTCCTACAACACCCGCCATCCATCATTTTTCGCAAGACACCTTGGAACCTCAGCCTCACTTGTATAATTATATTTACTATATGCTACAGCCACTCACTATGTTTCACCTTTGCAAATCGTAAATTCACCCACACATTTCTCAAGTTTACACATTCATACGCAACCATTGCATAAAGCCACTCCTTACTTAATACAGTAGGCAACCCCCGAACGGAGTAGAAAAGGTGCCTCTAGGCAGGTCGGAGGCAACAAATTGCCTAGCCATTCGACCCATATCTAGGCTTATTACGCAAGAAAGCAGGTTATCAGTCCATCTTCTCAGCCTATTCTACGCGATGGTGCAGTGAGATTTAGTCGTCTACACTGACCAGCTGGCACCACGCTAATGGGATTTATACTCCTCTATTACAGGAAGAAATGGACTTATTTGAACTTATTAAAAAAAAAAATTGGCGCCTTCAGGTGAGTCAGTGACCCAGCACAGAAGAAGCGGGGAATCAGACTTCAGAGCTGGAGAAAGAAGACTCTTTTTATCCTTTTTTTACATAAAATGATCGAGGATGAGGACATAAAGAAACTCATCCACCCTAAAGGATTTACAAAGGGAATGAGACAGCAATTCAGACCTCCATAAAGGAAAATTACGTCGACAATGGCACGAGGAACTCAAAGTATAACCTAATCTTAAGGGCCACCATATGAGTGGACCGACCTTCAAGAAATGCGCGAGAGCTTTATTGGCGGCCCGAGCTTCAATGGGCATCTCCTTGTACTTCTGCAGGATACTCATGGAAACCAGCTCCACCAGCCCCTTCACAGCTAGCTGGTAATCCTCGCTAAATCGCTCGTTCCGAACCATCTGGCGATAAGGAAATTACCTTTAGGAGACGGGCTTTTATTTATTTGAAAAATGAAAACCAATCAGGACATTGTAACCGAAAAGATTTGAAAAAGAGGCCTTAGTGAAATGTAAGAAATAAGTAGACCTTGAGCAAACTACCGTGTGTGACAAGCCTCTGGGAAACGAATCAAAGTGATAGCAGAAAATGGGAGTGGGGCCAAGTACAGAAAACAGAAAGGAAAAAATGACAAGAAAAGGCAGTAATAATGGTCAAATAATGTGAATAACAATACGCAGGGAAAAGATTAGCAAAATTACCATGTAAGGTGAAACAAGTTTTGTCCTCTGTAGCCACCAACCCTGAATTTCTCCTTCCGCAACTATACCCCGATCAATTACACTCATCCCATGGCTAAAGTTTCGGCGCCACGACCCCATAAGGCAAACCAGAACCTAAGGTTTTAAACCAATACAACCCAGTAGCAGGTGATAGTTTTAAAAGGAGTACAAGGATGAAGGAAGTGAATATGGGTTCTCAGAACTATACCTTTATCCTGGCAGTGGTGAGCAAGTGAAGAGACATTGACCTCGCGATAAAGGCGAAGAAAAACTGAAGATGTCTGAGCACCTTGTTGCTTGTTAGCGGATCCAGGCTCGACGCCTGAAGGAGATGGGCAAGGGCGTGGCACAGCTCCTCGTGAACGGTCTTACGTCCTTGGGACGTGATACTCTGGACATACTGCAACGGGCGCAGAATCAGAAACTCGCAAGCGCTAAGAACAGTCATGTGCACCCTCCCCGTATAAAGGTTCTTGACTCACTATGTTCTAGAGTACGAAGATTTTTTTTACAGTGTTTGAAATGTATCTTTTGAGACCTATTTTAGGAGTCATTAATAGGGTTTGACCAGAACTAACTATGATCTTTGGTTTCTCCTTTCCATCTGTTTTCCCCTTCATTTGAACTTTTCTTTGACTATGTGTTCTAAGTTTGAGCACAAGCTCACAAGAGGCGGGGAGGAAAAAGCGTGGAGAGGGTTCGACTTTGTACTTTTGAAATTACATATCGGGGAGCTTTGAGGGTGCCTTCTACTATCCGGGGGACCTTAAGTCCTTCAAGTTGTGCTCTTTTGTACAAGCTTCGTTGTTACGTCCTCCAGAGTTGGAGTGGATGGCATTAGCTAGTGTAGGAGTCCTTATTCATGTTCCTTTTCCACCACCCACCACCAAGCCTGCAAGCACCGCCCACCTTGATGTAAGAGTAGAGGATATCATCCCGTCCGGCGTCGTAGATCTCGTGGGTGATGTGAACGAGAACTCGCGTCACATTCGTTGCAACATCTGTCCCTCCAGACAGGAGTACCAGGAATAGCTGGTTCAAGATCGTCGCCAGGAACTGGATGATATTGCGCACCTCGAGCGCGAGGAGGGCCTAAAAGGACGGGATGCGACGATTAGTGAGAAAGAAGCCAATGTAATCCAATGAGGTCACGGAACCCAATGGGAAAAGAATGCGGGGAAGGGGAAGATAGAATAGAAGGGACATGGGTGGCAACAATGAAAAGACTGCATGAGTAAACATTTTTAGCCCTAAATTTATATTAAAAACAAAAATTATGGGAGAAAGAAAATACGACTGAGGCTCAGTAACCAACACATCTAAAAAGGCAACTAAATGCAGCCTAATTTCAGGCATGAAATAGTCGAAAACAGGATTGGGGAACAGAGGTCATGTACAAGAATTCTATGAAGCCGTAAAAATAAATTCTCTCTCTTTGTGGAGCTAGCGGTCCGTGGCCCGATTGATTTATATTTTAATAATCCAACGTGGCGACTACTTGCCTGGGCAAGATAGGCGGTAATCACATTAGCCAAGTGTTAAGCCTATATTAAAAATAACAAAAGGTAGTATCGTTCAGGGTGGCGAACTGGGTAAGAACAAGCGGCAAAGAAAGGATCGGTAGGAAAGGAAGGTAGTAATAGCCCATTCAGCATCCATAGGGCTGAACGTCACGCAAAGAAGATTAGCCTTTTTTTTGAGAGAGAGAGAGCCCATCTGGCGACTGCCTACTAAAGCATAAGTCGCCGTAGTCATGCTAAAGTCTACTAGTAGGCTAGATTAAAAGGCAATTCATAATGTGAATAATAAGTAAAAAAGATAAATAGAAAGAGAAAGGGTAAGGATTGGCTAAAAAAATAAATTAAAAAAGGTAAAGAAAGCAAAACGTTACAAAAGAGGAAGCGCGCTCCGGCGTCGGGGGTAGGCCGGCGTCTCTCCTGGGGCAAGAACTAGCGACCCTCAAATAAAACCAGAAGAAAAAAGTCAAATGAAGTGAAGAAGACCAGCCTCCTCTAAAAAGTAGTATAGTCCACGAAAATGTGTGCAAGAACCAGTCCCAAGTACGAGGGACAAGCGGTAGCGACCCCGCTCGTCCCGGTACCGGGACAGGTAACGTGCACGAAGATCACCCAGACTGCGATATTCAACAAGAATGTACCGAAAAGTCTGGGAGATAAGGCAGTCGTAGCAATAAGGTCTAAGCGAGCGCTGCATCAAATGGCGGGTATGTTCAATTCGGAGACGACAGAAGGGAACCTGAAGCCGTCATGGCATTAGGGGGTAGGTCCATGGGAACAGTCGCGGCACAATGGAACGTAACTTTAATTTACCCTGATCCATTTCCCATCTTTTTTGCCAAGCCGCCCGGAGGGCAGCCCGTATTCCTCCCATGAGATTGGTGTGAGGAAGAGCGAAACGTTGGTCTGGTCGCCCCGTCCTCGCAGATTCTTTGGCGCGCTCATTCACCGCAATTCCTACATGTCCAGGAACCCAACCAAAAATAATATCGACATCTACCCGGCTCGCCAAAACCGTGGCGTCATGGATATCGCAAACTAGAGGATGCGGAGATTTCAAAGCACCGAAAGTACTCAGGGCGCTTTGTGAGTTGCTATAAATGACAATCCGGGTCCGAACCGGGCAGTACCGTTATATCCCGTAACGAGCGCTGTATTGCAATCAGCTCGTTGGTAAAGACAGATGCAGCGCCTGACAGAGCCCCGCTGAATTCAAACATAGTGGATACGGCGTGGAAGCCGACCCCCATTTGGGACTTGGAGCCATCCGTATACACTGCTACAGTTCCAGCTCGACAGCAATTCTGCTCCAAAACGATCAAGCGCTGTTGGCGACTGAGGGAGACGCCGGGCTCGCACGTACAGGGATAAACTGCACTGTGCACGGCGTAGAGCGAGTGGCATCTTCCTAGCATCGACAATTAGGCTGTCAATGGGGGACGTGCGGAAGGCCCCAGTGGCCAGGCGAAAGCTGGTGTGATGGATCGAGCAAAGGATTGATAAAAAAGTAAGGTAGTAGCCCTATCAATGCCACGGGCGCTGAACGTCACGGAGTGAAGAATATCCATGGCGCAGGTATAAGACACCCTAAAGCGGCGAATATGAGCCTCCCAGGTGAGGCGTCAGTCAAATACAAGACCAAGGAAACGGTGCGAGTACAGCACTTCGAGGCTAACCACATTTAGAAAAAGTCTGGGTCAGGGTGGAACAGGGGATGGCAGCAAACATGCACCACTTTACTCTTGGCCAAGGAAAACCGAAGCATGTGCGCTTCGGCATAGCGAGAGAAGCGGTTAAATACCTGTTGGAGTCGACGCTCCAGCGTTGGCATTTGGGCCGCGCTAAAAGAGATCGAAAAGTCGTTCAAGTAGAGCGTAGCGAGAAGATCTTACAGCACACCGAGGTGATGCTGTTGATGCTCAGGGCAAAGAGTGTGACAATGAGGACACCCTCTTGCTGCTCCATTTGCCCGAGGAAGGCTCACCCCACCCGTACCCGGAATCGACGATCTTGCTAAATTTCATATGTAAATATTGGGAGGCGTCCCCTCGCCCGCATCGTGTGGAGAGTCTCCATGACACCGTATAGCCATGCGGTATCATAGACCTTCTCCAGATCGAAAAACACCGTGGCGTAGTGTTGTCGGAGAAGGGCATCCGACATGAAGATGAACTTACGGAAGCCGCACTATGCGCAAGACAGATGGCCTCCGTTGTCTAGAAAAAAAGGCTAATATAACATTTACGAATTTCTCCATCAACTTGCAGACGCAGGATGTCAGAGATAATTGGGCGGAAACCGGCCGGGGTAGAGTGATCTCTCTCTCGGTTTGCGAAAAGCGGGCGCGGTAGCGATTCTCCAGGAGTCTGGAAGGATACCATCTACCCAGATCCAGTTCAACAAATCTAACATAAAGGCCATGGCTCGCTCACCCATGTGTCAAAGCATGGCGTACGGGACATTGCCCGGACCAGGGGCGGTGTCCGCGAACGAAGTGAGAACGGAATGCAACTCACGCATAGTAAACTTGTCGTTGAAAGGTTCTCCGCCTCTGGAGGTAAAGTCCAGTTGACGGCCTTGCGCGACATCACGACGCACATTGAATGCTGGCGAAGCAGCATCCCGGCTAGAGAAAGCGGTCACGAAGGATTCCACCACGCACACGGGGTCTGAGATTGCGGTCCCATTCTCCTGGAGAACGGGAGAGTGGTCCTGCGAGAACATGCCTCGAATACTTTTGACTCGTTTCCACACCTCTGCTAGAAGATACGTATGTCCGAGGGATAAGTGGCAGGCGTGCTTTGAAAAATACCGAAACCTAGCCGTAGCTCGACGAAATTCACCGTTAGTGAAATCGTTCGGGGGCGCTTATAGCGCATGTTGGCATAACGCTTCTGTTTGAGGGAAAGAACTCAACGGCCTCATCCACCTACCTAAACTCCTCGACTGAGACAAAGAAATCAGTCATTTCCTGAAATGCGGACCACCGCGCCCGCGCCAAGCACCACCGGAGCGAACTCTCGGGCGGCAGCAGCCCAGAAAATGATATTTGAATGAGAAAGTGATCACACCCATGGGTGTCATCGACTACCTGCCACCTCAAATTAGGTTGTGCATCCGGAGCACAAAGATAGATCGAGACAGGAAAATGAAGAAGTTCTCGGGAAGTGGTACGTAAACTCATTCACATTTAGGACAACGATCTCCAGCTCGTAGATCAGGTCGGCAAGGACCTGACTCCTGGGATTGATCGATTAGTTTCCCCAGAGGGGTGTCTCCGGTTCAAGTCCCGAGCAGGAGAAAGGGCTTTGGCAACCGTGCCAAAACGCAGCGCAAGTCCCCCGGCGACCAAGTCAGCTGACAGTGGAATGTACACAGAAATAACAGTACACCTCCTATCCAGGAGCAGCTGCATAGCTACTGGCTGAAAGAAGTGTAAAGCGAAGAAAAGAACGAAGACATCATGCCAAGTATAAATGGTGCATCCTCCCGCCCGGCGCCCATCCGGCGGTGGTGGGGTCGAAAAACCTTTATACCCCGGGAGCGTTGGCAGGGGCACACGCCCAGCATGGTCTCCTGAAAAAAGATAGCTAACGGGAAACTGGACGAGACGAACCTCCGCAACTCCTCCCAGTTGGCCCGGAGTCCACAGCAATTCCATTGAAAAAATATGCCCTCCAGCCGCTGTTGGCCGGACAATGAGCTGAAGGCGCTGTCGCCTAAGAGGACTTATCGGTGGAGATTGAGATAGCCATGCGAGTCTTTTCTTCCATCTGCTTCAAAACCTTAGGCAGGCGGGGTCGCTCCTATGGAGAATCCACCGCCTTCGAGTATCAACCACACTCGGTGTGGGCATTAAAGCTTAAACTCCTCTAGTGCTGTCCTCTTTACGGGAGGCAGCTTTAGAAACCTGGAAGATGTCCTCACGACCAGCTTCAGGGGTGTTGCGTCTTTCGAGTCTAACGAATCGGTGGAAGCGCGCGGCCCTGGTTTAAGCAGGGGTTGGGTGTGAACACTTTATGCTGCCAGCTCTACCAGGGGAGCGCCCGGGGTGGGTAGAATCCGTAGAAGGGTTCCGAATGGGCACGGAAACGACCGTGCTCGTAGGTCTGGATGGGCCAGAAGGGAAGGGTGTCTTTTTTAACATTAAGGCATAAGACGTCGCAGGAGGCGCCGGGCGCGCAAGGAACAAGTCCTTAGCCTCGCGAAATGATAAACGATCCTAGGCCTGAACAGCCAGGATTTCCTTCTCAAGGAGATACACACCACATTTTTTCGAAGTAGCGGGGTGCGGCTCTCCGCAATTGACACACTTAGCCACACACGATTTGGACTTATCGTGTGCGGCCTAGGAAAGGCTTGAACAGACTTCGGGTAATTCTGAATTTGCGACTTTGCACGTCTACAGGATCGATTCATAATATGACCTAAGGGGTGGTAGTAGTAGCACCTCCGAGGCAGTGGCACAAATGCCTTCACGCGGTAGTGATACAAACCGACACGCACCGACTCAGAGAGCTTGTTACAGTCTAACATGACGAAGAGTATATGGGTGGGTCTCGAGGCCCCTCCCTGTTTTCTCATCACACGTTCGACCTTGACCGTTCCATGGTCGGCCAGCTCTAAGGTGATGTCCAAGAGTTCCCTCGCCTAAACCACTCCTTTTACGAAGTTCATGGTAGAGTGCGGCGTCACACTCACCGGCGTGCCATCAAGTGTCCGAAGGGCACGAATCATGGCCCTTCGGAGGGATTCGTCACCTTCGGCTCTCTACCAATCACACTAGCAAGAGCTCTCCTCTGATGGATCATGTTGCCCTTCGCCAACATGCTGCTATCAGTGGAGCGAATAACGGGGAAGCGTTTGAAGCCAGCGGGCTCGAAAACACCAGGTAACCTTTGAATAAGGAGCCTCGACATAATCTAGGCTTCGCTCTGCGCACTTGCACTTTTTGTCTTAGTCAGGGACTCCCCGCCCGGGGAAGCACCGGGGCTGGACGGGCCGATCTTCGCTTGGACGCTTGCTGAAACAGGAGCGGATCCGTCCGTTCCCGTGGCTCCGGCGGAGGGGAGGAGCCCTCAGTTTTTTTTTGTCTTGCGATTTTTTTTTCTTTTTAGGAGAAGAGGGTGGGGAATGCATCCGCTTCGCTCCTCCACCAGAATGAGACCCTAGGCCGGATGGACCGGCCTCACCAAGATGCTTCTCCGAGATGGAGAAGGACCTTGCTGTCACAGGGACACCAGCTTTGGGAGGTCCCTCTTCTCTTTGCGAGGCTAGGAACCGGGCCGTCTGAAGAGGAGCTAGCACAAGGGCGGACTCGGGTTCCTTGCTTGACACCGAGCCCATGTTTGACCCCATGTAAGATCCTACCGTCGTCGGCTGGGTCACCTCAGGGACCATGTCCATCTCAATGGGGGCCTCCATGTGCCCCCACCTCCAAGACATCACGGATCCTATTAGAGGTACCTTTGGTGGTCTAGTCTTTGGCCGGGGAACCGGCATACGTCAAGGAAGAGAGGGGGGCAGGTACGCCGGCCCCTGTAAGGTCTTAATGCATGAGTCAACAGGCCAACAGTTTGGCCCTATCGAGCCACTCTCAGCGGAAGCGGTCAATATTGGGCCGCCTGCGTGCATTTTTGGCAGTCCCATGTGAAAGAAAATGAGGAAATGCCGCCTTGAAAGAAGTAGGCACCCAATTATTATTATTATAATTGGTGCCTGAGATTTCTTCAAAAGGTAATGAGCGCGAGCTCTCGCCAGACTAAGAGCAATCTTATCTTCTGTAATTCGCGTACGGTAATATCGGTGTGCTGCTATCCTTTTTCTCGTCCGTTGCTGCTTCGAGCTCTGGGTTCCACCAAGAAACAGACCGAGTGCGCTGTATTCCGCTCGTTTTCGGGATACAAGTGTGCTGCAGCAACAAGCGTATCTACGAGATATTCGACAGCATCATCAACGGTAAGAAAGGATGTGACCTCTCTATCAGTAGTCGCCACAACATAGTATCTCGCCCAACCTACCCGTTCGTAAATATATCGAGGTGTGGTTAGGAGAGGGAAGTTGTTTGCAATGGATAGAATGACTGGAGAGTGGTCGTTATTATATAAATCTTGGCTGATGGACCAGGAGAAGTTAAGTGCGGCATCTGGAGATGATATAGACAGATTGATATAAGAAAGGGTGCCTTTTGTAGGTGAAAGTGAGTAGGATTATCGTTATTTAGTATTATAGAATCTTCGGTGTTAAGGAAGGACTCTACAATTCTGCCTCGTTGGTTGACGACAGCGTCTCCCCACAATATGTGTCGAGCATTAAAATCTCCAAGAAGGAGATACGGAGGTGGCAGTTGCGAAACCAGTTGATGTATTTGACGAGCGCTAACTCTGTCATGCGGAGAGATATATACGTTGCGGATCGTGTATAATCTGTCAAGGTGGCATCGTACTGCAACAGCCTGCAAGTCCGAAGTCAGCTAGATCCTCACGTGACCAAACGCCACCGTGGTCCAATCCATCCCTGCCGAGAGGGCCAGCCTCGTGGTGGGTTTGGTAGGGCTGCTGGCATTCTGGTTTCCTGCAGACACCTAACTGCCGCGTGTGAATCTGCAAGTAGCGTTCTTAAATGAAAATAATTATTTCGATATCCAGGTATATTCCAGTGTGATATCACGGTTTCCATGGTCATGTTTTGCGCTAGGACTGTTTCGACTTGTTCTTTCAGGTGGGCGGCTATATTTGGGTAAAGGAATACTAGTGATGTTTACAGAACGATCGGATGGTTTCTGGCGTTTGGGTTTTTCAGGAGTAGCACCCAATATGGGTGATGTTGGAGATTGGTGTTTAATGCTAGATGTTCGCTTTGGAGAGGCACAAGTAGAACGTTCGGTTTTGCATCGAACAGTAGTGTCAGTTTTAGGCTTTGGAGGTAGTGAGCGTGCAGAATTCCCCGGCGGAGCAGGGTCCTTCGACGAAGTGGAAGGGGTCTCACGAGACTGTGCTGCTTGCACAACAGACGCAGAAGTTTTGGTATTTGGGTACATTGAGGATACTCTATGTCGGGCTTCTTTAAAGGTCAGGTGTTCTTTGACCTTAACAGCCAATATTTCTTTTTCAATGTGGTATTTCTGACAAGTCTTTGCCGATGTGCTTGCTATGAGGTTTGTTGAAATGAATACAGTTCGGAGGCAGTTGACATGTTACAGTTTCATAATTCTCACCGCAGTGTTGACCGCAGCGGCCGCAGATGGCTTGATCACGTGTCCATATTGTTGGCATTTGTAACAACGGCGAGGAAGGGGCACGTGCGGAAGGACACGCTCAGAGAGACCTGTGAGGATCCGAATACGATCAGGTTGAGTTGGAGTGTCAAATGTTAAATAAGACCGACGTTCCAGTCGGTTCAAGGTCACCAGATGGCGTGCGCATCTTAATTCGGTGGACCTTAATCACACCAAGCTATGATAGTCCGTTGGCAATATCCTCTTCAGAATATCGCCGTAAGAGATCGCAGGTGATAACCCCTTGCGACTGGTTATAACGCTGGTGAATCGACACTTTTATCGGTTCCCGGACCAGTTCGGTCAAGCGCTGCAATTTACGGCCTTGGGCCTCAGATTTCACTCAACAGTGAGCGTTCGGTCGTCATTCTCAGAGATTCGACCGGGTTTCCCTATCGTATCGCAGAGCTCTCTATCGACTTTAAATAAGTTGAGTTTGCTTAGGTCAGCGTTGTTGGTAGACTTCAAAGTATAAAATCGTGTGAAGTGCTCAGTTTCTCCAAACAGGTTGGCTGGGTAATTACGTCGTCGATCTAATCTACTGGTTCTTTCGGTACCAGGCGCATAATCCTCGCGATTCCGGGAAGAATCGCGAGCAGGACGAGCCTGGTCTACACCACTCGATCCTGGACCAGTCGCTTGTTGACGACCCGTCTCCTCCTGGCCTGAGGAAGGCGTGCCGAGCGCGATGCTTCCGACATCCTTTGTGTCGGGAGCCCCGTTGACGCTGTTGTGGTTTATGCTTATAGTGGACACCTGAGCATAATTTCGTATTTATCAGATACCTGTTTTTTTTTTACGGGGCCTCCATCCCCAACTGTTTAACCCATAGTTGGGGCCACAGATTTCTGTGTAGGGACAATAACGGAGTCCATCCAAGATTTCTCCGCCGAAGGCTTATTCTCCCCACTGACACAGCCTTCGGTTTCGTAAATGCCATTGCAATCGAGGTTCGGGGCACGGTCGTCACCCATTAGTCTGGCCCCTCCATCAGAGCCACTCCAGCATGATTGGATCTGCCGGGGGTAAAGGACCACCCGCTTGCACAGCCTCCGACTACATTGGGACACGCAAGCACCCGCACCGCTTCAAGGTTGGGTGACATGGAAGTGCGGGGTGAGGAGGCACCCAAAGGCAAGGAAGGTAAGGGTGGGGTTGAAACAGGTTGTTAAAAAACCCACCACCCGAAACCGGAACTCCCCTCCCCCCTCAGCCCCAATCCGGGATGGTTGGTTGAGAGGGAACTGGTCGGCGTCTACCCTACCCTGTGAAATTAGAGGCAGACCCTAGAAAGTTGTGGGAGAGGTTGTCTGGAAAGTGAGGAGGCAGAGTAAGAAGACAGGGTTTCAAAAAGAACGAGAAGAAGCTAAGCTGGGGCCGGACGGGGCACTGAGGGCCATCTGCACGGTGGCCAGGAAAGCAAAATCGCCATGCCCCCTACGGGGTGAAGAATGTTCATAGCGCGAGTACAAGAGACCCTAAGGCTGCGAATATGAGCTTTCCAGGTGAGGCGTCGGTAAAAAATAAGACCAGGAAAACGGTGCGAATCCACCACATCCAGGCGAACCCCGTTTAGTATCAAGTCAGGGTGGATATGAGCTGTGGATAGCAGAAGTGGTACTCCAGTTTTCTCTTGGCCGAGGAAAACCAGTGTGATTCAGCATAGCGAGAGATGTGGTTCTGTAGCATTCAATTACAAGGTGAAATAGAGCCAACAAGGAAACTCACAAATTTAGCACCCCTTTGGCCCTATGAAATCTTGAAATGGGCACACAAACTAAACACTAAAATAATATGCAATTTGTTAATAATTAATTAATGCAAAGCAACCTATATACTTGCAATAATGTTAAACCGCCAGTCAATAATTAATGTATCAATGCAAAGCAAACTGTATATTTGTAAATAATGTAGAACCGCAAAGCTATGAAATCGTTGTACTCTCAAGCAAACACACAAACATTCGCACACGTTAGAAGACGGGTGCAGGCAGACGCCTTTGATCGCGGCGATAACGAAGACAAAGGAAACAGCTGTGCATAAAAATAATGGATCTGACAGATAGGGAAGTCGGACCCACCAGCTTTGATATGGAGCTGTGGAATACGAAATCATATATTTTTCTACGGATATCGGCCTGATAAAGGTGAGCCAGATTTCCAAATTCGAACACTCTTGGTGCACACACGCCTACACTAAATACACGCACACACCTTGGGTCAAGTTGGCTCTGCTCAGTTCTTAGATTGGAGAAATGGAGACGTGCCCCTAATCTTTGGTTATAATAAAAGCACTTGTAAAAGACTCACAAGGACAGTCTGACATGGAGAGAAATACAAGAAACACTGAGTTTGTTAACACCGATAGCCAGTTACAAGGACGTGAGCACACTATGAACCAGGAACTCAGCGATTTCACTTGCCAGAATTGAGGTGGTTTTAGGACCAAGATTAAAACCTACAAAACCGCCATTTTCTTTTAATTTCCTTACCTTTGCCAAGTAATAAGCCGGTTACCATTAACCCAGCCTGCAAGTGGATAACCAGTGGGCATCTAGAAATTGCAATTTGAGTCGGATTAAATGCCTATGGTTACCAACAGACAGCCGATACCTCCCAGGCCAAATCATACCATTCATTTCACCTACCATAAACTGGTGGCATTTACCCTAAAGTTCAATGCCTGTTGGAGTAGAGGCTACAGAGTTGGCATCTGGGCCGCACTAAAGGAGATCGAAAGGTCATCCACGTAGAGCGTAATGAGAGCATCTTCCGAAAGCACCGAAATAATACTGTTGACACTCAGGGAAAAGAGTGACACTGAGAACTTTTCCCTGTGGGACGCCCTCTTTCTGGAGTAAGAATGAATGAATAGTGCCGAAAATAAATGCTGCAAAGCCCAAACGGACTAGCCCGCAGCCCTTTCTGGAGTATGTGCTCGGAGAGGGCTCCTTCCAAACGTACACGGAATTTCCGATAGTGTAGGAATTCAGAAATGAAAATTGTGAGGCGTCCCATCGCCCCCATCGTTTCGAGCATATTCTATGATACGGTATCGCCAAGCGGCATCATAGGCCTTTTCCAGATCGAAAAATACCGTGGCGTAGTGCTGTCTAAGAAGGAAGGCCTCGCAGATAGCATTATCCAGCGAGGATCAGGAGATCAGACATGCGAGTAGAATTGCAGAAGATAGCCTTCGCTATTCAAGAACAAAGCTAAGCTAACATTTAGCATTTTTTCCAGCAACTTATACACGCAGGAGGTTAGGGAAATTGAGTGGAAACCGAGCAGGGAGAGCATCTCTCTTGAGTTTGCAAAAATCGAGCACAGTAGTCATTCGCCAGAGGTCTGGGAGGATACCCTTTGTCCAGATCCTGTTGAACAAATCTAAGTAAAAAGTAATGCCTCACTCACCTAGGTATCGAAACATGACATACGGGACATCGTCAGGACCAGGGGCAGTGCCCGCGCACCTAGCGAGAGCGGAACGCAACTCACTCATAGTAAACCTGTCGTTGAAGGATTTCCGCCTCTCGAAGTAAAGTCGAGTCGGCAACCTTCAGGGACATCAAGACATGCAATCAATGCTGGTGGCGCAGCATCTGAGCTAGAGAATGTGGAGAAAGATATCACGAAAAACTCCGGCACGGATGCGAGGTCTGAGATTGAGGAACAATTCTCCTGGAGAATGGTAGGAGGGTTCGGCGAGAATTTGCCCCCAATCCTAATGAGTCTCTTGGCGTGCTTCTAAATATACTTTAGCCTAGCTCTACGAAATTCATTGGCGGTGAAATCGATCGGGCGGTGCTTATAGAGCATGTAGGTATGTCGCTTCAGTCTAAGGGCCGTCTCACACTCGGCCGAACATCAGGGAAGCGAACAGCGTGGAAATGGTCAGGGCATCAGTGCTACGACGCGGCGGAAGTCCCCCGTCTCAAAGTCAAGTCGGCTGACGGTGGAATGTACGCAGAAATAACAGTATACCTACTATCCATGTGCAGCTGCAATACCACTGCCTCCTAAAAGAAGGTGGTAGTGGAGTCGCAAAACTAATACTCCGGGAGGGTGGGAAGCGGGCATACACACAGCAGTGTCTCGCAAACAGATAGCTAAGGCGGAACGTGAGAAGACGAGCCTCCGTAACTCCTCCCGGTTGGCCGAGTGCATGAAAATTCCATTGAAAGGAATATCCTCCAGACCTAACTCGGATGAGATGCGAGGCCCTCTTCAATGTGAATACCTTCACAGGAATTCTTGTACGCTTCCCAGAGGCAGAACTACGGGAGCTAGTGTCGCCTTCGAGGTCTCATCAAGGGGAGGTTGGGCTCACCATGCAAGAGATGACAAAGTCCGTTTGCCTCGCGAAAAGAAAGTAAGTTCGCAGTCTGAACGGCTAGGAAATTCTCTAAACGATACGAGATACAATGCTTCGAGATATGAGGCTCACCGAAATTCACAAATTTGTAGTGCACAATATGGATTTATCATGCAATGCCTTTGAGCAGTTTGCGCAAATTTCGGGCTGACCCGACTTGGTACGTCTAGGGCTCGATTTGTATGGCCGAAGCAGTGAAAAGGGTATCACCGCGTCAGTGGCACGAATCCCTTCACGCGGTAGCGATACCAACGGCCACGCACCGACTCAAGTAGTCTGTCACGATAGAAAGTGACGAATAGTGTAGGGGTGGGTCTCGAGCCCCTTCCCTGTTTTCTCATAACAAGTTCGACCTTGACCGGTCCTTGGTTAGCCAGCTCAGTTGTAACAGATGTGGTACCCCCGGGTACACCATCCATCTTCCTGCGGGTAGAAAAGGGATTGAGGGGATTTTTATTTAATTTTAAGAGCCCATCTGGCGACTGCCGGGATTAAAAAATCAAATAACAACATCTAGATAACAAATATAAAAAAAACTTTAAAAAATTAACAACAAATGAAAACAAAAAAACAAGACAAGCCAAAAGGCAACAAGAAGTAAGCGCGCCTAGGCGCAGGAACATGCTACCTATAACAAAGCGTCAAATAAAGTGGACGAGGCCATCGTCCTCCAAAAAAGTTCATAAGTCTCTGTGCACGAACCAGGCCAGAGTACAAAGGAGAAGCGGTAGTAACCGCGCTCGTCCCTGTACCGGGACAGGTAACGTACGCGAAGATCACCCAGACTGAGACATTCAATAAGAATGTGCCGAACAGTCTGGGGGACAACGCAGCCGTCGTAATAAGGCGCAGGCTACACAGGATACCTTCTTAAGGGGGCAGGCATTTAGAAAAGAAAAGAAGGATGGGGGAAGTAGAAGGGGGAAAAGTGAGGATGGGATCCCGGCATTAAAAAACCCCCAACGCACCCTGAGCCAAGAGGGAAGTGGTGACCACCCTCCCACCCCTGACCAGGGATGAGTGGACAAAAACTACTGGTAGCCTCGAATCGCTTTCTAAAATTAGCCGCAGGCCAAGAAACGAGGTAAGAAAGGGTCTTACAGAAACTTTCGAGTAAATGAGAGGGGGTCTAGGAGGAATAAAGCCCAGGTAGTAAGACTATCGGGTTACCTGGGCCTATACGGTGTGCCACTCAACCAGGTTTGCTGTATTCGGAAGCTTTACTTCTAATAAACCATCAACCCCCTTGTGGGGTAGACAATACAGGAAATAAAAGGTTTAATGGGTTCTAGAACTAAACCTCGGATCAATTATGAATTTTGTTCAGCGAGAATTAGCGATAAATTTGATACTAAATCAGGTTAAACATAATACACGAAGCCTATGGACAGTGGGTTAGATGGATGTTGTTTAGAGCCCCTGGGATTTGATGACATCTCTGCTCCCTCCGACCGCTTGGGACATTAAGGAAGAAAGCTTTGAATCTACAGCCTATGTAGGCCCCCCTTCAACGTTACCACAATTAAGTGGGGCCGCGCTTTCTGTGAGGCTGTCCTGAGGAACCAAGTTAGAGTGGAGGGAAGCTGTTGCATGCTGTGAGAATTTTATAGCAACCGCGATGTGCTAGCAGTCCATGCAACAGGTAGGAAGTAAAAGTTCTGTTTCAACTTAACCTCAGGTGGGATACATCCAAGTGGAATGGTGCCACTACAGGAGTGCATCCAAGTCGGGGGGGTTGTGTCATATCCACTCGGGAATGACTGACCACTCTACAGCTCTTTTTCTTTTGATCTACAGGGTGGCTAGTTTAAAAAAAAAACACTAGGCATTTGGATGGTGAAATCGGTAAAATATTTTCGACACTCACCGCTTATGGGGTCCCCCTGGCTAGGCTTCGATGTGGAAACTCCCAAACCCAACATATGTAAACAAGGCAATGGCCCAACCCGTCCAGATATCTGCATTTACTGCCAACAGAAACATACTACATCTAAAACCATTTAAACTTGCCCACATCTGCAGGTACATGGAGTGGTGGATCGCTGGAAGAGCACCCCTCCTATTGGCGGAGTTAATCGAAGCGGCTGGGCAACGGGTAGGACTCTAGCCCAGCGGTTACTTAAGTAATTACCTTGAGGTTTTTCACTATTTCGGTGTCGTTCGGTAAAACCATCTTGGGAAGGGAGATATTGCTGGAGTTGGACACATTATCTGCAGGTATGAGCGAGGCGCTCGTATTGAAAAAGTTGGTCAAATGCTGGTCGCTGCTCAAGATAGTGGACACCAGTCGCGTCTGCACACGGAACATATTCTTCTGACTGTCTACCCACCGAATTTCAGGACCAGAAAACTGTAGAAAATTATAGCGTTATTTATAGGGGACAGAAAACGGTGACCAAAATAAACGGAAAATGGGGTTAATTTTGTTGTTTTAGAAAATACAGAACGAAAAAAAAGGTGAGGAAGACTCTACTCACTCTGGTAAAGATCAAGGAACGAGCCATTGCCCAGAGAAATGGCGTTGGATTAATGCTTGAATGATAACTGAGGTAATCTATCTGGCCATGGTGTTCGGTGAGAAAGGAATTGGTGGAGGAGCGGGACAGAAGTAAATACAGGGAATTTCTTTTCGACAAAAATCGATGTTGACAAAGTCTTCAATAACAAACTTGGGCGATGATGAATGTCAATGGCGCGGATAGCGTTTGAAAGGGGCGGTCGGGGTTGAGGACAAAGAAAGATCTGGAAATTGAATTTGACATACGAAAATAGAATGGCGTCCGATAACTGTGAAGGAGCAATCAGAAAGACTACGAGTAGAATATTTATTTTTAATTAAGAGGGTAAAGAATTTTACTAAGAGGAAAACGCCGGGATTCTTTCTACCAGAATATTTTTAAAAAGTGGCTCACAGGGTATAATATCAACAACAACAGAGTCATTGCATTCCGTAAGGATAATTCCTATTTAGAAAGAAAAAAGAGTGAGGCAAAAATGTGAGGAAAATAGCATCGATTTACAAAATTACAGATTGCTACTGATGGGTATATAAGAATAAATTACAAACAGGAAATAAAGAAGCAACACCGATAGAATGAAGTCGCCTTTTGGACTTATTCGAGTGACTTTCAACAACCTCCTGGCCGTGAGCCCGTAGCAGTACTCACCCCTTTGCCGAGGCCGAGAGGTTCTATCGAGAGGTACTTAGAGGGGAGGTGGGCGGCGACGGGGAGCGTGTGGTCGTCGGCCACAATCCTCCCTTTAGCGAGAAGGGGAAGCCAAGAGAACCCCACCGTCTCGATCGGGTCCTCCTTCTTTCCAGCCTTCGCGCCCTCGATCGCCACGTGGCAGAAGGTGAAGAGAAGGTGGTGTGTCGGTGTCAGGTTATGCGGCAGTGCAATTTTCACCTCGTCATACCACTCAGGGAAGGTGTTATGGTGGAGAATCGCAGTGGAGGCGGTGGTGATGAGAGCGCCCGACTGCCCCGGAGAGGCGTAGACCACCCGCAGGGGTTGGCAGCCATCCACGTCAGAGTCACGGAGTTCAACCGTGCAGACCAGGTTTCGGGCGCGACTGAAGCTCTTCTGGTTCTCGTAGTTGAGAAATCTTGGATACACGTACAGATGGTTGCGGAAGGCCGTATGCGGTTCTATGTACTCAATCCGGGGCCCCGGGAACTCCTGCACCTCAATCGTGGGCTCGTGGGTGGGAGGGTTAGGGAAGGGCTTCACGGGCTCCAAGACGGGTGTTACCGAGTCTGGGAAAAGGAAAAGACGGGAACAAACAAAGTACGAACTTAATTCACTTTTTGAACATAAGCAAAATCTGGAGGAAAAGAATCAATGAGTTGAAAGGCGAAATGGCGATAAAAAAAAGGTGCAACTAATGAAAAATCGGTTATTATGGCCATCCCGCGTGCGTCAGGACCCGGATATAACCATGCAGGATGTAAAGATAGGAATAGAACACAGAGGTAAATTAAATACAACGAGAATAACTCAACCTGGGAGGGAACACTTACTGGGCAGGGTATGATGCGCGCTGCAAACCTCGACCGAGACCGAACCGGGAATCACAGTCAGCTTATTCATCTTCTCGGACTTCCTGAAGTCATTCAAGATCTTGATCAGCTCCGGCTCACTTAATCGCTTCTCCTCGCATTTGTAGATGGGAGAAAACTCCCCGTCAGGATCCACCTCACCGCCGCTCTTGAAGACAGCCAGCGCCGCCCACCCGAAGGGCATACGACAATCACCCAATCTGGAAGGGGAAGGGAGGGAGGGGAAGGGTAATTTGGGGTCTGTTCTTCCAGAAGAGGGATGAGAGAGAGAAGAACAGGGAGAACATGAACAAAAGTTAATAATATCACAATGAAAACGAATTAAGATTAAAAGAAAATTAGTGAGATTGAGGGCCACGGACCCGCCTTAGTCATATCGGGCGGAGGGGCATTTGTTTTAGGTCTAATGTCCGGCGGCTGGCAACAAGAAGGGCACAGACGCCAAATTATAAGCCTAAAACTAGGCGGCATTAAAAAAGTAAAGATAAAAAAGAAACAAAATTAAAGAAAAATTATAAAAGGTATGCTTAGGTGCTGGAGAGGCCTCCTCCCTCCAGGGCCTGAGGGTAAAACCAGCATATTGAATAATTAAAGATCATGAACGCTGGCCCCCTACAAAAATAATCAGACGACAGTCTGATGGATTTAGTTCTCTCTCTTAACGACATGGGAAAGGCGGTAGCGACCACACCCATCGAGATACTGGGACAGATACCACTCAAGGATCTCTCCCAGACTATGACATTCAACCAAGAGATGTCTTACTGTTTGGGGACCAAGCATCTTGTCATAAAAGTTCCAGGGAGCGCTTCATTAAGTGTCGCTGTGTCCCGCGAGTGTAGCAAAGTCTCCAAGGAGTTTCCTAACATTAAACAAGAAGGGCTTAGGGCATGATTGCAATTCTCATCGCCATAGTCAACAGCGAGACTGGCCGCGGAAAAAAAAATGAGATCCATTGGTAAGCGGGAGAGAAGCTGGACCGCGTTTGCAAGCGTATAATGCAATGCACATGGCATTATGCGAGTGACATCTCCCCAGCATCTATAAGGAGGCATTGATGCGTAAATTCATCCAGATTTATGACACCAATCTCCAAGTTTTCGATCAAGCTGAGAATGAGCTGAACTTCTGGGATTGATCGCGAGCCCCGCCAGAGAGGGTATCTACCGTTCAAATCCCAGAGTAGGAGAAAAGGCCTCGGTAACCGTGCCACGAGGCGGCGAAATAACGGTGCAGCGATGTCGGCTGACGGTGGAATGTTGGCTGAAATAGAAGTGTACCTCCTATCCAGGTGCAGCTACACTGACTGAAAGGACGTAATAAAAGCAAGGAGAACCGAGAGATCATGTAGAGGGTAAATCGAGCATCCACCTGCCCGGCCCTCAACCGACGGTGGTTGGGTTAAACCCCTTATAATCTGGGAGGGTGGGCAGAGGGCACGCGGCCAACATGGGTTCCTGAAGATAAGTAGCTAGAGAGGAGCGGGAAGAGACGAGTCTCCCCATATCCTCCGTTAGCCTGGAATCCACGGCAATTTCACTGAGGGAAAATGCCTTACAGGTCTGGCTCGAAGCATCAACCATGACCCTTTTCTTCGAAAAGGGCCTCGGGCTAATGGCCGTAGTCGTCTCAGAGGCTGTTGGCCAACGATAGCAATGAAGGCGGCGCTGCCTTCGAGGGCTTACTCGGGGAGGTTTGGATCGACGTGCGAGTCTTCTTCTCCCCCTGCCTCGAATCCTTTGGTGGGCAGGGCGGCTTGGGAGTTCGGGATGGTGTCATATCCACTTAAAAATGACTGACTACTCTACGACTCTATTTATTCTTGTTTAGTCTTAGACTACATTAATAAAAACAAAAAAAAAACAAAGATTAAACAAGAAAAAAAGTCACAACACGCAAAATCAACAAAAAAGGAGGAAAGAAAAAGGATGCATAGTCGTCAGAAGAAAGCCCGCATCCGCATGCTGTGAGGAGTGCACGAACTCGTCCCGAGTAAAAGGGAAACCAATGGTAACCCTGCTCGTTCCAATACCGGAACAGGTAACGTGACCGGAGATCCCCCAGACTAGGAAACACTAAACAGAAATGTTCCAAATAGTCTGACAACAACGCAGTCGTCGTAGTAAAGTGTGCAGCGGAGCGCTCCATCAAATGGTGGTGCACCCGCGAGTTTGCCCAATTCGAAGCAGACAGAAAGCGAACTGAAGCCGTAGAGACATAGGGGAGGGGCGGGGAGGGGGGTAAGGGGTAGTAGGTCGCGGCGCAATGACACGCAACTTAGGTTACCGTCGGCCGTCTTCCATCTTATTTGCCAAAGAGAACGGAGGGCTGACCTAATTCTTGTCAGGTAGTTACTGTGACGAAGAAGGAAACGCTGGTGTGGTCGCCCAGTGCTCACCGACTTTTTGGCGAACTCATTTCCCACCTGGCTAGGCGGCAACTTTGGAGTCACGGATACCGCAAATCAGGGTGTGTGGAGATTCCAATGCCACGAGAGCACTTTGATAGACGCTAAAGATCACAATCCGTTATCCGAACTGGACACGATACGTTCTCCCCAGTACCGAGCAGTGTATTGCAACCAGCTGGGCCGTGAAGACAGACGAAGCGCATGGTAGAGCCTGGTGACTTCAAACAGTGGGGATACGGCGTGGAAGCTGACTTCCTCCTGGGAAATGTAAGCATCTATATACAAGAGCACGGTTCCAGCGTAACACGGAATGTGCTCCAATAAAGGCCGCTGTGGAATTTTTGGGTGCAGAAGCGTGGCGACAAATAGTCAAAGGTGGTAGCTCCAGGATGATGATTTTTTTTTAATATATATATATATATATATATATTATATGTAATCTGGTGACTACCTTATAGGGCATAAGTAGCCGAAGCCAGCCTAAATCTAGGCTACATTAAAAGCCAGATTAAAAAAAAAGAAGGAAAAACAAAGAATACAAACAAAAGAAAAAGAAAAACAAACAAATTGAAGAAATATTATTATTTTAAATAAAAGGGAGAAGGCCAGCCTCCTCCAAAGTCTAAAAGTCCACAGGTCGGTCTGCACGAATCCGTCCCGAGTACAAGGGACAGGCGATAGCGACCCCGCCCATCCCGGTACCGGGGCAACTATCGTGCGCGAAGATCACCCAGACTGGGACATTCGGCAAGAATGTGCCGAACAGTCTGGGGGACGACGCAGTCGTCACAATGGGGCGCTGGGGAGCGCTCCATTAAATAGCGTTGCGTCACACGACTGTGCCCGATTCGGAGACGACAGAAAGCGACGTGAAGCCGTCTCGGCATTGGGGTATAGGTCCATGGGAACGGTCGCGGCGCAATGGCACGAACTTTAAGTTCCCTTCGACCGTTTCCCATCTTCTTTGCCAAGCAGTCCGAAGAGCTACCCGTATTCCTGCAAAGTAGTCGGTGTGAGGAAGAGCGAAACACTGGTCCGGTCGCAGAGTCAACGCAGACTCTTTACGCCCTCATCGGCGCGCTCATTCTCCGCAATTCCTACATGTCCAGGAACCCAGCAAAAGATAATCTCGACGTCCGCCCGGCTCACCAAAACCGTGGCGTCACGAATATCGCGAACCAGGGGATGCGGAGATTCCAATGCACCTAAGAGCACCTCAGGGCGCTTTGTGAGTCACTATAGATCACAATCCATTCTCCGAACCGAGCGTAATCTCCCGTACTGAGTAGTGTATTGCCACCAGCTCGGCCGTGAAGACAGACGCAGCGCCTGGCAGAGCCCCGCTGACTTAAAACAGAGAGGATAAGCGTGAAAGCCGACCCCCTCTTCGGACTTAGAGCCATCCGTATACACTGGCACGGTTCCAGCGTGACACGAGGTGTGCTCCAAAAAGGTCGAACGCAATACTCCCCGCGCTGTACAAGCTTTGGAAGCAGAGGCGTGGCGACAAATAGCCAAATATGGTACCCTCCAGGGTGGCATCCTGGGCAGAACCAGGGGCGCTACCGGCCCGAGAGCTATACCTAGCTCTCGAAGGAGTTTCTTGGTCCTAAACAAAAAAGGCTTAGGGTATGACTGGCGTCTCTCGGCGGCATAAGCACCATCGAAATCAGCTACGGATGCAGTGAGAGCTGTTGGCGACTGAGGGAGGCGTTGGGCTCGCGCGTACAGGCGAGTGATGCACTGCACGCGGCGCAGAGCGAGTGGCATCTCCCCAGCATCGACCAACAGGCTCTCAATGGAAGAAGTGCGGAAGGCACCGGTCGCAAGGCGAAGGCCGGTGTGGTGGATCGAGTCCACCTTCCGCAATAAACGCTCGGCTGCGGATGCATAAAACTCGCATCCGTAGTCGAGCTTCGAACGAAGTAAGGATCGATAAAAAAGTAAGGCAGTAGAGCTCTATCAGCGCCCCAAACGCTGAACGTCACGGAACGGAGAATATCCATGACGCGGGTACAAGAGACCCTAAGGCTGCGAATATGAGCCTCCCAGGTGAGGCGTCGGTCAAATACAAGACCAAGGAAACGGTGCGACTCAACCACTTCCAGGCGCACCCCATTAAGAAACAAATCTGGATAGGGGTGGAACCATGGATAACGGCAGAAGTGCAGCACTTTAGTTTTAGCCAAAGAAAACCGAAACCTGTGCGCTTCGGCATAGCGAGAGACGCGGTTCAATGCCTGTTGGAGTCGACGTTCCAAAGTTGGCATCTGGGCCGCGCCAAAAGAGATCGAAAGGTCGTCCACGTGGAGCGTAGCGTGAAAATTTTCCGGCAGCACCGAGGTGATGCCGTTGATGCTCAGGGCAAAGAATGTGACACTGAGGACACTTCCCTGCGGGACACCCTCTTCCTGCTCCTTTGGGCCGGTAAGGGCTCCCCCAACCAGTACGCGGAATCGAAGATCTCGCAAAAATTCAGATATAAACATGTGGAGGCGTCCCCTCGCCCCCATCGTGTGGAGAGTCTCCATGATACCGTATTGACATGCGGTATCATAGGCCTTCTCCAGATCGTAAAAAATCCGTGGCGTAGTGCTGTCTACGAAGGAAGGCCTCGCAGATGGCATTTTCCAGTCGGAGCAGAGCATCTGACGTGGAATGGAACTTGCGGAAGCCGCACTGTGCAGAATACAGATGGCCTCCGCTGTCCAGGAAAAAGGCTAATCTAAAATTTACCAATTTCTCCATCAACTTGCACACGCAAGAGGTTAGAGAGATTGGGCGGAAACCGGCCGGAGTAGAGTGACCTCTCCCCGGTTTGCGAAAGGCGAGAACAGTAGGGATTCGCCAGGAATCTGGGAGGAGACCCTCCACCCAGATCCTGTTGAACAAATCTAAGAGAAAGGCCATGCCTCGCTCACCCAGGTGTGTCGAAGCATGGCGTACGGGACATCGTCCGGGCCATGCTCGGTGTCCGCGCACGAAGCAAGAGCGGAACGCAACTCAGTCACAGTAAACCTGTCGTTGAAGGGTTCTCCACCTCTGGAGGTAAAGTCGAGCCGGCGGCCTTCCGCGACATCACGACGTGCATTGAATGCTGGCGGAGCAGCATCGCGACTAGAGAAAGCGGTCGCGAAGGATTCCGCCACGGACGCGGGGTCCGAGATTGCGGTCCCATTCTCCTGGATTATGGGAGGAGGGTCCTGCGAGAAGTTGCCCTGAATCCTTTTGACTCGCCTCCACACCTCTGCCAGAGTGGTCTTCCCGTTGAGTGAAGACACGTATGCCCGCCAAGAAGAGCGGTGGGTGTGCTTCGAAATATACTGGAACCTAGCCCTAGCCTGACGAAATTCACCGATAGTGAAATCGTTCGGGCGGCGCTTATAGCGCATGTAAGCATAACGTTTCTGTTTCAGGGCCGTCTCACACTCGGCCGACCACCACAGGAGTGGTCGGCGTGCAAAACGGCGAGACATTCTGGGAATAGTAGTCAGGCCCACGGCGATGAGGTTAACGGAGAAGAATTCAACGGCCTCATCTACCGAACTAAACTCCTCGACTAAGATAGAGAATTCAGTCATTTCCTGAAATGCAGGCCACCGCGCCCCCGCCAAGCACCACCGAGGTGGGCTCTCAGGCGGCAGTTGCCCTGAAAATGATATTTGAGTGGGAAAGTGATTACTACCATGGAGGTCATCGACCACCCCCCAATCAAAATCAGGCTGTGCATCCGAAGAGCACAAAGATAGATCAAGGCAAGAAAATGAAGCGGTTCTCGGGCATTGATGCGTAAACTCATCCACATTTAGGACGCCTATCTCGAGCTATTCGATCAGATCGGCAAGGCCTTCTCCCCTGGGAATTATTGAGTAATCTCCCCAGAGAGGATGCCTGCCGTTCAGATTTCCAAGCAAGAGAAAGGGCCTCGGCAACCGTGCTACGACGCGGCGGACTGTTGAAGGTGGAATGTACGCGGAAATAACAGTATACCTACTATCAAGGTGCAACTGCACAGCTACTGCCTGAAAGAAGGTATGTAAAGCTAAAAGAAGAATGGAGACATCATGCCGGGTGTAAAGCGCACATCCTCGTGCCCGGCGCCCATCCCGTAGTGGTGGGGTCGTAAAACCATTATACCCCGGGAGTGTGGGCAGGGGGCATGCGCGCAGCATGGTCTCCTGCAAAAAGATTGGTAACGGGGAACGGGATGAGACGAGCCTCCGCAACTCCTCCCAGTTGTTCCGGAGTCCACAGCAATTCCATTGAAGGAATATGCCATTCAGGCCTAGCTCGGAGGAGATGTGGGGGCACTCTTCGAAGAGAAGACCCTCACGGGAGTGTTCGTACGCTTTCCGGAGGCAGAACTCCAGGCGCTGTTGGCGGGACAATGTGCTGAAGGCGCTGTAGCCTTCGAGGACTTATCGGGGGAGGTTGGGCTCGCTATCGAAGTCTTTTCCTCCCTCTGGCTCGAAACCTTTGCCGGACGGGGCAGGTTCGGGTCCGAGCCACCCAGTCCAGCCTTAGGTGGGGGCGTAGGAGCCGAAGTTCATTTGGTGCTGTCCTCCTTTCGGGCGATACCCTTTGGC
Source organism: Ceratothoa steindachneri (assembly GCA_963969495.1). Classification (NCBI taxonomy): domain Eukaryota; kingdom Metazoa; phylum Arthropoda; class Malacostraca; order Isopoda; family Cymothoidae; genus Ceratothoa; species Ceratothoa steindachneri. The sequence continues at coordinate 32,180,766 of OZ018325.1, forward strand.
CCAAATACTGCATCAGTGGAGCGAAAAAACAGGAAGCGTTTGAAATCACCAGGCTGTAAAACGCCAGGTAATCTCTGAATGAGGGGCCCCGACGTAATAGAGGCTCCGCTCAGCACACTCGAGACTTTTGTCTTTGTCAGTTCCTACCCGCCCGAGGACGCCTCGGAGCCGCAAGTATACCGATCTTGGCCTGGACGCTTACTGAAGCGGCAGCGGCCCCGTCCTTCCAAGGAGCACCTGCGTTGAGAGAGAGAGAGAGAGAGAGAGAGGAATCCCTTGTCCTCTTTGTCTTCCTCTTATTTTTTTGGGGGAGAGCGGGGAATCGACTCACTACTCTCCATCCCTGGAAGGCACCCATCGGCCTCAGCAAGATTCTTCTCCGAGATGGAGAACGGCTCGGCTATTAAGGGGGCACCAGTCCAGGGAGGAGGTCCCTTCTCTCCTTGTGAGTCCTAAGGAGCACTGAGTCGTTTGACGAGAAAATAGCACAGGGGTGGACTCAGGTTATTTTAGGCATCGAACTTAGTTCGACCACATGGATTATCCTGCCATCTGGGGCTGGATCACCTCAGGGAACATGTCCATCTCAGGGAGGACCTCTATGTGGCTATCCTCCTCTCCAAGGCATCACGGATCCCATTCAGTCAGGGCCAACTCTCCTGCCGGCGAACCGCCCTGAATCAGGAAGGAGGGGGTTGGCAGGCACGCCGGCCTCTTGCAAGTTGCATATGCATGCGTGCGGGATGTTAGGAGGCCCGTGACATCCCTTGCTCCTATACGTGGGTTGGCCCTATCAAATCGGTCCCACTGGGATCAGTCAATTTTAGGCCACCTGCTTGCTCTTTTGGCAGTCCCTTCTGGTAGGAAATGAGGGGGGGTGCCGTTGTTCCTAAGATGGAATAGACAAAAGGCGGCTCCAAAAGGGGGTAGGAAGGAAACCCTTAAAAGCGTCGGGAATGGAGAGGGAGAAGCGCCCTCTCCGCTGCAAAAAATTTGGAGGGTCCCATGAGAAAGCAGAGGGGGAGACTAGCACCTTTTCAGATGCCTATCTGCCCGAGGGCGGCTCCAAAGATGGCAAAGGGGAAGCCCCCCTTTGCCGCATTGGGTTAGTGAGTGGGAGCCCCTCCACCAGTTGAAGCGGTTTCTTGTTTTACCTCGTCCTCCCTGACAACTAGGAAGGACGAGACCCCCCTTGGAGGCGGAGCTCCATGCAACTGCGGTTGCCCACTATTTATTTCACTTTTAGCCATAGTAACACTTATTTAAAAGAAAAAAAATCCTGGAATGTAGATATCATGAGCTCCCAAAACCAGGGATGGCCGGTTTAAACCAATGGTTTAAACTATTTGGTTTAAACCATTTAAAAAAAACCCATTAAAACCGGGTTTTTTTTGTTTATTTCTGATTTTTATTATCAAACTATCAAGTTTTTGAAGATTTTATTATATCTGTTAAGCTTAAACATTAAATAGAATTAATGTTATTATGATAATGAAAATATTTACACTAATAACACTTGATTATGATATATCAAAAAAAGTGGAAGATATAAACATAAAAAATAATGCTGAACAATTATGCAAGAAATTGAAACCAATTTCCTTTGCATTAAATAAGTTACAAAGTGACAGCTGCAAAATCAGTGATGCTGTGGCATTATGGAAGGAACTAGTACAAAGATTTAAAGAAATTCCTGTTCCTGACAACTTATTACCAAAGGTAGACAAGAGGTATGATCAAGCCATCACCGATGCTCATTTGTTAGCCATAAAATTAGATCCGAGATGCCATGATATCAGTCTTACTGAAGATGAAGACAGCAGAGCTATGAAATTAGCTGAAGAAGAATATCACCATCTTCTTCCAATAATAATGCAACTTAAAGGAAAATCAGCGCCTTTTAATAAGTCTTATCTCTTTCAGAAAACTGGCCTATCTACAATAACTCAATGCGCTTGGTGGAAATCACCAGAAAACAAAGTAGAAAAGCAGGATGTAGAGGATATATTGGGCTTTTTAACAGCTTATGAATCCATTGCAAGTGTAGAGAGGGTGTTTTCTGCTTTTGGATAAGCACATTCCAAGTTCAGAAACAGATTAGGTACAGAAAAAAGCAGCGAAACTTGTGTTTATTCATAAAATGTTCAATAAAAATATGCTTTTAGATTCAGATTATATGAGAAGGTCATTTGTCAACAATATGTCAAATGCACATTTTTAAGTTTGATTTTACAGGCTAATTTAGCTATTCTTATTTTTTATTTAAGTGTTGTTATTAACGGAACTGTGATACATTTTTTTTCAAATCTAAAGGATAGTATTATATGGAACTTTGTATGTAATATTGTTTTTATTTTATTTTAGTCATGATTTTCAGGAATATAATAGAATCATAAATAAATAAATGGAAAATATAAATTTGTGTAACTATTTAGTATTATTTACTCCTTTGACCATTTTGTTGCTTAAACTATATTTAAAATTTGAACTTGTAAAATTCTGTATATTTTTACAGTTTTGAGATCCTGAACCAGTCTTTAGGTATATTAGCTAACCAATGTGTGCAATACATGTAAAATGACTATAAATTAGTTAGAATAAATTGAATTACTATTCAAACCAATTAAAACCATTAAAAAACAAAAAATATATATATATATATATTTTTTTTTTTTAAACATAGTTTTTACCAACCCTGCCAAAACCTTGGTAGGTTAAGAGAAAAGTCTCCATAGGATTCGAAATTACAGAATTTGATTATTTAGACATAACCTGTCCCAGTCTAGGTTGATGGGCTATCCCAACCCGGCCGGCCATTCAGGCGAAATTGTCATGGATGGAACTGGCATAGCCCCCTACAATGTGTAGTGGAAGAAGGTTAGCCGAGTCGACGGCCCAACACCCGGCCCTAATACTTGCCTTAGCCAGCGGGCTTTCGGCCATCGCATCAGGTAATGACCTCACGGTTGTTGATATGAAAAATTGACAATATAGAAGGACTTTTATGCACACATGTAGATGATATATTGTGGGGAGGCAGAAATATTTTTGAGAAGATAATTAGAAGCCTGAAAATCAATATTGTGGTAGAAAAAGAAAAGAATGAAAATTTTAGATTTCATGGAGTAAATATAAAAAGTAAAAGGAGAAAGTATCTACATAGAACAAAATATATACAGTGAGGAATTGGAATACATGCCAATAGATGGCAAAAATAAAGAAGACATAGGAGAGAAGACATAGGAGGATTTTAGACAATTAAATTGGGTGTCAACCAAAACAAGGCCAGAAATTTCATCTGATGTATGTGAAAGGAGTTTCATACAGCAAAAATGCTACTAAGGAAGATTAAAAGAAAGAAAACAAAGTTCTCAAGAAGGGGAAAGAACGAAAGGGAGAAATACAGCTTCAGAAAATTAAAGATATAAATAAGAGCGAAATATGGTGTTTCTCTGATGCCTCATTGGGTAACCTCAAAGATGAAGGTTCACAGGGGTCGAGGCGAGGCCCCGGCGACAAACAAAAGAGAGGAAAAAGGTAGATAAGGTGGAGGAGTCCTTCCTCCTCCAAAAAGTCCACAAGTCAGCGTGCACGAACCCGGCCCGAGTACAAAGGACAAGCGGTAGCGACCCTGTTCATCCCGGTACCGGGACAGGTAACGTGCACGACCCAGACTGGGACATTCAACAAGAATGTGCCGAACAGTCCGGGAGACAACGCAGTCGTCACAATAAGGTGCAGGCGAGCGCTCCATCAAATGGCGGTGCGTCCCACGAGTGTGTCCAATTCTGAGACGACAGAAAGCAACCTTAAGACGTCGCGGCATTGGGGGTAGGTCCATGGGAACAGTCGCGGCGCAATGCCACGCAACTTTAAGTTTCCCTCGACGGTCTCCAATCTTCTTTGCCAAGCCGCCAGGAGGGCAGCCCGTATTCTTTCAATGTAATCGGTGAGAGGATGAGCGAAGCGCTGGTCTGGTCGCCCAGTCCTCGCGGACTCTTTGGCACCCTCATCGGCGAGCTCATTCCCTGCAATTCCTACATGTCCAGGAACCCAGCAGAAGATAATCTCGACATCCACCCGGCTCGCCCAAACTACAACGTCACGGATATCGCGAACAGGGAGATGCGGAGATTCCAATGCCCTGAGAGCACTCAGAGCGCTTCGTGAGTCGTTATAAATCTCAATCCGGTATCCGAAACAGACAAGTCGCGTTATATCCCATACCGAGCAGTGTATTACAAACAGCCCCGCTGACTTCAAACAGAGGGGACACGGCGATGAAACCAACCCACTCTTGGGACTTGCAGCCATCCGTATACACTGGCATGGTTCCAGCGTGACAGGAAGTGTGCTCCAAAAATGTCGAACTAATATTCCCAGCTCTGTAGAAGCTTTGGGAGCAGAGGGGTGGCGAAAAAATAGTCAAAGGTGGTACCGTCCAGGGTGGCGTCCTGAGTGGGGGTCCTTCTTTTGGAGGAACCCCGGAAGATGGCCCCACGACCAACTTCAGGGGTGTAGTCTCCTGTAGGTTAACGACTCGGTGGAGGCGCGCATCCGTTTTGCCTTACGAGAAATGGTCACGCCAGGACCAAGTCCTTAGCCTCGCGAAATGAGAGACGATCCTGGGCCTGAAAGGCCAGGAGTTTCTTCTCAACAAGATACGCACCACATTGTATCGCATAAGCGGGATGCGGCTCTCCGCAATTGACACACTTTGCCACACAAGATTTCGACTTATCGTGTGCGGCCTTGGAGCAACTTACACCGACTTCAGGTAACCTCGACTTTGCGCGTCTACAGAAGCGATTCGTATGGCCGAAGCTGTGGCAGTTGTAGCCCCTACGCGGCAGTGGCACTAATGCCTTCACGCGTGTTTTTTTTTTTTTTTTTTTTAAAGAGCCCATCTGGCAACTGCCCACTTGGGCCTTCACGCGGTAGCGATACCAACTGGCACGAACCAACTAAAGGGCTTTGTCACAGTTGAACGTGATGAAGAGCGCAGGGGTGAGTCTCGAAGCCCCTCCCTGTTTTCTCATCACACGTTCGACCTTGATCAATCCATGGTCGGCCAGCTCTAAAGTGATGTCATCTATTCGAATAGTCCACGAGTTACCTAGCATAAGCTACTCCTTTCGCGAAGTTCATGGTAGAGTGCGGCGTCACACTCACCGGCGTGCCATCAAGTGTCCGAAGGGCACTAATTATGGCCGCCTCGGAAGGATTCGACGCATTCACCAAAAGGCTCCCGTCTGAGAAAGGGCTCACCAGAGAAGGGGGTGAGGAGGGAGTCCGCTATACCAGTAGGCATAGGACTCCCACGCAGTAGCCAGCTCTGCGAAGGCTGAATATGGGGCCGGCAGAACCAGCTGCCGCCATTTGAGGCCACTCCTCCCGCCTAGTGACCTGGCAGCCCGTTGGCATGGCCGCTCCACCTTAGGCATGGCGTAAAATTTATAGACAGTGAGACGAGAAAGAAAGGGTATGTGAGGAAGGTGTGGATGGGGATGTAGCAGGTTGTTAAAAACCTACCACCCCAAACCGGAGTTCAGGGGTGAGGGAACGTTGATCCTTCCCACCTCAACCTTGATGCGGGATGTTTGGAAGAGAGAAAGCTGGTCGGCATCTACCCTGTGAAATTAGAGCCCGGTCAGAGGAAGTTGTGGGAGAGGTTGTAGAGAAAGTGAGGAAGCAGGGTAAGGAGACAGGGTGTCAGAAAGAAGGAGAAGAGGCTAAGATGGAGCCGAACGGGGCACTGAATCCCGTCAGTACGGTGACCAGAAAGGCAGATCGCCGCGCCCCTTACGGGGCAGGAGACTCAGAAGGGTAGCTTGGTCCATCTTAGCCACTGAGACATTGGCTATGGTGGATGCTGTGGATGACGTGATATTCTTGAAAGAATTTATCAAGGAACTAACTGGAGTAAACATAAAAATAAAATGTTTTGTGGATTGTAAATCGCTGGAAAGAACTCTGAAGAGTATGAAGGTGAGTGAGAAAAGCCTTCATACTTATATACAATACATTAAATAATAAATAGATAGTGGAGAAGTGACCGAAGTCTCATGGATACCTTTAAAAGATCAAATGGCGAATTGCCCAACGAAAAAAAGGAACTCATACCAGCAAGTTGATGAGATTTATCCATATGGGATAAAATATAGAAAGGGAAAAGAGGAAAGAAAGAGAAAAGAGGTTAGTTTGTTGATACAAAAATTAACATTTTTCTCATCATACCTCTTTCCCTTTCAGAGAGGAAAGATGAGCCTCCTTGTATTAAATAAGATAGGAATATGTGTTCATAGATTCTAAGTCCACAAGGTTATTGAAAAAGGCAATTATAAGAAAAGAAGTTGGGGCCCCATTAAAATAAAGAACATATAATAAAGAAGGAATAAGAAATAATGAAGGAAAACATAGAAGGCAATATATTAATTTAAGGTAAATACCCTTCTGATGTTTATACCACTCTGAGCAACTAGAATAACTAATTAACAACGGTATACACTCGACTATGGCTAATAAAAGGACGCAAGTGATCCGGACAACAAGAACCTTTGTGGATATAAGAGCAAGTGTGGAAGGGGGTAGGCGGGTATGTATTAAAGAGAAGCAGAAATAGGCGGGTCCACTAGGGTGGGTGATCATCTATTATGATCATACCGTTGCGCTAGGTGCTCCCAGGAGTGCATGCAGTCAACCAAGGCACCATGGCTACCATACCGAACGTGCGGGTAGAAACGTTTGAGGGGATAACCATAATAATAAATAATCATAAGAAGTAATAATACCCGAAAATAAATAATAATAATATCTAATAACAATGATAATACTAATAATATATAAAGATAAAGTAGCACTAATGATGGCTGAGGGGAAAGCACACAAGCAGCTTTCTCAGACCGCATCAGAGAGTTCACATCGTTCAGTGAGAGGCCTTCTCTAATTTGCTCTCACGCAGAGGGGATGTGCAGCTACTCTAGGTCAAAAGTGTAACCAGACTAGACAGGGACACCCTACGAGGGAGCGGCACGGAGTGAATATTATTCGGGAGGACGCAAGGGTAATATCCCTGGCTACACCATTCACCCTCTTGCGGGTCAGAGGTCAGTAAAAAAGAAATGTGAAAGTAATGTGGGTGAATGCCGGCAGGGTGAAAATAGTGGAAGATATAAAGCCACAGATCCTGCAAACAGCATGGCAAGAGGGTGCTTACCTGCGGGCTCTCGGGCGGGGAGTGCACGAATGTGTCCCGAGTACAAGCGATAGCGACACTGCTCGCTCATTCCGATACCGGTACAGGTAGCGTGAACGTCTCTTCCAAGCTTCCTATGAGTCTAACACCTCAGACTCGGTAGCAGGGGGGAGTATTTTTAGAGAGGGTGGGGCTCGAGTCCAAATTGCCGCCAGCTCTTCCATGGTAGCAACTGGGCGTGGGGTGTACCGCGCTCGTATGCCATGACTTCCTTTTTTTCAAATACGAAATGCTTCGAGGAAGCAGCAGGGTGCCGCTCACCACAATTTACACACTTGACATTACAAGCTAGAGCTTTATCGTGCAAGACCTTGGAGCAGTACACGGAAAGGAACGTCGTAGCCATATTAAAGGTTTAGAAAAGAGAAAAAAACGCATGAAAGAAGGGTACGATGGCCTCCTAATGCCTTGGGAGGTATAGGGAAAGTCCCCATAGGATTAGAAACATCCAGAATATAGTCATTTACACAATCTGCCTCGGTTGCGAGCTAAGATGTACCTTGACAACCTAACTTGACGAATTTCTCCTTGCGCAGAGCTATGTGCATTAAAAGCGGTGAAGAGAGTCGGAAGCCGAGTACACTCCCGTCCTCGTAACTCCACTAGTCATCAGGCTTTCGGGACTTGCAGTGAGTATGGACCTCGCGGTAGAACCTACTACGGAACTAGTTTCCATGACGAGGCTGGAAGTGTACTCAGCCACTAGAACCTCTCTAAATAGCACCAAAGTTGGGCGGTATAGACTAGGGCCGGTAATAGAGAAAAATAAGGCTAAGCGGGTCCACTAAGTAGGGTGGGTGATCACCTACCTATTACCTTACCCCAGCACTGAGGCAGTGCCTGTCTTGCAGGTTTGTTGGGGCGTTACCCCTGCTACACCATCTACCTCCTTGCGGACGTGAGTGGCGTTGATGGGCGTTGACCCCAAAGTTTGGGAAAGCGGTGTAAGATAAAAGATAAAGAGAGGGCATAAGTCGTTTCTCCTCCTCTATTATTTTCTATCCTGTGACATTAACTTAGACATTATTGGCACCGAGCTCTTGATGAGGAACATGATAATTCTGGTGTCCAACACGTTTATAACACAAAAGCACAACTTAAAAAAAAAAAAATTGATAAAGCAATGTCTCTCAAGAGGACACAACATGCTTGATCTCCCGAGGGTCCGTCTGCTTTTCGCGAGAAACCAGAACCACAAGTGGCTACAATAGTCTTACAATCCTTTTTTACTACTTTGCATCTGTTTAACCAGATATTTTATTTTACCTTGAGGGTAAAATAAAATATCTGGTTAAACAGATGCAAAAAAAAAGTAAAATCTTATTAATAGTACGACGTGGACACACCTTTGGAAACAAGTCCGTATAGTCTTCTGCAGCTTCTGAAGGGTCTTGGAATCTGTATTCTTGATGTAAGGTTCGGCGCACTGTGTCACCGACCCTTGCAAAACTTTCTCGATCTTCATCACTAAATAGATCTCAGAGTGAGGATTTTGCACGCTCATCATTGCCTACAAAGCGAGACGTATGAAAACTTTATATTTCTTTTCGAATATAATGAAGAGACTTGTGAAGTGCAGGACTACAAAAAAAATGCTATATAAGTCAATAGTATACCATCTACTCAAGGTATATGATCGTACCAGACAGTAAGTAAAGCATTCAACTTAGACTCAGCTCACTAGTAAATCCAATACAACTCCAAACTAGAACCCGATCTGATTCTCCAATATGCCCTGAAACAAACTTATCCTCCACTAGCTTGTAATTCAAGGCTCCAATACCTCGCTTAGCCCTGCAACTCAGCGCTCCTTACCTCCTTTGGGTATGCAAGCCACTCCTCAGGAACACCTGCCAACTGGAGGGGCAGAGGCGCCGAGCTTGAACCTTCTTTGCTCTCCCGCTTCTCCTCCTTCCTTCTGTTTCTCGGCAGCATATTGCGCGCACACGAGTTGTTCAAGTCGCAGTGGAAATCCTCAGAGATCTTGGTGCCTTTGTTCGCGTCATAAAGAGCGAGGGTTGTGAAGTAAGGCTCAATCTAGGAACGAGGTCATGTACATTTATTTTGTCCAAAGAACGATTACTGTTTTATATATTTACTAAAAATACCACCATCAAGGTGTAAGCTAAACGTTGTACAAGAAAAAGGTGATTGCCAATATTATTTTTAAACAATGCATTAAATGACCTTGGAATGGGTTGGGAGACCTACCAGTCTCAACTTTCCTAAAGGCAGCATAATATTAGGTTGTAAGGTTGTAACATGTCTTTTCTTTTAATACTAAGTTGAAAATGGCTAAAAAAACAAACAAATATTAAATGTTTAATACAAATGATACATTTACAACACCTTTTGCCAATGATACTCTAATGATACTATCCCATTTATAAAAAAATGCAAATATGGAGTTCTAGTGCTGGAAAAGATGGCAAACAGTAGGGAAAATTTCAGGTGGATATGGAGGAAGTTGAGAGGTGTGGGTGAGGCTTGTCATTATCATGAAGCAATATGGTCCATGTCTTCTAGGCAATAGAGGCTGTTGGATGACCAATCTTGAATGTATTTCAGCAATACTCGACAATCCTAATGAACTCATTCTTTCCCCTGGTTTCCAAAATGAAAAATGAATAATTCCTTCACTACCCCCCATCCCCTTCAAAGTACTTACACAACATTTTGGGGTGCCTTTGGCATATAACCTGGTATTTCATCTTTGCTTAACCATTCACTAAACCTCTTCATATTATCATATAAGAGCAATTTTTCATCACACATAACAAATGTCTTTAAAAATGTACCTCTAGTCTCTCCAAAAATGCAATGAACAAACTTTAAGATGTTGCAATTTTTGAGTTTCATTAAATTCAGTATTTTAACCTTCTCTATTACCTTAAGATTCTGATTTAGTAGTGTCCTCAGTTATTAAAACACTACATTATTTACATATATTATACAATAACATTATTCCTGCTCTTGTGAAGGGATGTAAGATGAGAGAATAGAAGAGAGTTTTATGTCAAGGTCATAGCCAGAGAGAGAGAGAGAGAGAGTCTGGGAGTTGCCTGTGATCAACTTGGCTGCTGTCAATTAACGTCTTTGAAGCAACTCCTGCAATGTCTCTGAGACAAGAGCTTATTCAGAATCATTGTAGTGATGAGTCACGAGTAGTGCCAAAAGATACCCAGCCAAAGAGAATGAGTCAGATTTAGTGTTTAGATAAAACTAGAAAGATAAAGAGTTGTCAAAATTATTTAAATCTATATAAGTTATATACATCATTGAGCATCTATTTGAATGTGTGCAGCCACAAAAATGTCTGACATATGTCACATGATCCGTGAACACAAGCAGTCATTTTCTGACATCCCCAAAACTTGTATATCTCTAACAAAATGAGCTTTTTCCTAATGCCAATTATAGTTTGAAAGAAGGGGAGAGGAAGGAAATTACAGTTAGACCCACAATCCTTTTATGGCTGCTGCAAGTTGTGTTGTTACCTTCATTTGACGGTTTAGATGGAATCTGTGTGAGTGTAAAGGCCGTGTAGTTTTGTGCATGCTGTGTGAATGAGAAAAATCAGTCTTCTTGCAGGAGAAAATGGACTTTCTTTTTGAAGTGAAACGGGAGTGACTGTGATTCACTTCAAATAAACTTAAGTTTTTAACAAACACATGTATGTCTGAACTTTGGAGATCTTCAGAAATATGCTGTTGAGTGCATTTGATGTGAAAGCAGTAAGAGGTACTTATATGGGATATTATGATCACATGACTTTGCTGTATAAGGTTAAATTTATCTGGTGTATGGATGAGATATGAGCAAGGAGGAAAAGAAAGTTGAATCAAAGGTGAAAGGCTGTGAAATCTGTGAAAGAAGGAAAAATACTCTCAAGTATGTATGAGAGGCTGAAGTGTAAACATGTAGATGGAGAAAATGTGGAACAAATGTGAGAAAAGTGATAGTGGGTAGTGCAAGCGATTTAAGTGGGTGTGCTAGTACTTTAAAGAGAAAACATCACGTTGTCTGGTCAAGTAACGATGTGAAATGTATAAGGGAGTGCAAAAGGGAGACTATGCCTAATTGTGCAGATTTGAATGTCATGGAAATGAGGATGAATGCATACGAGCAGCCAAACAGTGAAAAGTGATTAACCACAGTAGGAAAGTAGCAAATAAAATGGAATATGAATGAAGATAGGGATAGGAACAGGAAGTTATCCTGGAAGAAAGAAAGATGAAAAATTTAGGGACGAATAGTTGTGAGAAAATCAAGGATAAGAATACTAGGATAATGTGAGCAATGGAAAAAAAATGGTAGGGGTTTTATTACTGGTCTTTCCTAATTTATGATGCCTTCCTATTTTTTGTAGGGGACCTACAGTTTAATGTGGGATCCGAGCCACATGTAACTAAAGTGTATAGCAGCCTCCGTAAAATCGACCCAAATCGGGAATCCAACCAGTAACTTGCCACACCCATTTTTGCTTAATTTTCTGTAATAATTGTAAGCGTTGTTTCCACTTAGCTATGCCATAACCCTTTTGAGCAATGGGCGAGTCAAACATAAACCTCCGAAGTATTTTGACGAGTGTATAATGTGGTTATAGAAGATGAAGCGAATGTGAATATGATTAGATTCGCGGGTGTAAACTAGGTGCTGCATCAGGGTATGAAAATGATAAGCATGTAAGAAGTTGTGAGTGCTGAGAAGGGTCTGAAAATGGGAAAGCAGCCTGAGTAGATGATATAGTTACTGAGATGCTAAAAAGTGGAACAGTCCTGCAATAATACCATTGTATGATATATAGGTAAAGGGGAGAAAGGTAGATGCAAGAACTACAGGGGGATAAGTCTGAATGTTGTTGGCAAGTCATATGAAAAAAGGTATAAAAAAACAAAAAGGTACAAAAGGCCAAAAAAGGTATATAGGGCAAAAAAGTATATGAGGCAATAATAATTTTCAAATCTCAAATAACCCACAATCAATCGGGAGATCAATAATCGAGACTAAAACCATGCACTGAAGAACACCACTTCATTTGACCAGTTGATGACAGTCAACTCACACCATAAAAGGAGCCAGACTCAGTGGCAGTTTATCCTGAACAAGGGTGGATACCAATAACGGGTGCAGGAAAATCAGTAAGTTTCTCACCTGAGCTAAAGGCCCGTCTGCAGAGTCAATTGGTGCCTGGAGACGGAACTTGATGCTCTTACATGACACCCGGATTTGAACCCCAAATTTCTCCTTGTAGGGCCAAATCTGGGATTCGTCCCGATACTCTGGGCTTCCGTTTTCCATCTCCTGCCTCTGAAAATGCGCCTGCCTCATTAACACAAGGAAAATAGACTAGTTGAAAGGGGAAATAATATAAAGATAAAGCAAACCTAGGAAGAGCCTTTTCCCCTACCTCATTTGTTACATTGCGCAAGGGATTTTATTTCATGCATCACAATACCAAGATCCAGATTTCAGGCATGACCAAAAAAGTTATTTTCTCCTATCCACCATGTTCAGATTCTACGCCACCATTTAGAGTATGTACAATATCAATTGAATGTGTGGCACAAAAGCAATTTTGTTCATTCTTTGCGGGAACATCTAATAGATCCTACACAGTGTTCCACCATAACATGATACTAAAATTATTTATAGTAATAGTAAATAGAGTAACTTCACGTAATACAGAAACTTGGGAAAATGCCATTATTAAAAAGTCCCTGGTGCACAAATGGAAAAGAAAGAGAAGTGAATAAAGTATTTATATGAAATTTACTTTTTAGTTTCCTTAACTCTCTTAAGTGAAGCGGGCAGACCTCAAGAATGTCACCACATAGCCTGAATGGGTCTTAAAGTCTCTTAGTCGAGTGATGGAGTGAGTTGTTGATGCTTGTGCGAGGTTAGGGCAGTCAAGGTGGTGTTTAGTGATATTTGGGTCTAGGTTACATCCGATGCAAGTTGGCGTTGGAACAAGGTATATTTTGTACTTTGTAGTTTTGGTGGATAGGAGATTGGCGTGATCTTAGTTGAGCTAAAATTACAGTCTCTGAGCTACCCAGTCCAGCCTTAGGCGGGAGCATAGTTGCCGAAGCACCTTTGGTGCTGTCCTGCTATTGAGGGGCAACTTTATGAACCTCGGAAGAGAATGCCTCAAGACTACATTTAGGGATGTTATTTTCTGTGAGTTAAACGAATCGGTGGAGGCGAGCAGACGTTTTCCTTACGGGAAACCGTCACATTGAGGTCAGAGGGAGAAGCTCCGGTTTTAGGCGATGGAGAGTGTGAACCCTTTGGGCCGCCATCTCTATCGGGAGAGCGGCCTGGAGGGGTAGAGCCAACAGAAGATTTCCGAATGGTTCTCGCAAGTCTGGAAGGGCCAGAGGCAGAGGAGGCATTTTTAAAATAGAGGCATAAGACATCTCGGGTAGTCTTTAGCCTCGCGAAATGAAATGATTACAGCCCCGAACGGTCATTATTTCCAACATTAGGAGATACGCACCACATTGCTTCGAAGAAGCAGGATACGGCTCTCCGCAATTAACACAGTTGATCATACACGATAGGGACTTATTGTGTATGCTCTTGCAGCAACTTACAGACTTCGAGTAAAGCCAACTTTGTACGTCTACACGAGCGATTCGTATGGCCGAAGCGATGGCAGTAGTAGCACCTCCGCGGCGGTGGCACGAATGTCTTCACGCGGTAGCGATACCAACCGGCACGCCCGGACTCAGGAGGCCTTTCATGGTTGAACGTGACAAAGAAAGTATGGGTGTATGAAGAGGCCCCGCCATATTTTCTTATCACACGTTCGACATTGACTGGCCCGTGGTCGGCCAGCTCTAGGGGGATGTCTTCTAGGCAGTAGTCCACGAGTTCCCTCATAAAAACCACTATTTTCAGGAAGTTATGGCTGCCCGGGCTCTGTCATTCCAGGACGCCCGCACTACGCAAGTAGGACACCACACTGACTGGATCCGACCATAACTGATAAACATGTGAAATGTTGTGTTGTTGTCTGAGGCTGCCAAATTAGGGCAATCTGATATGAGATGCGTGACTGTGTGGGGACTAACTTGGCAGAGTGGATAGAGATCCGTATGGGTGTTGTCTATACGGTGCTTATAGGTGTTTAGTGACTGGTGGTGACCACAGCGAAGTCGATTAAGATGTACACTCTCCGACCGTGAGAGTTGCGTTTCTGGGATGCTTATGTAGGGTGTGTGTGTGTGGGCGGGGGGGTGAGTATTTTGTTGTGAGGAAGATTGTTCAGTGCTTGCCTGGTGAGGTGTGTGTGAATATGTTTTTTATAGTGTTACCATTTGCTGGTCGGGGTATTGTATTTAGGATGTTTGTGTAATATCTGTGTGGTGTGTTTACTATTTGTCTGTGGGTTGGTGTGTGGTTTCGTAAATAGTAACAGGGCCTGTTTGCGTTGTTTACGACAGATGCTAGAATATGTGTACCTCTCATGTCCATATGTTGTTTTATAGTTAGGACCTTGGTTTCAGCATGTAGGTGTTCTATGGATGTTGTTTGTGTGCCACCAAGTATGATGCTAAGTGCAGTGTTTTGTGTGATTTGTAACTTGTTTACCTCTGTGTTGGAAATGACAGGGCCACAGGAAGGGCTGGCATAGTCTATTATGGACTGTATGTGTTGTTGTATACTAGAGTGAGTGTTTCTTTGTGTTGTCCGAAAGTTGTACTTGTTAGTGCTCTGAATGCGTTAAGTCATGGTCTTCATTTTGTGATTATGTTGTTTATGTGTGGTGCGAATAACAAGGATGTGTTGTATGTGATTCCAAGTATTTTGTTTCATGTGTGTGGGGTATTGTGGAGCTGTTCAATGTTGCTGTTGGTCTGTGTTAATGTTCTTTGTTGTGACTTGTAAGAAGTGTACTAGTGGACTTGATGGGTGCTAATTTTAGTCTATTTTGTGTTAACCAGTTTTCTAGTTGTGTAATGTAAGCTTGAACTTGTGTAGAGCATGTGTCTGCATCAGTGTGTAATGATATTATCGCTAGGTCATCTGCATATGATGATATGTGTATGTTGTTTGGTGGTGTTGGTATGTCATGCATGTATAAATTGAAAAGTGTGGGGCTTAGGACAGAGCCTTGTGGGACTCCATTAGGGAAGTTTCTAATAGTGGGTACCTCTCCATTGTAGTGTACAAATGATTGTCTTCCTGATAGGTAGTTGGCTAGCCAGCGTTTGGTGTTGTTGTGTAGTGTTGTGTTGTAATTTTGTAAATGAGGAGTGGTCTGGAGATGGCATCAAATGCTTTACTCATGTCTATTGTTACTAGCAGAGTTCTGTGTGGTGGTCGTCTGAAGTTGATGCAATCTTGTACTGTTTGTGTGAGATTGGTGAGTAGTGTTGTGGTTGAGTGGTCTGGTCTGTACCAGTGTTGTGTGGTTGACAGTGGAATATGTGGTGTTATCTTGCGCAGGAGAAGGCATTCTACGACTTTGGATATGGGTCTATATGATGCTGCTTTTGTAGGTGTTTTGTTTGGTTTGAGTAGTGTGATGACTTTACCTAGTTTTCAAATGTTTGGTATTATGCAGTGTGCATATAAGTAGTTTGCTATGTTTGTGAGTGTTTGTGTGCTGTGGGGACCGAGATGTTTGTTTGATATGTTATCAATGCCCATGGCTGAGGAGTTTTTAAGTTGTTTTATGATGTGTGCAGTGTCTTCTGTTGTGGCAAGTATTACTGTGTAATCTAGTGGGAAGTCTTGTTTGAGTCTGTATGTCTGTCTTCTTTGTGTTTGAGAAGCTAGCTAATTTTAGAGTAATGTGTTATTAAAATTTTGGCCTGTTGTTTGCGTAAGGGGATTTTGTCTGAAGGGAAGATGGATGCATGACTTGTATAATGCCACTGTTTGAGTTAGTGAGGCTTCTAATTGTTTTGTGTAGTTTGGATGCATTTGGTTTGTAGTCAAATGTTTTTAAGAAAGCTAACCAGTTTTCTGTTTGTTTCTCTATTAGTTTCGTGTTTATCTGTGTGTTGAGTTCTTGTATACGGTTTGTTGTGTTTTGTGTGTGCGGGGTGGGTGTGTCACGTAGATCGTTGCATTCCCTTATAGGTCTGTTGATGTCTGGTGAGAAGTTGGGGTTAAAATGTTTTCTGTTGCCTTTACGGATGTGTGCTTTGTCTGCATTGTTTATTATGTCATTGAACTGTATGGTTGTTTTGGTTAATATCGGCGTTGATGTTGTGTGCATGATTTAGCTCCTGAAAACGATCTTCGGTGGTTTACCGAAAACTCTCCCAGGCAGCTCGCTTTTAATTGGTGCTGGTATGGCGGGTGTGTGAGAATGTGTATGTTGTGGTGCGCAGTGTGATGATGATTGGGAGGTGATCTGATGACAGATCTGTTACAGTTTTCCATGTTAAGATGGGAGCCAGGTTTGTTGAGCAGAAAGTTATGTTTGGGAAAGTGCAATGGAAATTTGCTTGGTGTGGAGTGTGTGTATGAGTGTCTGCATTATTAACGATGAAGAACTGATCTAGTTGTGTGGAGATTTATGAACTTCTGTGTGTTTTGCACTGAAATCTCCACCCAGAAGAATGTTTGGGAGGGTATTCAATGCTTGTGATCTAATCATATAGTTTACTGGTATACCTGGTGAGTGTTCTGGTGGAATGTATGTGTTGATGAGTGTAATTTGTTTAGTGTGCCCAGTTTTGATTTGAAATGCTTGTAGTTCTGTATGTCTGTCTGCTTGTGTAAGTGTTCTGATATGTTGTTCTTTTCTATGTAGGAAATACTGTGGTGTATATAAGTGATGAGGCCACCACTCTGACCATGTTGTCTGTCTTGTCTGATGGCAGTGAAGTATGGAATGTCTGGAGTTTTGTGTTTGTGCTGTAGTTTGGTTTCTTGTATTATGGCAATGTGGGTCTTAAATTTATGTAGGAAGTGTTTGAGTTCCATGAGCTTGTTTCGGATGACATCTATGTTAAGTTGGAGAATGTTAATGTTGCAGTGGTTGTTTCTGTGTGGCATATTTCTTGTGTGTTTGGTGTTGTTGTTTGGTGGTTTGTTTGAGGTGTGTTAGTAAGAGAGGGTGTAGGGTGATGAGTAGCTGTGGTTGTGCATTATGTTGGGGAATGGGTGGTGCTTGTGTGTGAGGAGGTAATCAAGGGGATACAACACAATCAACTATTATTGAGTTCTTCTAAACACCCCAAAAACCTGTCACCAATTTTATGTTACTAATCAAGGTGATGCACTGCAATCAACTATTATTGAGTTCTTCTAAATATCTCACACCTGACACCAATTTTAATGTTGTAGTATACAGCTGAGTAAGCATGTATGTTTGCTCCATACATGAATAACTCTGTTCCACTTTTCTCTAAGAGTGCTTTATTTCTACTTTTAGTTCTTTAACCAGAGAGGGTTCGTAATATTATATATCTATTGCCATTTGCAGCGTTTTGAGGATCTAATTAAACAACTAGGGCAAAAATATACTATTAATTACATAAAAAAATGAAATATTAAAACTTTAAATATAACAATACTATAATAAGAGGATCTAATGAAGAAAATTAATACTACCAATGTGTAATATGCGATGGTTGACGCAAAATTCACTTTCGCACGGAATGGTGACTAACAAACATGAATAAGTTTTGGATTCCTTTTACCTTTAACTAAGAGGGAGTCTGGAGTTGGATGACCTTGAACGAGAATCTCCTAGATGAGATGATTCGAGACGCTTTTGACTGGCTCGGAAAACAGCTGATCGTCTCTCTGGATGAAGGAGACACTTGTTGAGGCTATTTGGGAAGAACAGCTGATGCTTATCCCGAGGTAGGTGGGGAGTGTATGGCGATGCTTCTTGATTTGAAGATATAAGCGAGGGGATTGTGGATGTATAGGTTATTCCAATCCCTGTGTTACACTTGCAGGGGTTCTCGATGATGAGACTTGACCAACAGGTGAATCTTTTCTAGATTGGGAATTCACGTTGGTATTCCTCAATGGTGAGGGTTATCTCCGTTTTTATTCAGAAAAACTGAGATAGTGGATTTCTCTGGACGAGAATGGTATAAGAATGTCTTGATACCACTGGTCTACTCTTCTAAGTGACCAAAGGAATGGCCTTGGGAAGAAAAATCCGGCTCGGTTCCACTGTCTTCTTGATTCACGGTTTGTCTCCAGGACCAGTCTATCTCGATTGCTACTCTGATTCTCCTTTTTATTTCTCAAGATCGAACTATATATACGTCGATTATTTCCTGGAGGGGAGGGGAGGGGACCATTTGCCCTTCTAGTTTACATTGGAGAAAGTGAAATTTCGTCTATTTGGCGAAAATAGAGATAAACAATCAGAGGGGACAGTGAGCCTGTTCATAGATTTTTATTGTAAAGGCTATCCCACTCTCCTACGCTTATATTAACGGACTACGAAATCTGCTAATTGTGATCCTTCTTTGCGAGCGACGCTCGAGGATGTTTGAGGCAGCGGAGCAAGGTTGGGGACGGGGGGTAAAATATCGACCCATATGGCACGTAACTGTTGACGCTGTATAAACAAACTAGCGTATGTTTGTCCTCGTAATATTTATCCCCCCACAATGTTGCATTTGGATAACATGCTACCATCAAGGGAGCAAATAACTAGAAAGCGTTTGAAGCCAGATGGCTCATAAACACCAGGTAGTATCTGAAAGAAGGTCCCAACGTATTCGATCAACCGCTCAGCGCACTTGCGATTTTAGTTTTGGTCTGGGCCTTCCCGCTTGAGGATGTCTCGCAGCCTGACGTGCAGACCAGTCCTTCCCTGAAGCTCCTACAGAGGGAGAGGAAACCCTAGTCCTCTTTGTTTTCTTATTAATCTTTTTCTTTTTACGAGAGGAGGGCGTGGAGTGAACCAGCTTCTCTCACCCATGGAAGGCACCCTTGGGCCCAACTGAATGGTCTTAGCAAGATCATTCTAGACAATGTATAAGAGTTTGGATGTCAAGAGGGCAACAGTTGGAGGAGGAGGAGGCAGGGTTGGCAAAAAAAAAAAAATTGAAAATGCAAAATAAAACCCGGGTTTTATTCTGTTTTTTTCAAAAAACAAATGTTACATGCACTAGTTACAAGGAAAGAGAGTACCCTAGGAGAACTTACGGTCCATTCAAAGAGGGTACCTTTGGACTAGCAATCGAGCAGGCACATGGCTGCTTAATTGTTTTGCGTCCCTAAACGGCCACTTTTCAAGACCTTGTCTAGTCTTGACTTGAACTGGTCAACAGATTCACTGTTGACAACTTCCACTGGAAGTGCGTTCCACATACCGCAGATACTGTAGGTGAAAAAATTTCCACACAGATGCGGTTGTAACGCTTCAGTTCAAGTTTGAAGCCGTGATTGCGCGTTCTGTTCTCACTCAGTGTGAAAAATATCCCGGTAGTCAACATTGTCGAACCCTCGAAGTATTTTGAAAACCTCGATGAGCTGACCACGCAGTCTATGGGTTTCCAGCGAGAAAGCCTCATAGTCTATGCTGTTAAGAGATGTAGCCTAACCTTTGCAAATTTTGCTCTCATTATTTATTATTGTTTCTTAATATGTGCCCAAATCCCATCAACAAAACTTAAATCAACACAACATTAAAAAAACTGCAAGAACTTATTCCTCAAACTAATAGATACTATGACCTCCCAATGACCTGAGAGGTTAAAAGAAAAGTCTCCATAGGATCAGAAATTCGAGAATGTGATCATTTATTTATACATAATCAATGCCGGTCCAGCATTGATGGGCTTTGCCAACCTAACCCACCATTTAGACAAATTGTCTTGAAACTTTAACCATAAAGGATGGTGATGATGTATCCCCTTTATATGCGTACTGGAAGAAGGTATCAGAGTCGACAGCCCAGCACACCCTGTGCCTAATACTTGCCCCATCTGGCAGGCTTTCAGACCTAGCAGTTTACACTGCCACTCAATTGAGGATCTATACGAGGACAAAACTGTGGTGAGCAAGTTTGGAAGGGGGTAACTGGGTATGTAATAAAGAATATAGGTAGGCGAGTCCACTACCAAGTAGGGTGGGTGATCAACTATTATTATCATACCCTTGCACTAGGTGATACCAGGATGACATGCAATCCCCCCAGGCACTATGTCTAATGGACCAAACTCTTTCCAGGTGAGAACAGTTCCTGCTAGTACAAAGTACAGATAGACATAAGGTTTATGTGATAGTTGTAATAATAATACTACTAATAATTAAATAAATAAATAGGGAAGTGCACCAGCAACTTTCTCAGGCTCCTTTAGAGTTCATGTCAACCCAGTGACAGTACCCGCTGCGGGGGTTGTGGAGATGATTTTGAACGAAGTTAAGCAGAAGTAAGTAGTTTGGAATGCTATGATGGTGGGTATGTGGTCTGAGGGGAGGTCTGCTATTGTATTCCATGTGGTTTGGTATGTAAATAATATGTGCAGTATGTTATGTCTGAAAAAGTACAGTTATGTGTGGGTTGAGTTAATTGCCTGATTGGGTTAAGTGTAAAGAGTGTGTGAAATTGTTCAGTTATTTATCTCTTTGTCTGCCGATTGGGTTCTGAGCCATGATAGGTTGTTTGCAGTGAAGTCATTGCAGATGAAGAGATTTGGGAGATGTGCGAGTGGTTCTAGGAATGGTGTGTAGTTTTGTGGTAATCTTCTGAAAGAGGGGGAGGGGGGCATTAGGGTTTATTAGGTTATACTCTGTATTTCTGATTTTTACGCTTATGAATTGTATCTACATGTTTCGTCATTATATAGTATTTTGGTGTGTATTGTGGTGTTAGAGAAATAGATTGTATTCTCTACTAGTGTTAGGAGAGCATGTGCTCTTGGCATAGTCTAGGATTTATGAAATGTATTGATAGAAAGATTTTTTTTTATTGAGGTGGTGTGTTTTTTGAATGAAGGACATGTGTATTTTGCATAAGCCTAAGAAGAGTAGTTCAGTGCTTAGTGGAAATTGAGTGCATGTTTATGGCGTGAAGTTCTGAAGAGAAATTGATTTGAGACATTTGGTGTGTGTGTGTGTGTGTGTGTGTGTGTGTGTAATCATGTGATGCAAGTCGAAGTTTCTTGTGGTGCTCTGAAGTGGGAAGGCTGGAACAGTATAGATGTATCCAGTGTTTACATGTGTGGCAATTTATGGATCCTTTGTCACTGTGTATTGTG
The DNA here is from genome assembly GCA_963969495.1 of Ceratothoa steindachneri. Taxonomy (NCBI): domain Eukaryota; kingdom Metazoa; phylum Arthropoda; class Malacostraca; order Isopoda; family Cymothoidae; genus Ceratothoa; species Ceratothoa steindachneri. The sequence continues at coordinate 32,202,216 of OZ018325.1, forward strand.
TTGGCATAAACAGAAATCATATCAGTATTAAAAGCTAAATGCACTTGAAAAGAGGCATGATTCAGAAAATATGCAATGACCTTACACACTAGACAGTCAAATTCCCCAGGAGGGACTCACCGGCAACCCTCCATAGCAGATAAAAAGCTGATGCCGGTCTTCCTTTCGCGCCTGGGCGATCGAGAAATCGGTCTCGTGTGCATACTTGATCAGCTGTGGGTTAAGGCTGTGCTCCAGTCCCCGCAGGGTTCCGTAATTGCTCGCGGGCGGAGTCATACCTGACCAAAGGGGCTAAAAATGAGGAATTCTTCCATCGGGCGGAAGGATAATAAGCGATTGGCATCCGAGCGCAATAGAGTCTATACTTATTTCAACAATCAATGAATAAATGAACTTGGATAATAATAATTATTGGGGCTTGACTTAGTGAAAAAGAAAAGTAGCTATTTTCACCTTTCTACGATTTATCGAGACTGAGGGATAGAAAAATGACTAAAGGCAAACAAAAAAAAGTGTAATGATCAAGATCGATGATTAAAATGCTAGTGTAGGAAGGGAGCATTCTAAGATTCCAAGAAAAAAAATCGTACAAAGCGCACAAAAGTACACAAGAGAAAATGTGTGGATGGATCCAGATTTCAAGACAGGACGAACCCCGCCGAAGCGCGTGGCAAGATAGACTAACCTCTCTCAGACCTCAAATCTTCCTGCGGTTTATCTGCGTGGATAACGCGCGTGATTTTATCTATCCAGTCCTCCAGATCCGCTTCGCTCTCCGCCGACAGCAGCACGGATCGTCCTCCCTCGGAGAAGGTCAATTCGAAACAACACTTGCCACGTCGTGGGTTCTGGAATGATGTTGGACACGCAAGGTGAGGGTCCTCATTGGAACGGGAAATGTGAGAGGGAAAGATTTCTTAACTACAGATAAAACTCAAACGAAGAAAGTAAGGGTTTTTTTTTATTATTAATGTCATCTGGCACATCCCCCCAGCTCGCGGCAACCATGGAATCAGAGATACCGCGAACCAGGGTGTGTGGAGATTCCAACGCCCTGAGAGCACAGGGCGCTTTACGAGTCGCCGCTAAAGATCGCAATCCGGTCTCCAAACGGGGCAAGACGCGTTATCTATCCCCCGTACCGAGTGGTATATTACAACCAGTTCGGCCGTGGAGACAGACGCAACGCTTGATAGAGCTCCGCTGACTTCAAAAAGAATGGATACGGCGTGGAAGACTACCCGCCTTCCTTGGACTTTGAACAATTCACGAACACTGGTACAGGTCAAGCGTGACACCAAGTGTGGTCCAAAAAGGCCGAACACAATACTCCCGGTGCTGTGGAAGCTTTGGGAGAAGAGGCGTAGCGACCAATAGGAAAGGTGCTACCTTACAAGGGGGCCTCCTGGGCAGGACCAAAGCCGCTCCCGCCTGAGAGCTACACCGAGCGAGCTCTCGAAGGAGTTTCCTAGCACTAAACCCAAAGGACTTAGGGTATGACTGGCGTCTCTCGGCGGTATAGGCACCATCGTGATCGGCTGCAGATGCGGTGAAAGCCGTTAGCGACAGAGAAAGGCCGGGCTCGCGCATAGACGCATAATGAACTGTTTACGGCGCAGAGCGAGTAGCATCTCCCCAGCATCAATAATTAGGCTTCTAATGGTGAACGAGCAGAAAGCACCGGGCGCCAGACGGAGTCTGGTGTGGTGGATCGATTTACCTTTCGCAATACACACTTAGCTGCGGAAACATAAAATTCGCATCCGTAGATAAGCTTCAAGCGAACAAAAGATCAGTAGAAAAGTAACAGAGTAGCCATATCAGCAACCTAAGTGTTGAACGTCACGGAACAAAAAATGTCCATGGTGCGGGTACAAGAGACCTTAATGCTGCAAATATAAAGGCTTCCAGATGAGGAGTCACTAGAAATCACGACCAATGAAACAGTGGGAATCAAAGACTTCCAGGGAACGCCGTTTAGGAACAAGTCTGGGTCGGGGTGGAGCCGTGGATATCGGCAGAAGTGCACCTCCTTAGTCTTTGCCAAGGAAAACCGAAATCTCTGCGCTTCGGCATAGCGAGAGATGCGTTTCAATGCCTGTTGGAGTCGATGCTGCAGAGGTGGTATCTGGGCAGCACCAAAAGAGATCGAAAAATCGTCCAGGTAGAGCGGAGCGTAAGAACATCTTCCGGCAGTACTGAGGTGATAACGTTGATGCTCAGGAAAAAGTGTGACACTAAAGACATTTCCGTGTCTTCCTTCTCCATTCGACCAGAGAGGGCTTACCCAACCCGTACGCAGAAATTTTAGAAATAATGATTGGAATGCAACCCCCCCCCCCAGCGTGTGGGGTGTTTCCATTATACCATATCGCCATATGATATCATGGACTTTTCTCCAAATCGAAAAACAGCGTGCAATAGTGCTGTCAACGAAAGAAAAACGATGTGGAGTGGAACTTGGGAAAGCCACAATGTATGGAAGACAGGTGGCCGCTGCTGTCCAGGAAGAAGGCTAGTCTAACATTTAGCGATTTCTCAATCAATTTGCACAGGCAGAGAGAGGGTTAGAGAAATTGGGCTGAAACCGGCCAGGGTAGAGTAATCTCTCCCCGGTTTGCGAAAAGCGAGCACAGTAGCTATTCGACAGGAGTATGGGGGCATACTCTCTGTCTGGATCCTGTTGAACACATCAAGCAGAAAGGCCATGCCTAATTCACCTAGGTGTCAAAGCATGGCATACGTGATATTGTCCGGACTAGAAGCGGTGTCTGCGCATGAAGAGAGAGCGGAAGGCAACTCACTCAACATAATTCTGGCGATGAATGGCTCTCCGCCACTCGAAGTCGGCGGCCTTAAGCGACATCACAACGTGCATTGAATGCTGGCGGAGCAGCCTCTCAGCAAGATTATAAGGAGAATGCGGTCATGAATGACTCAGAGAACGGGAGGAGGGGGGGTTCTGCGAACTTGCTCAGAATCCTTTTGACTCGCTTCTACACCTCGGCTAGAGGGGTCTTCCCTTTCAGTGAAACACGCATGCCCACCAAGAAGTGTGGCGGGCGTACTTCGAAACATACTGGTCCACTACTGGAACCTAGGCCCTTTTTCGATGAAATTGTTCAGGCGGCGCATGTAGGCATAACACTTCGGTCTAAGGAAGGTTTCACACTCGACTGACCACCAAGGAAGCGGTAGGCGTGCAAAACAACCAAACGCTCTAAGAATAGTAGTTATGCGCAAGGTTGCCAGAAAAGAACTCAACATCCTCATCTACCGAACTAAACTCCTTGACACAACCACCAGCAAGGTGGTCTTTCATGCAGTAGTGGCCCAGAAAACGATAGTTGAATGGGAAAGTGATCACTACCATAAAGGTCATCGCCCACCTCCGACCCCAAATTAGCCTATGCATCCAGTGAGCACATGGAGAGATCAAGCAGTTCTCGGACAGTGATGCGCAAACTCATTCACATTTAAGACAGATATCCAGCACGTGGATCAGTTCAGGAAGGACCTGACCCCAGGAATTGATTGTGTAGCTCCCCCCCGCCCCTGAAGGTGTCTACTGTTCAAATCACCGAGCCGAACAGAGGGTTTAATGTGCTGTCAACTTCGAGGACTTATCGGGGGACCCCAGCCTGGGAGGCGGGGAGTGCCTCTTTTGTAGGATCCCGCGTCTCTGAACCACCTAGTCCAGCCTCCAGCGTCGGCGTAAGAGGCGAAACTCCTTTGGTACTGTCCTACTTTTGAGGGACAACTTTAAGAACCCCGGAAGCCCGTCTCACGACCACCTTGATGAGGGTTGCTTCCTGTTAGTCTAACGACTCGGTTAAGGCGCGCGGTCGTTTCGCCTAACGGAAAACAGTTACGCTGGGGGGAGAGGGCGGAGCCCTGTTTTTACCCAAGGTTCCATCTGAACCCTTTATGCTCCTAGCTCTACGAGGGGAACTCTCTGTCTGGGGTCTCTTTCTCTCTCTCTCTTAGCGGCGTTTGACGAACTATGGTGCGCTTCCAAGCTTTTGTCCCTGGCTTGTTTCCAAAGCGTGTTCGTGGCGATGTCAAAATTAGCGAGGAAGGTTTTCCGCTGACATCTTCTGGCCCGCTTTCCAGGGATTTTCGGATAACCCCGACTTTGCACATCTATGTATATGAGCAATTTGTATGACAGAAGAGGTGGCAGTAGTAGGACCTCCACCGCAGTGTCAGAAATGCCATACCGGGGTAGAGATTCCAACCGGCATGCACCGACTCAAGGAGCCTGTCACGGTCGAACGTGACGAAGTGTGTAGGGGTGGGGGAGTCTCGAGGCCCCTCTCTGTTTTCTAATCATACATTCGCCCTTGACCATTGCATCGGTGGGCAGCTCTTTGGTAGTCTTCTCTCACATAAACCACTCCTTTCACCAAGTGCATGGTAGAGTGCCGCATCTCATTTACCGTCGAGCCATCTGTGTGGCGAATAACTAGAAAAATTTGAAGCCAGTGGGCTCAAAACGCCAGGTGGTCTCTGAATGAGAGGCCCCTACATAATTGAGTCTCCGCTCAGTTCACTCGTGAATTTTGCTTTGTCTGGAAACTAGCTGCCTGAGGGTGCTTTGGGACCGGACGTGCTAGTCTTGGCCTTGTCGCCTACCAAAAAGGAAGCGGACCAGTCCGTTCCCGGAGACCCGCCGAAAAAGAGGAACCCCTTGTCCTCTTTGACTTCTTTTCACTTTTCTTTTTAGCAGAGGAGTTTGGGCAATGAACCCGCTTCTTTCCACCCCAGGACAAGGACTCATGGCTGGACAGACTGGCCTCAGCAAGATCCTTCTCCGAAATGGAGAAGGACTTGTATCATGGATGAACATGCTACAGGATTAGGTGCCCTCCCTGCCTCAACACCCACAAGTGGATCTGCAATAATATATTTTCCACACATTTTCCCTTCTTCCATCTTCACCACTTCCTTTACAGATCTCTCTATACAAACATTCTGGAGGAAATGCTTTCATTTATTTTTGCTCTGTAGTTTTAAATAATATCAATCCTAATTTTGTTCCTTTTTTCCACCTAATGGCATGGTGCCAGCCAGTGACCAGGCTATGGGGATCAAGGTTATGAAGAGTAAAACTCACCCTGGCGATGTGTGTGCAGAAATCCATGACAAGCGCCCCCTTTGAATCATGCTTACGTTCATCTTTATGAAACTCTAGCAAGTAAGTACCATCCACCTCCTGCCTGAAGGCAAAGTTAAGGAGATTTTATTTTCAAATTCTAGTCAGCCCTACTGGCAGCCACACACGAGGGCACAGTAGCCATAAAAAGAAAAAAATAGATCAATTCCACAGAATAAAAAAATTAAAACAGACTGATTTTAACAATGAATCAACATAAAAACAAAAACAAATTAAGGCCAAATTGAGTAACACCATATAATTCCTTCACCCCCTACCTAGGTATGCTTCTATATCTCCAATCAGGATAAGCCTTCATGGCCCCAGCTTCCCAACTTGCCTGGAAAGCAGCCTTCTATCCAGGCTTAAACATCAAATTCACATGTGCTTGAGGACAGTATGGGTATTCTTCCTGCCTTGCAGACAGACAAAGCCTTTGGGAAACACTATTTAAACATTTTATGCCTGTAACATTGTTATATATAATGCCCCACTATGATTACTTTCAAACCAGTATTTAAGATACCTAGTGCAAAATATAAAGTTGTTGGGAGATCTCTAAAAATTATTAGATTGAGCTGAAATTTCATATTTAAGGTTTTCTCACCCAATCTAGCAATACTGCCAAGGGCCTTCTTAAAATTTTAAAAATAAGATTATGTGGTACCCTACTCTCTGTGCTCATGGTACTAAGAGGCCTGTTGCCTGGATAAATTTTGTTAAGAGTTAAATAAAGGTGCAGGCCTTTATTTAACTCTTAAAATTTATCCAGACATTTTTTTTAGCTTCTTACACTTCTCTGTGATGCTTGAGTTTATCACTCCACCCATCACCCCTGCCGATTTCTCGGCATTCTTCTTTTCATAAGTGATCTTGTATCCCCTCTGTCCCTCAACCTCATCATGTGCTACCAGCCCTACCTCTTTACCATAACTGGCCTCTCTCCAGCCCCCAATGTATCCTGAGGAAGAAGCAAGCCTCATCTCTTCAAAATAAGACCAGTTCCCTCTGTCCTTACCCTTAGTTTCCCCCTGTTCTCTTGCCTCATTTCTTGGGTATGTTTAAGGCTTCCCTCTCATCAGGTCTGGTACAATCTCATTGAAAACAAACTGCTGTTTGACCAATTTTAAAATAAAACCTGCCTGTACCCAATCAATGAGACAAATTACCATTCAATCTCTCAAATCATGTTCTTTTCTAAAGTCTTCATCACATTTTCTCCAACAACATTGATGAAACTTCCAGCCTGACTTTAAGGCTGATCATAGCACTGTGGTGATCTAAGCTTGATGTAACCTTATATGCATAATTGCTTAATAAGTTACACATTATTTTGTTTACTTATAACTAATGGTGCTTGTTAACCTGATTAGAATGGGTATGTTTACTTATATTGTTTCTCTTTTATTTTCAGACTGTATTGATGTTTTATTAGTTGAATAAACCCTCGAGAAAGGTATTGATGCTATATTATGATCACCACAAGCACCAAATCATCTCTTCTCATTGAAGCTGATTGCATTTGCAAGAGGTCAATGTTAGTTAGCCATCAATTTTAGTACTTCTTAATCTCTCAGCAGCCTGTTCTTCTCCATTTTTTTCATGGTGTGATTTTTTTTAGAACTCCTAGTGACTGGTTCCGCTCTTGCCTATGATCGTGCACTTAATCTTTTCATATTGGGCAAGATAAATATAAGCTGACAGTGGTGTGTGTGGTTTTCTGCAATGGTTAGGTGTTAGCCAACTCATTTTTTTATATCTTCTCTCTTCCCTTTAGCCTCCTTATTCATTGCTTCAGTCTCTCATATCATCTTTATTCTGATGACAAGCAAGTCAACTGCTGAAAATCTTAGAAATATTCTACTCATTTAAGAAGTGATTATTGAATAAAATTCAGAAAACTTTCTGAAACTTAATCATGACAAAACCGAGGTGATGCTGATAGGCAAATTTTGTATGTTAGTGTAAAAATATGGCTTCTTCTTAACCTTGGTGGCTTTCAAGTTCCCTTCATCGTTAAAACTATTAGCATCACTTATGATTGCAAACTACAGTAGCATCCATAATGATTCAGACACTTAGGATTCCATCAAAAAACAGTAGCTTCAAACCAAATAATGGTAAATAATGCATGATAAATTACAGATATAAAATAAGCATGGCTATAAGTTGTACATGTACATTGTATAAGTTAGGATGAATGAAACTGCAAGTTACGTGTAGAAGAGTTTTTTATTCCTAAAATATGTTGGTTAAAATTATCCGGAATGTAAAATTCTATTACTTCTATCTTTAAGATAACCAACTAATTTAGGGTAGTAACTTTCATGATTTCTTAGCACTTTCAGTCATTGCCTTGTCAAGTTATGAACAGCAAATTTATGTAAGAACCCACTACACCTGCCTATATCATGGAGCTAATTGTTAAACTATGTCAAGAGAATTATCTCTCCATCAGAGCCATAGCTGAAATGGGGTAAATGACCCCAAAGTGAGGTACATATTATATCATGTTACAATGTAGTAGTTTGGTTGTCCGCCTCCCCTACCCTATGTCTAATCACTTTCTTCTTTTCCAGAATGTGTGTGTGTGGATCGTGTGATCACCGTCTTTGCTTTGTGGGGGGGGACTCGATGGATCTCTATCGTGCTCCCCCATTCATCTCCTGTTTTCTTTTTAGGCGGATTCTTTCAGCATATCTATAACATTGTGTTAGGTAAAAGTTTGGAAGTCAAGTTTGTGACTGAGGAAGGAAGAGCCGCCAAGATGGAGGATAGGGGAGTGAAGATTGTGTGAGAGTGGATATGGTTGAATGTGTTAGGAGTAAAGATGTTTGAGTGTGGCAGTGAATAGGTGACTGAATGTGCCTTCTCTTTTTCAGTTCTGTGGTACCGATTGTCGCCGACATCTGGCTTTCAGGGACGGCTGAAGCCAATCCTGACGCTCGCAAGTGAGACTAACTTTTGGGGCGATTTTCTAAGGTGTGGACCTTGAATAGCACCTTCCCGTCTCCAGGGAGTAATTGAAGTAGCACCCAACCGACTGTGATCCAGCAGTTGGGACCAACAAGCGTCCCAGCTACCTAAAATCCTTGGCTTTGCTGAGTCCTGGACCCCTAAGAATCCAGCAAAAAGTGAGCCACCTCCGACTTTCTCCAACTCGTCCCGCTTTATTAGTTAGTTAAGGGTGCACACGTCTGTCGCGATATCTTGATTGTACTATACGTTTGCATGGCCAAGATCTTGTGTAAGGCCCTTTTGTAATATATACGCGTGGTGGTTGGCCAGAGTATTGTGAGGCCCAATATATCTATCTATCTATCTATCTATCTATCTATCTATCTATCTATCTATCTATCTATCTATCTATATATATATATATATATATATATATATATATATATATATATATATATATATATATATATTTTGTCAGGGCAGCCGGAAGAGTTGGCTCAGGAGTTGCAAATCCGCCGCCACAACAATACCACAGGCTCATGTATCAGTGGAATTTCTACTGGTAGGCTTAGGAAAATCTCAGAGGTGACCAAGCCATCATCCATATCTCAAAAAGGACTAATACAAGACAGAAGCTTGGATTTCCTGAGAAGTAAATGAAACTATGGGCATTAGTGTCTCCAGGAAGACAGTATCACACCAGCTGACAGAAAGATCTTTAAAATCTCAAACACCAGCAGTCAAGCCATTGATCAGCCCTATGCCACTAATCATGCTTTATGAACAGAAGCCCAATGGACCAAAGTGCATTTCAGTGATGAATCAAAGTACAATTTGTTTGGTTCAGATGGGAGGGTGTTTTATGGTTGTTGTTTTTTTTTAAGAGCCTATCTGGCGACTACCTACTAGGAAGATGGAAGGGGGTTCGCCCCGTCGAAAGATTATCTGTGAACTGCGCGAAGAGCAGCTTCAAAGTTAGGTGGAGGAAGCATTATAGTGCAAGGCATAATTTCAGCAAAAGGTAATGGCCCACGTCTCCGTTTAAAGGCAGTGATTGCTTAAGCGTATAAAGAACTTCTGCAAGCACATTTAGGACCTCATATGAGAGTCGCATCTGACACACCTGTCATTTTTCTTCAGGATAATGCACCTTACCACACAGCAAATTTGGAGAAGAATTTCCTGGATCAAGAGGAAGTAACTGTCATGGACTGGCATTCTCAGAGCTCAGAACTCAATCTGATTAGGAATTTGTGGAGATGCTAGGAGAGAAGTAAGGAGAGAAACAAAAGCACCCTCAAAGAACTTTGAGAAATATTACAAGAAGAATGAAGAAAAATAACAGCAGAAGAATGCCTTCGGTTAGTGAGCTCCTGTGGCAGAAGGTGTCAGTGCATAATTGATAGTAAAAGTCTATATACCAAGTACTAATATATTGTGAATTAAATTATTTGTTGAGTAACTTTATCATTGTACCTTCTCATCTATGTCTGTTATGTTATCTGTCCGGATCATTTTGACCACTATATTTTGGGAATAAAAATGCTCTTTTGCACTTAACTGGAAGTGTCATCCATCCTAACATGTACAACTTATAGCCATGCTTATTTTATATCTGTAATTTATCAGGCATTACTTATGAGGGGTGGTCAATAAGTTTTGAAATTCGGATATAAGGAAACAAGATATGAGGAAAACTCTTTTATTATTTTTCAATATAACTACCCTCGACTTCAATGCACTTGCGCCACTTGTCCCTGAGGCTTCGAATTCCCGACAACCAGAAATCTCCCGACTGCTGTTCAATCCACTCCTGGACGGCGAGCTGGACATCTTCATCATCCCCATACGGGCATCCACGCAGTGCAGCCTTGAGCTGGTGGAATAAAAAGTGTCGCTAGCGGTCAGATCTGGACTGTAGGGGGGATGGTTGAGCTCCTCGAATCCGCACTCGCGCAGGGCAGCTTGTGCAACTCTGGCCTTGTGGACTTTGACGACGTTGAAGTCGATCATGGGGCGTGCGGATTCGTGAGGTTTCTACAGACCCAGCAGGCAGACACTTCGGTCATGGCCAAATTGTCGTGGATGATGTTCATAACACTTCCATGTGATATTCCAAGTTCGCGCTCGATTTCTTCGACCTTCACCCGTCGATTTTCGAGGATCATCCTCTCCACACGGGCCACATTGTCCGCGTTGGTCACGTCTGACGGGCGTCCTGGACGAGGGTCATCTTCAAAGCACTCACGACCATGGCGGAACTCCCTATTCCAGCAAGCGGTGTCGGTGTACTCTGCAACCATGCGTTCATGGATCTCTTTTGCATTCTTGCCTCCCTTGGACAAAAATTTGATCACTGCGCGGTGCTCAACCTTCTCCATTGTTGAAAACTTTGCGACTGACGATCTGCGATCAGCTACTGCTTCTTAAATAGACGAGGCAGGAGCGTGCGGCTGCAGGTCCTGACTTGTCATAACTTTTCCTAACACCCCCCAAAACAGCCATTCCCCTTCCTCTGTTTTGCCCTACCGATTCGCAAAACTTATTGACCGCCCCTCGTACCTTTATTTGGTTTGAAGCTACTTGGAGTTTTGTGATGGAAACCTAAGTGTCTGAATCATTATGGTCATTACTGTAGCTTTCAAATCTCATGTTGCTAATGTCACCAAGTCTTCTCAATGCTTCCGCTATATTCTTAGCTATATACACTCTCACTTTGATAAAAATATCTTTAAGATCACTACCCAGGATTTTGTACCTTTTGCCTTGGCTACAATAACTTCCTTCTCCATGGATCTTATGCTTACTCTTTTCAACTCCTTCAAATTGTTTAGAAAATTACAGCCTGTGTTCTTCTCCAATGGGGATGTTACAATCATTCAACCCTCTGTTCCATGAATCATAATGGCTACCCATCCACATTGTCTTTAAGGTTCTCTTTTTTATCTGCAAAACCTTAAATGACACAATACCCTCTTACTTCTTTTTTTCTCTCTGAACTTATCCAAGCCGTGAGATCTTTATATTTGGGCTCTTGCTTATCATAGTCTTCTGTGCTGAATCAGTGATTGTTTTTCTCAATTATCATTCCTAAGCTGTAGAATAATCGGTTTGCCTCCTCCCCTAGCAAATTATTTTATTTTCTGTTAATAGTAATTGCCATTTCCCAACTAATAAGGAAAGCCTAATAAGGAAAGCCTAATAAGGAAAGCTTGATTGATTTGTTTTAATCATTCAAGTCCAATAAGTCTTCTTAGTGTTAATATTAGATTGTCAAGAAAGTGCTAGTTTTTTTAAAAAATGAAAAAAAAACTTATTAAATATGAACTTTAATCAATAAAGTAGTTACCATTATTATAAAAAACGTTCTCTACATTATCCATATCCCAATACCTTTTCAATTTAGATGATAATGCAATGGTCTAAATAACTACTAATAAATAATCAAGTGGTGAAAGGTAGGGATGATAAGGGAGAATTTTTAACACAAAGTTACTAACAAACTAATTAATTATATATATATATTTATATATAGTACTAGACAAAAGTATGTGGATTAGGTATTATGATACATAGCAAATAATGGCAAAGATACAAAACATAATAATTCAAATAAACTTAATTAATTAATAGAGTAGACTTACAATTAGTACTTTGTATGGCATCCTTTATTTTTCTTGGCTGCTTGGAGACATCTAGGAAGGGATAAAGAAAGATTTTGACATGTATCACAAGGAAAATTAACTCAGGATTCACAAATAGCAGCTTCCAACTTTGGGATTAAACTGACGTCTCTCCCACAGAGATCATTCTTGATGAGATGCTACAAGTTCTCAATTTAATTAATATTGGGGCTATTGCCTGGCCAATCCTTTCCAAAGGGTACTTCACAATCATCCTGTTGAAACACCTTTGCATTTGTGAGGTCAAAGGGTTTGGGTAGATGGTCACATAGAAGCTCTAAATATACACCTTGATTCATATTTTTCATTTTTAGGAAGCACGAGTTCTCCTAACCCTCTACTAGAGAAAGAACCCTAAACCATAAGAGAATCAGGGTGTTTTACTGTTTATTCAAGATAATGCGAGTCAAGTGGATCACTACCTTTGCGACAGTATACAGCTCTTCCTCAGTTACATGTCACAGTAAATATTGCTTCATCTGATCCAGTACATCTAACCAATCCTCATCATCCCAGGTTAAATATTTATTAGCAAACATAACTCTGCAAGCCATTTGTGCATGTAACAGAAGAGGTTTGCGTATGTATGATTTATGACTGCTGTAACCAAGTCTCTGTACTTAGCAAGAAAATGTCCAAACAGACATATCCCCAAACACCCCTGGGTTAGATTCCTTCAAAATTCTTGCAGTAACACATTGGTTATGTTCCAATGTACGTTTTAGAACATCATCAGCATGATTGGATGTCTTCCATGGGTGACCAGTCTTTGATTTCTGAGATGGTGTCTCCTGACACCCATCTTCCCTAAAGTGTGCATAGTACGTCTATACTATTGACTTCATGATACCGACTTGCAAACTAATTTCCTTATTTTGAAGACTGATTCCTTTAAAACAATGATTAGAGCCGTTTCCTTTGATAATTCACTTCTAGGGGCTATATATTTAAATAACAGATAACAAAACATGCATAATCACAATAAATCAACAGAAGTCCAAAAATCAAAACAAATCAACATCACTTAAGACAGCTGGCAGGAAATTTTAAACTTTTAACTGTGAAATGAGATGCTCTGATGTCATTAAAGTGCCGAAAACTTCTGTCAAACTCGATATAACACTAAAAGAAGGATCATGGTAAATTTGATATAAATATATAATGCTCATACGTAGGCACTGCATACTTTTGCCTAGTACTGTATATAATATATATATATTTTTTAGATAAAACAACAATACTATCCATGTCAATGTGGTTAGATAAAGGCAATATTAAAAATTCTTAACAACCCAAATTATCTACCTAGAGAAACAAACATACAATACACTTTTCTTTCCTTATATCCTCAAGCCCAAAATAATCTTGGCCCATCCTAATCATGTGACTGTTATAGAATAACTATTAGAAACATTTCCAACACTCATTTTAATGTACCTACATGTGTTTTAGAAATTTTATTCCCTATAGGTATGTTCATATATCTGTTACCATATAACTAATCATATGTATAAGGCTTTTTTTCCCATGTCCTAGTTACAATTGTTTGCCTTTGAGAATGATACATGTCTGTATTGAAATGTGTCAGGCCATTTGTTTTTCTAATAAATTTTGGTGAACTTATCCAGGGCTAACCCATTACCAAAAGCAGAATATAAAACAAATTGAGAGGCTCAAAACGAAAATAATTAACACTAAATTAGTAGTTGCTTTCAATAATATATATATATTTTAGAGTGGTCCCTATTTTTCAATTTTTTAAAAATTTGGTGTAGAAACAGCATGGCTAAAATGTTATCCAAATTGAATGTTGTTTACTGGTGGTGCTGGGTGTACAAAGTTTATCTCTTATGGGGGTTCACTATTAATTAATGATAATAATAATGTCTCCATTTGTAGATAAATGGACAATGGAATTTCATTGACCAAGCATTCTTTTCTTTTTTCACAGATGCCATCAAATCGTTTGTGTGAGATTTACTTGTTAGGGAAGCCTTTCCCAACCATTACCAGGAACAAGCTCCCCTCCAAGAAACAGGTTCTTCAAGTCTTCTTCCACCTTTACAATGAAGAGATAAAAACTATTCATGAAACAGCTGAGTCGCTCTTCCCTAATGCAGGGCTGGGAGCCAACAAAGTGCTTAATAAGCGAGTTTTCACAAAAGAAGTGAACAAAAGTGAGTTTTCCAACCAAAAAAGTGAGCAAGTGACTACTTTATTTAACTACCTTCTTTTAAATTTAAGGAAAATTAACTTTTTTTTTATGTACCCCAACTACATATGGCTGGTTAAGATCAAAATAATAGAATATAATTGAATAAAAAAAAAAACATTTAGAAAAAGCTTAAGCAGATAAAGTAAACAGTAAATTTAATCCATTCTATTAATTTAACTATGGATGGGGAATGGCCTGCTATATTTTATTTAATCAATTTTAAAAAGTTAAAACACTAAGTTCTTTTCTGCTTTTTAGAAAAAAAAATTGTGATTAAAGAATTATGCTTTTTATTGATAGATTTTTGCACCAAATTCGATTTACACAAATTTTCTTCAACTTCTTTAATAATTTTTTCTAACCTTTCTAGCATCACCTGTGCAACAACATCATCAAGGTTAATATTTTTCAGTTTTTTATTTATTTTTCCTGTACCTCATATAGCAGTGTGCTGGCAGCCTTTCTTTTCTGAGAATTGTCTTTTCAAAACATTTAATGCCTCTTTTTTGCTACTTAAAGAAGCTGCAGTTTCTTTTATTTTTTCCTAAAACTTCTTCTCCATTCTCTTTTTATTTCCTATTTCTTCCTTTTCTTTTAATTCTTTTTCTTGAAGGAGTCGCTTTTTCTTCCATGTATGCCTGATATCTTCTGTGAGCAGAATATTAACAATTCCTTCCCAATTGGAACAACTTCTGGCTTATTTTCATAAATGGATAAACCATCTTTAAGACACAATATTGCATTTAAAGTTCTCTGACACAATGAAACTCTTATATCAGTTAAAATTCTACCAGAAGTAGAAAACCTTCTTTTTATGTCTGAAATTCAAAACACAAAGACGAGCCCTCACAACAGTAGACAAATTTTTGTAGATGACTCTCTCTATATCATTTGTACTAAAAATGTATTGTTTCCAGTATTCTTTTATCATTCCTTTTTTTTAACTCATCTTTAACTTCAGTGCTATCATTCATGTAAGAAAAATGTATTGTCTCCAGTATTCTTCTATCCTTCCTTTTTTTTTAACTCATCTTTAACTTCAGTGCTATCATTGATGTAAACTTTCCATTCATCTTCCAAATCTTCTTCTTAAATATTTACAGGCAAAACCTTTGCTACTTTTATTATATTTCTAATTGTTTTAGCAGATGGCTGCAAAAATCAAAAGTATTTTATGAATTCCAAGGTACTATTGTTTTTATCAAATGTTCAGAAGCTGCAACATAATGTAAATGAACTTTGTTTAATATTTTGTATTTTGTTTTCTCATCCTTTACTTTTTCTAATACTTGTTTCACCCTAATTGGTAGAGTAATGTTTTTAGTTCTATGTAATTTTTAGTTTCTTTAACAGCTTCCAAAGTTATTCAATTTTTATTCAATATAAATTCATTTTTTATTATTCTTCCTGCCAGAGCAAATATTAATAAGGATATTTCTTCATAGAGAACATGAGTGGATTATCTGATTGGAAAGGCCCAGTAAACTTTATATAAAAAATTTGCCGGGAACAAAGAAAATATAATTCCAGTTTTAAGAGAGGATCACTAATTGTTCTTGTAAGATTTTGAAGCTGTGACCAACTTTTCTTCCCAATAAACAAGCAAATCGTAGCTTAAAAAGATTGTTTATTGGGAAGATTTTTTGGTCTTCCTCATAGCCAAGTGGCCTAAGAGATGATTTAATTGAGATCAAAGTGGATGCTTTCTGCCTCAGTGTGCACGGTTCGAAGCCCCCCTATACAGAATTTTTGCAAATTAGGAAATATTATTTCCGAAGAAAGATTTTCCAATTTTCTGTTTTTGCAGTATGTTGGATTCATTTTCATCATTCTTTTGCGCTCTTGAAAGATTTCTACATTGTATATTCGCTGTGTGTTTACCTCAATTCTCCTTTGTCCTTTATATTCCCTATTAATTTTCTCTCTATTTCATAGTCCCAATCGACCTTGCGAATTGTAGCTTAAAAAGCTTGTTTATTGGAAAGATTTTTTGGTCTTCTTCATAGCCAAATGGCCTAAGAGATGATTTAATTGAGATCAAAGCGGATGCTCGCTGCCTCAGTATGCACAGTTCAAATCCCACCCCTGTATGGAATTTTTTTAAATTAGGAAATATTATATCCAAAGAAAAGATTTCCCGTTTTCTGTTTTTTGCGGTTTGTTGGATTCATATTATATATATATATATATATATATATATATATATATATATATATATATATATATATATATATATATATATTAACAGAGAGCTCCTTTGATACAGCTTATATTATTATTGGCAGAGTTTATAATATTCTAGTAAGCTCTGTTATAGGTCATATTCAAAGTGAGATTAATTTCTTGATAACCTAATATTTCTAAAACAAGAGCAGCAATGATCATAAACATTTTGCAACTTACCTTAAACAAGCAAATCTTCGCTTAAAAGTTTTTGCAGAGAAGTTACCAAATATTTTCTCATTTCCACTTTCTGGAGCTTTAAGAAGATAGCCTCGTTTCAAAATATTTTCTCCATTTGACAGAATAGCCTACAAAAGAGTTTATTAAATCAAACCTTAATTTTTAGCTTAATTATAGGTATTAAGATAATTTAGCAATATTTCTGTATCTCTCCAAAAGACAGGAGGAAAGCCAACCATGATAAAAATCAAATGTCCAACAAAAAACAAACTACTAAAAAACATTAAAAATACAATAATTCCATGACAAAATCACCAAAAGGAGGGTTGTGTCCACACCTCCCTCCCAACGAGTCGAATGCACTGTCAGCTTAAAAATAGCATTTTCCCCCAAAGTAAACTCAAATATCCACCAGGAGGCCTGCCTCCTACAAGAATTCTATGATACCACAACCTGGTGCATAGGAATCCACCATAATCACTAGAGATAGGCAGTATTAAACTCCATCACTCTGGTACTAAAACAAGTCCCATCATAAAGCTCTACCATACTAGGACATTTAAGCTAAATTTAACAGAACCAGTGTAATGTCCAATATAATCTCCACTGATGGGTTCAGGGAAACATTTTATCATACAGAGCTACATCCAGCGTGTGCCTAATTTGGGGAGCAAAAATGACGATACCATTGACACATTGGGGCAGAGGTCCAGCGGAATTGCGGGGCATGAAGTTACACTACTTTAAAATCACAGGGCCCTCTCCCATCTTCATTCCAATGCACCCCAAAAGATTATCTAGACTGAGAAATGCCAGTCTGCTAAGCTCAAGTCTCTGCAGACAGCCTAGCTCCCTGATGAGCATGCTTGTTAAAAGCAGCACATGTTAAAAGCAGCACATTAGTCATGGGAACCATTATAAGACAATCTTAGCATAACTCAGATATGCGGTAGCTGTGGGTGTCATAGATACTACAAATGAGGAGATGCAGGGATTCACACACTCCAAGTTACTATGGAAGCCTTTTAAAATTTCTCAATCCCCTCTGGAAGCCCACCAACATGGGCACAGCTGCCAAAATCATAAAGTCAAGCCTATGTTTAGTCTATTATATAATAAAAAAACAAAAAAAACAATAACAAACCTATACACTAAACAAAATGACAAGAAAACAAAGGCAGGTGGAGATGATTCAGGGGAGGCATGTGCAGATGGCCCCCAATAAATTTTAATATACATACCTACACAAATATCATACAATTTACCTCACTTCCTTCGTCCCTCAACTGCCTGAAACTGCAACCAACACTTTTTAAGAGGGAAAAAGTCACTGTAATCACATTACTAGGCTAGATTAAAAAAACAAAGGCAGAGAAACAAGCAAAAAAACACGAAGAAGGAAACATCATACTCCAGCATCAGGGAGAGGCCCACCTCCCCTTGGCGCAGGAATATGTGACCTACAATAAAGAGAGCCAAATAAAATGGAGGAGGACAGACACCTCTAAAAAGTCAGATAGTCCACAAAAATGTGTACATGAACCTGTCTCAAGTACAAGGGACAAGTGGTAGCATGTACGAAGATCCCTCAGACTGGGACATTCAACAAAAATGTGCCAAACAGTCTAGGGGACAATGCAGTCATCGCAATAAGGGGCAAGTGAGCACTCCTTCAAATAGCGGTTACAATACTGGGACAGATACAACTCACAAAGGTAATACCGTTAATGCTCACCGCAAAGAGAGTGATGCTGCTCAGGACACTTCTATGTGGGGAAACCCTATTCTTGTCCTATGGGCGAGGAGCGAGCTTCTCAAACCAATGCATGTAATCTACTATCTTGTAAGAGCTCAGAAAAAATGGGATAGCCTCCCCTAACCCCAATATAATGGAGGATTTACATTATGCAATATCATAGGGCTTCTCCAAATTGAAAAACATTAGCAAAATGCTGCCTGCCAAGGAAAGTCTCTGGGATGGCACTCTACAGCCGGAGCAGAGCATCCATCATAGAGTGGAAGTTATGGAAACGACACTGTGCAGAGGCAGGTGAACTCTGCTGTTCAGAAAATGTTAACCTATCATTTACCAATTTCTCCATCAACAAGCATATTCAAGAGGCTTGTTGATCTCTACACAGCTTGCAAAAAAAAAAGCATGGTAGCCATTCTGCAAGACTCTGGGATATTTTCTTTCCTGTTCTGGTTGGGCAAAGTTAAGAGAAACGCCAAGCCACAGCTGGTAATAGCCACCAACCGAGGGTATAAGTGCCTGTAATCAATCCAGCATATTACTATGCTATGTTAAAAACAGAAACAAAACGATGAGATGGAAGTAGGAGAAGGCGCACTCCAGCATTGGAGTAAGGCCCACCTTCATTTGACATACGAGTATTCCCCTAACACAGAGTCAAATAAAATGGAGGCCAGCCTCACAAAAAAAAAGGTTCGCTGTCATGAGTACATGAATCCATCCTGATTACAAAAAAACAAAACAAGCAGTAGCGACCCCTCTCATATCGATACCGGGACACGTAATGTATACAAAATTACAACTCTGACACAAAAAGAATAAGCCGAATGGTCTGGATGACAAGAAGTTGTCCCAGACTGGAACACAACCAAAATGTGCTGGACAGTCATCGCACTAAGGTGCAAAGGAGTGCTCCATCATTATTATTCAGAGCCCATCTGGAGAATGAATATTAGGGCATAAATCGCAGTGATCATCTTACAGCCTAATGCTAGGCTAAATTAAAAATCATAAATATGCAAAAGACCAAAACAACAAAAATCCCCCCCCAAAAGGGGGGAAAAACAGGAGGCAAAGAAGCAAAAGGAAGAAGGAAGTACACCCCAGCATAGGGAAGAGGCCCACCTCCCCCTGACTCAGGATCATGTAACCAACAAAGAGTCAAAAAGAATAGAGGCCAGTCTCCTCCAAAAAGGCAGATAGTCCACAAGTTTGTGTACACAAACCAGTCCCGAGTAGAAGTGAGACAAGGTAGCGACCCAAAGTAACGTGCGCGAAGATCACCCAGACTGGGATATTCAACAAGAATGCGCCAAACAGTCCAGAAAACAACACATGCGTCGCAGTAAGGTTGTGGGGTCGCAAAACACATACCCCAGGAGGGTAGGAAGGGGGCAGGCACCCAACATGGTCCCCTAAAGACAAAGAGCCATAAGGAAACAAGAAGACACGACCTTCTGCAGTTCCTCCCAAGGAATATACCCTCCAAAAGATTGAATGATGTACGCGGACCCTCTTCGAAGAAAATACTCCCGTGAGAATGGCTGTAGCCTACTGAGATGCAGAACTCCGGAAGCTGTTGGCCGACGAAGGCGGCGCTGCCTACGAGGGCTTAGTGGGGGAGGTTGGGCTTGACGTACCAGTCTTCTCAACTGCTTAGAATCCTTTCACGGGCAGGTGAGCAGTTAGGGGTCGGGGGTCCCTCGTCATTTGGAGGGTCCCGAGTTTCCAAGGAACCGCTTCCAGCCTTGGACAAGGACGAGGGAGTAGGGGCTCCACTCTTAGAAGACCCCGAGGATCGTCTCCCGACCACCTTCGGGGTGGTTTGCTTCCTCGGAGTCCGATTACGCAATGGAAGCACGAGACCACTTCGCTTTATTGTAAGGGCATATGTAGAGGGGGGGTGGGCATGGTTTTAGCATGTGGTCATTAGTCCGTAGAGCCGCCAAGGGGAAGAAAAACCCGCAGAAGGGTTCCAAATGGGTGCAGTGGCTACTGTGCTCCTGGGCCTGGAGGGACCAGGAGGAGAGGGTACTTTTTTTTCAACTGAGAGGGGTAGGAAGTCCCAGTTCTCAGAGAGAGTAACAGGACAAATTCGTTGGCCTCTCAAAAAGAGATTCGGCCCACAGCCTAAATAAAAAAGCCTCGAAGAAGCAGTGTTTTTCGGGGGTTCTTTTTTAAGGGGCTATCTGGCGACTGCCCACTTGGGCATAAGTCGCCGCAAACAAACAGCCCAGTTTAGGCTACTTTAAAATAAAAATTTTAACAGAAACAACAATAAAAAGGGAATAACAATCAGGGAGCAAGCTCCGGCGGCAAGGGGAGGTCCCCCTACCCCAGCGCAGGAGCCTGCGACCTACAAAAAAAAAAAAAAAAAACAAGTTAAATACAAGGGAGAAGGCGGGCCTCCACCAAAAAGTCAACAAGTTCACCAGTCATGGTGAAGGCACTCGTCCCGAGTACAAGGGACAGGCGGTAGCGACCCTGCCCATCCCGGTACCGGGACAGGTAACGAGCGCGAAGATTACCCAGACTGGGACATTCGACAAGAATGTGCCGAACAGTCTGGGGGACGACGCAGTCGTCGCAATAGGGCACAGGCAAGCGTTCCATCAAATAGCGATGCGTCACACGAGTGTGTCCGATTCAGAGACGACAGAAAGCGACCTGAAGCCGTCGCGGCATTGGGGGATAGGTCCATGGGAACAGTCACGGCGCAATGGCACGCAACTTTAAGTTACCTTCGACCGTCTCCCCTCTTCTTTGTCAAGCAGTCCGAAGAGCTGCCCGTATTCCTGCCATGTAGTCGGTGTGAGGAAGAGCGAAACGCTGGTCCAGTCGCAGAGTCCTCGCGGACTCTTTGGCACCCTCATTCCCCGCAATTCCTACATGTCCAGGAACCCAGCAGAAGATAACCTCGACATCTGCCTGGCTCACCAAAACAATGGACAGACGGATATTGCGAACCAGGGGATGCGGAGATTCCAATGCCCCGAGAGCACTCAGGCCGCTTTGTGAGTCGCTATAGATCACAATCCGGTCTCCGAACTAGGCACGTCGCGTAATCTCCCGTAGCGAGTGGTGTATTGCCACCAGCTCGGCCGTGAAGACAGACGCAGCGCCTGGTAGAGCCCCGCTTACTTCAAACAGAGAGGATACAGCATGGAAGCCGACCCCCTCTTGAGACTTGGAGCCATCCGTATACACTGGCACGGTTCCAGCGTGACACGAGGTGTGCTCCAAAAAGGTCGAACGCAATACTCCCGGGGCAGTACAAGCTTTGGATGCAGAGGCGTGGCGACAAATAGCCAAATGTGGTACCCTCCAGGGTGGCGTCCTGGGCAGAACCACGGGCGCCACCGGCCCGAGAGCTATATCTACCTTTCGAAGGATTTCCTGGCCCTGAACCCAAAGGGCTTAGGGTATGACTGGCGTCTCTCGGCGGCATAGGCACCATCGAGATCAGCTGCGGATGCAGTGAGAGCTGTTGGCGACTGAGGGAGGCGCCGGGCTCGCGCGTACAGGCGAGTGATGCACTGCACGAGGCGCAGAGCGAGTGGCATCTCCCCAGCATCGACCAACAGGCTCTCAATGGGGAAAGTGCGGAAGGCACCAGTCGCAAGGCGAAGGCCGGTGTGGTGGACCGAATCCACCTTCCGCAGAAGACAGATGGCCTCCGCTGTCCAGGAAAAAGGCTAATCTAACATTTACCAATTTCTCCATCAAATGGCACACGCAAGAGGTTAGAGAGATTGGGCGGAAACCGGTCGGAGTAGAGTGATCTCTCCCCGATTTGAGAAAGGCGAGCACAGTAGCGATTCGCCAGGAATCTGGGAGAAGACCCTCCACCCAGATCCTGTTGAACAAATCTAACAGAAAGGCCATGCGTCGCTCACCCAGGTGTCGAAGCTTGGCGTACGGGACATCGTCCGGACCATAGGCGGTGTCCGCGCACGAAGCAAGAGCGGAACGCAACTGTCGTTGAAGGGTTTTCCGCCTCTGGAGGTAAAGTCCAGTCGGCGGCCTTCCGCGACATCACGACGTGCATTGAATGCTGGCGGAGCAGCATCCCGTAAGAGAATGCGGAGAAAGCGGTCGCGAAGGATTCCGCCACGGTCGCGGGGTCCGAGATTGCAGTCCCATTCTCCCTGAGGACGGGAGGGTGTCCTGCGAGAACTTGCCCCGAATCCTTTTGACTCGCTTCCACACCTCAGCTAAAGAAGTCTTCCCGTTAAGTGAAGACAAGTATGCTCGCCAAGAAGAGCGGCAGGAGTGCTTCGAGATATACCGGAACCTAGCCCTAGCCCGACGAAATTCAGCGACAGTGAAATCGTTCGGGCGGCGCTTATAGCGCATGTAGGCATAACGCTTCTGTTTGAGGGCCGTCTCACACTCGGCCGACCACCAGGGTGAGTGGTCGGCGTGCAAAACGGCCAGACCTCCTAGGAATAGTAGTCAGGCCCACGGCGATGAGGTTGCCGGAGAAGAACTCAACGGCCTCATCTACCGACCTAAACTCCTCGACTGAGATAGAGAATTCAGTCATTTCCTGAAATGCAGGCCAGCGCGCCCGCGCCAAGCACCACTGAGGTGGGCTCTAGGGGGCAGTTGCCCTGAAAATGATATTTGAATGGGAAAGTGATCACTACCATGGAGGTCATCGACCACCCCCCCATCAAAATAAGGCTGTGCATCCGAAGAGCAAAAAGATAGGTCAAGGCAAGAAAATGAAGCGGTTCTCGGACAGTGATGCGTAAACTCATCCACGTTTAGGACACCCATCTCAAGCTCTTCGATCAGATCGGCAAGGACTTGTCCCCTGGGATTTATGGAGTAATCTCCCCAGAGAGGATGCCTGCCATTCAGATCTCCAAGCAAGAGATAGGGCCTCGGCAACCATGCCACGACGCGGCGGTAGTCCCCCGCGTCGACATCCTGCCGGGTGTAAACCGCGCATCCCCCAGCCCGGCCATCCCGCGGTGGTGGGGTCGCAAGACCCTTATACCCCGGGAGGGCAGGCAGGAGGGACGTGACGAGACTCGGCAGCTCCTCTCAGTTGACACGGAGTCCACAGCAATTCCATTGAAGGAATATGCCTTCCAGGCCTAGCTCGGAGGAGACGCGGGGGCCCTCCTCGAATTGAAGACCCTCACGGGAATGGCCGTACGCTTCCCGGGGGCAGAACCACGGGCGCTGTTGGCCGGACAAAGCGCTGAAGGCGGTGTCGCCTTCGAGGACTTATTGGGGGAGGTTGGACTCGAAACCTCCCGCCTTACGGGAAACGGTCACGCTGGGGAAAGAGGGAGGAGCCCTGGTTTTAGCCGGGGCTGGGTGTGAACCCTTTTCGCCGCCAGCTTTACCAGGGAAGCGCCCGGGTTGAGTAGAGCCAGCAGAAGGGCTCCGAAAGGGCGAGGAAACAACCGTGCTCGTTGGCCTGGATGGGCCAGGAGCAGAGGGTGCCTTTCTAACTATTGAGGCATATGACGTCCCAGGCAGAGCCGGGCGCGCCAGGACCAAGTCCTTAGCCTCGCGGAATGAAAGTCGATCCTGGGCCTGAACGGCCAGGATTTCTTTCTCAAGGAGATATGCATCACATTGATTCGATGAAGCGGGGTGCGGCTCTCCGCAATTGACACACTTGGCCACATACGATTTGGACTTATCGTGTGTGACCTTGGAACAATTTACACAGACTTCGGGTGACCCAGACTTTGCACATCTAAATGAGCGATTCGTATGGCCGAAGCGGTGACAGTAATAGCACCGCCGCGGCAGTGGCACGAATGCCTTCATGCGGTAGCGGTACCAACCGGCACGCACCGACTCAAGGAGCTTGTCACACTCGAAAGTGACAAGAGTGTAGGGGTGGGTCTCGAGGCCCCTCCCTGTTTTCTCATCACACGTTCGACCTTGACCGCCCCATGGTCGGCCAGCTCTAGGGTGATGTCCTCAATGGAGTAGTCAACGAGTCCCCTCGCATAAACTACTCCTTTCACAAAGTTCATGGTAGAGTGCGGCTTCACACTCACCGGGGTGCCATCAAGTGTCCGAAGAGCACTTATCTTGGCCACCTCCGCGGGATTCGCCAGAAGGCTCCCGTCCGAGAAACGGGTCACCTTCGGCTCTCTACCAATTGCACGAGCTAATCCTCTCCTCTGATGGATCATGTTGCCCTTGAAAAACATGGTGCCATCAGTGGAGCGAATAACGAGAAAGCGTTTGAAGCCAGCGGGCTCGAAAACACCGTGTGGCTCCGCACACGGGGGAGGTAGAGGGGCCAGATGTGCCAATCTTGGCTTGGTCGCCTACCAAAGTGGTAGCAGACCCATCAGTCCCCGTAGCCCCCGTGGATGGAGAGGAGCCCCGAGTCTTTTTAGTGTTTCTTCTTTTTAGGAGAGGAGGGCGGGAAATGAACCCTCTTTTCACCTCTGCCGACAGAAGCCCCTAGGCCAGATGGACCGGCCTCAGCCAGGTCCTTCTCCGAAATGGAAAAGGTCCTGGTGGTCGTAGGGGCATCATCCGGAGGAGATCCCTCCCCTCCTTGTACTGCCTCAGAATCCCCAACCGTTTGAGGAGGACCTTGCATAGGGGCGGATTCAGGTTCGGTGCTTGGCGCCGAGCCCGGATTCTTCCCCATGGAAGGCCCTACCCTCTGAGACTGGGTTTCCGCAAGGACCATGTCTATCACAGGAGGGGCCTCCAGTTTGCCATCCCCTCCCAGGACATCGCAGGTCCCCTTGGCAGCGTCACCAGTCTTTTGTGGGGAGGCACAGGCTTTGACCCCGGCAAGGTTTAAAATTCTTGCCAGCAGGTCTTTTGAGGGAAGCGACCGAAGGGGCCTGGCTTCCCTCTTTCCCCTAAGGGGGTTTTCCCTACCGAGCCGCTTACACGAGGGGCGGTCGGCAATGGGCTGCCTGCTTGCTTTCTTGGCAGTCCCCTTAGAAAGAAAAGGAGGGACTGCCGCTCTGGAAATAGGGAGGTGCCCGAAAGCACCTCCAGAGAAGGGGGTGAGGGGGGGTCCCCTACACCCGTAGGCGTAGGAGAGGAGTAAGCCTCCTCTCCGGTTAAAGAAGTATGGAGGGTCCCCTGTGCCAGCACAAGGATGGGTACCTCCATTTTCTCCGTGGAGCTGCCCGAGGGCGGCTCCGTTGATGTTACAGGGAAAGTTGGGGGGTTGTTTTTTTTTTATATTCATCATTGGGCATGGTGACCCTCTTTTTTACACGGGACGCGATAGCTCACCACCTCTCACAGTTGCCCGCACTGCAAGAGGTGCTTGCAGGCCCGGCAGAGCCAGGCGCCGCCATTTGGGACCCCGCCCCCTCCCGCCTGGTGGCCTGGCAGTCCATGGGCATGGCGGCTCCACCTTAGACACGAAGTAAAATTGATAGAATGTGAAGAGGAGAGGAAAAGGGATGTGAGGAAGGTATGGGTGGGGATGAAGCAGGTTGTTAAAAAAAACTCATCCCGAACCGGAGCTCAGGGGTTAGGGAACTTTGTCCCCTTCCCCCTCAGCCCCGATCCGCCACGGTTGGATTGAGAAGAAGGTCAGCATCTACCCTGTGAAATTAGAGGCTGACCAGAGAAAGTTGTGGGAGAGGTTGTATGAAAAGAGAGGAAACAAGTGTTTTGAAGGAAGGAAGAGAGGTTAAGCTGGGGCCGGACGGGGTGCTGAGTCCCGTCAGCACGGCGGCCAGGATGGCAAATCGCCGCGCCCCTTACGGGGGAAGCAGAGTGTGGATCGCAGTAATTCACACACTTGGTTTTACATGCCAGAGATTTCAGGTTAACCCTACTTTGCACATCAAAAAAAAGAAGAGTCGTGTGGCCGAAGTGTTGGTAGTAGGGATCTGGCGTACTTGAAGCTCCTCTCACCTTACTCGCGGAGGGGGACCACCTCCTCTTCAAACCTACCTTGAAGACCCATCTCTTCTCTCTAGCTTTACCTTAGTTCATAGACAGGTGCTCTTGAAGGCCTATGGCTTTGACGAGCTCTATACAAAATTATTATTATTATAATGTATTCTTAGATCTAAACAAACTTTAGGATCCTGTAAAAAGGGAAGCATTATGGCTGGGTCTGAGAATGTATGGAGTGAATGGTAAGCATTTGGATGATGTAATGAGTATTTATGGTGGAAGTAAGATAGTGAAAGTGAATGGCTCGACATACATGGGGGTGGGGTAAAACAAGGTTGTTTAATATCATTATTGGTGAAATTATAAGAGAAGTAGGAATGGAAATGGAGGAAAGTAATGTTACATTGATGAAAAATAGATCTATGTTGGTATGTGTTAATGGTGTTAGTGATTGAGTGAGAGGGATTTGGAAATGTTGACTGAAACCTTTGACAGGTTATGAGTGAGAAGGGACCTAAAAGTAAATGCAGAAAAGAGTAAGAGTATTTGGTGGTGAGGATGAAGTAGGGAGTAATATTAGAGTATGTGGTGTAACCCTTGAATAAGTGCGATGTTTTAAATAACTACAGGGTGTGTAGAGTTAGAAGACGGCGTAAAAGGCGGGTGGATTATGCGAATGAGTGTTAGAGAGAGAGGGCTGACTGAGGAGCAAGTTGATGATAGGTATGCATGGATGGGATTTGTGGATGAGATGCTACAACACATAGCACCCCTTGTCTATGAAGGACTATTCAGCATGGAAAAAATGATTGGTGGCTTAGTGCTTGGTGGAGAATAAAGGGTGTGGGGAAGGCGAGTAGTTTTTGTAGCATTGATGCATGGCGACCCTACTTTGTGGGAAAGTGATACAAGTTGAATCTTAAGGTACATTTTATTAACTACCCAAAGACTACATAAATGGTACCATGAAATGGTGTTAATACATCTTTAAAAGATTTTTCCCACAATAGCTGGTGAGGCCCTTGAGCTACCTACCAATTAAAGTGAAATATATAAAGGAAAATGAAAGGGTGTAACTAACTCACCAGGTCTCGTTGTTCAATATCTGTATCAATTTCATAAACTTGTTCTTTCAGATCATCAATTCTTGGCAATCTGAAAAAAAACAAGGATAAAAAAATCAATGAATTTGAATAATTCAGAAAGCAATTTTAATAATAAAATAAAAGAGTTGCGCTGATTCCAAAATTTTTGCTGATGCCGATTCTATACTATTTAGTAATTTATTGACTGAGCCAATTAAAATTGAACCATTCAGGTATTTATTATGGTTTTACTAAAACACATAAAGTAAAATGAAATTTATTAACAATAAGATTCCTATCAAAAAAGTTTTATATTGATTTACTAGTCTAATTATTCCTAAATTTAGGAAATCAATCACTTCCAATATTTGTTTTAACCTTTTGCACTAATATTCAAAATTAAGCACTTTTTAAGGTAAATGGTGAAATCATTGCCTTCAATGGTGAAAAATGAAAAATCCTCTCAGAAAATTCAGATTACTTTTAAAAAGTTTTACATTAATCGACTCATCTAATATCTTATCATTTCTACATTAAAAAAATCATGTACTTCCAATATTTTTTAAAATCTTTTCTTACACTAATATTCAAAAATTAAACACTCTTACATTAAAAGTATTAAGCACTAGCCTTCCCCTGTTGCCGGGTTAAGCATGTTACAATAAGTTTTGACATTTGAAAACATTGCCTTTAATAGTGAAAAAATAAAATCCTCTCCTCAGAAAATTGAGATTCCTTTTGAAAAGTTTCAGAATAATTCACTAATCTATTATTATTTATATATTCATTTCTATTTTCTATATCTGGAAAATCAATTAGTTACTTTCAATGTTCAATTTTTATTTTTTTTACTCATAACACTCACTAATATTCAAAATTAAACACCGAGATTAAAGTTGGTAAACATTAGCTTTTCTCCTGTTGCTGGAGTTCTCGTTTGTTCTAGGAATGTTATCTCTATTACAGTGAGGAGTGTAAACATTGCCTCCAATACTGAAAATTCTCTCAGACTCCATTGATGAAAGGGGAGAGGAGAG
This sequence comes from Ceratothoa steindachneri, assembly GCA_963969495.1. Lineage (NCBI taxonomy): Eukaryota > Metazoa > Arthropoda > Malacostraca > Isopoda > Cymothoidae > Ceratothoa > Ceratothoa steindachneri. The sequence continues at coordinate 32,230,365 of OZ018325.1, forward strand.
CATCTTGCTCACAACTTCGCCAAGCTGGGAAAGTATAGACTTGTTATTTTGCCAGCAAAGGAGTAGGTTTGACTTCCTTGATGCCAGTTTTAACATCAAGTAGGTCTCTGTCTCATTTTTTAGTGACGTTGATGAACTCTGACGACGGCGTTTGCTCTTCTTGCTAGAGGAGCTAGATGCCCCATTAGCATCCTTCTTTGCAGCTGACACTAGATCATCTAAACAAGAATTAAAATAAAAATATTCTCATCCTCAGTACCACCTTCACCAATTAATGTATTCTCTGTTTCTGATCCTGGTTCATTGGAGCTAGAGTTTTCTTCGAAATTTGCTTTGTCCTTATGAGTTTTTTTATAGCTGGCTGTCAAAAAATTCTGAATTGCTCCTTGATGTGATACGGAAGTGTCTTGAGAGTTTTTGAAGAGGGTATCCTTATATCTAGAATCTAAGAACGTATCTGCAATTAAATTTTCATATTTTTCATATTTTAGGAACCTTGTTTCCATTGATTTGGAAATGGCATTCATGGTGCTTCCTAAACCTGAAAATCTTGAATCACTCATTGCTTTCTTGATTGAATACTTCAAGACTTTTACTTGACTTAAGGAATTATTTCCGAGGCATTAGTAGTTCTCGCACTTAATCTGTAAAATAAACAGTTCAACAGCACAGCGTAAATTGTAAAAATTTGCAATAACTCCTGTTTGATGGAATATCTTCAGTAAGGATGAGCATTTGCCAATTAGTGCCCACTTATTAGCATCAAATACTGGAAGGTTTGATATTTCAGCAACAGTAGTTTGCGATTGCACTTTTTTGCTCAAATATTCACTTAAGCATGAAATATGTGCTATTCCAGCGAGTAGGCACAAAGATATTCTATTTGGGTATATGCCAATGAAGAGTGGTTGAAATGGCCTGTTATTTGATAGCAATTAGCAATTATATCCTTAATCATGCGCTGCTCAAATATGGCATCATGTATCACTAACTGGTTGGTATGTAGGAAGCAGCTGAGACTGTTATAGCCTGTATTTGCAATCCCTGTTTTCTCATCACACGTTCGACCTTGACCGCCCCATGGTCGGCCAGCTCTAAGGTGATGTCCTCTATGGAGTAGTCAACGAGTTCCCTCGCAAAAATTACTCCTTTCACAAAGTTTATGGTAGAATGCGGCGTCACACTGACAGGCGTGCCATCAAGTATCCGAAGGGCACTAATCATGGCCGCGTCGGAGGGATTCGACGCATTCGTCAGAAGGCTTGCGTCCGAGAAACGGGTCACCTTCGGCTCTCTACCAATCAGACTAGCTAAAGCTCTCCTCTGAAGAACCATCCATCCCCGCAGCCCCTGCGGATGGAGGGAAGCCCCGAGTCTTCTCCCGCCAGCAGGTGCTACCAGGACAGATAAATCGGCCTCAGCAAGGTCCTTCTCCGAGATGGAGAAGGTCCTGGCAGTCATAGGGGCACCGGTCGGAGGAGGAGATCCCTCCCCTCCTTCTACTGCCTTGGAAACCCTAACCGTTTGAGGAGGACCTTGCATAGGAGCGGACTCGAGTTCGGTGCTTGGCGCCGAGCCCGGATTCGCTCAAATGGAAGGCCCTACCGTCTGAGGCTGGGTTGCCTCAAGGACCATGTCTATCTCGGGTCCTATTGGTAGCAGTGTCTCTAGTCTCGTCTTGAGAGGCACAGGCCTTGACCCCAGCTAGGTTTAGTATTCTAGCCAACAGGTTTTTGAGGAAGGCGACCGAAGGGGCCTGGCTTCCCTCTCCCCCCTTAGGGGGTTTGCCCTACCGAGCCGCTTCAATGGGGAGCGGTCGGCTATGGGCTGCCTGCTGTGCTGGCTTTGTTGGCAGTCCCCTTGGAAAGTAAAGGGGGGACTGCCGCTGGAAAGAGTGAGGAGCAAGCCACCTCTCCGGTTAGAGAAATTTGGATGGGGGGGGGGAAAGGGCAATTTTTTTGTGGAGCTGCCCGAAGGCGGCTCCGTTTATTGTGAGGGGGAAAGGGAAAGGTTTCTTTTTTACATTTGCATCATTGGGCATGGTGACCCTAATTTTCTCACGGGATGCACACGCTCATCACCCCTCGCAGTAGCCCGCCCTGCAAGGGGTGCGTACAGGCCTGGCAGAGCCAGGTGCCGCCATTTAAAACCACCCCTCCCGCCTGGTGGCCTGGCAGTCTCTCAGCACGGCGGCTCCACTTTGGACACGGCGTAAAATTGATAGAGTGTGAAGAGAGAAGGAAAAGGGATGTGAGGAAGGTATGGGTGGGGATAAAGCAGGTTTTTAAAACCCACCATCCCAAATCGGAGCTCAGGGGTTAGGAAACATTGTCCCCTGCCCCCCTCAGCCCCGATCCGCGATAGCTGGTTGTAAAGAAGGTCGGCATCTACCCTATGAAAATAGAGGCCGACCAGAGAAAGTTGTGGGAGAAGTTGTAGGTGAAGTGACTAAGTAGGGGAGAAATACAGGCTGTCTGAAAGGAGAAGAGGTTGAGCTGGGGCCAAAGAGAAGAAAGAATACATCATGCCAGGTGTAAATCATACATCCTCCTGCCTGGCTCACATCCCATGGTGCTGCAGTTGCAAAACCCTTATACCGAGGGAGGGTGGGAAGGATGGCACGCGTCAAGGATGATCTCCTGCAACAGAAATTGCTAAAGCAGAACGAGAGGAGACGAGCCTCCATACCTCTTCCGGTTGCCCCTGAGTTAGCGGAAATTCCATTGAAAGAATATGCCCTCCAAGCCTAGCTAGGAGGAGATGCTGGGGCTCTCTTCAAAGAGAATACCCTCACGGGAATGGCCGTACGCTTCCCGGAGGCAGAACTCCGAGCGCTGTCTCGGGGAGGTTGGGTCCATTCCTCCCTCCACCTCGAAACCTTTAAGGGGCGGGGCAGGGATCCCTCCTTTGGATGATCCACCGCTTCCGACCCACCTAATCCAGCCTTGGATGGTGGCGTAGGAGGCGAAGCTCGTTTGGTGCTGTCCTCCTTTCGGAGGGCAGCTTTAGGAGCCCCGGAAGGCCTCATAAAAACCTTCAGGGGAAATGGTCACGCTAGGGGAGGGGAGAAGCAATGGTTTTAGCCGCCAGCTATACCAGGGAAGTGGTCGGGGGTGAGGAGTTAGAACCCGCAGAAAGGTTCCGAATGGGGGCAGAAACGACAGTACTCGTAAACCTGAAGCGGAGGGTGCCTTTTTTTAACATTGAGGCATAAGACGTCCTAGGCAGTGCCAGGACCTAGCCCTTAGCCTTGCGAAATGAGAGATGATCTGCAGTCTGAATGACCTGGATTTCCTTCTCCAAGAGATATGTATCACATTGCTCGAAGAAACGGGGTGCAGCTCTCCGCAATTGATACACTTGGTCATACACGATAGGGACTTATCGTATACGGCCTTGGAGCAACTTACAGACTTCGTGTAAACCAGACTTTGCACGACTACATGAACGATTCGTATGGCCGAAGCAGTGGCACGAATGCCTTCACGCCAAAACAATACCAACAGGCACAGACCTACTCAAAGAGCGTAGGTGTGGGTATCGAGGCCAACACTCGTTTTCTCATCACACGTTCGACCTTGACTGCTTCTTGGTTAGCTAGCTGTTCACTATGTCTCTTAAGGTATAGTCAACGAGTTCCCTCGCGTTAGCCACTCTCATGAAATTCATGGTAAGAGTGAGGCGTCATATTCACCGGCGAGCCAGCAAGTGTCCCAAGGGCACTAATCATTGTCGTCTCAAGTTAGCAAGTAAACTAAGGTAATTCTAATGGATTACTGTAGGAGAGACGAAATGGAAAGCAGAAGAATCGAAAATGAGGTTAATTACAATTTGGACACGAGGGATCGGCTGCCTGGAAGGAGGAGGAGGGGGGGCGATGGGAACTATCAACTAGGGAGATGTACGACTAGAGGGAAGTGCCAATTTGGGGAGGCAGGGAATGGGTTATAGGCTCAGAAGATGAAAGGGAAGTTGATGAAAAGTCAGGGTAAAGAAAACATTGAAAGGAGACATTTTTGAGATGACCCTTGTGGTGAGGTTTTCAGAAGGGGGATTGGGTTATGGAGAGAGCACTGAGGGTGGGGGTTTTAGACGGGGCCTTTGGGGTAAGGTTTTGGATAGGCCACTAGGAAGTGGAGTTTTACAAAGAAGCCTGGGAGAGGAGGGGGATGATTAAGTACATATTAAACAATGGTTACCCATACCATCCCCTGCATGTGTCATAAAATATGATTAAGTCTTGGATAGCGGGCAGTGGTCTGAAGCCACACACCTAGAAGTTTTGTTGCACTAGTACATTACACAATAGTGGTAATGCCTTATGGGGAGACAGTTTAAGATAGAAGATTTTTAAGGCTTGTTTATACCTTATAATTATAATAGTCACTGAATATACTTAATATGTTTGCCAAAAAATGGCACAGAATAAAAAATTAAACTAACCGAGGAAGTTGAAGATATGAACCAGAATATGGCAGGTACTTATAACTGAGAGTTGTGAGTGGTTGAGAATAAGTAGTCAAACACTGCTTCACAAGTGGATTCAACACTTCTTTTTCAAGGAGTACTGTTGCAAGGGAATGCAAAGTCCTCATCTCACGATTAACAACAGAATACTGTTTAGGAAAAAGAATAATTACAAAGTGTATTACCAAAATGTACTGAAACTCTGAAACAAAAACAAGTATATAGTGCCCAATGGCAACATGATAGCCAATAAGAAAAATGAAGTCAAGGAAATGGGAAAAGAAAAAATTATAAATAATAAGAGATAGGGGACTACAAGATTGCGACCTTCAAATTTTAAAATTTCTTCAATAATTCAAAGACTAACCTTAGGAGGAAGTTATATCATTCAAAAGAGAATGTAAAACAACATAAGGGTTTCAATTTTCGTTAGAATTGGCAGAATAGTTATGATTTTATTGCTAAAGCAAAATAATTCATGGGCCAACCTTGGGAAGACTGGCAATTATATCATTTTGAGAGATTTGAGAGAGAATGTAAAACAACATAAGGGTTTCAAATTTCATTAGAATCGGCTGAATAGTTACAGTGTTATTACAAAAACAAAAAAAGCAAAACAGGGACCGACTGACTGAAATAGTGAGAATGTAGAATCACCTGTGACTAGACTTGCATGCGACTACAAATTAACTGGAAAAGAATGATATACATATTTCAAAATATCTACCATCCTAAATACATATTAACTTAACGATTCAAATTTACCACCCTTTATTAATGAACAAGTCAAACTTTTTTTAAAAAATCTACAATGGATGAAAAGGATAATTGAGACCATATACTAGAAGAGAAAACAAGAAAGAAAGACAAGAATTTATTTATATATATTCACTATTTAGTTATTTCTAGTGCCCAGTACTTAAACCTTTGGATAAGAGGGTCATATCTGCCATCTAATTAATTAATCAGGGCCTTAATTAAGATATTCAAATTTAAATACAAATTTTATAATCAGGGATATAATTTTAGATTTTTTTTTAGATCAGACTTATTTCCATTAGAATTTAACTATGAAGGGTGCTATTTATGTTCTGGAGGGCCTGTCATTGAAGAAACCTTGCATTGTGCAAGTACCTAGTCACCACTAATGGGTCCTTTTAAAGTTATAGAATGTTTGGTGTTGAAGTCTTTGTTGAGAGCAAGCAGAACAATTTAATATGTGGTTGTGTGTTCAGATGTATGTGTGTAAGTCAGGTAGTGGTGGCAGCAGAACCTTGATACAGTTACATGCATATCTATTGGCAATACATCTCAAATTTTGTAATTTACAAATTTTTATGTTACTAGTTTGAAATGTACATATTTATATTCTATTTAATTATATTAGCCTAAAAGCAATATTATAATATATAAATGATAATAAAACAAATTATTAACATTAAACAAGGTTTTATTAGAAAAACACAAGTATTGCAAGTATTGGCAATGTTTACATAATACTGATTTAACAAATCAAATTATTAAAATTAGTGGTAAAGAATGTTCGAGAATGACTGATGGAATATTCTAGACTAATCCAGAACAACAGGTTACTTGCACGGCTAACGTTTTAGGGTGTTCATTATGGTATTAGACAGGGCTGAAGAATCATCTCAACAATAATTTTGAAATAGCAACATGGTGAAGACATCTGAACACTCAGAAGCATATAGGACGCGTATAATTGAGCTACACAACCAAGGAAATGGATATAGAAAAATTTTAACAGGTTTGAATATTATTGTAAAATTTAGGGCTGATGGGACTACTGTTAATCATGTGCAGAAAGGGTGGCCAAGAAAATTAACTGACAGAGATGTGTGTTCTCACTTTTCTTTGTTTGGTCAGTTGTGATAAAGGTGTATTTTAGAACAGATTATAATTATTAACGAGTACTGTTTAAATAGATTGAAAACTTCTGTATTAATTGCGGTAGGTTTTTTGTTATTGGAGAAGTGTGAGGTTTCTTTACATTGTCAGCCATCTTGGTTGCAAGTTTTAAAACTTGCGATCACACATTCTAATCAAATTTGTGTTAAGTTTTTAAGTTAGCGTTTCTACTGTTGTTGTTTGGGGGAGGGTAAATTAAGTATGGCTGCCTGTTTGGATGTAGATAGTATGCCCTTTGAAAGTAGTGTGTATGTAGTGTGCGATGCCTGTGGTATAGAAAGAAGGGTGAACGTGTCTGAATGCCATGTATGTGCTTTGGTAGAAGAGGTGAGCCATTTGCGTCAGGAATGTAAGAGGTTAAGTGATTTGATGTTTGAAGTGAGCAGAGATGCCAGTGTACGCTTGAAGAGTGAGATTGGGATTAGGAGGGAGAAAGTTAGGCCTAGAATAGGGACTGGAGAGGAAGTATTGAGTGAAGTAAGTGATGAATGGATAGAATAGATAAGCTTGGACAGGTTAGGTGTATGAGTAAGATTGACACAGAACCTGTTAGGTTGACTAACAGATTCGATGCCCTGAAAGAGGAAGAGCTTGAAAGGGATTTGTCTGACGTGGTTGTGTCAGAGAGAGGAATAAGTGTTAGTTTATCTGAGAATAGGCAGGAAAGTATAGCTAGGCCTAGGGGGACTAGGAGGATGACTGAAGTGGTTGTGATGGGTGACTCTCATATTAGGTACTTACTCGTAGATAGGAAGTTGAGTGCAAGCAGATGGAAGGAAGTGAGTGTGTTTGCCGGGTGCTGGTGTAAATGATGTGACTGAGAGGAATGATAGTCTGGTATCTGGTTGTGAGAGGGATGCTGTTGTGATTACACATGTGGGAATAAATGATGTAAAGAAGGTGGGTTCATGTGAGTTACAAAAGGTTGATTGAAAGGATGAGGGAAAGTAGAGTGTAAGGTGTTGTTTCAGGTGTGCTTCTGAGATTGGATGTGGGGATGGAGTGGTTGTATCATGCGATGGGGTTGAATGGATATGTAAAAGGTCTGTGTGAGGAGTCAGGATTGGTGTTTGTAGATGTTTAGAGTGGGTTTTACGGGAATAAGGGATTGTATGTGATGGATGGATTATATCTGAGCCGGGATGGGGTTGAGGTTTTGTGGCAGGAGTTGGATAGTGTTATTATATCCTTGTGGGTGGGAAACTAGGTATGGTAGTGGTCAGGGAAATTTTATGGCTCAGGGTGGGGCAGAGAAGGAGAGCCAACACAAGAGGAGTAAAAGGTATACAGGCTAAAGGGAGTGCTTTATAGATAGGTGGATTGAGATGTCTTACCTCCTCTCAGAATCTGAGTAGGTAAGGATGTAAAAACACCCATAATGGGTTCAAATGTTTTTACACAAAAGCTCAGAGTATAAGAAATAAAAAGGATGAGCTTTTTTGTTGCATAAAGAAAGAGAGTTTAGATCTAGTTTGTATTACTGAGTCCTAGATAAATCAACAGATTTTTAATGACAATATAGATGAATATAAACTAGACAATTATGAGATATTTTTGAAAGAAAGATTTAAGAGGCCAGGGGGTGGAATATTGGTCTATGTTAAGAAATGTCATAGTTGTCAAGTGGTTAATATTATTAATGATGCTCAGATTGAGTCACTTTGGTTAGATATAAGACTGGGACATTCGATAAGAATGTGCTGAACAGTCTGGTGGACGACGCAGTCGTCACAATAGGACGCAGGAGAGCGCTCCATCAAATGGCGATGCGTCACACGAGTGTGCCCGATTCGGAGACGGCAGAAAGCGACCTGAAGCCGTCGCGGCATTGGGGGATAGGTCCGGGGAACAGTCGCAGCGCAATGGCATGCAACATTAAGTTCCCCTGGACCGTCTCCCATCTTCTTTGCCAAGCAGTCCGAAGAGCTGCCCGTTTCTTGCCATATAGTCTGTGTGTGAAAGAGCGTAACGCTGGTCTGGTCGCCCGGTCCTCGTGGATTCTTTGGCGCCCTCGTCGGCGCGCTCATTCTCCACAATTCCTACATGTCCAGGAACCCAGCAGAAAATAATCTCGACATCCACCCAGCTCACTACAACCGTGGCATCACGGATATAGCGAACCAGAGGGTGCGGAGATTCCAATGCCCCCGAGAGCACTCAGGGCATTTTGTGAGTCACTATAGATCACGATCCGGTCTCAGAACCGGGCACGTCGCGTAATCTCCTGTACCAAGTAGTGTATTGCCACCAACTCAGCCGTGAAGACAGACGCAGCGCCTGGCAGAGCCCCGCTGACTTCAAACAGAGGGGATACGGCGTGGAAGCCGACCCCCTTTTCGGACTTGGAGCCATCCGTGTACACTGGCACGGTTCCAGCGTGACTCGAGATGTGCTCCAAAAAGGTCGAACGCAATACTCCCGGCGCTGTACAAGCTTTAGGAGCAGAGGCGTGGCGACAAATAGCCAACGGTGGTATCCTCCAGGGTGATGTTCTGGGCAGAACCAGAGGTGCCACCTGCCATAGAGCTATATCTAACTCTCGAAGACCAAGAAAACGGTGCAATTCAACCACTTCCAGGCGCACCCCATTAAGAAACAAATCTTGGTCTGGGTGGAGCCGTGGATGGCGGCAGAAGTGCACCATCTTAGTCTTGGCCAAAGAAAACCGAAACCTGTGCGCTTCAGCATAGCGAGAGACGCGGTTCAATGCCTGTTGGAGTCGACGCTCCGGAGTTGGAATCTGAGCCGCGCCAAAAGAGATCGAAAGGTCGTCCACGTAGAGCGTAACAATAACATCTTCTGGCAGCACCGAGGTAATGCCGTTGATGCTCAAGGCAAAGAGTGTAACCCTGAGGACACTCCCCTGCAGGACACCCTCTTCCTGCTCCATTACGCCTGAGAGGGTTCCCCCAACCCATACGCGGAATCGGCGATCTCGCAAAAATTCAGATATAAAGACCAGGAGGCGTCCCCTGGCCCCCACCGTATCGGCATGCGGTATCATATGCCTTCTACAGATCGAAAAACACCGTGGCGAAGTGCTGTCTACGAAGGAAGGCCTTGCAGACAGCATTTTCCAGTCGAAGCAGAACATCCAACGTGGAATGGAACTTGCGGAAGCTGCACTGCACAGAACACAAATGGCCTCCGCTGTCCAGAAAAAGGCTAATCTAACATTTACCAATTTCTCCATCAACTTGCACATGCAAGAGGTTAGAGAGATTGGGCGGAAACCGGCAAGAGTAGAGTGATCTCTCTCCGGTTTGCGAAAGGCAAGCACACTAGCGATTCACCAGGAATCTGGGAGGAGACCCTCCACCCAGATCCTGTTAAACAAATGTAACATAAAGGCCATGCTTCGCTCACCCAGGTGTCGAAGCATGGCGTACGGAACATCGTCCAGACCATGGGCGGTGTCCGCGCACGAAGCAAGAGCGGAATGCAACTCACTCAAAGTAAATCTGTCGTTGAAGGATTCTCCGCCTCTGGAGGTAAAGTCCAGCCGGCGGCCTTCCGCGACATCATGACGTGCATTGAATGCTGGTGGAGCAGCATCCCGGCTAGAGAATGCGGAGAAAGCGGTCGCGAAGGATTCCGCCACGGACGTGGGGTGCGAGAATGGGAGTGGAGAACGGGAGGGGGTTCCTGCAAGAACTTGCAGAGTGTGGCGTCACACTCACAGGCGTGCCATAAAATGTCCAAAGGGCACTTATCATGGCCGCCTCGGAATGATTCAACGCATTCGCCAAAAGGCTCCCGTCCGAGAAACGGGTCACCTTCGGCTCTCTACCAATCACACTAGATAAAGCTCTCCTCTGATGGATTATGTTGCCCTTAGCCAACATGCCGCCATCAGTGGAGCAAATAACTAAGAAGCGTTTGAAGCCAGCGGGCTCGAAAATGCCGGGTAGTCTCTGAATGAGGGGCCCCGACGTAATCGCGGCTCCGCTCCACGCACATGTACTTTTGGTCTTTGTCAGGGATGCTGCACCTTAGGGGAGAGGGCAGGTGTGCCGATCTTGGCTTGGTCGCTTACAGAAGCAGCAGACCCATCCATCCCTGCATCCCTTGCGGATGGAGAGGAGCCCCTAGGCTTTTTCATCCTTTTCTTGTTGTTTCTCTTATTTTTAGTAGAGGAGGGTGGGGAATGAACACGCTTCTCCCCTCCACCAGCAGTCACAGGGCCACCAGTCAGAGGAGGAGACCCCTCTCCTCCTTGTACTACCTTGGAGACTCGAGTCATTTGAGGAGGACCTTGCATAGGGGCGGACTCAAGTTCGGTGTTTGGCGCCGAGCCGAGATTCATTCCCATGGAAGGCCCTACAATCTGAGGCTGGGTTGCCTCAAGGACCATGTCTATTTCGAGGGGCTTCCATTTGGCCATCCCCACCCCCCCTCCATGACATCACAGGTCCCATTGGCAGCAGTGTCACAAGTCGAGTATGGGGAGGCACAAGCCTTGACCCACACTAAAGTCAGTATACAAGCCAGCAGGTCTCTGGAGGTAAGCGGCTGATGGGCCCCATCTTCCCTCTCCCCCCTAAGGGGGTTTGCCCTACCGAGCCGCTTCAATGGGGATCGGTCGGTTATGGGCTGCCTGCTGGCTTTGTTGGCAGTCCACTTGGAAAGTAAAGGGGGGACTGCCCCTGGAAAGAGGGAGGCACCCGATGGCACCTCCAGACAAGGAGGAGTCCCCTATACCCATAGGCTGCCCGAGGGTGGCTCTGACGATGGATGGGGGAAATTGAGGGGATTTTTTTGTTACTAATCATTGAGCATGGTGACTATTTTTTATTCACAAGATGCAGACGCTAATCCCGCCTAAGAGTAGCCCGCTCTGCAAGGGGTGCGTATGGGGCTGGGAGAGCCAGGTGCCGCCATTTAAGACCACCCCTCGCACCTGGTGACCTGGCAGCCCTTCGGCATAGCATCTCCACCTTGGGCACAGCATAAAAAGGATAGAGTGTGAAGTGAGAAGGAAAGGGGATGTAAGGAAGGTATGGGTGGAGATGAAGCAGGTTGTTAAACACCTACCATTCCAAACCGGAGCTCAGGGGTTAGGGAACTGAGTCCCCACCCCCCTCAGCCTCAATCCGAGATAGTTGGCTGAGGAGAAGGTCAGCATCTACCCTGTGAAAATAGAGGTAGACCATAGAAAGTTGTGGGAGAGGTTTTAGGGGAAGTGAGGAAGTAGGGGAGAAATACAGGCTCTCTTTAAGAAAAGGCTAAGCTGGGGCCCGACGGGGCACTGAGTACCATCAGCATGGCAGGCAGGAAGGCAAATTGCAGCCACCCTTACAGGAACTGGGATGTATATTAACTTAAGGTCCACCTCGATAGGCCCCAGTGGCTTTTAGTGGTCCTTCCTTTTCTTATGTTCTTATGAAGTCAACAAGAATCCAAAAGTCACTTCCAAGGAATTGAAAGCAAATCTGGCTAGCAGTGTAACAATCATGGACATGTCAACAGTGCGACATTACCTGAACCGTGAGGCTTTCCATTAACGTGTAGCAAATAGGAAACCACTGTTGAAGACGGTTCACAAAAAAAGAGATATTTAGAGTTTCCCAGAGAACATCTTGATGACACTGAAGCAGAACTTAGTAAAATATTATGGTGAGATGAGACTAAGCTCGAGCTGTTTGGCATAAATGACCACTATTATGTTTGGAGAAAATCTGGAGAAGCTCTGCTGGAAAAGAACATCATACCTACTGTCAAATACAGAGGTCATTCCATCATGCCGTGGGGGTGTTTTGCTGCTGCAGGTACTGGTTCAATTTGTGTAATGGAAGGCACTATGAATATGTGAAACAATCAGCAAGGAAGCTTAGTCTTGGCAAAGCGTTCATCTTCCAGATGGATAATGATCTCAAGCACACAAGCAAATCAATGCAAAATTATTTTGCCAATCAATGGTTAAAAGTGATGAAGTGGCCTTCTCAAAATCCAGATTTAAATCTGATTGAAAATTTATGGTAAGAACTGAAGTTACGTGTTCATAAGAGGTCACCAAGCTGCATCACAGAATTGAAAGCTTTTGCAGTTGAAGAGTGGAGTAAAATTCCTACTAAAACTTTCAAAAACCTTTTTTATACCTACAAGAAATGTCTGATTGCTGTGAGTGCTGCTAAAGGAGGTCATACCAAGTATTAATTTATAGTTGCCAATAATATATATGTAATATTTATAAGTGTTGCCAATACTTTTGCTTGTGTTTTTCTAATAAACACCATGTTGAATGTTAATAATTTGTTTTATTATCATTTATACATTATAATATATTGCTTTTAGGCTAATATAATTAAATATAATATAAATATGTACATTTTGAACTAGTAATGTATAAAAATTCAGAAATTACAAAATTTGAGATGTATTGCCAATAGATATGCGCGCAACTGTTAGTGGTACTCCCCCACCAACTGTGAGTGGGGGGGGGGGGTATGCAGTGAATTGTTCTCACGTTAGTGCTAGCACGGTTAGTTACATGTGAATATGTATTTTATAAAGTTTAAGTGTCTATGTTAGGGTAATCAGGTAGTGAAATAGATGTAGGATGCTAGTGAAGTGATGTTCGGGAGCATTAATAATTTGTCTAGAAATGGAGGATTAGTTTCCATGCAGTGCATTGGGTTATATGACTGTAGCCAGGAATTGTGCTCCTATCTATCTAAGTGTTGTTTGACTATGATCACCTTAGTTAGTACATGTAAATATAACAAAATAATATCACAGATGACAAAAGCCACAAGGACTTATAAAGGTTATCCGCATCTGTCAAAACCTATCCATAAAATGCATCCATAGGATTGTGTCAGATAATGTATCTAAAATATAAAATTTAAACCATCGACAGGAATGCATAAAAAACAAAGAACATCACCATCAAGGCTCGTCAAAATTCAAATCAGCAATAATATACAATGATAAAAAAATCTGCCCCCTCCCTCCCTAATATAATCATCAAATCTGAGTTTGAAAACATTTGAGTTTTTGGACTTTTTAATGTATCAAGTGACAAACTATTCCAGTATCTACCACTCTATTGGTAAAAAAATATTTTCTAATGTCCAACCTACACCTCTGTTTTTTAATTTTTAAGTGGTGATCCCTAGTCCTATTACTACCTTCCAACTCAAATAACTTGCCAAAATCTAACTTAGCCATCCCAGAACAGACTTTAAAAGCTCAATCATATCTCCCCTCACACAAATTTTAAATGAGAACATATTTAGTGCCCTCAGTCTATATTCATATTCAAGGTGCTTCAGGGGAGGTATTATTTTTGTTGCCATCCTTGGTACTGACTCTAGCAGGTTGATGTCATGTCTAAAATGTGGTGACCATGCTTGTATACAGTACTCTAAATGTGGCCTAACATAAGAGTTGTAGAGTTCAAGGATAACCTCTTTACTCTTGTACCTAACATTCCTTTTAATGTAAACTAGCACCCTATTTGCTCTATTTTTTGCCTCAATACACTGCTTTGAAAACTTCAGTGACCTATCTACTACTACCCTAAGTCCTTCTCATCCTCAACTGAATTCAGCCAATGCCCATCCATTTCATAGCTAAGTTCCCTATTATCCCTTCCCATGTTAAGAACTTTGCATTTTTTTAAGGTTAAAAGTGATCTGCCACTTCTAAGGCCAAGCTAATAACTTATTTAAGTCACTCTGCACTTCAAAGCTACCCTCAACTTCTTTAACTACAACTGCCAATTTAGTGTCATCAGCAAAAATTGGCACTTTGCTATTTACAGCCTCCCCAAGATCATTTATATAAACTATGAATAATAAAGGGCCTAGAACGGATCCCTGAGGTACACCACTGATAACACCCCTCCACTGTGACCTCACCCACATTCAGCACAACTCTCTGTTTCCTGTCTTTCAATCATTCAGTTATCCAATTCAAAACTTTCCCACATATCCCATACATTTTTAATTTGTGAACTAGTCTCCTATGTGGTACATTATCAAAAGCTCTGCTGAAATCTAAGTAAATTACATCAACATTCTATCCCTTATCTAAATGTTTAGTTACATGATCCATAAAAAAAATTCCCTTCTTAACTATCTTCTCAAGAATTTTACAAACTATAGTAGAAAAGCTTACCTGTCTAAAGTTATTCAGGTCCTCTTTACTTCCCTTTTCAAAAATTGGCACTACATTCGCTAATGCAATACTATCTACATCTTCTATGAATGTTTTCTGGGCCAGATGCCTTACTAGTATTTAACTCCCATAACAGCCCTTTAATTATTTCCATGTTCACATTAATGGCATTCAACACTACTTCCCTCGACCTAGAATTACCATTAATTAATCTATCTCAATTCTCTTCTGTAAATACTGAAGAAAAATGATCATTAAGAACCTCTACTATTTCCTTGTTAGATTCTTTCAAAACTCTTTCATATTTATTAACCCTATATTATTTTTATCACTGTTTGATTTTTTATTGATTTTATAATAGCTAAAGAATTTTCTTAAATCTTTATTATTATTTTGAGAGCTAAATTAATTTCTGCTGCCCTTTTGCTCTTCTTAATAATCTTATTTAGCTCATTTCTGGTAAACCTATAATGATTTAAAGTGTAAATAGTACTTTCTCTCTGTAATCCCTGGTATGCCCTTTTCTTCTCAGAAATTTTCCTAGCAATCTACTATTTCCACCACATAGCTTTCTAAATTTCTTCCTAATGGTCTTCATTGGTCTTCAAGTGTCCCACATCTCACAATTATTCTTACCACTGAATTCTATATCCCAAATGACCTGATTTAGCAAGATGCTTAGTTTATGATAATCGCCCCTTTGAAAACTTTGAGTTTTTGTCATATTTGTTGATGTTCTATCTTTCCCTCTACCCAAGTTAAAATGAACCATCTGATGATCACTATTTCCCAATGCTTCCCTGGCAGTCAAATCCTGAACCAAGTTATCATGATTTGAAAGAACCAGATCTAATATATTGGCATACCTTGTTCGCTTATTAACAGATTGAGTCAAAATATTATCCTAAAAACATTCTATAAACTTACAACTTGATCTATCCCTTCCTATCATATTTTCCCAGTCTACAAAATTAAAATTAAAATCAACAAAAATAACTGTATCTACTTCACATCCTTTACTTATTTCCCTTATCATTAACTCATCAATACCAGGTGGTCTGCCAAAGGCTCCCAAGTGAACTATCCTATTTTTACTAACCTTAATATCTATAAACAGTGACTCAACTTCTCCTTGCTTTATAGAATTATTTAGATTTGAAGAAATGCTATTTTTTATATAAACAATCAACCCACCACCAGTCCTATCTCTCCTTTGACTAATGTACATATCATAACCCTGTAGTTCAAATTCCCCCACATTGTCATTAAATTTATTTTCATTAACCCATGATTCTATTACACATATCTATATCTTCATCAATAATATAACTAAATAACTTATCCTTCTTATTGCATTGGTATAAAGACAACTCAACCCTCCTATCCCTGAAGCACCTCTTTTAGCCTGTATACTTTCCACTCTATCTCCTCTGCATCTCTTTCCTTTCTCTGCCACCCCTGTACTCTTGTATTTCCCTGACCACTATCAGTAACTAGTTTCCTGCCTGCAAAGACCTAGACACTATCTAACTCCTGCCACAACATCTCAACCCGAGCGTAGTGTTAAGGTGATTCATTCCCATAAAAGCCATTCCAAACATGCTGTCATTTCATTGTTGATCTGGTAAATCCAATGATGATTCCTAGTGCTCTGTTGTGGGTTTTTAGAGGGGTAGTTTTGTGTGAAAGTTGACATTATCTAATGGTAAAAATAATGAATATCTTTATTAAAATATTATTCAGCATAGCTAGATTATGATTTAAATTTGCTTATAGATGAGCCTATGAAAAGATTTGGTAAACAGGTCAGGTTTGTGCATAATTGTTGTAATGACTCATGTTAAGAAACTAAAGTTTATGTGTATAGCAGAGAGATGAAAGTAAAAGGTACCATTCCTTCTTTAAGTTAGATGGGTAAAAGCAATAAACAAATGCCATAAAGGAAAAAAAAAACATTCACAAAATGCTTGTGTACCAGAAATTTCTTGCCTTGGTCCATCAGCAATCATTCTGATTGCATAAAACTAGACTTACGCTGATATCATCAGGTGGGTAGATCACAAGTTCCCTCACTGGATCATTATTCAAAACAACCTTATTCTTGTTCACATATTCTTCAAAATCAATTGGATCAGCAAGTCGTGGTCTTGCCTGCAAATAATAAATTGTTTATTAGTAAATAAGGATTAAGAAAATTAATATATATATATATATCCCATAAAAGAAGAAACCAAACTTTAAATGTCTGTAAATACTAGAGTATTGGATATTTTTACATTGTAAATGATAATTTACGTAAAGTATTTTTAAAAAATTTCCATATTTTTAGTAGGCAAGCTTAAAAAAATGTAGGAATAATATTGCTCAGAGATAAAGTAACCAATTTTCCACATATAGATATGAAATAACAAAATGGAGATGCACAGTGAATTAAGAGCTCAAATCAAAAGTTTAACTCATTTAGGTAAGTAAAAGAAATAGTGCATTAATCATAACAAAACTAGGTATTAACTAAAAAAAAAATAAATCTTTACACATGACCTTCTTCCCTGTCATTAAAAACACAAGCTATTGCTTTCAATGCTTGCAATATTTATAAATTAATTATAGATTTACTTTTAAATAGTTAACACTTCTCAAAGCAATGCAGCTTAACCTTTTATTTAAGCTAACATTTAAAAAATATATTTGACAAGTAAAATGCCATTTGCAATATAGTAAAATATCAAATACTTTATTATTTACAGCTATTTGTAGTTAGGATGCCTTTTGGGGAACACACTGTATACCAATGGGAAAATAGAATTCTGAAAAACAAAACAAAAAAAGAACACTGAATGATCAGAAAAATAACTAAAATGAGGGGAAAAATAATGAACTAGAATCAAGAATACTTAGAACTTCAAAATTATCAAACCTCAATAACCTAACAATTGATGATTAAAAGAGTAATAGCAAAAAGAGGCAGGAACTGAAGAAATACAGTAGCAATCAAATTATTATGGATTTCTTGAAAATTCATAATTTTTCTGGGAAAGGGTTATATAAAGTTATTTTATTGACAAGGAATCAATTTATTTCCTTACATATGTGAAAAATATCCTTTTTTACATTGATTAATATTCGGTTTAACCTCTTTTAAATGCTTTAAGTGCTTTAACATGCTCTCACATGTCAGTGATTAAAGATCTGCATAATTGCTTGATTCTGTCAGAGTGAAACTAAACATAGATAAGACATTCTTTGAGCTTTGCTTTGGTTGATATGGGAATTTTGTGTATTTCATTTTTTAGAATATACCATAAACTCTCAATAGGGTTCATGTGTGGGGAATTTCCAAGCCATGATAGCAGTTCAATGCCATTTTGTGCACACCATGTCTTCACTGATCACGCTGTGTGACAAGGAGCCGAGTCTTACTGAAATATGGATGATCTGTCACCAAACCATTCCCTCATTTGAGGTACCAAACAGTTTTTCAGTACTTCAATATACTTATACTGATACATTATACCTTCAACAATCTTCAAGTCACTTGTCCCATGTACAGAAATTGCTCCCCACACCATGATTTTCTGTGAATGTTTTACAGTCTTTTTAAGACACTGGCATAAACTCCTTACTGTCTGCACATGGTCATCAAGTACTGCAATAGTTGACTTGTCGGAAAACACAACCTGCAACAACATAAAACACTCTAGCAGTACTGAAACGACCTGTGAGGCTAGTGCCAGCAGTTAAACAGCCAGACAAATTATGACTTGAAATTATTTCAATTAGCATGAACATGTAGCTAGTATGTAAATCAGAATGCACCTACTATAGTAGGTACAGTATGTTCTCTTATGCTTAATAAAGAAAATAACTAGTAAATGTACCACTCTTATCTGTTCCCATTACTCAGAAGTCCAATCAGCATGAGCATTAGACCAGACTTGACCTTCCTGTATCATGGTTTTGGTAAGCCTAGGCTTCTTTCTTGGATGGTAATTCACTGTCCAGTAACCTCCTATTTACTGATATTCTAGAAAGATTAATGCTATTTACTAACAGTTTGCTTGCAATCTTCCTATAAGATTTGCTTTTGTCCTTAATAGCCATTTGTTTTATTTTCCTGTCTGTTTTTGGTGTTGTTTTTCTCTTGCGATCACATTTCCCAGCCTTTGCTGACTCCAAATTAAGACCAGTTTTCAATCTTTTCTTAAAATTGCTTACTTTTTGAGCAGAGACTACTAATTTCTTTGCAATATCTTTCTGTTTTAGTGCATTATCACTTAATAAAACTGTGATCTATCTAATTTTCTGAGGAGTCAAGTCACTGACTTTACCGATAGCTGTTCACTTTCTTTTTATCTATTACACTGCAAGAAAGAAAAAATGGTTATTATTATAATCCACAGGCAAGCAAAGTACATACTAGATGAATTACTGGGTCAGTAACTACAAAGAAGAATAGCTCGCACACACTCACCCTTAAAGTCTGAATTGGAACTGAGGTATGAGACTAACAGCTGCCGCAGTAGGCAAAACTGAATCGGTGTTGCCTTCTTTTATTTCAACAAGTTTGCCAGAAAATGAAGCAAAGCACTCTAATATTTAGTCTTGACAAGTGTACAATAGTTACTTCACACTAAGATGATAAAATAACCTCATTATTGACTATTTAAATAGTTTTAAGTTAACTTTTACCAGAAAAATTATGAATTTTCAAGAAATCCATAATAATTTGATCACTACTGTATATTACAATATATACATAGTAATAAGCTTAAAATTATAGAAAATAATTTTATTGGCTTATTAAAAATTATTATGAAAATCAGAGAAAGTACTGGGATTAGCAAACATTAATGAGAGGTTGGATCTAAACATCCAATTGATCAAGTAAGGGAGGAATGAATGGGTTAAGAACATCATTATTAAAATAGTATCACTTTATACCATATAAAATGTCCTTTTTAAAGGAATAAAAATAGTGTAAATTAGTTATACAAGTCATATATTGAGTTGAAGATAACTATGAGAATACTATGACTCAGCAATGGCCACACATATTAATAAAATTATATTCATCCTCACACAAAAGGCAAAAGGGTTAGATCTAGAACAGAAAATAATACAGAAAGAGGCGGCCTAACTGATGCATGGGAGTAAATTTACAATTAATGAACAGTTTAATTTTTGTTGTAAGGAATTTTTTTCCTGAAGTAGTAAAAAAGTGTCTACAGCCAGGTGCATGTATACACAATTGGCTTTTGTATGGACTTTTTAATGCACACCTCTCAACTGAGCCAGAACTTTGGTGGACTGGTTTAGATTTTCTTGGGGTGTTAATTAATTATTTCAAAGAGAGCTTGAATAAAATCAGCAGCCCATGGAAAATGATGGAAAGATACTACCAAATCAGGGAGTGAAAGTTATGAGCAACGATGTATAAAGTTAGGAGTAGCAGGTTATCTAAATATATTTAGTTTTAGTAATTCTACTGAATAATACCAAACAAAGTCCAAAAGATTGTATTACTAAACATGCTTAAATACTCTACTACCACTAACCTTCTACATTGTTGTTCAGAAAATAAAAAATAATTAATATTAAATGCCTATCTGGCAACTGCTTTGCAGGGCATAAGTCACTGTAATCATCTTATAGCTTAATTTTGGGCTAGATTAAGAACCAAATAGCAAAGAACACCAATAACCCCCCGCCCTAAAAAAGGGAAGCATGCTCTGGAATCGGAAGGGCCCACCTCTCCACAGCGCAAAAGCATACAATCAACACCAAAAGAAAGTCAAATAAAATAGAGGAGGCTGACCTCCTCTAAATAGTCCACAAGTCTATGTACACAAACCCATCCTGAGTACAAGGGACAAGCGGTAGAGACCCTGGTGGTCCCGGTACATTCAACAAGAAAGTGCTAAACAGTATAGGGGACAACACAGTCATCGCAGTAAAGTGCAGGGGAGCACTCCATCAAATGCATCCTGAAAGTGTGCATAATTCAAAGATGACAGAAACTGACATGGAGCCATTGTCAAATTGGGGGTTAGGTCCGAGGGAGTAGTCACACCATGATGGCACATAACTTTACGTTCCCATCTTCTTTGCTAGGCATCATGGAGAGCTGATATGATTTATGCCATGTAGTCAGTGTGAGGAAGAGTGACACTCTGGCCTGGTTGCCCTGTCCTTGCAGACTCTTTGGCAACCTCATTCCCTGCAATCCTCACATGTCCAGGAACACAAGAGAAACCAATCTCAACATCCACTTGACTTGCCTAATTCTGGCATCATAGATACCAAGAACCCAGGATGTGGTGATTCTAATGCCTCCAAAGCACTCATGGTGCTTTGTGAGTTGCTAAAGATCACAATCCAGTTTCTGAACTGGTTACAACCCATTATTAACCAGTATCGAGCAGTGTATTGCACCCAGCTTGGCCATTACACAGATGCAGCACCTGGTAGAGCTCTATTAATTTCAAACACTGATGTGGTGGATCAAGTCCACCTTCAGCTGCATAAAATTTGCATCCAATTTCAAGCTTTGAAAGCACAAAAGATTGGTAGAGAAGCAAGATAATAGCCCTATCAGCACTCTGAGTGCTGAATGTCACTGAACAAAGAATGTCCATGGTGTGGGTACAAGAAACACTAAGGCTGAGAATATGATCCTCCTAGGCGAGATGTCAGTTGAAATAAAGATTAAGAGTGCAAGCATTTTATTGATTTTTTCACCCGTAAACAAAGAAAAAAAACAGCATATCATTTTGAACTTGCACTACTATGCAAAATCAGTTAAAGTACCCTACCCCACAATTACCAAAACTAAACATGTTTAATTAACCTAATACCCCTAAACTGCTACACCACGACTCAGAAAATACTACATTAAAGTACTAATAACTCAGAATATAGAAATTTCTGCACTGAATAAATATCATCATCATCTTCATTTTACATCCTCTTTGTCCCGCTTCTACAGAGTTGGAATGTCATACGACTCTTCTCCATCAACTTTGGTCCTGAGTATCTTCCTCCATAAGTCCCAGTCACCCCATATCTTCCACAACACAGTCCCTCCGAGTTTTCATGGGTCTTCCTGGTGACCTACTGCCTTCCACTTGCATATACATAGCCTCCCTCAGGTAGCCATCCTTCTCTGATCTTTTCCCATGATGAAAACATCTGAGTCTTCTCAGTCGCAGCTCAGACTTCAGCTCCACTAGTGCATATCTGTCCACCACCTCAGAGCTCCCGATGCGATCCTGCCACTTCACACCAGCCATATATCTCAGAATACGTCAATCACATCCTCTCAACACACTCATCAATCTTTCTGTAAGGGCCAATTCTTAGTGCCATACAATAGAGCTGCCCATACAAATGCTACATATACTAAGCTTCTCTTCTTCAAGAGAATGCCTCAGTTCAACAGTAATCCTGACACTGTAGTAGTATGTTGGTGTCCGCCTCCCCTCCCCCATCTCTAATTCCTTTCTTCTTTTTCAGGTTTTTTGGAATGAGGAGGATGCAGCGAAGTCACTCCGGGTGGGGAGACTCGATAGATTTCTATCGTGTTTCCCCATTCAGGCGATATTTGAGATAGGAATAAGATTAGTCTGAATTTTAAGTGATTGACTAGTGAATGAGTTGAACTGTGAACTTAAATAATATTGTGTAAAGTGTCCATTGGAATTTAAATAGAAGCTGAATAGTTATTCAGGTGAGTCTTAGTGTGAATGGGTGGGTGTGTATGAATGTCAGGGTGAGAATGTTTTAAGTGTGACAGCGATTGGGTGATTGAAAATGCCTTCTCATTTCCAGCTTCTTGGTGCCGGCTTGTCCAGCATGTTCTGGCTTGGTGAGGTGGCAGTAGCCAATCTTGATCTTGTGTGGCAGTAAGGGGTCTGTTTTGAAGCAGGAGTCTCGAGACTGCCTCCAAGTCATCTACGTATCGATTGGAGCCAGAGCCCTTCCACTTTCATCATTGACCAGAACCACCACCTCCTCATCCTCGAGTGCAGAACATTTTGCATTGGCTGGAACTGGACTCCCAGTCCCTTAAGAAAAAAGAAACCACCTTCCCTCAAGAAAGCGGGCCTGCCTTCCTTTTCTCCCCCCCCTCCCATACTGGTAATAGCACTCCCAGATCCGATACATTTTGGACAGACTCATATCTTTGTGTGAAGCCCTAGCTAGATATTTATTTCTCTTTGCAAGTGTGGTTGTTGGCCAATCATATTGTAAGGCCACCTATATAGTGTGTACATAATTTTGAGTAGGTTATAAGGTATATTTATTTTAAAGGTTTTGGGGCTGTGTTGTTGATTTCACTTAGAAAATTTATTGGATTTTAATAAATTTAGAAAATATTCTCTCTCCTCAATACCCTCTCCTTGAACAACCGAGCGGACCTTGTTGGGGCAGCAGGAAGAATTGGTGAGGAAGTCAACTCCACCGCCACAACACCTTTCTTGACTTATTCCAGGCAATGGCTATTCTTGCGCAAGCAGCTCTTTCCACTCCAGCTTCACTGTCTAGTATATCTCTGAGGTAGCAGAACTGGTCCACCAACTCCAGTATTTCCCCAGCAGTATTCCATTCATTTACAACCCCATTCTCATTTAGTCTTGTGTGATACCCAGGGCATAGAAAATTTCTCACTCCCATGAGTCTCTGAAGTCCAGAGCACGTTAAACTTATGACACCACTTCCCACTCCTCTGCCACATGCTCCAAATGGCCACCTCCTACACTCCACTCTTCTTCCTGGCTTTGCTCCTATCACCATTCCTTTAGTCCTCTCCTTCCCATGTCTCTCTTCCACCTCTCAAACATGTCAATAACTTGCTCCTTTGAGCTTGCAGTGAGCACAAGGTCATCGGCATACAGGAGCTCCCACAGTTCCTGTCCTCTGCACTCCTTGGTCACCTCCTCCAGAACAGCAGGGGGCTCAGAGTTGAGCTCTGATGAACAAATGTGATGTCAATTCCTTCCATCATCATAACATGAGATGGTGATTCCTCATATAGAGACATAACACACATGATGAGCTTCTCTGGCACTCCTTGTCTCCTGAGTGCCCAAACTATCACCTCTCTTGGTACTCTATCAAAAGCCTTCTCCAAATCCACGAAAATGTGGTACAGTTTCCTTTTCTTTTGTGTAAATTTTTCTTGGATCTGCCTCATAATAAATAATGCATCATTAGTAGGCCTTCCTGCAACAAAACCAAACTGTCTGCCATCAACTTTGACTAAATTCTTCAATCTTCTCTCCAACACCCTCCCAAATATTTTCATGCCATGTTCAAGAAGCCTGATTCCTCTGGATTTTTCGCACCTGCGAGCCTCCCCTCTTCCTTTATATATTGGAACAGTCAAACTACTCTTCCAATCTTCAAGGCTTCTCTCCTCCTTCACTATCTCTCCAATATATAACTTGTTATTCCTGTCAGACCTGGCGCTTTGTTCCTCTTCATTGCTTTCGAGGCAGCCACAAACTTTTCCTTCGATATGTCCTCTATTGGACCTTCCACCATATTGCCCTCATCCACACACATTAAACTCATTTGTTTCATTCAATAAATGAAAATACCTTCTCCATCTCTCCCTTATTTGCTCTTCTTCCACCTGTATGTTGTCCTGCTCATCCTTTATGAAATTTGCTCGTTATAGCCCCCCAAGTTCTTCTCTTAACCTTGGCCACTGCTCTCTTCTTATTCTGGTACTCTCTCCTATGATCCTCCTTTCCCAACCTTTGCCATAATTTATAAACTTTTCTTCTCAGTGATCACCTGCTAGACATCTGCATTCCACCACCATGTCTCCCTCTCCAAATGCTGATGCCTGGTTGTCTCCCCACAGACTTCCTTCGCTGCTGCCACCTACTCCTCTTCAAGGTCTCCCATCCTCTCTCCTCCTCATGTGTTATTGCTATCTTACTCCTGAATGTCTCCACAAACTCTTTTTCTCTTCATCTTTCACTCCTTGATCTTTTGGCTTCCCTTAAACCTCTTTATTCCTCTGCATACTTTTCACATGGAGGTTGTAATTTGGCACTAGGAAAGTGGAAGGCAAGCGAATTCTGGAATTTGGGGAAGCAATGGACATGGTTGTTTGTAACACCCTGTTCAGAAAAGAGAAGCAAACTGGTCACATATGCATCTAGAGACATCAGTAGTCAGATAGACTATTTTACGGTTAGAAGAAGAGAGAAAATTAGTGAAAGTTGTTAAAGCGATACCCAGTGAAGAATGTGTACAGCAACATAAGTTACTAGTGTGTGACCTTTGGTTAGGGAAATTGAAGGCCAGGAGGAGGGTGTTTGTGCCTGGGAGGAAGGTGTGGAAGCTTAAAAATAAGGAAGTGAGGGAGGCTTTTTACGAGGAGTTCGGTACACTAGTGGCGGAGAATAGAGTGACTGACAGAAGTATGAGTGAGCAGTATGGGAAACTGAAAGATAACCTTCTAAAATCCACTGAACAGGTTTGAAGATAGTCAAGAGGACCATCTAGACACAAGGTGGCTTGGTGGTAGAATGAGGAAGTTGAAGCTGCCGTGAAGAAGAAAAGAAGATCCTTTATGGCATGGAAGTAGGGTGAGAGTAAGGAAGTATACTTGGCAGCGAAAAGAAGGGCAAGTCTGGAAGGGTATAGGAAGTCAGAGTCCTGGAAGCCAGACGCCCAAAAACCTCTTCATGAGAGCCTCAATGGTGCTGGAGGCAGGAAAAGTGTTTAAACTGGCTAGGCAAATGAAAAAGGAAAATAGTGATATAGCGGGTGAACAGTGCGTTAAAAATGATGACGGTAGAGTTTTGGTTGAGCAGGATGATATAAAAAAGGCTTGGAGGGAGCACTATAATCGTTTATTGAACATAAAATTTGAATGGTACAGGAGACTTGTGGATTCTGCAGAACCTGTGGCTGGACTCTGGCCATCAATTGAGGACAAAGTGGTGAGCAGAGCCATCAAACACAAGCCAGAAGGTAAGGCAGTAGGTGTTTCTGAGATAAATGTTGATATGTTGAAAGCCTCTGAAGATATCAGTATGTGGTTGGTCACAGACCATATAAATGCTATCATATATGAATGTGCTGCACCAGAAGACTGGCTGAAGAGTGTGATTGTGAATGTATATAATGGTAAAAGTGATACACTAGAAAGGGGTAGTTACAGAGGCATAAAGCTCCTTGATCATGCCTGGAGTTGTGAACTGTGAATTAAGGGATAGAATGCATTAGTGTGGCAGAGAAGAGGCAGACTGAGGTGATTCAGCCATGTGGAGAGGATGGGGGATAATAATTGGGTGAAGGGTGTTATGGTTTGGAGGTTCGGGGTGTAGCTGCCAGAGGGAGACTGAGGAAGACTTGGAATGACCTCAAACAGAGGGACCTCAGAGATATGAGTTTAAATAGAGAAACAGCCAGTGATTGAGCAGCATGAAAAGCCGCCATTAGGTAAACAAGGCCGACACATGCAAGCATGTATGGAGCCTTCAAAAGTGATGGTGAGAGTCATCTTTGTCTTCTTTGGAGCACTTGCTTTATTGACTGCATGCCTTTGCTAACGTTCACCACAAAATCAGTTGTGGGCCTATAACCTTTGCCTGAAAAGGAACAACCTACAAGGCATCAGGTGGATTTGAAGCCAGAGTTCCCTTTTCCTAGCCTTTGCCTGAAAAGGCACATATTTTTTTTTTTTTTTAAGAGCTCATCTGGCGACTGCCTACTTGGGCATTAGTCGCCGTATTAAAACTGGCCTAGTTCTAGGCTACTTTAAAATAAAATTAAAGAGAAAAAAAATAACACCCCAGAAGGGGGAAAGGAAGCAAGCTGGTGCGTCGGGAAGAGGTCCCCCCGGCGCAGGAGCGTGCAACTAAAGGAAAAAAACAAACAAAAAAACACAAATGGAAAAAAAAACAAAACAAAACAAAAAAAAAAAACCTTGCTTAAATAATAGGGAGAAGGCCGGCCTCCCCCAAGAAGTCAACAAGTCCACAAGTCAATGTGCACGAATCTGAACCGAGCACATGGGACAGGCGGTAGCGACCCCGCTCATCCCGGTACTGGGACAGGTATCGTGCTCGAAGATCACCCAGACTGGGACATTCGACAAGAATGTGCCGAACAGTCTGGATGACGAAGCAGTCGTTGCAATAGGGCGCAGGCGAGCGCTCCATCAAATAGCGATGCGTCACACGAGTGTGGCCGATTCGGAGACGACAGAAAGCAACCCGAAGCCGCCGCGGCATTGGGGGATAGGTCCATGGGAACAGTCGCGGCGCAATGGCACGCAACTTTAAGTTCCCTTCGACCGTCTCCCCTCTTCTTTGCCAAGCAGTCCGAAGAGCTGCCCGTATTCCTGCCATGTAGTCAGTGTGAGGAAGAGCGAAACGCTGGTCCGGTCGCAGAGTTCTCGCGGACTCTTTGGCGCCATCATTCCCCGCAATTCCTACATGTCCAGGAACCCAGAAGAAGATAATCTCGACATCTGCCCGGCTCGCCAAAACCGTGGCGTCACGGATATCGCGAACCAGGGGATGCGGAGATTCCAATGCCCCGAGAGCACTCAGGGCGCTTTGTGAGTCGCTATAGATCACGATCCGGTCTCCGAACCGGGCACGTCGCGTAATCTCCCGTACCGAGTGGTGTATTGCCACCAGCTCGATCGTGAAGACAGACGCAGCGCCTGGTAGAGCCCCGCTGACTTCAAACAGAGGGGATACGGCGTGGAAGCCGACCCCCTCTTGGGATTTGGAGCCATCCGTATACACTGGCACGGTACCAGGGTGACACGATGTGTGCTCCAAAAAGGTCGAACGCAATACTCCCGGCGCAGTACAAGCTTTGGGAGCAGAGGCGTGGCGACAAATAGCCAAATGTGGTACCCTCCAGGGTGGCGTCCTGGGCAAAACCAGGGGCGCCACCGGCCCGAGAGCTATATCTAGCTCTCGAAGGAGTTTCCTGGCCCTAAACCCAAAGGGCTTAGGGTATGACTGGCGTCTCTCGGCGGCATAGGCACCATCGAGATCAGCTGCGGATGCAGTGAGAGCTGTTGGCGACTGAGGGAGGCGCCAGGCTCGCGCGTACAGCCGAGTGATGCACTGCACGCGGCGCAGAGCGAGTGGCATCTCCCCTGCATCGACCAACAGGCTCTCAATGGGGGAAGTGCGGAAGGCACCGGTCGCAAGGCGAAGGCCGGTGTGGTGGATCGAATCCACCTTCCGCAATAAACGCTCGGCTGCGGATGCATAAAACTCGCATCCGTAGTCGAGCTTCGAGCGAACAAAGGATCGATAAAAAAGTAAGGCATAGCGCTATCAGCGCCCCAAGCGCTGAACGTCACGGAACGGAGAATGTCCATGGCGCGGGTACAAGAGACCCTAAGGCTGCGAATATAAGCCTCCCAGGTGAGGCGTCGGTAGAATACAAGACCAAGGAAATGGTGCGAGTCAACCACATCCAGGCGCACCCCATTAAGAAACAAATCTGGGTCGGGGTGAAGCCGTGGATGGCGGCAGAAGTGCACCACCTTAGTCTAGGCAGCGGGCACGCACCTAGCATGGTCTCCTACAAAAAAATAGCTAACGGGGAACGGGACGAGACGAGCCTCCGCAGCTCCTCCCAGTTGGCCCGGAGTCCACAGCAATTCCATTGAAGGAATATGCCCTCCAGGCCTAGCTCGGAGGAGACGCGGGGGCCCTCCTCGAATTGAAGACCCTCACGGGAATGGCCG
Source organism: Ceratothoa steindachneri (assembly GCA_963969495.1). NCBI lineage: Eukaryota > Metazoa > Arthropoda > Malacostraca > Isopoda > Cymothoidae > Ceratothoa > Ceratothoa steindachneri. Next base: position 32,258,620 of record OZ018325.1, read on the forward strand.
TACGCTTCACGGGGGCAGAACCCCAGGCGCTGTTGGCCGGACAAAGCGCTGTCGTCTTCGAGGACTTATTGGGGGAGGTTGGGCTCGCCATGCGAGTCTTTTCCTCCCTCCGCCTCAAAACCTTAGGCGGGCGTTGCGGCTTCGGAGGCGGGGGGCCCTCTTTTCGAGGAACCACCGTCCATGAGCCACTCGCTCCACCTGGGGGCGTGGGCGAAGGGGCCGAAGCTCCTTTGTTGCTGTCCTCCTTTCGAGGAACAGCTTTAGGAACCCCGGAAGATGGCCTAGCGACCATCTTCAGGGGTGTTGCCTCCTGTGAGTCTAACGACTCTGTGGAGGCGCGTGGCCGTTTCGCCTTACGGGAAACGGTCACGCTGGGGAAAGAGGGGGAAGCCCTGGTTTTAGCCGGGGCTGGGTGTGAACCCTTTTTGCTGCCAGCTTTACCAGGGGAGCACCCAGGTGTAGTAGAGCCCGCAGAAGGGCTCCGAATGGGCGCGGAAACAACCGTGCTCGTTGGCCTGGATGGGCCAGGAGCAGAGGGTGCTTTCCTAACTATTGAGGCATATGACGTCCCAGGCAGAGCCGGGCGCGCCAGGACCAAGTCCTTAGCCTCGCGGAATGAGAGTCGATCCTGGGCCTGAACGGCCAGGATTTCTTTCTCAAGGAGATATGCACCACATTGCTTCGAAGAAGCAGGGTGCGGCTCTCCGCAATTGACACACTTGGCCACACACGATTTGGACTTATCGTGTGCGACCTTGGAGCAATTTACACAGACTTCGGGTGACGCCGATTTTGCACGTCTACATGAGCGATTCGTATGGCCGAAGCGGTGACAGTAATAGCACCGCCGCGGCAGTGGCACGAATGCCTTCACGCGGTAGCGGTACCAACCGGCACGCACCGACTCAGGGAGCTTGTCACAGTCGAACGTGACGAAGAGTGTAGGGGTGGGTCTCGAGGCCCCTCCCTGTTTTCTCATCACACGTTCGACCTTGACCGCCCCATGGTCGGCCAGCTCTAGGGTGATGTCCTCACTGGAGTAGTCAACGAGTTCCCTCGCATAAACTACTCCTTTCACAAAGTTCATGGTAGAGTGCGGCGTCACAATCACCAGGGTGCCATGAAGTGTCCGAAGAGCACTAATCTTGGCCGCCTCGGCGGGATTCGCCGCATTCGCCAGAAGGCTCCCATCCGAGAAACGGGTTACCTTTGGCTCTCTACCAATTGCACTAGCTAATCCTCTCCTCTGATGGATCATGTTGCCCTTGGACAACATGGTGCCATCAGTGGAGCGAATAAAGAGGAAGCGTTTGAAGCCAGCGGGCTCGAAAACGCCAGGTAACCTCTGAATCAGGGACCCGATGTCATCGAGGCTCCGCCCTGTGCATTCTTGGTGTTAGTCTTAGTCAGGGGCTCCACACACGAGGGGGTAGAGGGGCCGGATGTGCCGATCTTGGCTTGGTCGCCTACCAAAGTGGTAGCAGACCCATCCGTCCCCGCAGCCCCCTCCGATGGAGAGGAGCCCCGAGTCTTCCTGTCTTTTTCTTTTTAGGAGAGGAGGGCGGGGAATGAACCCGCTTCTCACCTCCGCCGGCAGAAGCCCCCATGCCAGATGGGCCGGCCTCAGCCAGGTCCCTCTCCGAAATGGAGAAGGTCCTGGTAGTCGTAGGGGCACCTGTCGGAGGAGATCCCTCCCCTCCTTTTACTGCCTCGGAGCCCTCGGGCATTTGAGGGGGACCTTGCATAGGGGCGGATCTGGGTTCGGTGCTTGGCGCCGAGCCCGGATTTCCCCCCATGGAAGGCCCTACCGTCTGAGGCTGGGTCTCCTCAAGGACCATGTCTATCACAGGAGGGGCCTCCAGTTGGCCATCCCCTCCCAGGACATCGCAGGTCCCATTGGCAGCATGAAGAGTCATTTGTGAGGAGGCACAAGCCTTAACCCCGGCAAGGTTTAATATCCTTGCCAGCAGGTCTTTTGAGGGAAGCGACCGAAGGGGCCTGGCTTCCCTCTCCCCCCCTAAGGGGGTTTGCCCTACCGAGCCGCTTTGATGTGGAGCGGCTGGCTAAGGGCTGCCTGCTGGCTTTGGTTGCAGTCCCCTTGGAAAGAAAAGAGGGGACTGCCGCTGGTAAAAGGGAGGTGCCCGTAAGCACCTCCAGAGAAGGGGGTGAGGGGGAGTCCCCTACACCCGTAGGCGTAGGAGAGGAGTAAGCCTCCTCTCCGGTTAAAGAAGTATGGAGGGTCTCCTGCGCAAGCACAAGGGGGGGGACCTCCACTTTCTCGGTGGAGCTGCCCGAGGGCGGCTCCGTAGATGTTTTGGGGGAAGTTGGGGGTTGGGGTTTTTGTTTTTTTTCATACATGGGCATGGTGTCCCTCTTTTTAATACGGGACGCAATAGCTCATCACCTCTTGCAGTTGCCCACACTGCAAGAGGTGCTTACAGGCCTGGCAGAGCCAGGCGCTGCCATTTGGGACCACCCCTCCCGCCTGGTGGCCTGGTAGTCCATCGGCATGGTGGCTCAACCTTGAACACGGCGTAAAAATTAATAGATTTTGAAGAGGAGAGGAAAAGGGATGTGAGGAAGGTATGGGTGGGGATGAAGCAGGTTGTTAAAAGCCAGCCACCCCAGAGCGGAGCTCAGGGGTTAGGGAATATTGTCCCTTCCCCCCTCAGCCCCGATCCGGGATGGTTGGCTGAGAAGAAGGTCAGCATCTACCCTGTGAAATTAGAGGCTGACCAGAGAAAGTTGTGGGAGAGGTTGTATGAAAAGCGACGAGGTAGGGGAGAAATCGGGCTATCTGAAGGAAGGAAGAGAGGCTAAGCTGGGGCCGGACGGAGCGCTGGATCCCGTCAGCACGGCGGCCAGGATGGCAAATCGCCGCGCCCCTTACGGGGCTGAAAAGGCACAGCCTACAAGGCAGCAGGTGGATTTGAAGTCAAGAGATCCCTTCTCCTAGCCTTTGCTTGAAAAAGCACAATCTACAAGGCAGCAGGTGGATTTAAAGTCAGAGTTCCCTTCTCCTAACCTTTACCTGAAAGGCACAACCTACAAGGCAGCAGGTGATTCCTAGCCTTTGTCACATATGACTCCCTGCAAGGCAGCAGGCTTGAGTATGCTCCTTTGTACTTTCCCAACCCAGACCCCCCATTTGGGTTACAGGTCCACCAGTATTTGACCCAGGCAAAGGGCTAGGTTGGAACAAGCTCCCCCACCTTGTCAAGGATACACAGACTTATGTTGATGGGCCAAACTTCCAAAGAGAGTCAAAAGTGTTTGTTGGAGAATTTTATAGAATTCACCAGTCCCGCTTTCTGGCCTCCTAGATCCCCTGATGGTAATCTCATGGATTATTATGTGTGGGGCGCAGTTAAAAAAGACACCAACCACCCTGCCTGCAACCCCAAGGCTGTGCTGGTGGCCAAGATCAAGGAGCTTTTTTTACGATCTCCCCATGGACACACTGAGGAATGCATCTGCCAGGTTCCGGAGCCATCTTGAGGCAGGGGTGGAAAATGAGGGTGGCTGCTTTGAGTAAACTGTTATCTCCCAGCTATAACTAGTTATTTTTTAAATACATTTATTTTTAGTTTGTAAAATGTAATTTAACAAAGTACTAAATAAAGAGACAATAAATAGCAATAGACAATTCAGATAGGAATATGGAATAGATTAAATGTAAATCTTATGCAAAAACAGTGGTGTAATTTTGAATAAGTGGGTGCAAGCATTTTTCCTGTGCCTTTTCACTCCAAAATAAATGGCATTTCAAGATCAAGATAGTGTCATTGAAGGATTCTTGTATTGGGCAATCCACTTGAAAGGTTAATTTTTTGTGACTTTGTAAGGGGTGATTCCCTCTCTCGACTATCAAGCTCTGACTCCTAGGACGCTTTGACAAAGTGATGAAATATTGAAGGCTTTAGTAACCTAAAATATGTATATCCATCTTATTTAATATTACTGCAGATGATATAATGATGGTGGCTTTGTAGGTTTGGAGGTATTATGGCAGACCTTAGTGGCTTTTTTATCCTGTATTTTATGTTATGTTACAGCTGATAATGCAATCCAATTGATGCAGATTGTACCATGGTGGTGGCTTTATGGGTTTTAGGATACTTTGACTGGGATGACTTTGATAGGCCCTAGTGCTGCCTCATTGAGGCAATTGCTTATCCTTTTACGGATTACAGTAATTTTGAATAAGAGTGGCATACACATTTTAGGCAGCTAAAGCCTATAATAAGTCTTTGTATTGTAACAATAGTATCCTAGGAGTAATATTTCAATGGTGAGAAGAGTCTATCATACTTTATAAAGTCACAAAAAGACAGTATTTCAAACCGATTCTGCAACTCAAGTATTTTTCCATGATGCCATCTTGAAATGCCATGAGATTGCCTAATTTATGCTCGCTCATTTTGTGTGAGGATAAATTGTAGGTTATTAACTTCCTTTTTGAACATAAAATTATACTAAACATGCTTAAATATCATACTACCCATTATGTTCTATATCGTTGGTATGAAAATAACAAATAATTAATAATCAGATTAAAACAGGTATGTTTTTACACATTCTACATCAACAATTTATAAGGTTAAGGGTAGCAGGTTATCTAAGCATTTTTAGTTTTTGTAATTTTATGGTTTAAGAGTCATCCCGCAGAGAGTGAGCCACCTCCCCTTTTCTCCAACTCATCTCGCTTTATTAGTTAGTTAGGAGTGCACCTGTCTTTCACGATATCTTGGATGTATATAGCTATTCGTTTACGTGGTCAAGATCTTATGTAAATATATACGTGTGGTGGTTGGCCAGAGAATTGTAAGGCCAACTGTATATATATATATATATATATATATATATATATATATATATATATATATATATATATATATATATATATATATATATATATATTGTATTTTGGTTTAGGTTGAGGGTTGTATAATATTTCAGGTTGATCATTTTGCTATAATTACTGTTTCTAAATTAAAATAGAAAATACTCTCTCTCCTCAATACCCTCTCCTTGAACCACCGAGCAGACCTTGTCAGGGTGGCGGGAATTTTTGGCTTGGGACTCGCGATACCGCCGCTACAATGTTATGAGCAGCAATGTGCAAGGTTAGCCAAGGAAAGTTACCGAAAAAAGTTTAGTTTTGATAATTCTACAGATTAACCCCATAAAATCACCAATAGATGAATTACTAAACATGCTTAAATACCCCGCTACTTCTAACCTTTACATGGTTGTTAGGAAAATAAATATTAATATTAAAAACAAATGTATGGGTGTAAATTAGGTCATGTCATAGCATTCCAAGATGGTTTCATTGAAGAATTGAGTTGAAAGATTGACTTTTTGAGACTTTATAAACCATGAAAGACTCTCTCTACCATAGAAATATTACTCCAAAAACACTATAAAAAAAATGATACAAAGAAGAGTAAAGATTTGTTTTAACACAAATGAGCACAGTAATTAAAAAATGTGTTTTTCCTATGTAGTTTTATATGTACTTTTCAGATCTGACACTCGTTTTTTTCTGGAAATGCATACTTTGCCCATAATTGACCAAAGGTCCATGTTAATGGGAAAAGTATGTATTTCCAGCGAAAATGAGTTTTAGATCTGAAAACTAAACATAAAACTGCATAAAAAAACACTATCAAAATTATTTAAACGATCCAGAACCAGACTGGACCTAACCCGGTAATTTAAGACAATAGCACTGCCTACTTTTGGCTATTTCCACTAAAAATTTAAAAAATTTAGGTACCTTGAAATGGGGGGCTTTGCCTCCCATAACCTTCAGTGATTCCTGTTCAAGGTTTGTTTTCATTTTCTAATTATGTATTTATTTATATATTTGTATATATTTGGTTTAGAGTGTTTTCTGTTTTGTATAGTTTTTTTTTGTTTTTTTTAATTTGGTGTCGGTGATACCGAGTAACAGGCGGTATATCCTGTTCTAGGGTTTGTTTACATTTATATATTTTTGTTTTTGCCTATTTGATCCTGTTTAATTTTCCTGTTTTGTTTCTCCTGCCTTGTCCTCATTGCAATGGTGGGTTGTGGTGCCAAGAGTAAGCACACTGCTTACTCAAGATTCCAGATCGAAGGCTGAATCTTCCTTCCTGTGTGCCACTTGCTGTAAGTTTGTCCTCGATGAAGACACTATAGCTTGTGGTACTTGTAACAATTGGTGCCACGATACAAGTGCCTGTTCTGGATTGTCTCCTGTGCTGGTTAAGGAAATAATTTAGCATGGTGGTAAGAATATTTGTTTTACTTGCCCCCAGTGTGAGTCTGCTGCCCCATTCTCTTCACGAGGTTGTTGTGGGGACTTAGTAAAGTCACTTAGCAACTCTATGGCTGAAATGGTGGTGACTGTGGCTGAGCTTAGTACTAAGGTAGCTGCCTTGTCTGCTCAGGGTAGCCTGGATGACCTCAGAGCACAGCTTATAAGTCTGGCTGCTGAGGTGCGAGATATGTGTGCTGGTGTGGCTTCAGGCACTGGATCCTCTATTTTCAGGGAGGAAGTGTTACAGACCATTAAGGAGGAGACAAAAGAGCTTCATGAGAAGGCAGTTTATTATTGTTAGGGGGTTGTCTTCTTCAAACTTTGTCAGTAACTTCTTTCTTGTGCCCTGACATCCCAAATATATTGGTCACTGATACTATCCACATTAGAGGAAAGTAAGGTAGTGCTAGAATTTCCAATGATAACCATCATATGCAACTTTTGTCTAACTCTAAAAGGCTAGCTGGTTCTAGATTCTCCCTGGTATATGTAAATAAGGACCTTACTTACAAACAGAGACAGGATATGAAGAAGAAAAGATCTTGTAGGAGTGGTATTAGTGTTACTGTTGGTTCAGGTTCAAGTACTCCTCCCGCTTCTGCGCCTTCGGCATCTTCTTTTTACCTTCTCCAACTATTGTGACACCTCGCCCAATTCTCTCCCTGGTGGTGGATCTGTTCATGCACAAGTGGCAAATTCTCGAGCAAGAATGTAGTTTTGCCTAATTTCATTTCTGTTTTATTTTGGTTATGTAATTTAAATTGTTGTTAATTTTGTTTCTAATACTTGTTCTAATTTTGGTTTGGGGATTGTTGGGGTAACTGAGACATGGCTTACTTCTGCTACTTCTTCTTCTGTGGTCACTGTTCCCGGATATACTTTTTACAGAAATGATTCTCCCTCTAATCTGCCTAAGCATGGAGTTGGGTTGTATGTAAATAATTCCTAAAAAGTTGGCCAGTTATTTAATAACCACCCTAATACCTGTTGTGTCTTTTTACCAAGCTTTAATGTTTATGTCATGGTGGTATATAGACTTCCTAGTTATTCATTGTTTGATAATGCTATGTTGCTTTCATTATTAGAATCTTTTCTGTTCTGGTAAAGATTTACTCCTAAAAGATGAGTTCAACCTGCCTGAAATTGACTGGTCTTGCTTAGTCTCTGTTCCATACTCACTCCTCTCCCACTCTTTCCTAGATCTTTTTAACTCTCTCAGTCTTACTCAATGGGTCAATTTTCCCACTTTCATTCGTTCTAATAACATTCTTGACCTGGTGTTCACTTCTTGTAATGATAAAATCTCTGAGTTGTCATGCTTGGACCCTCTTCCTGGTTGTGATCATGTAGGTATCAGGTTTAGGTGTTCTGTGGTTTCCCCTAAGTAAATTTTTTGACACCATGTAAATATCTTGACTAGTTTTGGACTAAGTTTTCTTTAATGAAAGACTATGTCTCTACTTTCAACTGGGAGGAGGTATTTCATGGTTGTAATATCGAACAGAGTTATACTAATTTTTTGTACATTTTGTCCTCTGCTATTTCCTATTTTGTACCCTGTAAACAGGTGAAGGGATTCAAGCCTCCTTGGACTAGGAACTTGTTTGTCATTCGCCATTTATAAACAAAATTCTAATGCCTGGCAGAAGTATAAGATCCTACAAACGTGTTTTGGTTGAAATTCTCCTTTAACTGTCCAAGTCTGGCTGAACTTCTGTGAAATCAACATTTGTTCTAAACATGATGTTATTGGCGCAGTTTCTAATTATGAAGAATCTCTAGCTCAGCATAATGATCCAAAATACTCCATTGCTATTTGAGGAATAAAAAGACTGACAAGCCTGCTGTGGGACTTTTGATCACTAATGGTTCCTGGGTGTATAATAATTGTTCAGTGGCCAACCACTTGGCTGACTACTTTTTATCAGTTTTTGTGAGGAATTTATATATATATATATATATATATATATATATATATATATATATATATATATATATATATATATATATATATATATATATATATATATTCTCATCTGGTGACTGCCTTCTAGGGCATAAGTCGCTGTACTCAAGCTAGCCTAAATCTAGGCTATATTAAAAGCCAAATTAAAAAAAACAAAACATACAAAAATACAAACAAAAAGCAAAAGAAAAACAAACAAATTAAAAAATATATATATAGAGCGAGCTCTGTCGACGGGGGAAGGCCTGCCCTGCTCCACTGAAGAAGAGCGTGATCCATAGTTGAATATAAAATAATGGGGAGAAGGCCAGCCTCCTCCAAAAAGTCTAAAAGTCCACAGGTTGTGCATGAACTCATCCCAACAGCCCCCATGAATGGAGAGGAGCCCCGAGTCTTTTTTTCTTTTTAAGAGAGGAGGGCGGGGAATGAACCCATTTCTCCCTTCTATCAGCAGGGGCCCCCAGGCCAGATGGACCGGCCTCAGCTAGGTCCTTCTCCGAGATGGAGAAGGTCCTGGCAGTTGCAGGGGTACCGGTCAGAGGAGATCCCTTCCCTCCTTATACTGCCTCAGAAACCCTAGCCATTTGAGGAGGACCTTGCATAGGGGCGGACTCGAGTTCGGTGCTTGGTGCCAAGCCCAGATTTGTCCCCATGGAAGGCCCTACCATCTGAGGCTGGATTAGCCATCCCCCCCCCCCCAGGACATCGCAGGTCCTACTGGCAGCAGTGTCTTTAGTCTCGTCTTGGGAGGCACAGGCCTTGACCCCGGCAAGGTTCAATATTCTTGCCAGCGGGTCTTTTGAGGGAAGTGACCAAAGGGGCCAGGCTTCCCTCTTCCCCCTAAGGGGGTTTGCCCTACTGAGCTGCTTCAATGGGGAGTGGTCAGCTATGGGCTGCCTGCTGGCTTTCTTGGCAGTCCCCTTGGAAAGTAAAGGGGGGACTGCCGCTGGTAAGAGGGAGGTGCCCGAAGGCATCTCCCGACAAGGAGGTGAGGGGGAGTCCCCTAAACCCATAGGTAAAGGAGAGGAGTAAGCCTCCTCTTCAGTTAGAGAAATTTGGAGGGTCCCCTGCGCAAGCACGGAGGGGGGGGGGACCTCCATTTTTTCTGTGGAGCTGCCCGAGGGCAGCTCTGTCATGATTGGGCATGGTGACCCTAAATTTTTCACAGGATGCATACGCTCATCACCCATTGCAGTAGCCCACCTTGTAAGTGGTGCGTACAGGCCTGGCAGAGCCAGGTGCCGTCATTCAGGACCGCCCCTCCCACCTGGTGGCCTGGCAGTCCCTCGGCATGGCGGCTTCACCTTGGACATAGTGTATAAAAATAGATGGTAAAGTGAGAAGGAAAGGGGATGTGAGGAAGGTATAGATGGGGATGAAGCAGGTTGTTAAAAACCCACGACCCCAGACCAGAGCTCAGGGGTTAGGGAACGTTGTACCCAACCCCCTCAGCCCCGATCGAGAGAGGTTGTATGAAAAACGAGGAAACAGCAGAGAAACACAAGTGTCTGAAGGAAGGAGAGGGATCTAAGCTGGGGTTGGATGGGGTGCTGAGTCTCATCAGCATGGCAGCCAGGATGAAAAATCGCTGCACCCCTTACAGGGTTTGGTGAGGAAAGCGCCCTTAGATCTCTTTCCTTACCAATTTTTTATTTCAAAGTTGACATTTGAAGATCTTACACTCATTGATATGTTAAATGCATTAAAAATGTTAAAAAATTCTCTCAGCTGTGTCCTCTCATTGTTCTGAAAAACTGTGCTACTTTAGTAAAAGCCTCTGTTCAATGACTGTTCCTTCACTGTGGAAGGTTGCTCATGTTTTATTCAAGAGTGGCATTCACTCCAATCCACCCAATTATAGGCCTATTAGTATGACATCTAATTGTTGTAAAACATTGGAAAGAGTCATTGTTTCAAAAATGTTTAATTATCTAGAGTCTAACTCTTTACTTCCGCGCTCTCAATTTGGCTTCCGTGCAAACCTATCTGTGCCTGATCAAATACTACTGACTTATGACTATATTAGCAAAATGGGGATCTTGGAGCATTAGTTGATGTACTTTATTTTTGATTAAAGTAAAGCCTTTGATGTTTTTAATCATAGATTGCTTATCATCAAACTTTCTCAACTTAGTATTTGTAACCCATTGCTTGGATGGTTCAGTGATTTTTTAACAGACAGAAGTTTGAAGGTTGGGGTGCAGGGTTCTTCCAGCTACTCAGTTGATGTTACTAGTGGGGTTCCACAGGGTTCTGTAGTGGGTCCTGTTCTTTTTTTAATTTATATAAATCACATTTGTGCTGGTCTCAGCAGTAAAATCTTCTTGTTTGCACATGATTTGAAATTGTATTTGGCTCTCCCACATGTTAATCTGAGCAAGTTTAATAATAATGGTGCTTGTGTTTCTCTACAAAATGACATTTCTCTAATTTACAATAAAAGTAAATCCTGGGGCCTTTCCTTTTCTGTAAATAAATGTGCCCATATCCGCTTTTTTTGTTCACCTGCTGTCCCTATGTGTGTGTACTACTTGGGCGATGGTTCTATTCCATCTAAATCTTCTTTTAAGGAACTTGGCATTTTGGTAGATGCAGCTCTAAAATTCCATCTTCATGTTAGAGAGGTCTTTGTTAAAGCTAATCATGTTGCTAATAATATTCTCTGAGGTACAGTTTGTAGATCAATTCAGTTTATGTGTCATGTGTTCATTATGCATATTCGTCCAATTATTGACTTTGGCTGTGTTGTATGGAATACCGGTTATATTGGTGATCTGCACCTTCTTGAATCAGTTCAAAGAAAGTGGACTGAAAAAGTTAGTGGCCTGGAGGATCTCTCATATGCTGAAAGATTGTCAAGATTGGATTTATTCTCAATCAAAGGCCGTCTTATTCGTGCTGACTTAATAATAGTTTGGAAGATTATAAATGGTCATTGCACCCAATTGGCTGACCTATTCAACTGCAGAGGTCTTGATCGAACTAGAGGTCACAGTAAAAAAATCTTTGTCCCTCATCACATTGCTGATGTCAGTGTCGCTTCTTCTCACTTAGAATTATCAATCTATAGAACTCATTGCCTGAAGAGGTTGTTTCTGTGAATTCTCTACATATTTTTAAGTGCACACTTGAAACTTTTCTGGATCCATTACTTTTTGATTTTTGTTAGTATGATCTTGTTATTGGTGGTATATCTACATCTGAAATTAGCCAACCTATGGCTAAATTACTTGTAATCCATTGTTATCCTGGTTGGAAGATGCAGCGGAGACTGATGAGGGGGAAGACCTTCATTAAGGTAAAGATCCAATGCCTTATTCCCATAAAACCCATTCTAAACATCTACAAACACTAATCCCGACTCCTCACACAGGCCTTTCCCATACTCATTCAGTCCAATTGCACAAGACAACCATTCCATCCCCACATCCAATCTCGGAAGCACACTGAAACAACGCCTTTCACTCTACTTTCACTCATCCTTTCAACTAACCTTTTGTATCTCTCTCATAACTCACATGAACCCACCTTCTTTACATCATTTACTCCCACATGCATAATCACAACTGCATCCCTCTCACATCCAGACTATCATACTTCTCAGACACATCATTTACACCAGCACTCAATTTCATATCTAAAAATCTAATCTGAGAGTCACCCATCACAAGCACCTCAGTCATCCTCCTAGTCCCCGTAGGCCTAGAGTCACCCTCCCTAATGTTCTCATTCAAACTACCACTTATTTTACTTTCTGCCATAACCACATCAGAGAAATCACTTTCAACCTCTTCCTCTCTCAGGGCATCGAATCTGTTAGTCAACCTAACAGGTTCCATGTCCCTCTTACTCACACACCTAAGTTGTCCTAACCTATCTATTCTATCCATATTCACCCACCATTCATCTTCACTCACATCAGTCACTTCTTTCTCTCCAGTCCCTAGTCTAGGCCTACCTTCCACCCTCCTGGTCCCAGCCATATTCATGTGTACACTCGCATCTCTACTCGCATCTACCAATTCCTTAATCTCTTGCACTTATCCTGCAACTGACTCACCTCCTCTACCAAAGCCAGATTTGCACTAGTCACATAACACACCGGGGGTTAGATACATTTGCTCTTCTTTCAACACCATAAAAATCACAAACTACATACACACTGCTTACATCAAAATACTCAGTTCATCCAAAGCAACAGCCATACTGAGAAACCTTTCTAAACCTTTTAATTAAGCAATCAAGAAAAGTGTAAACAAAAACGTGGAGAAAATTAGGCTGCACTGAAATATAAACAAACTGGAGCTATTTCACCAAATGAGAGCTATTTCAAGATTTAAATAAAATATAATTAAAAATTCACTTAGTATTATGTCTAACACTCAAAGTTAACTATCATCCCAAACTTAAATATATTATACCGAAAAATACAAAATAAAAAAAATGTTACTAAGAACACGTCCGATCACACATTCAATGGTGATTGTTAATAATATCTGTGCACACTATTTTATAGGTTTTTTCCAAGACAGACAAGTAAAAATGTTTAATATTGTGCTATGAATAATATCTTGATGGCAGAGAGGGTGTATCACCCTTTATAAAATAGTACATCTGGCTCTTATTAATAATTACACAATAGTATTGTGTAACCTAGGAACATGTCAAAGAATTAAAGGTAACACTTCAGTTTAGGGGCGCATGATAGGGGGCTGTTTCTGGGCTACAAATTTGAGCCTTATGACATCAGATGTCAAAAGGCAAACCCCTCATTTCGAAAGTAACTAAAAATGTTAATTTTTTGGCAAAATAGCCGAAAGTAGGCGACACTATCATCCTTATTATTTCGCTAAACATACAGAGCCGATAGCACATTTATCAAAATAACAAAGAGGATAGCGCTGCCTAAATAGATTTCAGCCAAAGTCTCGCAGGACCAAGTTGCTTTAATATTCCGTTCAGACGGTGTAGTGGAGCGAATGCGAGTATGTGTGTTAAGGGCCATTCTCCCACCTTTTTCCCAATACCTTCTCCCTTCCTCTGAAGAATGTGTGTGTGAGAGTGGGAATGAGTTTTTTTATATTTTCTTTTTGTATATATATATATATGTATTTGATTTCATGTATTAAAATTGGTTTTTTTCTCAGATTGGACTTAGTTTCATATATCCTTATATTACAAACAAAGCGGCATATTCTGGAAAGGACTTTATCTTTATATAGCAAACAAAATATTACTAGTGTAGGAAGCGGGTTGGATCGATTGGGGTTAGTCTAAATTTTTCGGCCCGCTATATTTGGCGCCCGAATAAGGACGAGAGATTTTGAAACCGGGAGCGTGACGGGATTGGATTGCAGTCCATACCCAATTAGCGTGGCAGGTAGTTTGGTTGTTTTTCACCTTTGTCTATCGCTGTTACTAACCTGGGAGGATGGCTTCTGTGGAACAGGGCCTCCATGATGAGATTGTGAGACTGAGGCTGGAATTGAGGCAGAAAGAGGAGGAATGGATGATGTTGAGGAACGTGATTGATGGATTGAAGAGTGATGTGAGAAGACAGACAGGATGAGGAAAGAAATGGACGAGAGACAGAAGCAGGTCGACCAACGGATGAAGGACTTGTATGACATGATGAAGGGGTCAGGACCGGCCCCAGGACCCTCGACCCCTGCTCCGACTGAAGGGGATAAGACTAATGGGATCAATGGGAGTGTGTGGGAGTCTAGAGAGGATAAGGTGATTATGAGTGATAGGAAGGACGGAGAATGGAAGAGAGTTGAACGCAAGAGAAGAAGGAAGAGTGGTGCAAAGGGAAAGGATAGGAAGGTAAGAGGCAAGAGTGTGGACTCATTGTACTCGGATGAAGGAGAGAGTGATGGTATGATTGATATGAGTGAGAGTGAAGGCAGCTCAAGTGAGAGTGTAGTGAATGTGGGAAAGGGTATTTTGATAAGGAAAGTGCCAAAGATAGATAGATTTAGGTTACATGGTGGGAAAAGTGTGGAAGAATTCTTCGGGGAATTTGAGCGATATTGTAAGCTCAAGTAGCCGGAGAATAAGGGATACTGGATGAATGTTTTGGCGGAATGTTAGGAGGGAAAAGTATTGGAGTTTTTCCGCGTGATTACAAGTGTGGGGGAACCAAGGTACGATGTGGTGAAGGAGAGATTGATTGGGCAGGTGAAACGAATGAAAGAGAGTGTGAAGTATAAAAGGGTGAATGAATTTGAGAAGGCTCGAATGGGAAAAAGAGAAAGTGTGTACATGTATGCACATAGGCTTGAGAGTATGGCAAGAAAGAGGTATGGAGATGATGATGTAAATGAATGTAAACCACTGATGAGGAAGTTTTTGGACACGACCCCGCGAAAGGCGAGTGAATGGCTGAGTGGAAAGAGAAAGAAGAGAATGAGACTGACAGGTGAACGGTTGATGTGGGAGGATGTGCTGGAGCTGTTGGAAGATGGACGATTTGATGATGAAAGTGATCTAGAAGAGGATGGATGGTACAGTGTGAATGTTGGGAGTAAGAAGCCCAGGAGCTTTCATCCACCCCAGCAGTCTGTCAGCTACAGGGATGCCCTGAAGGCTGCACCAGCTGTAGTGATGTCAAACTTCCTGGGCCGGCAGAATAGATGGGTAAATGGAGGGTGGTCGAATGGAAGGGGACAGATGAATTTCAAGCGTGGGAATGGATATATGAGAGAAACCGAGGTATGTCCCAGCAAACGAGAGATCAAATGGTGGGAGAAAGATTGTGGAATGTCATCGGTGTGGAAGGAAAGGTCATATGTTGGCAGAATGTAGGTGGACGTCTGGTGCATGTTTGGTTGTGGTAAGAAAGGGCATATGATAAAGGATTGCCAGGAAAGTGTGAAAGAGTGCTTCAAGTGTAAAGAAATAGGCCATTTGAAGAAAGATTGTCCGAGGTTGAATGGTGGAGCAACTGCTGGGGGGAGTGTGAAGTATGCTTGTGGTAATTGTGGAAAGGCTGGTCATTATGTGAGGATGTGTCGTGACTAGAGGAATGTATGTAGCTATTGTGCGATGTAAGGACATTCAAGTGAAAAGTGTTGGATTAGACTGAGAGTGCAATGTGTGAATGGAAAGTCTGAAGCGGGAAACTGAATTGTAAGAGGGTACCTGCTGAAGTATCCTCTGGGTGCATGAGTGTGAGTAATGTGTTGGTAAGTCTGTCTAGTGTGAAAGTGCTGTCTGGTAGGAAGTATGAGTGTCTGAGTGTGAAGGTGGAATTGAGTGTTTGGCTTTAATAGATTCTGGATGCAAGGCGAGCTTGGTGTATAAAGATGTATATGACAAGGTTAGCAGGAAAGCCCTCCTGTCTCAGTTCAGGGGTAGTTTGGTAGGTATTGGTAATAGGAGAGTGCCTGTGATTGGAATGAGATAAGGTTGGCTGTTCGAATGCATGGTATGTTGATGAATGAATGTGAATTCTCGGTGATTGATAAGGTGAGTAGTGAGTATGGTGTGATTTTGGGCTATGATTTTATGAAAATGAATCGTATGGTTGTGCATCCTGCAAGTGATCAGATTGAGAGAAAGATTGGTAAAAATGGGGTGTATAAGTTATATGTAGGGAAAGATGGTAGTGTTTTGAGGGGTGTGTTTACTGGTATTGAGGTGACTGCTATGGAGAATGTAAGGCTTGTGAAGGGTGAAAGGGTGTCTGTTAGAGTGAGTTGGAGTAAGGATGTTAGTTTGAATGTGGGTGAGAACATTGTGATATTGGATGGAAAGGATGCATATTATAAGGTAAGGCGTGTTGCTTGTGTGTTTGATGGCTTGATGAGAATGAATGATCCTTTTGTATGTGTGCAGGCGGACCCCAGGGTGAAGGGACAGGTGAGGGGTATCCAAGTCGGAGATGTACTAGGACACCTCTCCACTGTCACTGAGGTAGGTATGGATGATAGCACGGATATCAGGGTGAATGTTGCGAATGAAAAGACATGTGAATGGATGTATAATGAGGTGAAGGACATGGTGAAATTGGATGAATGTTTGACTGAGTACGAAAGGGAGGATGTGTATCAAATGATATTTGAACGAAAGGGAGCCCTCAGTAAGGGTGATCTGGATTTCAGGGTTGCAAAGCTCCCGGAATTCAAGATTGTCCTGAAGGGGGACTCTCCAATCTATCAGTGGCCGAGGCATTTCCCACGTCCAGTTGCTGATGAGATTGAGGAACAGTGTTTGGAATTGGAGCAATTGGGAGTGATTGAAGAGAGTGAGAGTGCATGGAATAGTCCAATTGTGCCTGTACGTAAGCCGGATGGAAGATTGCGTCTGTGTGTGGATTATCGAAAGGTGAATGAAAGGACTGTGAAAGAAAGGTTTCTGATGTGTGTGGTATCTGAGTGTGTGTATAGTATGCATGTGATGGAGTGGTTTACGAAGCTGGATCTGGTACGGGGGTATTACCAGATGCCTATTGCTGAGGAGAGCCAGCCGGTAACTGCCTTCTCTTCCACAAAGAGGCATTACCAGTTCCGGAACCACAGCTTTGGGTTGGCTAATGCTCCTGGAGCCTTCCAGCGGGCAATGAATGTTGTGTTGAGTAAGTTTGCAAGTAAGAATGTGATTGCGTTTATAGATGATATTTTGATTATGACTGAGACTCTTGAGGAGCATATGAGATTGGTGAATGATGTGTTGAGAACGTTGGAGAGTGTTGGTATGAAGGTGAAAGTGGCGAAGTGTGAATGGTTTGCGAAAGAAGTGGAATTCCTTGGTCATATGGTGAGTGAGAATGGGTTACGAAAGTCGCTGAAGTATGTTGAGAAGGTGCGAATGTTTCTGAAACCGGTAACTGTGAAGCAACTCAAGTCGTTTTGGGGTTTGATTGAGTTCCAGCGAAAGTTTATATGTGATTGTTCTGGTGTGAGTAAGCCTCTGATTGAGTGGATGGGCAAGAAAGGTAGTACGGTTGTCAGGTGGAATGATAAGATGAATGAGGCGTATGAGAGACTGAAAGAGGCAGCGGCTGAAGATTTTGAATTGGCTTACCCAGATGATAGTGTGAATGCTAAAATGCTTGAATTGTATACAGATGCGAGTGGGTATTGTATGGGAGGTTTTCTGATGCAAGAGCAGCGTTTGAATGGAGAGAATGTCAGGCGAATAATTGGGTATGTATCCAAGGCTATGAATGTTGCACAACGAAAGTATTCGACTGTGGAACGAGAGTTGGCTGCGATAAGATATTGTTTGAAAGTGTTGCGTCCATTTTTGTATGGTGTTAGGTTTGTGATCAAAACAGATCATCAACCTCTTGTGTATCTGCAGCGTATGGAGTGGGCTGATAGTAGGATTGCAAGGACTTTGGAAGATTTGAGTGACTTTGACTATGTGATTGAGTATGTGCCTGGTAAACGGAATGGAGTAGCTGATTTGATGTCAAGGTATTCTGGTACGAATGATGAAGATGTGTTTGGAGTGAGTGATCCTGAATATTTGCCGAAAGAAATTATGAATGGAAAGGAGAGTAAGGGTGGTGGTGATTCATTGTTTGAGAGTGTATGGAATGGTTTGCAAGATTTGAAGAGTGATGGAGTAGATGTGAGAGTGCCCGATAGTGTGGATGACTTAAGGAAAGAGGTAATGAATGAAGTATGTAGGAAGTCTGAAAGCATTGGTATGGCAAAGGTGCGGAACTTCATGAAAGAATTGAGAGCGATGTGTATGCAAGGGGTCCCGCCATTTCAGGAAGTGTTGATTGTAGTGAGTCATTTGTATGGAGTGATTGTTTATGTGAACTTTGGTGGTCAGAGGCCAATTGTGTACAAAGATGAGAAGATGAAGGGTTTGAATCCTAATGTGGTACATCTGCAATGTTTGAGCGGTGTGCACTACAATTGGGTGATTGAAAAGTGTTCATATATGAGAGAGAAGAATAATTGTCTGGATGAAGATGAGTGTGTGGTGAGTGATGATGTGGGAGTTGATGATGGTGTGGATGTCAGTGCTGATGTTGGTGTTGTTGTTCCTTCTGTGTATTGCGATCATGGTGGACCTGATATGATGGAAGTGAGAGTGAAAATTGGTGAAAGGTTTTTCTGTGGTTTGATTGATACTGGAGCGCAAGTGTCTTTAGTGAATGAGAGTATTCTGAGTAAGTATGAAGAGTTTAGATGTTGCGAGCATAAACCTGTGTTTTGTTTTGTTTTTGTTTTTTTTTAAGAGCTCATCTGGGGAATGCCTACTTGGCATAAACCTGTGAAGTTACAGATAAGTGGATTAGGGAATGGCATGATAGTGGCATGGGAACAGGTTAGTCTGAAAGTGAGTTTGGGTAATGGTGGGAATGTGAAGCATGACTTTGTAATTCTGAAAGATGAGCAAATGCTGTGTTGTTTTCTGCTTGGTATAGACTTTATGAGATTGAATGATTTGTCTTTGGATGCTGATAAGGATTGTCTTATGAAAGGTGAATGTGAGGTGATGAAGTTGAATGAGTGTGCAAAGAATGTTGTCAAATTTTGTGGCATGGTTGAGTTGGTCATGGATGATGAGAATGAGATTTTAAGTCATGATGATATTCTAGAGATGCAAGAGATGGGTCCTTTTGTTAGTGAGTTGAAGAGGTGTGTAATGACGCATGTTGATTTGAATGAATGGCCAGAGTGTTTAAGGGATTTTAAAAGGTATGCTAAGGATTTTGTTGTTTGTATGGATGTTGTATATTTTGTGAGGCATGTGAAGGGTGGTGATGATATGTATGTACCTGTGATGTCCTTGGTTGGTATGATTGGTCTGGTGAAGGTTGTGCATGATAATTATGGACATATGGGCAAGTTTAAGCTGTGGGAGTGTATGAAGGAGCGTGTGTTCCATCCGTTTCTGAGAACTGTTGTGAATGATGTTGCAACTACGTGTGAAAGGTGTCAGAAGCGAAAGGTGCAAGGTGTGCAAGTGAAACCACCGATGTTGAAAGTTGATGCAAAAGAACCGTTTGAATTGGTAGTGATTGATTGTGTGTCTTTGCCGCATACGAGTGCTGGGAATGTTGGGATGGTTGTGATGGTTGATCATAGAAGTAAGTTTGTGTATGCAGCGCCTGTGAGAGATAAAAGGAGTGTGACTGTTGTGCGTGTGGTTGAGCAGTTGTTTTTTCCTATGTGTGTATGGAAGCCTAGAAGATGTCTGAGTGATAATGGGCCTGAATTTGTAGGAGAAGTGTTTGAGCAAATGTTGAGAGAGAATGGTGTGGAGCATGTGAGAACAACTCTGTATGTACCGTCTTCAAATGGATTGGCTGAACGTACTATAAGAACCTTGTGTGAGATGTTGAGAATGATGAGTACGACAGTGAATGACTGGGATGTATGTCTGGGGAGAGTGTTGTGGGCGTATAATTAGACTGTGCATAGTGCAACTGGAATGTCCCCATGTCAGTTTGTGATGAATTTTGAAACGCAAGTGAAAGATAGGTTTCGTTTGAGTGAAAGTGAGCAGAGTGTATGGCGTGAGGCACATGAAAGGTTCCATTCATTTGAATTGGGTGCGAAAGTATTGAAGGTGAAAGAAGTGAAGGGTAGGTTGAATGTGTCAAAGATGAGTGAGAAGTTTGATGGACCTTATAGAGTTGTGAGAGTTTGGGAAAATGGAGTGACGTATATTTTGGAGAGTTTGAATGATGGTATGACTGAGAGAGTGCGGGCTCATCAGAGTCAGTTAAGGAGATAGAGAGAACCTCTTGACTACCTGGTGAGCCATCCGGTGTATGGACTGTATAGAGAGAGAGGTAAAGTGCATGATGATGAGATTGAATGTGATAGTATGGATCTGTTTGGGATAGAGCTAGTCTTAGTCTCGAGGAGTAGAAAGCGTACAAAGAAAGGAAGAATGCAAGTACGAATGAAAGTAATTCTGAGCAGAGTCTTGCTGGTATGGGGGATCTTAAAAGGGAGATTGAGTTTTTGCGTGAACAGGTGAGTGATTTGGCTGGTATAAGTAGATGAGTGAGTGAGCTGCCTGTGCCTGATTTTTCTGGTTTTGGGAACAGTATGAATGATAGTGTGTTTGGGCTGAATGAACCTAGTGTGGCTGATTTTTCGGGTTTTATGAATGGTAAAGCTAGGGGTGAGTTTGATGTAGTGAATGATGAAGTGGATGATTTTTCAGGTTTCTGGTGGGAACCAGTCGAAGGGGTTTCTGGTATGCCTGTTGAGAATACAGGGGATATGAGTGACCTGTCTGTTTCGCAAGAGTGTACCTTGAGTTGGATGAGAGCTGTGAGTGAGGAGCTGATGAATGGGGGTATGAAGAGTGAAGGTTCTGAATGGAAGAGTATGAAAGAATTCTGTCATGAGATGGGAGAACTGGTAATGAGGGCTAAGAGTATGGTTGACGAGATGATTAATAGTGACGATGAGACTGACAGGAAGACTAATGAACAACCCCGACCGATTGCAACGCGTAGCCAGGGACAAGTAGATGATTTTTATTTTATTTTTTTATAGAGCCCATCTGGCAACTACCCACTTGGGCATAAGTCGCCGAAAAACACGACAGCCTAGAACTAGGCTACTTTAAAATAAAAATATGAAAACTTAACAATCGATATAAATTGGAGAAACTTAACAATCAGAAGGCAATCTCCAGCAGCGGGGGGAGGTCCCCCTCACCCCGGTGCAGGAGAGTGCAACCTACAAACAAAATAATAACAAAAAAGAACCTTAAATAAAGGGGAGAAGCCCGGCCTCCCCCCAAAAATCAACAAGTCCACAAGTCAAAGTGCACGAATCTGTCCCGAGTACAATGGACAGGCGGTAGCGACCCCGCACATCCCGGTACCGGGACAGGTATCGTGCGCGAAGATCACCCAGACTGGGACATTCGACAAGAATGTGCCGAACAGTCTGGATGATGAAGCAGTCGTTGCAATAGGGCGCAGGCGAGCGCTCCATCAAATAGCGATGCGTCACACGAGTGTGTCCGATTCGGAGACGACAGAAAGCAACCTGAAGCCGCCACGGCATTGGGGGATAGGTCCATGGGAACAGTCGCGGCGCAATGGCATGCAACTTTAAGTTCCCTTCGACCGTCTCCCATCTTCTTTGTCAAGCAGTCCGAAGAGCTGCCCGTATTCCTACCATGTAGTCGGTGTGAGGAAGAGCGAAACGCTGGTCCGGTCGCAGAGTCCTCGCGGACTCTTTGGCGCCCTCATCGGTGCGCTCATTCCCCGCTCTTCGTACATGTCCAGGAACCCAGCAGAAGATAATCTCGACATCTGTCCGGCTCGCGAAAACCGTGGCATCACGGATATCGCGAACCAGGGGATGCGGAGATTCCAATGCCCCGAGAGCACTCAGGGCGCTTTGTGAGTCGCTATAGATCACAATCCGGTCTCCGAACCGGGCACGTCGCGTAATCTCCCGTACCGAGTGGTGTATTGCCACCAGCTCGGCCGTGAAGACAGACGCAGTGCCTGGTAGAGCCCCGCTGACTTCAAACAGAGGGGATACGTCGTGGAAGCCAACCCCCTCTTGGGACTTGGAGCCATCCGTATACACTGGCACGGTTCCAGCGTGACACGATGTGTGCTCCAAAAAGGTCGAACGCAATACTCCCGGCACAGTACAAGCTTTGGGAGCAGAGGCGTGGCGACAAATAGCCAAATGTGGTACCCTCCAGGGTGGCGTCCTTGGCAGAACCAGGGGCGCCGCCGGCCCGAGAGCTATATCTACCTCTCGAAGGAGTTTCCTGGCCCTAAACCCAAAGGGCTTAGGGTATGACTGGCGTCTCTCGGCGGCATAGGCACCATCGAGATCAGCTGCGGATGTAGTGGGATCGGTTGGCGACTGAGGGAGACGCCGGGCTCGCGTGTACAGGCGAGCGATGCACTGCACGCGGCGCAGAGCGAGTGGCATCTCCCCAGCATCGACCAACAGGCTCTCAATGGGGAAAGTGCGGAAGGCACCGGTCGCAAGGCGAAGGCCGGTGTGGTGGATCGAATCCACCTTCCGCCATAAACGCTCGGCTGCGGATGCATAAAACTCGCATCCGTAGTCGAGCTTCGAGCAAACAAAGGATCGATAAAAAAGTAAGGCATAGCACTATCAGCGCCCCAAGAACTGAACGTCACGGAACGGAGAATGTCCATGGCGCGGGTACAAGAGACCCTAAGGCTGCGAATATGAGCCTCCCAGGTGAGGCGTCGGTCGAATACAAGACAGAGGAAACGGTGCGACTCAACCACATCCAGGCGCACCCCATTAAGAAACAAATCTGGGTCGGGGTGAAGCCGTGGATAGCGGCAGAAGTGCACCACCTTAGTCTTGGCCAAAGAAAACCGAAACCTGTGCGCTTCGGCATAGCGAGAGACGCGGTTCAATGCCTGTTGGGCCGCGCCAAAAGAGATCGATAAGGTCGTCCACGTAGAGCGTAGCGAGAACATCTTCCGGCAGCACCGAGGTGATGCCGTTGATGCTCAGGGCAAAGAGTGTGACACTGAGGACACTTCCCTGCGGGACACCCTCTTCCTGCTCCTTTAGGCCGGAGAGGGCTCCCCCCACCCGAACGCAGAATCGACGATCTCGCCAAAAATTCAGATATAAACATTGGGAGGCGTCCCCTCGCCCCCATCGTGTGGAGAGTCTCCATGATACCGTATCGCCATGCAGTATCATAGGCCTTCTCCAGATCGAAAAAGACCGTGGCGTAGTGCTGTCTACGAAGGAAAGCCTCGCAGACGGCATTTTCCAGTCGAAGCAGAGCATCCGACGTGGAGTGGAACTTACGGAAGCCGCACTGTGCAGAAGACAGATGGCCTCCGCTGTCCAGGAAATAGGCTAATCTAACATTTACCAATTTCTCCATCAACTTGCACACGCAAGAGGTTAGAGAGATTGGGCGGAAACCGGTCGGAGTAGAGTGATCTCTCCCCGGTTTGCGAAAGGCGAGCACAGTAGCGATTCGCCAGGAGTCTGGGAGAAGACTCTCCACCCAGATCCTGTCGAACAAATCTAACAGAAAGGCCATGCCTCGCTCACCCAGGGATCGAAGCATGGCGTACGGGACATCGTCCGGAATATGGGCGGTGTCCGCGCACGAAGCGAGTGCGGAACGCAACTCACTCACAGTAAACTTGTCGTTGAAGGGTTCTCCGCCTCTGGAGGTAAAGTTCAGCCGGCGGCCTTCCGCGAGATTACGACGTGCATTAAATGCTGGCGGAGCAGCATCCCGGCTAGAGAATGCGGAAAAAGCGGTCGCTAAGGATTCCGCCACGGACGCGGGTCCGAGATTTCGGTCCCATTTTCCTGGAGAACGGGAGGGGGGTCCTGCGAGAATATACCCCAAATCCTTTTGACTCGCTTCCACACCTCAGCTAAAGGGGTCTTCCCGTTAAGTGAAGACACATATGCCCGCCAAGAAGAGCGGCGGGCGTGCTTCGAAATATACCGGAACCTAGCCCTAGCCCGACGAAATTCAGCGACAGTGAAATCGTTCGGTGGCGCTTATAGCGCATGTAGGCATAACGCTTCTGTTTGAGGGCCGTCTCACACTCGGCTGACCACCATGGGAGTGGTCGGCGTGCAAAACAGCCAGACGTCCTAGGAATAGTAGTCAGGCCCACAGCGATGAGGTTGCCGGAGAAGAACTCAAGGGCCTCATCTACCGACCTAAACTCCTCGACTGAGATAGAGAATTCAGTCATTTCCTGAAGTGCAGGCCACCGCGCCCGCGCCAAGCACCACCGAGGTGGTCTCTCAGGCGGCAGTTGCCCTGAAAATGATATTTGAATGGGAAAGTGATCACTACCATGGAGGTCATCGACCACCCCCCAATCAAAATCAGGCTGTGCCTCCGAAGAGCACAAAGATAGGTCAAGGCAAGAAAATGAAGCGGTTCTCGGACAGTGATGCGTAAACTCATCCACGTTTAGGACACCCATCTCAAGCTCTTCGATCAGATCGGCAAGGACTTGTCCCCTGGGATTTATGGAGTAATCTCCCCAGAGAGGATGCCTGCCGTTCAGATCTCCAAGCAAGAGATAGGGCCTCGGCAACCGTGCCACAACGCGGCAGAAATCCTCCGCGTCAAAGTCAGCTGACGGTGGAATGTACGCAGAAATGATAGTATACCTCCTATCCAGGTGCAGCTGCACAGCCACTGCCTGAAAGGAGGTATCTAAAGAGAACCCCCCCCCAATTAATTGAAATCTCAGGGTAATCGCAGGGCAATCACCTTCACAAACCGTAACTCGAAATTAGTCAAAAAAGGTGAAACATATTGGCACATGGAAGAAATATTATGCAGCCAGGACCAGGGAACAACGGAGGCGAATGTGTGATGCGGATGCTCAGGTTTACCCTTTCTCCTCCTTTCACTATTATAATTGAGCTACGCTTCTTTTAAATTAGACCATGATCTATAGAAAAGTCTATTAAATTGACCGAGGAATTAACAGAAATGGTATTGAAGTCGAACAAACCCTATTCAGAGGTGTCGCGCTCTTTTAAGTGCTCGGTTTTAGATGCCTGCCAATGTTTGAAATAAGGTTGAATTAAGGTTGCCAATGTGTGAAATTAATGGTTTAATTCATAAAAATAGTTAAATGAAACATACAAAGTTTAATACATTAGTAATTATAAAAAAATCAATGCATTACTAAATAATATAATTAAGTAGAAGTGCAGGCATTTACTAAATGATAAAGAAGAAAGAAAATAACAAAACAAATACAACGCCGTGATTGACCCCCTTTGAAGCTACTGTCTAAGGTATTAAGGCCTAGATTGTAGACCAGAAACAACGCCCCCTATCGTGAGTCCCTAAACTGAAGTATTACCGAATTAAAACCTTGACACACCATAGTTTCACTTACAGTGGAAACTAGGTTTTGATAGTGGTCAGGGAAATTTAATGGCTCAAAGTGAGGCAGGAAAAGAAAGCAAATACAGATTTGTAGAAGGTAGGCAGGCTAATGGAAGTTCTTTAGGGTTCAATTACTTGAGTAGTGATAGTGGTCAGGGAAATACAAGAGTACAGGGTCAGGAAAGGAGAGAAAAGAGATGCAGAGGAGATAGGCCCTCAGGTACTTCAGGGATAGGTGGGCTAAGTTGTTTTTACACAAATGTTGGTAGTCTTAGAAATAAGAGGGATGAATTATTTAGTTATATCATTTATGAAGATATAAATATAATATGTATAGTTGAATCATGGGTTAATGAAAATATATTTAATGATAATGTGAGTGAATTTGAACTAGAGGGTTATACTATGTACATTAGTCAAAGGAGAGATAGGACTGGTGGTGGGTTTATTATTTATATCAGAAATAGCATTTCTTCAAATCTATATAACTTTATAAAGCAAGGAGAAGGTGAATCATTATAGATAGATATTAAAGTTGGTAAAAATAGGAAAATACACTTGGGAGCTTTTTATAGACCACCAGGACAGAGCGATTGTATCAATGAGTTAATCATTAGGGAAATAAGTAAAGGATGCAAAGAAGATACAGTTATTCTTGGTGACTTTAATTTAACTTCTGTGGACTGGGAAAATATGATAGGAAGAGATAGAGCAAGTTGTAAGTTTATGGAGTGTTTTGAGGATAACTTTTTGACCCAATTTGTTAATAAGCCAACAAGGGGGCCAATATATTAGATCTAATTCTTTCAAATAATGATCACTTGGTTCAAGGATTGAGTGTATGGGACTCATTGGGAAACAGTGATCATCAGATGGTTTGGTTTAATTTGCAAATAGTTAAGGGTATAACAATGACAAACTCCACAAAAACTACAAATTTTTATAGGGGAGATTACGATAAATTATGCAACATGCTAAATCAGATTAGGTGGGATATAGAATTCCACCTAATGAGATGTGGAATATTTTTAAGACTATATTAAACATGGTTCAGGAACAGTGTATTCCAATGAAGTCTATTAGGAAGAAATGTAGGAAACCATTATGGTGGAATCAAGAGATAGCTAATAAAGTTTCAGAGAAAAAAAGGGCATACCAGAGATTACAAAGTGAGAGTAGTTTAGATAATTTAAACCATTATAGGTCAACCAGAAATGAACTAAATAATATTATTAAGAAGACCAAAAGGACAGCAGAAATTAATTTAGCTAAAAATAATAATAAAGATAAAAAAAAATTCTTTAGCTATTATAGAATTAATAACAAATCTAACAGTGATAAAATAGGGCCTATTAGATATGAAGGGGGTTTTGAAAGAATCTGATGAGGAAATAGTAGAGCTCCTTAATGATCATTTTGCTTCAGTATTCACAGAAGAGAAACCAGTTAGATTAATTGATAATATTTCTAGGTCAAGGGAAGTAGTGATAAATTCTATTAATGTAGACAGAAAAGAAATTAAAGGGCTTATAATGGAGTTAAATACTAGTAAGGCATCTGGCCCTGACAACATTCATTCTAGGATACTCAAAGAAGGTGTAGAAAGTATTGCTGTAGCTCTTGAGAAGATATATATTAGATCACTAGAGTCTGGGGAAATACCTAATGATTGCAAATTGGCAAATATAGTGCCAATTTTTAAAAAGGGAAGTAAAGAGGACCCACTTAACTTTAGACCGGTAAGCTTAACTTCTAGAGTCTGTAAAATTCTTGAGAAGAAAGTTAAGAAGGGAATTTCTGATCATCTAGAGAGTAGCAGGTTAATTAATGATGCTCAGCATGCGTTTAGAAAAGGTAGATAGTGTTTAACTAATTTACTGGATTTTATGGATTATGTAACTAAAGAATTAGATAGGGGAGAGAAAGTTGATGTGATCTACTTAGATTCAGCAAAGCTTTTGATAAGATTCCACATAGAAGACTAGTTCATAAATTAAAACTGCATGGGATATGTGGGAAAGTTTTAAATTGGATAACTGAATGGCTGAAAGATAGGAAACAGAGAGTTGTACTGAATGGAGTGAGGTCAGAGTGGAGGAATGTTATTAGTGGCGTACCTCAGGGATCAGTTTTAGTGACTTTATTATTTATAATCTATGTAAATGTTCTTGGGCAAGGTGTAAATAGCAAAGTGACAATTTTTGCTGATGACACTAAATTGACAGCTGTAGTCAAAGAGGTTGAGGGTAGCTTTAAAGTGCAGGGTAACTTAAATAAATTGTTAGCTTGGGCTCAGAAGTGACAGATGATTTTTAACCTTAATAAATGCAAAGTTATTAACATGGGGAGAGATAATAGGGAATTTAGCTATGAGATGGATGGGTATTGGCTTAATTCAGTTGAAGGACTTAGGAGTAGAAGTAGATAGGTCACTGAAGTTTTCAAAGCAGTGTATTGAGGCAAAAAATAGAGCAAATAGGGTGCTAGGTTACATTAAAAGGAATGTTAGGTACAGATTATATTTTGCAGTTGCATGAATGGACATAATCCTCTGGATGCATTTTATGTATATTGTAGATTAGATCTGACAAACTCCTGTAAAGGGTGACAATCAATGTTGATGACTTTTCTCTGGTAAGAAATCTTTTGTGTGTTGAATGGAACAGGAGCTGCCAAGTGTAGGCCATGAATGGTCTTTTGCAGTCTCCTTCTTTTCTTATGTTAAGAGTAAGGAAGTTATCCTTAAACTATATAACTCTTCTATCAGGCCACATTTAGAGTACTGTATACAAGCATGGTCACCACATTTTAGACATGATATAAACTTGTTAGAGTCAGTACAAAGGAGGGCAACAAAAATAATACCATCCCTGAAGCACCTTGAATATGAAGATAGACTGAGGGTATTAAATATATTCTCATTTGAAAGGTGTGTGAGGGGAGATATGATTGAGCTTTTTAAAATCTTTTCTGGGATGGATAAATTGGATTTCAGCAAGTTATTTGAGTTAGAAGGTAGTAATAGAACTAGAGGCCACCACTTAAAGATTAAAAAACAGAGGTGCAGACTGGATGTTAGAAAATATTTTTTCACTAACAGAGTGGTGGATTATTGGAATAGTTTGCCACCTGAGACTGTAGACAGCCCAAACTTGAATGTTTTCAAGCGCAGATTGGATGATTAAATGGAGATAAACATAACATAACATAATTTCACGGATGACAAAAGCCACAAGGGCCTATCAAAGGTCATCCACATCCGTCAAAACCCACCCACAAAAAGCACAATCGCCAGGGGAAGACAAAATCAAAGTCCCCCACAATATAATATAACAGATGGCAAAAGCCACACGGGCCCATCATAGGTCATCCGAGTCAAACAGCCTCTTTTTTAAGGCAACCAAATTCCCAAGAAAAGTTCATCCAGAGGATTGTGTCCAGAAACAAGGGTATCACCAATCAAGGCTTGTCAAGAACTAAAACTTAGGAACCATCACAACCTTCCCTTCCCATAAACTCATCCAACCTACTCTTAAATACATTTAAATTTGGACTACCTACTACCCTCCGCAGAAATTTGTTCTAGAAGTCTACCACTTTATTTTCTTAAATCCGACCTACACCCTTCCTTTTTAATTTTCAAGTGGTGACCTCTAGTCCGATTTCCATCATCTAACTCAAAAAACTTGCTAACATCCAATTTATCTATCCCAGAAAAAAATTTAAACAGCTCAATCATATCCCCTCTCACACACCTCCTTTTGAACGAGAACATATTTAATACCCTCAGTCTATCTATATATTTGACGTGCCTCAGGCAAGGAATAATCTTTGTTGCCCTCCGTTGCACTGACTCGAGAAGGTTAATATTGTATCTAAAATGTGGGGAACATGCCTGTATACAGTACTCTAGATGTGGCCTAACATAAGAGTTATAGAGTTTAAGAATAACCTCCTTACTTTTGTAACTGACATTTCTCTTAATGAAACCCAGTACTCTATTCGCCCTATTTCTTGCTTCAATACACTGCTTAGAAAACCTTAATGACTTATCTATTACTACCCCTAGATCTTTCTCATCCTCTACTGAGCTCAGCCAATGCCCATCCATTTCATAGTTAAGTTCTTTATTATCTTTTCCCATGTTAATAACTTTGCACTTATCAAGATTGAAAGTCATTTGCCACTTATGTGCCCAGGATAACAATTTATTTAAATCCCCCTGCACTTTAAAATTATCATCAATATCTTTAACTACAGCTGCTAATTTGGTATCATCCGCAAAAATTGACACTTTATTATTAACTGCCTCCCCAAGATCGTTTATATAGATGACAAATAATAATGGACCGAGAACTGTTACCTGAGGAACCCCACTGATAATATCCCTCCACTCTGACTTTACACCATTTAGCACTACCCTTTGTTTCCTGTCTTTCAGCCACTCAGCTATCCAATTTGAAACACACTCACATATCCCAATCATTTTTAATTTATGAACTAGTCTCCTATGTGGTACCTTATCAAATGCTTTACTAAAATCCAAGTAAATTACAACTACATTCTCTCCCTTAAATTAGTCAAACATGATCTACCTGATCTAAACCCATGCTGAGCATCGCTGATTAACTCTTCGCACTCTAGATGTTGGCAAATCCCTTTTTTAACTATTTTCTCAAGAATTTTACATAGTACAGGAGTTAGGCTAACTGGTCTAACGTTATTTGGGTCCTCTTTACTACCCTTCTTGAAAATGGGCACTACATTCGCTCTCTTCCAATCATCGGGTATTTCTCCATATTCCAGTGACCTAGTATACAACTTCTCCAGAGCTATTGAGATACTTTCTACCCCTTCTTTAAGTATCCTAGAATGAATATTATCAGAGCCGGAGGCCTTGGTAGTATCTAACTCACCTATTAGTCCTTTTATCGTCCTCCAATCCACACTAATGGTAGTAAACACCTCTTTCCCTGACCCATGAGTACTATACATAAGACTATTTAGTTTTTCCTTTGTAAATACTGATGCAAAATGACCATTTATTACCTCAACTATTTCCTTATCAGTTTCTCTCACAACCCCTTCATATTTGATATGTCTTATTTTAACTCTGCCAGACTTGTTATTAATTTTATAGTAACTAAAGAACTTTCTAGAACATTATTCAGTCTGGAGGTGAAAGTAAAGTGAAAACTTATGCTGTAAAGTAAAGGAGAAAAATTTACTTGTTATTAAATCTGCTGATGCTTCCAGTAAGATTACTGACAAAAAGAAAGAGGTAGCTGAAGCATTGAGAGACATTCCAATTGTTAACACTAGATTTTCTCCTGGTGGCAATGTTGTGATTAATTTTGAGGATGAGAACACTAGAGACAATGCTGCAAGGTTAGTACAGAGTCAGGTTGAAGGTGCTGTTACAAAAAAAGTTGGTAAACTGCAGCCAAAAATAATGGTTTGTAATGTGCAAAATGATGAAGATGATGTAATGGAAGCAATGATAGAAAGAAACCTATACCTAAGTTCTATAACTGATATTAGAGATAAGATAAAATGTGTTTTTAAGAAGAAAGCAGCAGGGCGTACTACCCACTACATATTTAAGTGTACACCAGATGTTCGCAGAGCAATTCATGATAATGGTGACAAGGTTATGTTACAATGGGGAAGATATGTAGTATGTGACAGGTACTATGTACTTACTTGCTTTTATTGTCAAAGGTATGGCCATGTTGAGGACAATTGTAAGTTTAAAGATCAAGATAGAATATGTGGTATTTGTTCTGAAAATCATGAAACTAAGAATTGTTCTTCTCAGGCTACTAGATGTGCAAACTGTATGAGACAGAAACGTGCAGATACTGAACACAGAGTAAACTCCAGGGATTGTAAGTCGTTTGAGACAGAAATTTTAAGTTTAGCAGCAATTACTGATCATGGATATTAATACTGAGTTTTTCACTTGTGGTTTTGTAAACATTCAATCTGTTGGTAACAAAACGCTTGAAATTAAAGAATTGCTTAATGAGAAGATGTTTGACATATTTGCTATTGCTGAAACTTGGTTGCATAGTTTTGACTTTTCTAAAATAAATGAGATGACACCTTCTACGCACACTTTTCTTCATGTTGCTAGGGAAGAGGGAATAGGAGGGGGGGGGGGTGTTGGTGTTTTTGTATCAAATGCTTGTACATATTTAAAGACTGTAAGAAGAATAGCAGTAAGTAGTTTCGAGTATATGGAAGTGAATTTCAAGTGCAATAATCAGTGGGTGTCTTTTGTGGTTGTTTATAGACCACCTTCATCTAGTGTTAATGTATTTATTGAAGAATTTGGCTCATTGCTGGAATTGATTGATATGGTGTCTTTAAAAGTTTTTATTGTAGGGGACTTCAATATATGGATGGACGATCTAGTTAACCATGACACGATTAGACTATCTGAATTATTAGATTCCTATCAATTGATAAACAATGTGTGGACTCGAACTTCAATTACGGGACATACTTTAGATCTGGTCATAGGTGATGCATCGACAAATCTGATTACCGATATTGATGTGGAAGAGGAGTGCAATATTTCACCAGTCCATAAATTGATAACTTTTAGTTCAGGTATTCCCAAGGCGAGGGTAACTAAGAGAATATTTTTTAGGAATAAGTTGGAATTTTCTTCTGTATCATTTATTGATGTGGTAACACAGAAAATAGGGACTGAATTTAATGAACCTTGTAACCATAACAACATATTGCTAAAATCTGAGTGTGTGGATTGTGCCACTGATGTTTATAATATTGTAATTAAAGGTGAATTTGAAGAACAATGTCCTTAACTGGAAAAGGTCATTACAGTCAAGGACAAATCTCCATGGTTTAATAGTGAGATCTTACAACTGAAAAGGGAGAAAAGATGTAAAGAATGTAAATGGCGGAGGCTGAAGACTGCCAAGACATGGGAGGAATTTAAAAATGTTAGAAATAAATATAACTACATGATAAGGAAGAGGAAAATAGAATATTATAACTTGAAAATTAATGAGGCTGGATCAGATACAGCAAAGTTATATAAGTTTTTGAATAGTTTATCTGGTAATGTAAGAAGGAAGAAACTCCCTGATGGTTTTAGTGACTCTGAATTAGCTGAGGCCTTTTTATTGTTCTTTAGAGATAAAATGTTACATATAATCAGTGGATTTAATGATACACGTTCTGTAGCTGTGGTTGTACCTGTTACTGAATTTAGACTATTGAGTTTTCAAACTGTGAATAAGGATGCTCTTGTTCGAACAATAAATAGATCAAAGAAAACATTCTGTGCCATTGATCCAATGCCAATGTCAGAATTGAGTGTGGCAGAAAACTTTTCCCAGCTTATAGATATTTTGATGATATTGGTGAATACTAGTATATCTACATGTTCTTTTCCTGAATCTGAGAAATCTGCCCTTGTAAAACCTATACTAAAGGGGTCATTGGATTGTCAGAGTTTGAGCTCATATAGACCAGTTTCTAATTTGTCTTATTTATCTAAATTATTAGAATATGTGATTCTTGAACAATTGACTGATTACTTGGAACAGATCCATGCTTTTCCTGACTGTCAATCAGCTTACAGGCAGTTGTATTCCACTGAAACTACTTTATGTTCTGTTATAAATGATGTATTGGAAATAATGGATGAGGGTAAATGTGGGATATTAGTCTTGCTTGATCTCAGTGCAGCCTTTGACACTGTTGTACATGAGTTACTTTTAAATGACTTGAGATATATTGGTATTGAAGACAGGGTACTTCAATATTTAGATAGCTACATCAAAGATAGGACATACAGTGTACAAATTGGTAATTCATTTTCATCAACACAAGCCTTGACACGAGGTGTTCCTCAGGGAAGTGCATTGGGCCCCATTCTCTTTTGTATTTATACCATTGGTTTATCAGCAGTTTTAGAAAGACATGGAGTTAAATTTAAATTATATGCTGATGACACCCAGTTTTATTTCTCAATCTCTGACATTGAAAGTACTGTTCAGGATCTTAATGACGTTTTACTAAGTATTGAAAATTGGTATTGAAGACAGGGTACTTCAATATTTAGATAGCTACATCAAAGATAGGACATACAGTGTACAAATTGGTAATTCATTTTCATCAACGCAAGCCTTGACACGAGGTGTTCCTCAGGGAAGTGCATTGGGCCCCATTCTCTTTTGTATTTATACCATTGGTTTATCAGCAGTTTTAGAAAGACATGGAGTTAAATTTAAATTATATGCTGATGACACCCAGTTTTATTTCTCAATCTCTGACATTGAAAGTACTGTTCAGGATCTTAATGACGTTTTACTATGTATTGAAAATTGGATGGATTTCAAATAATTAAAGCTTAATTCTGATAAAAACTGAATATATGTTAATTGGCAGCAAAGATAAGCTAAGAATTCTGGGCAGCATTGTATTCAATTTAAATAACAATCCTGTTAATTTTGTTGATAAGGTTCGTGATTTAGGTGTCATACTTGACTGTCATATGTCTCTCAATGCTCAAATCAATAATGTTGTAAAAATTGCTGGCTACCACTTGAAGAACATTGCATTTGTTAAAAAATATTTATATGAGTGTTCTGTTTTAAAACTTGTAATCAATTGTGTAATTAGTAGAGTTGATTATTGTAATTCAATTTATTGTCATTTACCTAGGTCACAACTGAAAAAATTACAACTAATTCTGAATAGAAGTGCAAGGCTTATTAAGGGTATACCACGAAGAGACAGGATTACCCCTGTATTAATTGATTTACACTGGCTGCCTATCAAGGCTAGAATTATTTTCAAAATTTGTGTCTTAACACATCAAGTATTGCACACTGGTTCACCATTATATCTGAGAAGCTTAATACATGTTATTCAACCAATGGAAGACACCATCAACACCCGTAGAGCTGCTACCGGAGTAACCCTTTTTGAGCCAAGATTTTCAACAGGTGCTGGCTTTCGCACCTTCAAATGTGCTGCTCCAAGATTTTACAACCATCTTCCCCTGAACATCAGACAAATTGAAGACATCAAGAACTTTAAAAGAAAATTGAAAGCACATTAGTTCTCCGAGTGTTATGATTTAAGTGATAAGACCATTTGAGAATCATATGCTCTTTGAAAAAGAAAACTATATGTCAATGGTCCTGCAGAGCGCCATTTCGGCGGAGTGGGACCTGTTAAATAACAACAACAATAACAATATTGTTGCTATCCTGACCTAATTTAATTTCTGACACCCTTTTGTTTGTCTTTATAATCTTATTTAACTCATTCCTAGCCATTCTATAATCACTTAAATTTTGAATATTATTTTCTACCTTTAATTTTTTGTATGCCCTTTTCTTCTCTGAAATTTTTCTAGCTATCTCCTGATTCCACCATAATGGTTTCCTACTTTTGCTCCTAATGGCCTTCATTGGGATACATTGCTCTTGGACTACATTTATTATATGCTTGAGAATATCCCACATCCCATAAGCATTTTTACCTCTGAATTCTACATCCCAAATTTAGCAAGCTTCGAAGTTTTACATAATCTCCTTTATGAAAATTTGGAACTTTTACAGCATTCTCGGTTATTTTACCCTTCTTACTTTTTGGTATGGGGGTATGTTTCTTGACTCATTCCTGTGGATGCAGTTTCTTTTTATTGTATATATTATGGGACTTTGATTTTGTTTTTGACAGACTCCCATGGAGGCTTTAAATTATATATTGTGGATGCATGGTCTGACATAATCATATGGATTGTTTAGATTGTATATTGTAGATGAATGATCTGACAAAATGCTATGGATGCATTATGTGGGTGGGATTTGATGGATATGGATGACCTTTAATAGGCCCTTGTGGCTTTTGTCATCCGTTAAATTATGTTATGTTATATTAACTGCATCCCGGGAAATCTTAGGAACCTGAGTGATATATCACCTGACACCTTCAGACACCACCTGGATGCATGGTTGGACAAGACCCCAGACCAACCACCCACGCTAGGATACACAAGCTCTAACTCCAACAGCCTATACACTGGATGGTAAACAAGTAGACGAGTGGCCCAGCTGGAAAAAATTTGGGGGTAAATATTATCGTTCACCAGTGCCTGAATATTCATGCGTGTTTGAGTTCTGATGTCATACCCCCCCAACCCCTATTATAATTTGCAAAACAATTAAAGGCACTGACATGATGTAGTTAAAGCATTCACCTCTATAAATGTCAGAACATTATAAAAATTAGGATTATATACTGGGGGACTATGCCCCCTAGACCCCCCCAATTTAATGAAACTCAGGATCATCGTAGTGCGGTCCACGCATCATGTTTACCCCCCCATGGATGAAATAGTACATCTTATCGGCCGGGCCGCTCATCTACATATTTACCCACTGGACCATGGAGGAAAGAGAGCTGGCTGGCCTCAGTGGAGATTTATCTCAGTTGCGTCAATAACAGATGAAATACCACTTCAAGAACATGCACTATAAAGCTTTCAAAATTTAGTTTGCATTGCAAACAAATGTTCCTATCTGCATCACTCAATAGTATTGTGTAAATATTTGAGTTTCGAAGGAAATCTCACCTGCGTGGCAGTAGCTCTTACTGCTTGAGAAACGTCTTCTCTAAGTTGGGCAGCCAAACCTGGGCGTCCCAAGCCGCGGGTAAACCTTCTTTCTGCCATTCTCAAGAGTTTCTAAAGTAGATTTACAATTTCATAAATTACTCATTTATTATCACAATGTCCCAAAATTGGAAGAACCGGCATTATCATAACCTAAAATTTTATAAAAAGTGCAACGTCGAACACCAAATGCCCCAAAACGATGGGGTTTGTTTATCTAAATGACGTCAACGAGTGACCGTTTACAACATTCACAGTTGTATTCTCCATACGAATTTAACGTGTCAACTAGAATGAACTTTGGTTTGGGAACTTGGTAAATTCTAGATCTTAAAACATGATCGTTTAAGGAGGTGACATAATATTGTTTCATGAAATATATTTAAAAACCTCGAAAAACGTCTTAGATATGCTTGTGAATTCTTCAGCTAAATTCCCGTGAACATATTAATTCACTATTTAACAAAGCCAGAGATATTATTGCATATTTATTGCAAATTTATGGTATCAATATAGCAAATAAATATAGGGTAAGTTTGGGGAAAATGACCCTGGTTTTTTGTAACACTGATTAGTTGTCAGATCTTCGTAAGCTTGAATCTGATGAGCGTATATGAACTAAGCAGATTGATGACCTTCACAAACTAATATAAGTGGGGAAATAGCCTGCCCAACGTTACAAAAATGCTACTTTTATTCCGTTAATCTGTTATTTTTTCGGTTAATGAAAGATTCAGAGCTAGTCTGAAGCTGTCTTACGGGTACCAATTCTTTTTATATTTTTTCCGTCAAACCAAACATATTTTTTTTCAAATGTTTTAAATAGATGTGTGTATGAAGAAGGGCGATGTAACTAGATAAAGAAAAAAGCGTATACAAAAACGAGCTGGGGTATGGGTTTAGCACTGGTTGGCGCAACGGTTCTTAGAGATACGAACGTGAGCCACGCCTGAGGGTGCCTTATTGGAGCGTGACCTAATTGGGGTCACAGCTAGTGGCCAAACAGTATGAAGTCTGCATTGGCTAAGGGAGTTCCGACTAATGGATAGAGATAAAAAAGGAGTCCAGTGGAAAGGTTCAAATTTAACTATTTCTTTAGCTTTCGAAAAGTCCGATATCAAGAAGTTAAAACTACTAGGTGGTCAACCGTTAGATAATTCTGAGCTAAGCTGCTCATTACAACAAAGGCTTAGGTGATATATGCCAATTTTCGTAACTAGATGGAGTTAAACTAAATTTACCATTTTAGTAAAACGAGTGTGTCTCTTTCCACTCTCATTTCATTTCGCAGGTACTAGAGGAGGTCTTATCCTGGATCCACCAATTAACTCATATAACATAACATAATTTCACGGATGACAAAGGCCACAAGGGCCTATCAAAGGTCATCCGCATCCGTCAAATCCCACCCACATAATGCATCCATAGGATTTTGTCAGATCATGCATCTACAATATACAACTTAACAATATATAGGAATGTCCAACCATGCATCTACAATATATAATTTAAAGCCTCCATAGGAGTCTGTCCAAAAAAAATCAAAGTCTCACAAAATATACAATAAAAAGAAACTGCATCCACAGGAATGAGTCAAGAAACATATCCACATACCAAAAAGTAAGAAATTAACCCTCCATTCCCATAAAAATCATCCAATCTGCGCTTGAAAACATTCAAGTTTGGGCTGTCTACAGTCTCAGGTGGCAAACTATTCCAATAATCCACCACTCTGTTAGTGAAAAAATATTTTCTAACATCCAGTCTGCACCTCTGTTTTTTTAATCTTTAAGTGGTGGCCTCTAGTTCTATTACTACCTTCTAACTCAAATAACTTGCTGAAATCCATTTTATCCATCCCAGAAAAGATTTTAAAAAGCTCAATCATATCTCCCCTCACACACCTTCTTTCAAATGAGAATATATTTAATACCCTCAGTCTATCTTCATATTCAAGGTGGTTCAGTGATAGTATTATTTGTGTTGCTCTCCTTTGTACTGACTCTAATAAGTTTATATCATGTCTAAAATGTGGTGACCATGCCTGTATACAGTATTCTAAATGTGGCCTGACATAAGAGTTGTATAGTTTAAGGATGACCTCCTTACTCTTGTAGCTAGCATTTCTTTTAATGTAACCTAGCACCCTATTTGCTATATATATATATATATATATATATATATATATATATATATATATATATATATATATATATATATATATATATATATATATATACGAGTTGTGCATGGGTGTGTTTGTTTATTTCTAAGCTAATTGCTTCGTAGGGGTAAAATAAAGTGGTACTGAATTCGTTGATCTGATTTTTAAGAATGGAGAGGGCCTTAGTTAGAGGGAATAAGGGTTTAGTTGTGCCCTCACCAATCTAGCGGGAAGTTTTAATCAAGACGACATGACTTTGCGAGAAATTGTCAGAAAAATAAGAGTTGCTGGAAGGAAGCTCAACTCGTTCAATTGTCCGGAATTTCGCTGAATTTAAATTAAAACGATGTTTTTAAGGCTGAATTTCTCCGCTTTTAATAAGATAGAAGAATGTTTATAGACTTATACAGATGTATGCTATACCTGCATATACAGTATTATCTTTTAGTATATATCTATTAGTATATATATTGACCTAAGAACACGGAGGTTGGACAAAATAATTGGAACACGTGTTAAATTCAATGAATATTTATTTAATACGAATTTGGTTCTTCTTTTGCTTTCTGAACAGCGTCGATGCGTCTTGGAATTGATCCATACAGCTTCCTGACTTCATTGAGAGGAATCTTGAGCCATTCTTCTTGCAATACTTGCTCCAGCTGTTTCAGACACGACGGTGGAGGGTAACGACTTCTGACTTGTCGCTCGAGGACGCACCCTAAATGCTCAATAATATTAAGATCTGTGGATTGTGGGGGCCACTCCATGTGTTGTAGGTTACTCCTATACTCTTTATACTAATTCTTAACCACATGAGTGGTGTATATTGGGGCATTGTTATCTTGGATAAAGCACTCACAATCATGAAGTAATATCTGGGCCATGGGATCGACCTCATCTTTCAAAATATTCAGGTATTCGTTGCTGTTGATCCTACCATGCAGGGCAACGATTAAACCAAGAAAATTCCAAGATATGGCTGCCCAAACCATCACTGACCTTCCTCCGTGCTTCACTGTAGGAAGAAGGCAGTCAAGATTAAAATCCTGCCTCCACACATAAACTTACCCTGCAGTGGGTGGGAAGAGAATAACTGGACTCGTCGGAGAATATTACTTGCTTCCATTGGTCTGTGGACCAGGCCTTGTGATCTCTACACTAGTTTAGCCTTTTCTGAATATTTTGATGAGAAGGCAGAGGTTTGTTGATGGTGGCTCTTCCATGATATCAGGCTTTATTGAGCTCACTGCGAACAGTTTTGGTCGAAACTGGGCTAGTGAAATGTTAATTCAATCTGCAGTCACTTTAGAGGCAGTTGTCCGGGGATTTTTCATCACAATGCGTTTCAGCACTCGTCGGTCTCTTTCAGCGAGCTTCGAAGTCCTGCCGGAATTACTCCTCCTGCAGGAGGTTTTGCCCTATTTTTTTTATTGTGTCATAATTCTTGATATGGCAGCTATCGAAAAAACAAGAGTTTAGTTGTTCTGGTGACGGAAGCTCCTGCAATTCGAGCTCCAACAATTTGCCGTTTTCCGATCTGAAAAAGAAATGCAAATAACACTCATAGGTGGGCGCAATAACAAAAAGTGTATCATGATAACCTTATCAGCGATAATCGATAACTGGCGGTAAATTTAACGTCCGATAAATCGATAAATCCAAAATTATAATACAATATTGATTATTGACTATATATAGCGGGTTTTTTTAAATACAATAGTAAGAAAAGTGAATACTGTTCCTTAGTTTTTGACCTGGTGAGTCTCTCCTTCATCTCCTCATAGGTTTTGAGAATCCTCTTCCCAGCTCGTACCTACCTATTTCTGCCTCCAAGGCATGCGCGACTCTCCCCTGTGCTAAACTGGAACCCAAAACTGAAATTATCGATTATCACTAGTTTGGAACCAAAAGTATCGGCAATACCGATGAATCAATAACGCGGAAAAAATATCGAATAACTGATAACCCGATATCGTTAGTGCGATAACGCCCACCTATGATAACACTAAGGAACCGACATTTTTTTACAGAACAGAATATAGGTTATTCTAGATTATTTTTAGGCGCTGATTACAAATTAGTCTTTACCCTTTGCATAATACGTCTAGTTTTTGTGTAATTTAAATTTTTTATTTCAAGCCATTTCACACTTTTGCTCAATATTGTACCAATATGCAATTTTTAATATTATGGTATTTGGTTATTAGTGGGATTGATTTTAATTAATAAATCAGCCTAGATAGCTATTTGAAAACCATTACCATAAATTTGTTGAATTGGATGGAATATTTAGGGATAACGACTGTCGTGAAATGAATTTAGAAAACGTCTGAACGAGGTTTGTAAGAAAACGGACGATAAACAAAACAAATATATTTACAAAATCAACGAATGCACAATGAGAGAATTGAATTAGGAAATAACTAGTGAGCGGTTATTATAATTATATGGATGAATGATATAATTAAATTGAGAATTGTTAAGGAATACAACGTAATCCAATGTATGAAAGTAATGAAAAGTAGATTGAATGTAAGATGCAGTGAGGTAAGGTATGGTAACTATGATGGACTGTGAATTGAAAACTTTATGTTGAGAATGGCGAGAGACGAGTGAGGAATATTCATTTTCAATGTGTTTGAGCCGAAAGCGTATGTTTGAGTAAAGTAAGTGTTACCGAAAAGAATGTATCTTAGCTAATGATTTTTGGATGGCAATTATATATTACAAAATATTTGAGATTTTTGATTGATTATTTATGCATAACTAAGTTGAGATTTTACATAAGATTTAATGAAAATTGTAGAATTTAAATGGGAAAATAAATGGATGATTTTACATTGAATTTAGAAAGGAAAGTATGCTAATGAAATATTGATCAAAGGGCATTGCTATAATATATACATAATTAATATATATATATATATATATATATACAGTGGTAGGTGCCTCAGTAAATTTCGCCGGTCCGTCATTCGTCATTCGCCAGTCCGTCATTATTTCAGGTCGGTGCAGTCTGTCAGTCGTCAGTCCATCACTCCGCCATCGTTATTTTAACCGCGCTTCCGTCATCGCTAAATTACAGTTCGTCACCGATATTTTAAGACCGTCAGTAAAAAACTGTTTACAAGGGTAACAGCACATAATTTTAATCATTTAGAAACAGTTTGGACCAGTTTACACAAAAAAATATAAATTATTATATTATTACTGCTCCTCCTCCTGCTTCTCCTCCCCTTCTGCTTATCCTCAGCAAACTGCCCCTTGTAGCTGGGGTATCCCAACAGGGACATGATCCCCTTGAGAAACACCAGCCTCTGGAAGTTGGCGCTGGCCAGGGCGGCCCTCTTCAGCTTGAGAATGTCTCTGGCTGTGAAGAATATCCTCTCCACGGCAGCGGAGTTAGGGAGGGGGGGTGTTGTACTTGAACAAGTCTATCCACGCCTCCCTGTGCTCCTTG
Organism: Ceratothoa steindachneri; assembly: GCA_963969495.1. Classification (NCBI taxonomy): domain Eukaryota; kingdom Metazoa; phylum Arthropoda; class Malacostraca; order Isopoda; family Cymothoidae; genus Ceratothoa; species Ceratothoa steindachneri. Next base: position 32,300,019 of record OZ018325.1, read on the forward strand.
GGAAAGAGTGCCCAGGAGAGGGCTTGCCGCTGGGGCCTCAGCATCTGGTCCACATCCTGGCTGATCACCTCCTGGTCGACGCCAACGCCAGACAGCTCCCTGTAATCAGCATTAGCTGTTTAGTGAAACTTTGAAAAATGAAAATTAATAGAATGGTTAAAAAAACAAATTGTGAGGAATAGACAATAGTTATGTTTAAAGTTTTGAATATAAACATGAACCCTTACTTGAAAACCATGTCCTGGTGGCTCTTCACGTCAGGCTTGACCTGGGTTGCCTGTTGATCCTGCTGCTCTTCCCTAGGCTGCACCATGGCCTTTAGCTCCCTGAGGATCCTGTCCTTGATGGCGTCGGCCTGGTCAGGGACGATCCTCGCCAGGACGGCAGGGGTGAAGGAGGGGTGCAGGGCAGAGGCCATGAACAGGTCTTGGTCCTCAAAGAGGGAGCCAAACCTATAAATGAATCATAAATCTCAGTTTCAAAAGGTGAAAACATAAAGTTGTCAATAAGATATATATATATATATATATATATATATATATATATATATATATATATATATATATATATATATATATATATATAATTAAATATATACATATATATATTATACGCACACCTTTTGTCAAAGACTCTGAGGAGGGACTGGACCAGGTGCTCTGTATACTGTAGCTCACCCCTCTGCTGGTGCTGCAGCAGCCACCTCTACAAAACCAGGAGCGTCGGGAGGAGGATGCCCATGTAGGCGTTGTCCTCCCCCTGCAGGCTGTCCAGGGTGTCTTCTACAGGCTTCCTGATCTCCCTGTACTCTGTCAGGACCTGAAAAGTTCAAAAAGAAACCAGATGCGTGGCCGACTCAACCGCGGCCAAAATTGGCTGTTTTGGCCGAAACCTATATGGGCCCCAAGGGACCCATAAATATAACTTGAATTATAAATAAGAAAACTTTTTAGTTTTGCGACTTTTGCCGATCGTTAATAGTTCATGAATTAAATAAATATTTTTTTTTTTTATACCTTGATGTATGTCCTGATCCAGAATTTTTGCTCCTGCCTTGCCCCTGGGCTGGTGAATTATGATGTTGTTGATGACCTCCACCTGCTCAGGCAGAGACATCACCTCCAACAGCACCTTCACACTGTTGAAGTAGGAGTTCCACTTACAGAATTAAACACATTTTTTTTTAATTTTAGAGAATTAATGTAATTCATAGTTCGGATGTTATAAAAAAGCTTCAGTAAATTATTAAAATATTAGCGTCGGCGATTAGGTACAATTTTTAATTTTAATTTAATAATTTTTAGAACTTACCTAACTACAATAAGAGTTGTCAGCTTCCTCTTGACAGCCTCCTTGATCTGACTGGCGGCAATGGGAGTCCGGTTCTGGAGGTTCCAGAGGTACTGGGCCTTAGCGGTTTTCTTGCGCCAGGGAGTGTTCCCCTTGCTCCAGCCCATGACCTCCCTGATGTCAGTGGTCGACATTAAGTTCAGGGTATGCGCACTATAACAAAAGAAACATCGAAACATGAAGTTTTAATATTTCTTTGTTATCAACTTGATTGATAACATTTGTCATTTTTATTTGTTCATTTTTTTTTATAAAGTAGCGCTACACTTTAAAGTTTAAGTCTTCAGAATCCGCTAATTCTTACCTACAGCGGCGGTGACGTAGAAGAGTGATCTGGAGCTCGGCGTCAATCTCCTCACCGCCTAGGTGTCCCTAGACGTCGCCATGCTGTCCCGGCACCACTTCCTCATCCTTCTCCTGAACCTCCTCTTTCTACCCCGGTTCCCAAAGGCGTTGAAGACCGTGAGTTAGTTTGCGCCGCTGTCTGTGGTGGTAACTACCACCTTCTTGAAAATGCCAAACTCATGGTGGACGTCATGGATGACTTCCCTCAGGAGCTGATGTGTATGGCTGACCTGAGAAAAATATTTGTTGCTTTTGTTCTAAAGATTTATTCAGTACCTACGAGGGGCGGTCAATAAGTTTTGCGCATCGGTAGGGCAAAACAGAAGAAGGGGGATGGATGTTTGTGGGGGTGTTAGGACAAGTTATGACAAGTCAAGACCTGCAGCCGCACGCTCCTGCCTCGTCTATTTAAGAAGCAGTAGCTGATCGCAGATCGTCATTCACAAATATTTCAACAATGGAGAAGGTTGAGCACCACGTAGTGATCAAATTTTTGACCAAGGAACGCAAGAATGCAAAGGAGATCCATGAACGAATGGTTGTAGTGTACACCGACTCCGCCCCTTCCTATGCAACCATTGTTCGCTGGAATAGGGAGTTCCGCAATGGTCGTGAGTCCCTTGAAGATGAATCCCGTCCAGGACGCCCGTCAGACGTGACCAACGAGGACAATGTGGCTCGTGTAGACAGGATGATCCTCGAAAATCGACGGGTGAAGGTCGAAGAAATTGAGCGAGAACTTGGAATATCACATGGAAGTGTTATCAACATCATCCACGACAATTTAGTCATGACCAAGGTCTCTGCACGTTGGGTCCCTACAAACCTTACGCCCCATGATCGACTTCAGCGTCGTCAAAGTCCACAAGGCCAGAGTTACACAAGCTGCCCTGCGCGACTGCGGATTCGAGGAGCTCAACCATTACCCCTACAGTCCAGATCTGGCCCCTAGCGACTACTTTTTATTCCAGCAGCTAAAGGTTGCACTGCGTGGACGCCAGTTTGGTTACGATGAAGATGTCCAGCTCGCCGTCCAGGAGTGTATTGAACAGCAGTCGGGAGATTTCTGGTTGTCAGGAATTTGAAGCCTCAGGGACAAGTGGCGCAAGTGCATTGAAGTCGAGGGTAGTTATATTGAAAAATAATAAAACACTTTTCCTCATATCTCGTTTCCCTATATCCGAATTGCAAAACTTATTGACTTTCCCTTGTATATATATATATATATATATATATATATATATATATATATATATATATATATATATATATATATATATATATATATATATATATATATATATATATAGTCATATGAGTTGCTGCTGACCAGTCCAATCTTCAATTTCACGGTGAAGGTAGGGACAAATAGGAGGCTGAGGTGCATGTGATTTATTTATGGAACAACGTTTCGGGCATATCACCCATCTTCAGGTTCTAAAATCATAAATTAATCTAATACAGTTAAAGAATATTAAAAATAATCAGGTTAAGACTATATAGATAAATCAAAAAATAAAAAATAACTCAGGAATTTAAAAGGCAAGAGAATCAAATTATCAATCTAATGTAACCACTATTGACACGAAAAAAAAAAGCAAAAACACAAAAGTAAAAAAAATTCAGTATAGTATTGCTTACCGATGAAGTTCAGGAGAAATCCCAAAGTGAAAAAATTATAAAGGATGTGGCTTAAAGAAGGATTGGATTTTAATTGGTTGGTTGATAAATAAGAGAAGGTTGGTTGGTTGTTGAATGAGGTAATTAAAATTAAGAAATAAGAAGGGGAACAGCGGTATTATCTATGTTGATTGTAGGAGATTTTGTACGTATTAGTTGGGATTCCAAAATTCTTAGACTATATTCATTGTTATTGTGACCAATTATTTTTAAGTTATCTATGCAACATTCTGTCTTGCATTGTATAAAAATGATTTCTAATTATAGAAACTTCTTTCTTAGACAAATTTTTTCCAGTGCAATGGCTTATTCCCATGTGAGAACAAAACCTCTCTTTCAATGAGCGAACCGTACTACCAATATAGGTTCCTTGCAAACAACAAGGACAAGTAAAAGCATAAACAACACGGCTGCTCATTTTTAGAGGAAGTTTGTCTTTTGACGAGAAGAAACTCCCTATGGAAAGGGGGTTGACAAAAGTGATTTTGAAGTTGGTATGAAAGAAATATTTTTTGAATAATTTGTTGCTCAAAAGTGAAATCACTTTTGTCAACTCACTTTCCATAGGAGTTTTTTTTTCGTCAAAAGACAAACTACCTCTAGAAATGAGCAGCCGTGTTATTTACGCTTTTACTTGTGTCCTTGTTGTTTGCAAGGAACCTATATTGGTAGTACGGTTCACTCATTGAAAGAGATGTTTTGTTCTCACATGGGAATAAGCCATCGCACTGGAAAAAATTTGTCTAAGAAGGAAGCTTCTGTAATTAGAAATCATATCATACAATGCAAGACAGAATGTTCCATAGATAACTTCAAAATAATTTGTCATAATAACAATGAATATAGTCTAAGAATTTTGGAATCCCTACTAATACGTACAAAATCTCATCCACTCAACATAGATAATACCACTGTTTCCCTTCTTATTTCCTAAATTTAATTACCTCATTCAACAACCAACCAACCTCCTCTTATTTAACAACCAACCAATCAAATTCCTTTCCTTCTTTAAGCCACATCCTTTATAATTTCTTCACTTTGTGATTTCTCCTGAACTTCATCGGTAAGCAATATTATACTGTAATTTTTTACTTTTGTGTTTTTGCTTCTTCTTTTTTTTCGTGTCAATAGTGATTACATTAGATTAATAATTTGATTCTCTTGCCTTTTAAATTCCTGAGTTATTTTTTATTTTTTGATTTACCTACATAGTCTTAACCTGATTATTTTTAATATTCTTTAACTGTATTAGATTAATTTATGATTTTAGTACCTGAAGATAGGTGATACGCCCGAAAAGTTGTTCCATAAATAAATCACATGTACCTCAGCCTCTGATTTGTCCTTACCTTCACCGTGAAATTATATATATATATATATATATATATATATATATATATATATATATATATATATATATATATATATATATATATATATATATATATATATAGTACAAGAGGAAGAAGAATTGGACGCGAATGAGCAAATGAGAAAAGAAACCGGAGGGTTTGAGGGGGTTTTTTTAAGTCAAGAGAGAGGGACGTTAGAAGAATCCAGACTCAAAGGGAGCAGAGAGTGGCAAGTGAAGGCGATCCTTTACCGAGAAGACAGAAATAACGCCAGGGGGAAAAAAGTTTTGAAATTCCTGGCCGGGACTCGAACCCGGGTCTGCTGATTGCCAGTCAGATGCTTTACCGCTATGCTACCAGGCACAGTAACTATATTTCGCCCAAAGCGTTACCTCATCAAACCCAGTATCTATCTAAGCTAGGAACTGCCAAGGAATTTTTATACCACATCCTCATACCCACTCACAATTTAAAGGCTCACTGTCTATGTCACATACAAAGAAAAAGCAACTACAGGATCTGCGGTTTCTTGTCTCATTTGCTCATTCGCGTCCAGTTCTTCTTCCTCTTGTACTATATGTATTTATAGTCAGCTACACCAGGTTTCTGCATCTTTCTTTCTGTCTTCAAGTTTATTTGAAAGACAGAAAATAAAAATGGCATAGCCCTGTGGTGGTTGTATAACCACCCGCAGATCCTGTAGTTGCTCTTTCTTTATATATATATATATATATATATATATATATATATATATATATATATACAGAGGTGGGTTTTCCGATTAATCGGACTTGCATTTTCGAATCGGATAATCGCAATCGGACTGCGGAAAATTTAAAGCGATTTTCGATAATCCAAGTCGACGTCGTCTTTGTTTTTCGCAATAACAGTTTTTTAATAAATTTTTCTATATCTTTCTCAAGTAAATATTTTTTCGTTTCATTCTATTCTATTCACACTATCGTATTTTCTCTATGATTAATTATTAAATCATATATAATAAAAAGGTTATATTTTACAAGTATAAAGTAGGTATAATACGTGTTTAGTTTTGGTTTTTCGTACGCGTCTCATATCGGTTAAGTGACGCGCCGCACCAGTTTAGAGCCAGTCGTCGTGAGAGCAAGCTGTTGCTGCGCTGCTCCCTTGCAACCACTTTTGAACGCTTCGAAGTAATCCTTCTGTTTTCATTTTCCTGTTATTTCGGTCCCCAACGGCAGTAAGTTGCACCATTAATATTTGCATTCAGTATTTCTATTTCGTTCTAATGGTATTCATATGATCATATCTCGACTATTAGTTTCATAAAGAAACGATAAATCAAGCTTAAAGTTCGTGAATTAGCCATTTCATACAAGTTTCATAATGTATTCGTGCGCACGGCTTATTACTTGTGCGCACTTTCTTGTTGCTAGTTAGCATGTATTTGTACATTCAACTTAGCATTTTTTTGTGCTTTCGTAATTTTGTTTCTAAATGCTGAATTTTTGTATAGAATTTAGCGCGTTTTATTCACACCTTTGATAGCGGACGAAGACGCGTCCGTTACATCCAGTATAGAGTGATATCTGACTCCCCAACCCAGGAACAGGAACGCCAGCGGCGCAAACCAGAAGTCAGTGGGTTCCCTGGATAGCGACCAGGCGGCGGCGGTCAACGACAACATCATGGGGGACGTGGGGAATACACTGACCCTTCCGCTCTCGCGCAGTGAAAGCAGGATGTCGCTGGACTCGAACGCGTCGGCTGAGAGCAAAACCACAATGTAGACAGACAGCTCCAGCCTCAGCTAGGAGAACAGTTAGAGGCACATCGCCCTGTTCTTCAATGTCATGGACAACAACAAGGCTACCTGCATCAATTGCTTAAATACACTCAAAATTTAGCAGGGAACAACCCTTAAACCTGAAGGTGACTTTAAATTTATTTTATTTAATAATTTATTTAAAGACTTTTTTTACCAGGATTCATAATTATTTGACAGAGACTGAACAGCCTAAAAGTTAAGCATTTACTTTTTAGTTTTTAGTATATGAATTTTATTTTATTTTTGTTTATAATTTTTAGATACATACCAGAGCTACCACCTTGGTCAAGTCCACGACCTCAAGGCAGCTCTCGAGATCGCCAGCAAACGCGGCCGCCACAAGTCCTCCCAGGACGCAGCCGTGACCAGGAGGCAGGCCAGCATCGAGGAGAGCTTCAAGGATAAGTTCTCCCAGAAGTGCCTCGACCTCTACTATAGGTGAGTAATTTTAATTTTTCAAGTTAAAGTATTTTTTTTTTTTTTTTTTAGTGTTTTAATTTTAAAAATGTGAAACTCAGTTTAGACACTGAATGATTGAATAATATTAATAAATTCATTAAATTGAATATAGATGGTTTAAACTTTTAACAGTTTTCTGTTTTTACATCTTAAACATGTTTTAACAATTTACATGTCTCATACACTCATATAAAAATGATATGATGAATAAAAAAACCTTGTAATTTAAAATTTATTCTAAAACTTCTAATTTTGCTTGAGGTCCTTCATTGGCTGCATGAAGCTTACAGAAACAGACAATGAACACAATAATGCCCTGTTGGCGTACGCCTGCCCACAGTTTAAAGTCCCCTCCAGGCGGAAGCTCACCCGTGACATTAATGCGATGGGGAACCAGGCCAAGGACGACCGGACGGACCTGCTCGCCAAACAGGAGTTCGTGTCGCCACCACGTCCGGCAGCTGGTCGGCAAGCAGCAGGGCCTTCCTGGGGATGACGGTGACATGGCTGGACAAGGTCACCTTCAAGAGACCCTCCGCCCTCCTCGGGATCAAGAAGATCACCGTGAACCAGACGGGGACCTACCTGGCAGAGGCGATCTCCGAACTGCACGACGAGTTCGGCATCAAAAGAAAGGTGTGTAAACTCTAAGAATTTTTGCATATTTGTCTTTGTATTTGCCCAGGTATCCAGCAAAATTCTATATTTTTACTTTGTGATACTGTATAAATTTGATGCTTTAGTCTGCGTGAAATATGTTATGTATGTTTGTCGTAAATACTTTGAAGAGAACTGAGGGAGTCTGTAAAAATAACGAAGTGATGACTATTATCGTATTGACTTTGGAATCATACTTCAAGTTCACACTGATAAATGAAATTAAACTTTGTTTTAAAACATTATTTTGCTTTTCAGGTTGTCAGCACCACCACTGACAATGACGCGAACTACTTCAGCGCCTTTAACCACAACATCGAGCGGGATACCGAGCAGCAAGGACAAGACGTGGTGGACCCAGAGGTGGTACACCTCAGCAACATCCTGGTGGCAGACGCCCTGGAGGAGGTGAACCAGTATGAAGAGGTGGTACAGCTCCCCAAGCATCGCCGCTGTGCGGCACAAACAGTAAACCTGCTGTCCTCCAGCGATGTGTAGAACGTCCTCGGCTGGACCACCCAGCCTAGGCCGGCCTTCAACAAGCCGGCCGCCAAGGCCCCAAGTGTGTGGAATGCCCAGAACAGAAAGACAGGGACCGCTAATGACATTAAATCCGCTCTGGGCAAGAAGCTTGTTACCCCTGGCTTCACCAGATGGAATTCTAGCCACAACGCCTACAAGTGCCTGCTGACCGCGGTGCTTGACTTGGACAAGATGAACAAGCTGAACCAGATCTTTCAGCAGCAGCACCCCCACCCCCTTCCGCACATCACGCAGGACGACGTGCAGATCTGGTCGGATTACGTCAAGGTTACCGACCCCCTTGCCGCCTGCCTAGACTACTCCAGGGCGAAGATAAGACATGCATGGGGCGCCTTCTTCCCCACCTCCAGGTGCTCAGCGACTCCCTGGAGGCGCTGTCACGCGATGACAGCATTATCCATGCCCAGAACCTGGTGGCCCACCTACTCCACCAGCCTGGAACAAAGGGCTTTGATGGCAGGTTAGTCATATTATGATATTATTATTTATTATTATTATTATTATTATTATTATTATTATTATTATTATTATTATTATTATTATTATTATTATTATATTTTATCGCAGTGAGTTAAAACTTAATAAATGATTTTTTCTTCTTATATTATATTATTATTAAATGATTAATCTGAAATGAACTAAAATCAGTGTAATGAAATTTAATTTTTCAATTGACAAATCTGATATAATTTTAAATTTGTTTTAAAACTTTTCTTCTACTGCAGGTTCAGCCACCTCTTTGTGGCTACGAAGCTGCACCACCACCACAAGTTCGCCACGGCCAGGGCCATCTGCAGGAGACAGGACAATGAGGTCTACTGCGACCTGGTAAGGGACAACCTCATCAGGGACTTTCTCGCTATCGTCCGGCCTGACGAGCACCTAAACCCTGCCCCCCAGCAGGGACCCCAGCCAGGCTCCAACGGCACGGACTACCTGTTCGCCTTGGAGGATGGGCAGCAAGGGGAGAGCCTCAAGGAGAAGGTCAGGGAAGAGGTGAACAACTGGTCGCGGAAGCCGCTGAGTGGGAACACGGTGCTCCGTGATGCTTGGGTAACACTCTTCCTCAAGTATAACACGCCGCTCCCGAACTCCGCCTCGGTCGAGCGCGTGTTCAGCTATGGGTCGGACATCCTCAAGCCTAAGAGGGCGGCCCTCTCTGCACCGAACTCCGAGGCCCTCGTCTTCATGAAGGGCAACCTCCACCAATCAAGAAGGCCCACGAGGTGGAGGAGGAAGACGAGGACTAAGCTGGCAGGCTTAGAGTAGAGCAGAGTAGAAACCTTTAAATATTATGAGGTATAAATGGAACAAAGTTGTTAGTTGACCCTCTTTTATTCTGAGAGAATATATTATTATTACTGTGTGTATTTTGTGTAATATGTACTGTAAAGTTTAATTTTTTGTTATATTATATTTTAATTAAAATAAAATGTTTTTTCTTTATCTTAAAAGCTTGGTTTCTCTTTGTATTAGTTAGAAATGGTTTATTTAGGGTAAAAAACATTAAATTCCATTTAGAAACATTGAAAATCGCTTTAAAAACATTGAATCGCTTTTAAAAATATCAAATCGCATTTAATACATTTAATCGAATCGGATAATCGAATTGGACTTGACGAGCTGGTGAATCGGTAATCGCTAATCGGACTTCATTTTTTTCGAATCGCGCTCGCCTCTGTATATATAATATATATATATATATATATATATATATATATATATATATATATATATATATATATATATATATATATATATATATATATATATATATATATATATATATATATATATATATATATATATATATATATATATATATATATATATATATATATATACGAGGGGTGGTCAATAAGTTTTGCAATTCAGATATAGGGAAACGAGATATGAGGAAAAGTGTTTTATTATTTTTCAATATAACTACCCTCGACTTCAAAGCACTTGCGCCACTTGACCCTGAGGCTTCGAATTCCCGACAACCAGAAATCTCGCGACTGCTGTTAAATCCACTCCTGGACGGCGAGCTGGACATCTCCATCGTCCCCAACCCGGCGTCCACGCAGTGCAGCCTTGAGCTGGCGGAGTAAAAAGTGGTCGCTAGGGGCCAGATCTGGACTGTAGGAAGGATGGTTGAGCTTTTCGAATCCGCAATCGTGCAGGGCAGCTTGTGTAACTCTGGCCTTGTGGACTTGACGACGTTGAAGTCGATCATGGGGCGTGAGGTTTCTAGGGACCCAAAGGGCAGAGACCTTTATCATGGCCAAATTGTCGTGGATGATGTTGATAACACTTCCATGTGATATTCCAAGTTCTCGCTCGATTTCTTCGACCTTCACCCGTCGATTTTCGAGGATCATCCTGTCCACACGAGCCACATTGTCATCGTTGGTTACGTCTGACGGGGGTCATCTTCAAGGACTCACGACCATGGCAAAACTCCTTATTCCAGCGGGCAATGGTTGCATAGGAAGGGGCGGTGTCGGTGTACACTGCAACCATGCGTTCATGGATCTCTTTTGCATTCTTGCGTTCCTTGGTCAAAAAATTTGATCAATGCGCGGTGCTCAACCTACTCCATTGTTGAAAAATTTGTGACTGACGATCTGCGATCAGCTACTGCTTCTTAAATAGACGAGGCAGGCGCGTGCGGCTGCAGGTCCTGACTTGTCATAACTTGTCCTAACACCACCACAAACAGCCCCCCACTTTCCTCTGTTTTGCCCTACCGATTCGCAAAACCTATTGACCACTCCTCGTGTATATATATATATATATATATATATATATATATATATATATATATATATATATATATATATATATATATATATATATGCAGTTAAAAGGCTATTTTTGGCAAACCAGTCTTCCTCAAAGCCTTTTCGTGTATGTGAGAAGAGCCTCTTCCGAAGGCTTTGAGGAAGACTGGTTTGCCAAAAATAGCCTTTTAACCGCATAATTAATTGCGTTACTGCAATAAATTTTCTTAATATATATATATATATATATATATATATATATATATATATATATATATATATATATATATATATATATATATATATATATATATATATATATATATATATATATATATATATATTAAACACAGAGGTAAAGAGATACCAAGATTGAGATAGAATCAGTTAAGTCGTCTGTCAATATAGCTTACTAGCTATTTTGTTATTATTAGCATCACGAATCCGTCCCCTCATCCCTAAGTTCTGCCTCCTTAGACTCAGCTATTTAACATTAACGGGAAACTAAAACACAGCCGCGCAGATCTCGAACTGTTCAGCTTGCTTACATTTTGATAGGCCCAAGCTAAGAATAAAACCTACTTATCTCACCACTTTCCTTTCGAGTCATTTTCCTTTAACACGTGATTGCCGAGGTACCTTCTGGAACTCAGCCCCAAAACGTATCTCCCGTGAGAAACTTTGCTTGTCAGAACAATCTCCACTGGAAGACAAAAGTAGGTCTACTACCTACAAGCCCTCGATACCTGCTACACACCCTCAACTAGACTTCATCGCTCACCTCACACCTATAGACCGATGGATATGTGGTTATGTGACAATAATTCCAATAAAAAATTGTTCTGTTTGTCATGTTTGTTATTTTCAAATGAAAAATCTGTGTGGAATTCTGTTGATCGTGGATATGACGATTTAAATAATTTACACACTGATATTTTTCGTCATGAAGAGTCTCGTTTTAATATTAACGCATTTGTTGATTTGAAAACATTTGGAAATTCAAAAAGAATTAATTGATTGCTTGATAAACAAAAATCAGTTGCCATTTCTAGACATACCGAGAGAGTAACTAAGAACAGAGAAATATTGAAATGCTTAATTACGATTACAAGTCGCAATGAAGGAGAAAACGCTAATAATAGAGACAACTATATTGAGTGTGCGATTTGCATGAGAAAATTTGATGTAAAGCTTGAGAATCATGTAAAAACTGTGACTGTTTTCAAGAGTACATCATATGTTATTCAAAATGACTTAATTCAATATATTAGTTCAGTTTTGTTAAAAAAAATGAAAGATGAACTCAATGAGTCCCTTTACGTAGCGATTTTATCAGTTTAAACATCTGATGTCAACTGTTTTTCACAAGTCTCTACTGTTGTACATTTTGTAGATAAATATAGTGATATTTGTGAACGATTGATCAGATTTAATGATGTGAGTATTGGCAGAAGTGTTGCAGCAATTTCTGACCTAACTATTAGATAACTACAAGAACTGGGGTGTTTGAAAAACTTGTTGCACAATCTTACGACGGTGCTGCTCTTATGGACAGCGAATTTAATGGAGTTCAAGCTAAGATAAAAGAGGTTGTACCATAGGCAGCTTTTTTTTCATTGCTACGCTCATAAACTTAATCTTGTTTTGTCCCAAGCTGTTGTCAGGACAAAGCTGTAACCTTGGGAGGATTTGGGAGATTATATAATTCGAAGAAGAATGTAAAACAACATGAGTGTTTCAAATTTCATTAGAATCGGCCGAATAATTATGATGTTATTGCCTAAACAAAATGATTTTCGGGCTAACCTTGTAAGGGCTTTGGCAATTATATAATTTGAAAGAGAATGTAAAACAACATAAGGGTTTCAAATTTCGTTCCAATCGGCTGAATAGTTAAATTGTTAACCTTGGGAAGACCTTGGCAATTATATCATTCAAAAGATAACTAAAACAACATATGGGTTTAAAATTCATTAGAATCAGCCGAATAGTTACAATGTTATTACCCCCCCCCCCCTCCCCTCAAAAGCAAAACGGGAATCGACCGACATAGTGAGATATAGTCATCCGCGACTAAAAATGTTCTCAAAAGGCTTACGGAGAATCGAGAAAATTTTTATAATAAAAAAATTGAAGAATTCGGCAAGAAAACAAACGAGCAGAATTTCTATATAAGTAGTGTTTCGCCATTACCTTAGGTAAGTCTAAATTTTGTAACGCTTTTCTAATATTTAAAATAAATCTGAACTATCAATAAATTTGTTATGTTTAACCTTTTCTTTGATTACTAAACATGGCATTGAATATTTTTTTTCAAAAACGTGTCAGAATAGTTATGAAGGCTATTCTAACTTACAAAATTATATATGTGACAATTATGCAAAGTTTTTGTAGGAACGTTATATTTTCTCTGTATTTCAGAAAATTGCATGCCTTGAGCAGGTTGATACATTTAAGAACAACACCTCTTTGAATTTCACTTATGAAACGAAGGATCAAGGATCCCTTTCTTTCGTTGATATCCTCATAAGTTCCCATGAGTCTAAATTTACGACCCCAGTGTAAGTGAAGGCCACAAACTTAGGCTTCTGCTTAAACGGTTCCTCTGAGTTTCCTGAACGCTACACAACATCAGTTATTAATGCCTTTGTTAACAGGGCAATTTCCCATTTATTCTCGTGGACGGCTGTCGATCTTGAACTAGAGGTTTTCCCGCGTTCTGGTTAACAACGGCTACCCATAGGAATCCCTCGATGCCGTAATAAAGGGGAAAAAAATTAACTTAGCCACTGGATTTGGTGGCCGGTCTACACTGAAAAAAAATACTATCGACCTTTATTACAAGGCTAATATGAACACAGGCTATCTTGAAGACAAAAAGGCTCTCAAAGACATTTTACATCGAAATGTCACCCCAACCGACCCTAATACAGATATATATATATATATATATATATATATATATATATATATATATATATATATATATATATATATATATATATATATATATATATATATATATATATATATATATATATATATATATATATATATATATATATATATATATATATATATATATATATATATATATATATATATATATATCATATATATCATATATATATATATATATATATATATATATATATATATTTATATATATGATAATATATTACAAGACAAAGAAAACAAGTAATTTCATTATGAAGAACAGCTGTCTTTCCTCCGACGAGCGAACTCCAGGAGACTAACGTCGTGTACGAATATTCGTGTAAAGTCAGTGACTGCGAATACCGCAATTCCAAGTATATTGGCGTGACCTCCACAACACTGTCGATGCGACTAACGGCTCAGGCACAAAATGGAGCAATTAAAAAAACATGTCACCTCTTATTGCACTACCTTAACCCGTGAAACGCTGAATAATAACACCTCCATCATCCCGAGATACCCCAATCGTAGGAGATTGCGAATTGCCATAGCTGTCATTATTCAAATGAAGAACCTGGCAATTTATGTGCAACTACAGCCAGAAACCATACCTTCAATAACTCGGTATCTCCATCTTGACTGCCGCTAATACTAGCTAATACTAATCGAAATTCCCTTTATTTGTTGAACATTTTCTGTACTATAATTTTCCTTCGATGTGATTACTACCTATGTCTTGATAAAGTTAGAAAAAGTATAAGGTAAGAGTAGAGTGGATATAAGTTTTTAGTTAAAGTGGTAAAAGGCAAATGTTGAGTGTTATTTGTAGTTGCTGGGTGACCAGCCATCTCTAGAATATTTTCTCTTACTTTCTTCAGCTCTTCTTAGTTGTTATGTGTTGGTAAAGACTCTCACGCCTCTACTATTGTGTTTTTTTATTTGTTTATATTCGGTTCTTTCTGCAGATGTATGTCACATTTTTCTTCTTTTTATTTCATATACAACAATTTCTGTTTTATCTGGACATTTGTTTGGGTTCTTCGAATAGTTTCCCACTTCAGAATTTTAACTTATTTGCTCTCCTGTATTTTAGGGGTATATCTATTTCTCTTTTCTCCTCTTCATCCATATTCCCCTCCAAGCTGTCCCATACATTTCTTGCCTTTTCATGTAGAACTACATTGACTTGATCCACGTCTAATTCTTGTTGTAAATCACCCTGTCTTCGATGTTCAGTCATTTTTGTAGCGCTTATGTTTGAAAAATCAGATCACGTTAATTTGCCCTAAAAGTTTGCCTTAACCATGATTGTTGAATTTTGTAGCACCTATGTTTGAAAACTGGCTAACGTTAGTTTGCCTTTAAAAAAATTCTTAACTATGATTGTTCAATTTTGTATCGCTTATGTTCGAGTAGAAAAAATATATATATATATAGTTTAGCATCCTGTAAATCATTCCATCTGATTATAGGAAGAAAAAACATCCAGAGAATAGGGCCGGATTTTCCGACCTATATCACTTCCAGATCAGCAACCAAGCCTGACATAATCTTAACAAGTGAGGGCTTTCCATTCAATTACCATAGTGAGCCAGGCCCATCAGTCCCAAGTGATCACATAGCGATACTCGCCACAGTATCTCTCGCTCCGATCCAGCTCCCAGTTCCTCTCCAGAAAAACTATGCCTTGGCCAACTGGGATCGTTACAGGAGGCGACTCAGTCAATACGCGCCAGCTGGCTTAAGCGAGGCGTCATTGGAGGAGATAAACGGGGAACTGGAGAGGATAACAACGTCCATACTAGAAGCGGACCGCGAGAGCATACCCCAAACCGGGTATAAAACACCTTCTCAGCCCAGATGGACAGAGGAGATGAGAGAGATCGCTCGCGTTCACAGGGAAGTGTACGAAGAAATAAGACAGGAAGGTCCTAACCTGGAAAGAAGCTCGCTCCTTCGACGCCCAAGCACAGAGCTTAGAGAGGCTATCAACCTCCAACAGGAGAAAATTTTGAACAACCTGATAGCCAAAGTCGATAGCGAACTCAACTCGGCTAAGTTCTGGCGTCAGGTCAAGAACTTGAAGGGACTAACAGCAAGACCAAAGGCTCGAATAAAAGAGAACGAAGACTATATGGAGGACCCAGCGGTTCTGGGAGACAGGTTCAGAAATTTCTGGAAAAACTTCTTCAGAATCACCCCTGAAGAAAACGACGAGTTCGACCAGGAATTCGAAGGCCAACTGATCGAAGAACTGAATATGGTTAGGCACCGCACGCACCCACAGCATCGAGTCAACGAAGGCAGGAAGATGGCGGACCACGGCCGTCCCATACCACCAGAGGAGGTCATGGCCACTGTAAGAGCCTTCCAACAAAAGGTACCAGGCAGGACGGGCATCACCAGAAACAACTTGGTAAATTCCCCACAGCAGATCATTCAGGGAAGGTTTTAAGAGTGTTAAAGTAATCTTCATACCCAAGGGAGGTAAATCCCTGATCAACTAGTAAATTACAGGCCAATCGCCCTGCTGGAAATCGTTGCGAAAGTCTACGAGAAGCTCCTAGCTGACAGGCTTCAAGAACAACTAGCCGAGCTAGGAGCTCACAACCCTCAGCAATACGGGTTCCGCAAGGGACGAGGAACGGAAACAGCCCTCGCCCTCCTAACGGAAAAACTCGCTTGCAGTAAAGCTGAGGGAAGATACGTTGACGTGGTGCTACGGGATGTAAAAAAGGCCTTCGATAAGGTATGGCTGAGAGGGCTACAATTCAAGATCCTTAACCTCCAGCTAAACCCACTCCTGGAAAGGGTCCTTTGTAACTATGTCACGGATAGGAGAGCCCAAATCGTGATCGAGGGCTGCAAGGTACCCGAATTCGAACTCGAGGCGGGAGTTCCACAAGGCAGCTGTCTCAGTCCTTTGTTGTACCTCGTGTACACAATTGACCTACCTGCTCCAGTGAGGTACGATTCGACGTGTATCTGCAATACGCAGATGACATCACTCAAATCGTCCTGAGTCCATTTAGGAACTCTGGAAGTCAGGCAAGGGCGACAGCGGCCGAGATTGACATCAATCGATATGAAAAAAAGTGAAAGATTAAGACCAACCGCCAGAAGTTCACCATAATTCCAATGAACCGCCGGAAAGTTGACGACGTCATCGTAAACAACGAACTCTATCCGTACTCTAACGAGGGAGTACCTGGTGCTTCGCGACGTGTCCTCACCCTTTGATAAGGTATGGTTACCTGCACTTAAACTGAAAATAAGTTATTTCGGGATGGAACAGAAAATAGTACGAATATATATATATATATATATATATATATATATATATATATATATATATATATATATATATATATATATATATATATATATATAATTATTTAAACGCCAAAAGAAATGAAAATGGGTGACACAACCCGGAAAAACACTTAGGAGAATATCACGTGAACCAATCAAAGCTTAAGAAGAAAAATGGTAGACGTAGAGAACGGAAAGTTAGGACAAACTATTTTAACCGTTATATGAAAATAAATAAAGAAGTTGGATTTGAATCTGTATCATTAAGCGCTCATCACTCATATGACCAAGACGCTGATCGCCAGAGCTACCATCCTCAACCCCAAAGTGTTTTTCCAGGTTGTGTCACCAATTTTCATTTCCTTGGGCCTTTAAAAATACATCTATAAAAAATCACGCGTCATGTGATTTTAAATTTATAAAATAAGCCCATGCCCCCTCTTACTAAAACACTTGTTTTGTCTCTCACTGGATAAAAGCCTACACTTCGTTGTTCAAAAGGCTCCTTGAATCAACCTTTTTGAGGGTTGAGGATGGTAGCTCTTGCGATCAGCGTCTTGGTCATATAAGCGATGAGCGCTCAATGATACAGGTTCAAATCCAACTTTTTTATTTATTTTCATATAACGGTTAAAATAGTTTGTCCTAACTTTCCGTTCTCTACGTCTACCATTTTTCTTTTTAAGCTTTGATTGGTTCACGTGATATTCTCCTAATTGTTTTTCCGGGTTGTGTCACCAATTTTCATTTCCTTGGGCCTTTAAAAATACATTTATAAAAAATCACGCGTCATGTTATTTTCAATTTATATATATATATATATATATATATATATATATATATATATATATATATATATATATATATATATATATATATATTATGGAGCAGGTATGAAAAACCGAAGAATATGATTGAACCTCATTTATTTTATACTTGACAATGATTGATAGATTAATAATAATTTAATCTATCAATAATTAATATTTGATGTGTCCTCCTTTTGCTTTTATGAGTTTTTGCATACATGGGACTAAGTTGGCTCAATATTCTGCCACTTTTCAGGAATTTTTGCTGTCAATTCACTTTTTGAGGAACATTTGTGCACCCTCACTCTGGTGACTAACTGTGGCCACAAATGTTCAATGGGGTTGAGGGCTGGAGATTGAGTGAACAATTCCATCATCATCCCCTCTTTCTTTTCAAACTAATCCTTTGAGACTCTAGATGTGTGCCATGGAGCATTGTCTTGTTGGAAGATTACACTATCTAGTATGTTATCAGTGAAAATTTTACCTAAGGAAGGTTGATAAACCTGGTCAAAACAGCTGGTACAAGTGTTGGTATTCATTCTGCTCTCACGAGTGAACAACAATCCTGAACCTGAAGACGACATGCTGCTCCAAACCATTACAATGCCACCTCCAAATTAGACTGTTGGTACAACAAATCTCGGATCATAACTTCCCTAACTGTTCAACGAACATAAAGAGTTCCAGGGGTTCCAAAGATCTGAAGAGATGTACAAATTTTACTGATGATTTTTGATATCCAAGATAAAAAAATTATTTAATAAAAATGTGTACAAGCGTAATAAATTGGTGGAAACTAATGTGGAGAACGAACATACCTCACAGTTGTTTTCATCAAACCAAACAACTTTAGCCCAATCATCATCAGTCCAATCTTCATGCTCTTATGCCCAAGACAATCGCTTCTTCTTGTTTACCTGAGACAGCCACGGTTTATTTCTAGTCTTACATCCTTTGAACCCGGCTTCTAATAACCTTCTTCTCACTGTGCCGCTTGATAGATCTTTGGTTGTTGCTGTCCAAAACTCAGCAGCTACTTTAGAAGTGGTTTTTTGTCCTATCGGCCAGAGATGTCCTTTTAAGGAACTTCTCTTCCCTCGGAGCTGTACACCTTTGCAACCTTGATCATCACAGGATTTGAAAGGATTGATTTCATTGTACCGTTTAATGGTTGTTTAAACACCGTTTCTTGAGCATTTCAATTTTTTTTTGCAAAATTCCCCCCTCCCCCCATCCCCCCGCCTGGATAATGCAATGATTTGAACTCTTTGAGCTTCAGGAATCTGTTTCTTCGGAGACATTTTTAACAAAGAATTACCAGTTGTAAGTTAACAATCAGATAATGACTGAAAAAATAGGAATAAACGTTAGTATTACACATTGAATTGCAGAAGGTTGCCCCAACTACTAATGCACATATGCAAAAACGCATTAAAGCAGTTATAAACCAAAAGGACACATCAATTATTAAATACACTGTACGACAACTTTCATTATGAGGTTGAGTGTGCCGAATTCGAATTTGATAAAATAAAATTCCCATCACGTAACATTTTCTTGTAAATTGCCGATTTAATAATTATGCAATTAATACGGATTTCCACCATACCATAAGTGTATTTCGCTCCCAAATTCAGATTAAATGTGTCCATTGTAATTAATTCATGAATGTATAATGAATCATCATGTTTGTTAGCATTATTTAATTTATTAACCTGCATTTTAAATATTTGCTTCTTCGTTTGTAACTCGCCTCAGGTTTGTTACGCTTCAGGTTCCAGCGGAAGTCAGCCAGCATAACAGGGCTCTATTTTCCCTTATACCTGTTTTCTATTGACGCTATATTTTGATGGAACTTCTCTCTATATTCATCACTCACAGCTCCTGCATTCTCTGGGAAGAAGGACAGATGAGAATGAAGAAAGTGTATCTTCAGTGACTGAGTGAGTTGAGTGACTTCAAAATGACAGAGAGCAACTGAAACTGAAGAAATGGTGTTCCCAATGTGCAACAGAACCACCTTTATGCTATAAAGGGATGCATTTATGAATAAACACTCATTTGGTTCATAGGTCAGCTCAAGGGCATTGAATAGGCCTCTGATATCATTGAAATGAATAAAGTTGTTTTCAAAAGTGAAGAATTGCTGTATATCTGCAGAACGCTTCCTAAATACTGTAAGTCGAGCATGCCCATCCAACAGGTTCCATTGCTGCAGACGTGAGGCCAGGAATACACTCTTTGTCTTAGTAAGTGTTAGATCATAAACTAGATCATTGAGGTCCGGTAGGGTGATGAAGTGTGGTTAATTGTCAGATTAAAGCTGTGCCACATCTTGAGATTCTGAATCGTATGAAGTGCTCGTGTCATCGCTTGGTAGCTCAGAGAGCGGCTGTGGTACAGGAATAAGACTTAAATGTCAAACTGAGAGAATAACAGACTGAATATCTGGATACATCATAGATTTCTTGCCTTTTCTGTTGCGACCTGCAGTGAAATAAATTAAAATCAGACTAAAAATGGATATTACTTGCTGTGATCACTTGCATAAATAGTGGAAGTGCAACATAGTATGTATTTTGATCTTTTTAATTGATACATCTCTTGAAAATATATTAAAGATCAGGAAAGAAAACATATTGAATATCCACCTTTAATATCTGTTAAGCAGAATTATTAATCCAATGAATGGTCCTTTGGTTCCCTCTAAACCATTGGTACACCAAACTTGAGGCCAGGTCCTTTGCCTTTTATCCAGGCAGAAAGGGAACTTGTATACCTGAAACAACATATGTGAGGTGCCCAGCGTTTATCCTGGTCACCCACTTTACATCCAAAGTACAGCTCATAAAGTTTCTTCACATGTTTACTCAACTGTCTCTTGTATTGTCTTAATATAATTGATTCACATATATAACAGAAAGTGTCTGGGGAATTTTTGCATTCTCTAGGCATTTTAGCTCTGTCTCCTGTAACGTAAAAACACTGTAGTATGTGAAAAATAATATAAATAGTAACAGCAACAAATATTAAATAAAAAGGTAAAATTAGGAAGCATTTATAATAAGCTACAAAATTATCAAGCGTTCGTAAGAATTACCACGGATTTAGACCCATCTAGCTAAAAAGATATTGAGTATACTTTCATAAATTTTATACCTTGGGTTGACAAATACCTCAGGAACACCCCATTAAAATTATATAAAAATCCGTTTATAACTTTTAGAGTTGTCAGTTTTAACCCAATCCTGTTTTCATTCAATCCCTACGGAACCATCAGTGTATTTAACGTAAGATGGTAATTTATGAGAAACTGGAGGGTTGCAGAAAGAGACGGATGTTATATTTGTGATTTACAGTGTTATTGATAGAATATACGGAAAAAGTTTATTTGTATTATGTCAAGTATGAAATAAATGAGTTTCAATCATATTTTTCACTTTTTCCTTCCTGCCCCATAATTTTAACCAAGGGTGTATTATATATATATATATATATATATATATATATATATATATATATATATATATATATATATATATATATATATATATATATCAGTGTATGTTGGGAGCAACTTCTCATCTATACATATTTTGTTAAAGACCAGGTCGAACTTTGATTTTGTCAATTTTATTTGGGAACATTCCAACTGGCGAATGCAGTTTTTTGTATCCGGTTGGAGATTTAAGATCAGTTGAGGAAGATCCATTTTATTTTTTACAACTAATTTGAGTTTTGGCTGTGAGCTTTCGCCTTTATTTAGGTATCTTCAGACGGAATTCTACGTTATTGTTGAGGCTGCGTTGATTTGATGTTTAATCCTTTGGTTTTGCCTCCTTTACCGGTGAAGTAGCTCATTGCTGATCGTGAGCAGTTAAGAATGAAATTGATTTTCGTTTTTCGGTGCTTTTACGGGTCAAAGTCGGAGTACCATGTTCCTTTAGCAGAAAAGGTGAAGTACTCACTCGGAACTGGTGCGTTGGGTGTTATGTTTGGGGCCCATCTCTTTAATGAGAAGAGCCTCCAGAATCTTTAGGCGGCGAAGGTCAGGGTTTCTTCTGAGTATGGTAGTGTTTTCGATCAGAGTTGCTCTTGTAATTTGTGCGTTATGCTTTTCTTTGTAATATGTTTTTATTCCTCCTTCTTGCAAATGCATCGTTAGGCGCCGGCTGATGGTAGTAGTGGTCATACCTATATATTGATTATTTGGATGAGGTTGGCAGTCCTCATGGGACATTGGAATTTGTATACTAGATTTGTAGCCTTTAAGATCGATTGCTTTTCGCGGAGGTTGTTTTGCATTAATAAGTTGCTTACTTTTGTGTTTTTATAATAAATTCGTAAGGATAACTTGTTATTTTCTTTGATAGTGTTACTTTTTTATGATATCTTGTAGTATGCTTTCATCTATTTTATAAGCATCCGTCATTTGGTTCTTGTAGTAGAGTGGTATTAGTTTTTCCCTTTCTCTTCCCCCCTTTACCTCAAACCTGGGTTGAGAATTTTCTTTTGTAATTTGTCGAATTCTCTGTTTGAGTTGCCATTATTGATCAGGATCTGTTTCGATCTTCGAAATTCTTCATCAAGTGCGGTCCACGTTGAGCAGTTCTCGATGGTTCTTCTTACGTATGAGCTCATTGCCGATTTTTTATAGTTATCGGTGCACTCACTTTTGTCGTTAAGGCATCGACCGAAGTCTGTCCCTTTTCGATAGACGGTGGTGGTATATTTTCCGTCGCTGTTTTGTTTTACGTCTACGCCCAGGAAGGGAATACGGCCAATTACACTTAATTCGTTTGTAAATTTGAGAATAGAATGAGATTATAAGGTCCTTTTGAGTTGTAGTAATTGGTGTTCATCATTAATTGTGAGGTATATGTCATCAACGACATATACTTCACAGAAGCTGTGGTGAAGGGAATATGCGATTCTTCGTCTCTGTTTTTGCAATAGAGTAGCGGGTAGAATGGTAATTATAGGACTAGTATCAACTAAAAACCTCTGTAGTGGTTTCACCCCTACAAGTTTGTATATAAATTTCCCCCCAAACAATATATATATATATATATATATATATATATATATATATATATATATATATATATATATATATATATATATATATATATATATATATATATATATATATATATATATATATATATCGGGAATGTATCAACTTGCAACATTTCCTTTCGCCATGCGCACGAAAATCCAGGCATCGTCCCATTTGAATTCTGCTCCCGCGTTACAGGTTGGTCAAAATTTAAGTATAATTCTTAGTTTGGTTTTCTCCCTTTTTGTCAAACTTAAATTAATTCTGTGTATTTTTTTCCAATTACAGACCCCAAAATTCACGTTAACCATTATCATAGACATTTCGCTCACCCCAGAACTAATTATCATAGAACTTTCGCTTACCCTACAACTAAATTTATATCACGCTGTATATATATTATAGATTTCGCCTTATTTTCAATATATTGTAATCCATGCATCATCCCTAATTTATTTACATTTCGAATAGTTTCAATTATCAATTGCCAATTCTTCTATTTAATAATTGTCTTCACAAACATCATCACAATTTTCAAGTCCCCCCATTTAGTGCATTTTCTATTCATTGATTAATAACGTTGCCTGTTTTCAAAACACCATAATTGTCGTACTGCAAGGATTCTTAATTTTGTAATTTAAAGGACCCCAATAACTTAAGCTCCCCAATATTATATTACCTCAATTAAGATATTAAAATATTAGATTTCTCAAATAAATATATTTTGTTAAAACTTAGAATTAATATCCCTTCTGAAGAAATGCCTTTATCTTATCCATTCAATTTTCAATCCCAATTCATTGCCAAAGTAATTTCTTCATTTGGGATAGTGCCCCAGATTCCCTAGGCTAATTACCATTAAAAACGTTTAACTTATTATTGACCACTTTATAAGCTACACACAAGCGCTTTACCTCTTACCCGTTTTGGTATCAGTGACTTATAAACAAGGGTAGGGAGCACACAATGACGCAACCTCATTCATCACTGCTGCCTGGGAAAATATGACATGGAACTCGCCTGTGGGACCCAGGAATACAGCGACATGCCATTTGACCGAAATCCCTGTGATGCCACATATCCCGTTTTCAAGTGTAGGAGAGCTAAGAGAGTAATTGGAGTCAGTGTGAGGGCGATCAGGAGAGCTGTGAAGCCGCGATGGTGATCGTTCTCTTGATGGGTCCCTAAAGTGATTTAAGGATACTATTCGGTGGGAAAGGTTTGCTAATTCCTCTTTTATATGGGCCAGCGCTGCTTCAATTTGTGACTGAAAGTATGGGAGGGGTTGGGGAAACCTTGGCAATGGCAGTTACACATGCCTGCGAACTAGGATTGGGGGAACGAGTGGCCGCAGTTGAAAATGGGTCAAGAGGGTTATCAGGGCCCAAAATCTCGAGGTCTTCTTGAATATGGGGTGGGGGCCGTCGGACAAAGGATTCCCAAAGAAATTCATGACTCACATTGTCTCCCAGAGTGTCACGTAATCTCCGCAATAGGTCATTGGGTGCAAAATGGGAGAGTTCGGATGTGTGAGTTAACATCTCCATTTTTGAGCGGTGGTCGGGGTATATTTTTAGAGGATAGTGTCCCGGAGGGAAGGGTAAGAAAGGGTAGCAGGGTTCTTTAAGAGAGGGGAAATCCCATCTATCATCGTATAGGGAAGTGCCCTTATAAGTGATTTTAGCTTGTGGGCGTCACTGGTAATGCGGTTGAGATTGAATAATAACTCAATTTGGGTAAACCAGGATTGTGGAAGAACTTTGGAACTCTGGTAAGGTGATGGCAGAAATTGTGCTTACCGCAGTGGAATTATCTGCGTTGACGTTGAGAATTTTCGAAGGAGGTGTCTTGCTGGCGTCAGTTGTGTGCTTGCTTGCTCTTCGAGGTCAGGTGAGTTGCTTGAAGTCACTCCAGTCGAGGATGATGATTTTTGATGTCACTCCGTTCGATGATGATGATTTTTTAAGTCACTCCAGGGTCACTACTTGTAGAGAGAGGGGTTGGTTCTTTCTTGAGGGCGTCCACCAATATTTCATATTTGGATTTTTATAAACAACTTGATGAAAATGTAACTTTATTTCTGAAGTTGAAGTTTTTATAAGATGAAAGGCTGAAGTTGGTGAGCTTAAATCCCCTTTTCAGTGGAGGGAATAAATATTAAACGAAGTGATGCGATCGAACGCCTTCGTATGCTGATCTGATCCCATGAGCATAATGCCTCTTGTTAATATGTGTAGAGAAGAGAGAGGGAGAGAGAGAACGAGAAAGAGAGGAGAGATAGAGAGAGAAAAAAAAAGAGAGAGAGAGAGAGAGAGAGAGAGAGGCAGACAGACAGACAGAGAGAGAGAGAGAGAGAGACAGAGAGAGATCCTGTATCCAAGAATTATTGGTGTTACAAGTCAAGGACCAATAAATAATAGTTATAGGGGTCTTGTGCCGACGGAGTTTAAGAGGGGATGAATGAAGCTCAAATAGTCGCTAGGTAACACCGAAGTATAAGAAAGAACGAGTACATGAGTATGCACAACTTTTTTGTACATATATATATATATATATATATATATATATATATATATATATATATATATATATATATATTAGTGCAGATGGGTAGCAGTCTTTCTTGGATGCAAATTTCGTTGAAGATCATGGTATATTTCGTCTTGATCAATTTCCTTTGGCAACTTTGTATTCTTCTTACTGTCTTTTTTAGTTCATCTTGTAGATAACTTGTCTTATGCTCATATCTCTTTTTTAATTGTTGAGCTTTTGATCATCTTCGGAGCGTCTTTAGGTATTCTTTCCTCCTTTACCGATGAAGTATGGTGAAGTCTGAATCAGGTTGAATGAAAAGAAAACTGGTTTTAGGGATATTTGTCCCTCCTCGCTTGAGGGTAATGTCAAGGGAAATGAGCTAATCCGATGAGAGGAATTTTTAAAACAACTTTAATGTTCGATACCAGCTCGTAGACTGGCTGTTAAGGACAGCTTTTCTTCGTTTATTAAGATGGCTTCTAAGATGTTAAGCCTAGCTTTATCTCCCTCTTTTCTTTTAATTGTGGTGTTTTCAACTAGAATATCTCTAGTTAGGTTGGTGTTATGTGCGCTCTCCATATGAATTTTGGGCCCTCCGGTTTGCAAATGCATGGTTAAACGCCTCAAAAGGGTAGTGGTTGTCATGCCAACATATTTTAAGCTATTATGAAGTTTTCCGTCTTTATTGGGCCAGTTAAACTAAGACGAGATAAGACGACCGAGTCCGCTTCTTCTCGGGTCGACCCTGACCTCCAGGCAGGGGAGGGTCCGAAAAATTCGTCTCAGCGGGGCATAGTCCGACTCCCGACTCATCAAACACAGGTGTTACCAGCGCTTGGAAGCTTTCCCACGCAAGAATAGTTCTTTCTCCTTGCGTTTAGAGATCTAGCTTAGGCCCACGTGGTCTTTGTTTGAAATGGGAAGCTCAAGGTGGATTTTAGGGTTCGTTCCCTCACAATCCTCTCTTCCAGAAGATGACCTTTTCTTCGAGTGAAGGGAAGAGAAAAGGGCACCCCCAAACTTTGGAAAGTTGTCGTGCTCGTAGGGTATCATGAGTGGAGACAGGAAATTCCTAACCTGCTTCGAACAGGTGTAAACATGTATGACTATCCGACCAAACTAATACAAGTAATAAAAGAAATCACAACTTCTAAAAAAATGTACTTAAATAAACAAACAAGCAAATGGTAGTGGAACGGAAACGACAAAACATTATATTATAACGGGTGTTCCAATAACTTGGACCGATTTTAAATGTGACTTAAGTTTAAGCGTCTAATGATTTTTTTTCTTTTTCTTTCAGATTTAACAATTTCCGTCTTTGGCAATTTCAACTATGGAATTATTAACAAACGAACAACGTATTAAAGTTATCGAAGCCTACTACGAAAATGGACGTTCAAACAGAAACGCATTTCGGGCACTTCGCGATTTTTTTGGTCAACATAATCGACCAACCGAGAGTGCAATTGGGAAAATTGTTCGTAAATTCAAACAAACGGGGTCGGTGGTAAATATGAAAACGCCATTGCGTGCTTGTTTACGCCGTTCAGCTGAAAACATTGCAGCAGTGCGCGAGAATGTGGCGAAGATCCAGACACCTCTATTCGTGATCGCGCGCAGGAATTGAACCTCTCCACAACAACGTTACATCGAATTTTGACAAAAGATTTGTCTCTACACGCTTACAAAATTGAATTGACACAAGAACTGAAGACTGCTGACCATTTGAAGCGCTGTATATTCGTCAATTGGGTGCACGAGCAAAGACAAGCCGATGATGATTTTTCGCAAAAAATCATCTTTAGAGATGAAGCCATTTTTCATCTTGGTGGATTCGTTAATAAGCAGAATTGTCGCATTTGGGCTGATGAAAATCCCAGGAAGATTGTTGAAAAGCCACTGCATCCACAAAAGGTCACTGTTTGGTGTGCATTTTTTGCTAGCGGAATCATTGGGCCGTATTTCTTCCAAAATGATGCCGGGAATTCTGTTACGGTGACAGGCGAGGGATACCATGCCATGATAACCAACATTTTATGGCCTGAATTAAATTCTATGGATCTCGAAGATTTGTGGTTTCAACAGGACTGCGCCACATGCCACACAGCCAATGCAACAATGGCTTTATTGAATGAGAAGTTCCTAGGTCGCATCATCTCTCGAAACAGCGAGGTCAATTGACCACCACGATCGTGTGACTTGACGCCTTTAAAATTTCTTCCTTTGTGGTCATCTCAAAAGTAAGGTCTATGCCAACAAGCCAGCAACAATTCAACAGCTGAAGGATGATATAATAAGGCATATTGGTGAGATCGAGGAGCAACTATGCAGAGACGTCATCAAAAATTTTGACCATCGAGTGGAGGTGTGCCGCCAAAGCTTTGGCAGACATTTAGGCGATATTATTTTTAACACATAAATGCCATGACTCAAATAAAATGATGGGCGAGGGTTAGTGAGTGAGTAATCCCAGTCCCACTTCTCTAGCATCTATTTTAATTCCGCACCAGGGTAAAGTGGGGGTGAAGTATAGCCGTGGCCACTTCCGGTGAATAAGAATAACCCCGATGCTTCCCTTTTGATCAAAATTACGATAATGATCCCCTGAGTGTGTTTTCACTCAGTAAAAGCCAGTCATGGGTGAACTTATGTAATATCGAGAATTGAACCGAGTGGATTGCTTATCAATTGCCAAAGGATCGTTTAAAATAGTTAAAACACACATACAAAGATAAACTTTAATATACATAAATTGGAAATATGAAATAGCACATATATGTATAAATAGGATTAATCTTCGCACTGAATTGGTAAGTCTATATAATGTCGTGGGGATTACAGTTGAAATCTACTTAATAGGATGCTTGCGTCTTAATTGCACCCGACAGAATGAATTGAATAATATCACGGAATTAAGCACTGAATTAATCACTTGTAATACTCGAGGTTATGAGCTCGGGATGGAAATTCTAGTTAACGATTAAACTGGTGAAGTTAGAGGAGTAGATAATTCACTTTAACGATGCCTTTGAGTTCGTAAATATTTGGAGAATGACGGTGAATGTCTTCTTCTGATGACGATGTCTGCACTTAGCCCGGTCGTCCGAGGTTACCGAATGTGGGGGTAATCCTAGACCGGTGTCCTGATATAATGATCCTAGGCCGGATCGCGAAGGCGAGTCAAACTGTGACTCAAATCGGAATTCTTCTCCTCGAAGTGTCCGTTCCGATTATTGGCACCTGGAGTGGGTAGCCGAAAATGATTACCCAGCTGCGTCTAGGGTAATCCGCAGAGGGAGGTCCTGTGTAACCTCTGACTCTGAAGGGAAGGTCTGCGAAAAGTTTAGCATCTACAAGTACCGTGACGGCAACAACAAATTACCCGAAGTTTCTTCCTTGCAACGGGCGAATTGTTTCCTTTGTGGGACTAGCTCCACACACAACGCAGGTCCAAAATCTTCTGCCTGACTTCAGGGAGAATTTCCTTTTATTTCCCTCAAGAGCAAAAATCGAGAGATAGCACCGGATTCTCATAACAATCTTATCGTCGCGCGAAAAGACCTTTCGTCTGCCGCCAGGGCATGCCAAACATTCACACTTCGGCGCCATCCGAGCTTTCCTCGTCTCAAGTTGCAGGTTTATGACGGCGCGAAGAAACTCGGGCCTTCGTCGGCTGGCAGGTGTCTTTTGAAGCAGACATTTTCCTGTGTGGCCAGCCGCGAATTTGGTTATCTCAAAGGCGCGAAAAGGGGTGAAGGGGATTCGATTCGAAAAGGCGAATTTGGAATCGGGGGGGGGGGGAGGGCACGCAGCTGTGTCGGTGTATTTATGTATGTAGTAATGCATGGATGTATTTAGACTTCTAGTGAAATCAATAAATTTTCACCAATAACACTGTTTTATTTACTGCTACTCGTAACTTCGATCCGTCTTAATGGAACACCCTTTATAAAAATACGGATGATTACAACATAACAAAAAAACCCCAAAACATAAGCGTCAACTTGTATACATAGAATGGATAAATATAACAACAGATTTGAAGCTTATAACGCGATTACGCAGACTCGGCGACAAAATTTTATGTACAAAGTGAGAATAATATAGGACTAAGTATTCCTACTTTAGCTGGGGAGGTCCACTACTGGGTTTCTACTGGGACTATCTGCTAGGTAATTGGCACTTCCTTTAATATAAAGAATTCGAAATTGATATTCTTGGAGGAGCAAGCTCCATCGCATCAAACGACCATTTTGAGTTTTAGAGTTCTTTAGATAGGCTAAGGGGCGGTGATCAGTCTCTACAATAAATTCCTTTCCTATTAAATACATGCGAAATCTATGTACACTCCAAACATCGCGAGAGCTTCACGTTCGATAACCGAGTAATTCTTTTCTCGCGTCAGGAGCTTCCGACTGGCGTAAGCAACTGGGTGACTTTCGCGGTCCTCTCTATATTGGAGGAGTACACGCCCGATGCCATCATTACTAGCGTCGGTTTAAATGCCAAAAGGCTTGTTTTGGTTTCGGAACCTTAAGATGGGGGCGGACACAAGCTGGTCTTTCAACTTATGAAAATGAGCGGTAGCTTTGAGGTTCCAGGCAAGGGGATCGGGTGACTTCTTGTGAAGCAGGGAACAAAGGGGGGCAGCGAGTGAGGCAAAATTTGGGACGAATCTCCTGTAAAAAAACGTAGGTCCCATGAAAGAGCGCAACTGCTTCTTCGTACGTGGGAGGGGCATGCTGACTATGGCTCTCATCTTTTCTTCTTGGGGTGCAATTTGATACTCTCCGAAGCTGAATCCTAAATATCTAATTGTGTCGTACGCAAAGTGGCACTTACTGGGGCCTACAGTGAGTCCGTGCTCACGGAGCCTAGTTAAGAGGGATGGGAGGGAGATCAGATGTTGATCTCAAGTGTGGGTGACAACGTAAATGTTGTTTAAGTAGCACGAGACATTATGCAACCCGTCCAGTATTCGACGCATCTTTCGGTTATAGTTACTGCAAGTAGCGACCAGTCCGAATGGAAGGCGCCAAAATTGCATAAGTCATTTCTCGGTGGAGAAAGTGGTATATTTCCGGGCACTTTCCTTCAGGGGGATTTGGTAATAGGCCTTACATAGGTCTATTTCCGAAATAAATTTTGCCTCTTCGATTAGGTGTAGATTTTAATCTATCCGGGGAATAGGTTTAGCGTCGAAAACGGTTACAGCGTTAAGCTTCCGAAAATCTACGCACATACGGAATGACTGGTCAGGTTTGCGGACCATAACGATAGGGGAGCAGTAATCCAAATTAGAAGGTTCTATGAGTCGCAAATTTAACAGGATTTCCACTTCGTCGTTGAAAGCCTGACGCAAATGAATTTTAAGAGGATAGGGTTTTGATCGAATGGCTCTTGGGTGGTGAGTGTGATCGAGTGCTCAAAGTGGATCGAGCAACTGGGTTTTTCCTAGATCACGTCGGGAATTGTGTTTTCTGGGAGGATACCAATCGGGGGTCTACATCTAATACAGGGGCGGAATTTTCTGGGGAGCCTGGTAAAGAGGGAAGATGATAATCATTATCCTGCTCAACTCACACAGTTTGGACTACGTTAAGGAAGTCGGAGGGGTAAGAGACATTCATCACTGTCTCTTCATCTAGGGGGACTATATTATCGTTTTAACATGTTCACGTGGAATAGCTTATCTCCGGAGGGGGTTTTAATAATATAATCTACGGGGATACGAGCCTCGAGGATGGGGAAGTAGGTGCGATATTTTTCTAAATTTAGATCGGCATTCTTGTAGTTATGTCGGCACACTCTTCTAGACGATTGCGGAGGTCCAATAAATAAGAGTAGGACGATTTTATTTCTTCGGACAATACTATACAAGTACAGCCAGTGTCCCTCACGAGGGTGGATGCCCGGCATCCATTTACATATCCATATTCGAACTGTAATCCGCCAGGGGAGCTCTTATTGAAAGGGAAGTTCACCTGGTGTCCTTGGGGACTATTCGTTGAGAGAGTTGCGGGAGATTTGGGGCTAGAAGGCGGGAGAATTGGAGCAGCGTTGATTTGATGGACTTAGTGGTTTGAAGGAGATCTGAATTAGAAATTTTGTTGGCAGTTATATTTCACGTGGCGCTCTTCGCCACACGAAAAAGGGGGAGTCAAAATGAAGGGCTTGATATCCCTCGACTCAGACGGTGGATGGTTCTTCGGTTTGGAGGGGACCGGGAATCTTCACAACATTGGGAGCGTTGTTCGGGGGGAAACCGGGAGTTATTTTTCTTACTTTTGGGGGACGGAGGATTGGACTTCTTATGGTCCTTCGGGTACAGATTATGGCTGGCCGCGTACACATCCACCTCTTTGATACATTCTTTGAAAGTAGTGCATCGCCTATCTTTCACGAATGCGCGGGTTTCCGGGGGCAGCGCTGCCATCAACTGGTCCCTAAGGAAGAAATCTACGAGAGACTCATATTCACGGGTAATCTGGGTGGAATCTAACCAGAAATTAAAACTTCGTTGCAGAGTGAACCCAAACTGACGGAATGTCTGTTCCGGCTTGATTCTGGCGTGACGTAATTTTGATCGGTAGAATTCGGGGTTCATGTTGACTGCCGATAGAAGTTCTGATTTAAGGGTGAAGTAGTCTATCGTTGCTTGGGCGGGAAGGGAAATAAAAATTTCTTTGAGTTGCGTATTGAAGAGTAGGAACAACCTATGGACACCATCTGCTTCGATATCCCGGTAGTTTACTTAAAATATCTTCTCGAAATGTGTGAGGTATGCAGAGAAGTCCTCATCATCTTTGAGGACTGGCAATTTGACCGAAGGGGGACTGAGGGGCTTCTA
Organism: Ceratothoa steindachneri; assembly: GCA_963969495.1. Classification (NCBI taxonomy): domain Eukaryota; kingdom Metazoa; phylum Arthropoda; class Malacostraca; order Isopoda; family Cymothoidae; genus Ceratothoa; species Ceratothoa steindachneri. The sequence continues at coordinate 32,332,485 of OZ018325.1, forward strand.
TTCGGTCGCGACTAAGTTCGGGTTCATGATGCCGAATCCTTTCCCTCTCTTCTCGTTTCTTTCTTCTTCTTGGATATAGGACATTAAATCTTTGCCGGACAGTTCTACTAAAGCTTCTCCCTGACTCTTGAAGCGTTCAAAGGAAGACATCTTTTGCGTGGAAGCTCGTTTTAGCCGCTTAACGCGAAAAAAACCCTGCGGTTACGGTCGTAGGGTTCTTTCGAAAGCAAAATTAAAATAAAATTACTTAACGATATCCTATCCTTTACTGCACAAAAAGTTAATTAATCCCGATATGCACACACAGGATACAAGATTTATAATCCTGCTTTGGATTAATCTGATTTCAAGCGATGCTCGTCTAGGAAACGGATACCAAATTGCGGTCAAAACGATGCACACAATTATAATATAAAAAAAAATATCGTTCAACTATCTTAAAATAATTTGAATGTACCTGACACTTAGAAAGTAAACAATGACTGGGGGAGGGGAGGGGTCTTTAAAAGACAGCTTTTTAAAAATTCTTTAAAAAAAAACACAATAAAACCCAACTGTAAAGGGTAGGCCCTCGTATTCCCATGCCTTTCCTTTCTCATCATAGTTTACGGTGTTTATTACAGGTCGACCCGCTTCGAGGCTACCATTTTTGGCCTAAACTTCTGTAACTTACCAGCCTAATTTGGGTAGGGGAAGCGACTTATTCCCCCACCCCCTTTTTGCCCCACTTCCCTTTTCCCCCTTTGGACTGAAGGATAAAAATGGGGCCGTGAGGCCTTTTTATTTATTCTGTCGCGAGGATTCTGCCTTGATTGCTTCGCTGAATCGTTTTCCGTCACTTACCTTTGACGTTGTTCATTTTTGGAGACCAGTACTGGATTCCTTCGTGCAGCGAGTATTTTTTTTGCCAATGATTCCTGCCAGTGTTATTGCTGCCCCTCTGTCGGCTGCATCGAATTGTGCTCTTCCAGTTATGTTTTCAAGTATTCTCCTTTGGGAAGCCATTCACACTGGGAACGTGAAAGCTCTTCCCTAGTCACCTCACCATCTCCTCTTTGGGGAATTATGTCATCTCGAATTCCTTCTCTCGGATCGTTGGGCCTTCGAGTCATCGTTCCCCGTAGTATCTACGCCTTTCGCCCCGATATCGCCGTCTGTAGGTTTCTCCTCGCCGAAGACCGTCATCGCATTCACCTCTGTGGACTTGGGTAGAATTCACTCATCGTCGGCGAGCCTCTTTCGCCTGAGTTTCCGACATGGGTTATTGCTTCACTGCTCTGGTATCAGGTATTTTGAAGTATTTCTTTCTTCTTACGTCCCTTTTAAATTGATTAAGTTTTATTCATGTAACTTTGGACCTTCAGGTAAGGGACGTTATTCCTGGAACACCTGTTACTAGAGTAGTGTAGCCTATTTCATCTTCAACGGCGCATGTCGTTTCGGCTTTGAGCAAATTATTCATAGAACCCAATTTTGTATGCGCGAATATCCATTTTGGTTAGAACAACTTGTGCTCGTTAGATGGTACTAAGCATTTGTGACTTTTCTTATTATTTGATGTACCCCCGTATAATTTGTTAGCAGTCAATTTATTTCATTTGGATTTTGATGTAAATAATACTGTTAATACTTTTATGTGTGTATTCATTTAATCCTTTGCGGATACCTCGTAATTTAGCATCGTCCTGATAAATTCTGGTGAATTTCTGGGCCTTTAGATCCCTGGTCTTCTATAAATTTCTTGTGAGTGTTATATTTGGGCCGTATGAACCGGGTTCCGCGATAGTCTTTACATACGTGGCGACCTTGCCAGGATTAGGTTTTGCCATGATTTAGTTAGCCAGTATTTGTTTTTTCCAGTTTAAGTTGTCAGGTTAGGTTGTGGTGCTTATCCGCTTGGGTATTTAAGTCGCCTCGAGCGCGCATTCACTGCCTGTGCCCCGGAAGTGAATTCCTTACTGTGCATAGGATTTTGTTAGCCTTTGCGCTACCGAGGTTTGGTTTGCCTCAATTTTCACGGCTCTGCTTAGCCGTTGTTTGTATTCATTCATTAATCTTTTGACACTTGCAGGGGTGATTTCTGAGGTTTGCTATACGCCTCGTATTCACGGTTGTTTGTTTTTTCTTGCCGTGATTATCTTTGTACTACTTACATTTGGCTACGTTTAGCATCATTTTTTGAAGGAGGGCTTATTGCCTCTTAAGTGGGATTTGTGTGGTCCCCATTGTGTGTTTAACCTTTTTTTAATTATTTTTGACCCCCACTTTAAATAATGTTTTGTGTATTTTAATTAACTCTTACCGAGTTTTTTTGGTACGTTTTGCGTAATTATTGAATTTTTTGTCCTTTGCAGAGTTAACTCATTTAATTGTTTGAGGTCTTAATATTTTATTGTCTAATTTTCATTAATCGACTTTGCCTCCATTATTGATTTATTGATTTATCTTTGTTTATCTATTTTTTTTTTGGGGGGGGGTGAGCTTTTTCCCGATTTTGTTACAATGTCTTCCATCAAGGAACTTAAGGATCAGGCTATCGAATTGGGGCTTACCGGCAATGAAATTGCTCAATATGTATTGCAGCAACAGGCATTCGAACACGAGAAGCGCGAGAGGGGGCGCCAGGCTAAAAAGGGAGGAAGAACGGAAGCTTTAGCTAGCCCAAATCCAAGTAGAAGCAGAGAAGGCTAAGATCCCGGCCGAGATGTTGGTTGAATTGACTCGCATCTCCGTACCTCAGCAACCTACTTCTCTTCATTTCACTGACCCGACGAGTCGCGCGAAACTTCCCTTGTTACAGGATGGCGAGGACATTACTTCTTATCTCAACCGCTTCGAGAGGTTTGCCGAATTACTCGAAGTTAACCCTGAGAGTTACGCCATGAGATTAGGAAGCCTACTCACCGGTAAGGCTGCTGAGCTTTATACCTCCCTGCCCATGGCTATCACTAGGGACTAGGACCTTTTGAAGAGAGGCCTTCTTACCGGCTTCAATAAAACTCCAGATGGCTACCGTACCTAGTTTCGTAGCGCTAAGGTTTCCCCGGCGAAAACCTTTCAGCAATTTTCATTTCACCTAGCCCGATTATTTCAGGAATGGCTCTAAACCTCCGGCATCGGTAACACTTTTGATAGGCTCAAGGAATTTATGATCTTGGACCAATTTCTTTCTTCCCTCCATTCTGACCTGCGCGCCTTCATCAAGGAACGACGACCCTCTACTCTATCGGAAGCAATCCAGCTGGCGAATAATTGGACTTCTGCTCACCCCAGTCTTTCTAGAACTTCTAGCTCTTATCCTAAGAAATTCGTGCGTCCGTCCAACCCGTCTTCAAAGGGAAAGACACCTTCGTCCACCGCTAAGAGCACTTCAGAGAATTCGTCCTCCACCCTGTCGTGTCATGGCTGCGGTGAGGTTGGCCACATCCTTCTGCAACGCCCAAGGAACCCCCGTGCCTTCAAGGATGGCTCGTCTTCGTCGAAACCCTTTAAGGTGGGATTCTGTCTTTCCGACCGAAGTGTCCCTCATTTCCAGGCTTCTGGTATTATTAACGGGGCCTGGGTTTCGACCATTATCAGGGTCACTGGTTGTTATTGCGTAGTCGTCTCTGAGGATGTCTTGCCAGACAAGGATGTCACTGCCTGCAAGAGAATCTTCGTGGTCGACTACTTGAGACGAGTTGACTCATCCCCCCTCGTCTCCTGCTACCTTCGTTGTCCTTACTTCGAAGGATGGACGAAGGTCATTAGAGCACCAATTAAATTCGCTAGTGTGCTGGTTGGAAACATTCTGGGAGTTAGGGACCTTGATGCTTCTAAATCTTTACCTTCCCCAGCTCCACCTCCGTCACCTGCAACCCTTATTCCACCGAGAACTTCTTCCAATATGACCTGAACTCCTTGAGCACCTAAACTCAATCATGTTCGTGCTGTCCAGACCAGGGCAGGGAAAATGAAACAAATTCAACCCTTAGCTCTGCTTGCTCTCCAGCCCCTTTATGTGACGCCTGACGACTTCTGTCGCCTGCAAACTTCATGTGGAGCCCTTTCTGCTGTTCGAGCTAAAGCCACCTCAGGGGAGATCGAGCGAGTTAGAAGCGGGACTAGTTACCAGTTCCTCAAGGTTGACGGCCTCCTTTATCGAAAATGCTTAATGTCTGACCATCCCCATAAAGTAAGCAAGTTGACCGTGGTTGCTCACCGTGAGTGTCGCCCGGTCATCCTTTCAGTTGCTCATGAGAGCCCGTTGGCTGGCCATTGTCCCCACAGGAAGACCGAATTAAAGGTCACAGATCAATTCTATTGGCCTGGAATAGGGTCTGGCATTCGTTCTTTCTGCCATTCCTGCGATAAGAGCCAATGCTTCTCGACTAAAGGGCGTGTGCAACAGGTGCCTCTTCAGCCCATGCCCATCGTGACTGAGCCTTTCGCCCGAATCGCCATTGATTTGGTGGGACCGCTTTCTCCCCCATTTTCTGACGGTCACAGTTCATGCTTACCCCAATTGATTTTGCCACAGGGTTTCCAGAGGCTGTGCTCTTGAAGGATATTGATTCTGTGTCCATCGCCGAAGCCTTACTTACCATCTTTTCTCGAGTGGGAATCCCTCGGGAAATTCTCTCCGACCTTAGGACTCAATTTACATACAACCTTATGAATGAACTTCACAAACTGTTGGATTTCAAGCCTATCTTCACCTCATCTTTCCACCCAAGTGGAAACGGAATGATCGAGAGACTCTATGCCCCTTTGAAGGCTATTCTCCGTAAGTTGTGTTCGGAGAAGCCTTGAGAGTGGCACAGGTACCTCATTCCAACCCTATTTGCCCTCGGGGAACTTCCGAATAACCGAACTGGGTTTTTGGCCTTTGAGTTGTTATATGACCACCCAGTTCCTGGCCCACTAACCGTTCTCCGAGATGTATGGGAAGATCGAACCTTCCAGGACGACGAATGGACCAGCTTTCAGTACGTCATCGAGCTGCAGGAAAGGTTGGCCGAATGTTCTAAAATTGCTGCCCGACATGACGAAGTCAGCAGCTCCCGTTACAAGACTTATTTCGACCTTAAGTTACAGGACCTGCAATTCAAACTGGGCGATGATGTTCTGGTGCTCGTGCCCAGTGACACCAGTAAACTTTCCGTAACCTGCAATGGCCTGTATAAGGTACTTGAGAGGCTGGGTAAGGTAGATTATCTCATCGAGTTTCCTCGTGGACCCCGTCTCTATCATGCTAACCTTTTCAAAAAGTATCATCGCAGGGCCCAGGTGCAGCAAGTGGAAGTTCTAGACGAAACATCCACCCTGGAGGAACTTATGGCTCCTGGGAGGGAAGGACTTAGCATCGTCGAGGAAGGAGACTGACAACTTCCTTTTACCTTTGACATCCGATGATATTAATAATGCTAAAATAGTTTATAAGTCTCACAATTATATACATCGACGCTTAATTGAATCGGCACTTATAAAAGAAATTCCCAACTTTAATACTTCCGACGGCCAATTTAATACTAATACCTTAATAAGCAAAAAATTCATACTTCCGCTACTAAAAAATGCAGCTATATTCCACCATCATCCACCTTATCCCCACTGATTCGTGTGTTTGTACGTTAAGTAACTTGTGTATTTCACTTGTCCACCAGCGACTGATGATGACGGATGTTTCCGTTGAAACTTGGTTTCGCATATAATAATAATAATAGTAATAATAATAATAATAAGTATTTATAATGCACCCTTAAGGGCTGTTAGCCCTCATAGAGCGCAGGTTGTGTAGCGAGTGTAGAGAAAGTTTAGAGGGCAGAAAAGTCAATTCTGAAGAGATGAGTCTTCAGGAGACGTTTAAAAGTAGCAAAGGAGGGAGAGGATCGGACTTCGGCAGGAAGAGCATTCCATAGTCTAGGAGCGCAAACTGAAAAGGAACGGTCACACATCATGCAGAGGAAAGAACGAGGAGTGTTCAGGATGGGAGTGAGGTTAGACCGGAGTGCCCGAGGAGTTTGAAGACGAGAGAGGGCAGACGAGATATAAGGTGGAGTCTGGAGGTTTAGGGCCTTGTAGCGAATAGGGCCGGAAGCAAATAGGTAACCAGTGTAGCTCCTGTAACAGAGGCATCGAAGGAGAGAACCGGGGGCGGCGAAGGAGGAGCCGGGCAGCATAGTTTTGTACTAGTTGTAGGAGGCGAAGTGACGAAGAAGGGAGATTCACTAGAAGAGAATTGCAGTAGTCTAAGCGTGAGGTGACGAAGGCATGAATAGCAGTCTCAAGGCTTCGTCGATCAAAATGGGATCGAACACGTGAAAAGTTGCGGAAGAAACCGAAGGAAGTCTTACAGATACGATGGATGTGCGGTTTAAACGAGAGTTGCTCGTCGAAAATAACACCAAGATTTCTTACGGAATCAGAGAAGGCGACATTGGTTTCCCCAAGGTTAAGAGAGGAGAAGAGAGCTTTAGATTTCTTCACCATCGAAGCGGTACCAACAAGGAGAACTTCAGTTTTATCATGGTTAAGTTTGAGAAGGTTGGCAGACAGCCATTCGTTTATGGAGGTGTAGGCTGAAAGGAGCTTGGTAATTGATTGAGAGAAGGACACAGGGGATGAGGAAAGGTATATCTGAGTGTCATCAGCATAGAGGTGGAAGGACAAGCCCAAATCACGAAGAAGGGAGCCAAGAGGAAGTAGATGCGAAAGAGGAGGGAAACAAGGACTGAGCCCTAAGGCACCCCAAAATGAATGGGGGCGGGCTCAGAGGAGAGGTTATCGAGCGCGACAGACTGAGTGAGGGAGGAGAGATATGAGCGGAAGCAAGCAAGTGCGGTGCCCGAGAGACCAAGGAAAGTTTGAAGACGACCAAGGAGGACAGTGTGGTCAATAGTCCGGAAAGCAGATGAGAGGTCTAGGAGGACTAGAATGGATGTACAACCTCTATCGGCAGCTCTACGTAAACCGTCTGAAACATTAAGAAGAGCGGTTTCAGCAAAGTGCTTCGCTTTGAACCCCGATTGGTACGTTTCATCGATCTTGCAGTTAAGAATATGGTCATTAAGGCGAGAGAAAACCACTCTCTCTAGGATCTTAGAGAGGAATGGAGTTTATGAGATAGAACGATAGCTAGATGGTTCAGAGGGGTTAAGGTGTAGTTTTTTAAGGATAGGACGAACTGAGGCATGTTTGAAGGAAGAGGGAACCACCCCTGTGGCAAGAGAAGTGTTAAAGAGATGAAGAATCTCCAGGACGATAGCAGGGAGAATTTGGTGGAGGAGTTTGGGTGGAAAGACGTCCTTAAGGAATATATATTTGTTAGAGCGTGAGATCAGGGTAGTTACTTCCTCAGAGGACGCCCGAGTGAGGACATTAAGCGGCAATGGATTATGGTCGGGGAGACGACTGGGGTAGTACGGCGCGAATGTTAATAATTTTATCAGAGAAAAATTTAGAAAGAGTAGAGGGGTTGATGGGAGGAGAGGTGGGGGAAATGGGGCTAGGCGTGGAAAGACGACAAAAGAGACGAAAGATAGTCCGAGGGTCATTCTTGCTCTCAGACAAAAGTTTGTGTGAATGAGCCTCACGCGCTGATTTTAATTTGGAAGAATAAGTCGAAGTAGCAAGGCAATAGGAAAGTGAGAGGGAGGTCGTGTCCTGCCCACGGGAGCGTGCTTTACGAAGGGCACGTTCATGGGCACGTAAGGACCTCCTTGAATGAAGGAGGTCCATGGTGAACCAAGGGGCGCGGTGATGGTGGTTTGAAGAAGGAGTGATAAGTGGGGCGTGCACGTCAAGGCAAGCGAGTAATGATTGGTGCAGTAAGTTTAAGGTCTGTCAGGTAAAGCAGTAGTATCAATAGGAGGTAGGGCAGAAACAACATCGTTAAAGAGAGAAGTAGTATCAATTGACGATAGTCGCCGGAAAGGAGTAAGATCACAGGACGAGCGAGGAGGTAGGTGGTAGGGAATATGGAATTTAACATTGACCAAGAAGTGGTCGGAAATCGTATTAGAAAGGTCACTTACTGTTAGATTAGATATATGAAGGTTCGAGATGACTAACTCAAGGGTATTACCATGTATATGTGTTGGGGATGACACATGTTGTGTAAGATAGAAGAAGTCAATTAATGCGCGAAAAGTCTCATTGTGGCTAGGAAGATTGAAGTCACCGAGAATAAGGAGAGAACCAGTAGAGGATAGGTCGGAGAGTAGGTTACTGAACTCCTCGAGAAATAAGGCCGGAGACGAGCTGGGGGGGGGGCGGTAAAGGGCCACAATATTCAGAGCGGGCACAGCGCGTGAGATAGCAATGAGAGCCTCAAATGAGGCTAGAGGAGGGGGGGGATGATTTGTGAATTTTTTAGTCACTCCGGTCGATGATGATTTTTTCATTTTTATGTCACTCCGGGCGTCAACACCTGTAGCGAGAGGGGTCTGTTCTTTCTTGTGGATGTCTGACCAAATAAATTTGTACTTGGATTTCTATAAACAACTTGATGAAAATATAACTTTATTTCGGAATTTGAGGTTCTTATAATGAAGGGCTGGAGCTTGGTGAATCCACCCAGCGAAGTGGAACGGATCACAACGATGAAGAAGTGCCCTCGATTGTTTCTAAGGCTGATCTGGATTCCTGGACATAATTTCTCTTGTTTTATAGAAGGTGAGTGCGACCATGGGAAAGAGAGAGAGGGGAGGGAGAGATAAAATTAGCCCTATTACTGTGTTTTTTATCCCTATAGTTACACGTACGCTACTTTCCTCTTTTGGAAATATATATATATATATATATATATATATATATATATATATATATATATATATATATATATATATATATATATATATGTGATAGAACGTGTTGAAGCTGCGTTTAATTTCAACTCCTACCCCGTATTATTTAAAACCACGATGCTGCCCACGTGCATCTTCGATTCGAGGCTTGGAGTCTTATCTCAGCTACCGGATGCCAATGTTTAAACAAGGAGGTTATCGTCCCCCCGTTTGCCCCCATACGCCGACCTCGCCAGATCGAGTTAGGCTTATGAACAGATAAGGCATTGTTCCCCGGCCCGGCTGTGCGTTCCCTCCAAGCTTCCACTCCATTTTCCCCCACGCCAAGGAGATGTCCTGGCTATTTATATGGAAACTTTACCACTAAGATCAGATTGGAGATCCAGATTTTCGTCGCGAAACATCACCACGACCCTCTCTCCCTTTGTGCGCCAAGGGACCTCGACCTCGAGATTCACCATCACTTGTCCAGAAGGAGGACAATATTCCTTGAGTGCCAAAGGTTCGAGCCTTTCCGACGACAAGTCCCCAAGGCTTCCCCCCCCCTGTTGTTCAAGGAGAACAGCATTAGAACAGCCATTGTTCGTTTAGAGCCCTTCGCCAAGAAACGGTTCTCATCCCCCTCTGTTGTTCAAGGAGAACAGCATTAGAACAGCCATTGTTCGTTTTGAGCCCTTCGCCAAGAAACGGTTCTCTTCCCCCCCCCCTGTTGTTCAAGGGAGAACAGCATTAGAACAGCCATTGTTCGTTTTGAGCCCTTCGCCAAGAAACGGTTCTCTTCCCCCCCTGTTGTTCAAGGGAGAACAGCATTAGAACAGCCATTGTTCGTTTTGAGCCCTTCGCCAAGAAACAGTTCTCATCCCCCCCCTGTTGTTCAAAGGAGAACAACATTAGAACAGCTATTGTTCTTGAGCCCGTAGACAAGAGACGGTTCTCATTCCCCCCTTTGTTCAGAAGAGAACAAAGTAGAACAGCCATTGTTCTTCAAGCCGTTCGTCGAGTAACGGTTCTCCTTTCCAAGACGCCTCGTCAGGATCCTTTTATCCCCCCCCCTTCGGCTGGAACTCGCCAGCGGACCGAATATTCCTTCAAGTACCTTCCACTGCACCACTAGTTCCAAAAGTTACGTAAGCCAAACTTCACCTTTGAGTATTGATCCCTTTTGTCAATTCTATCCTGTGCTTTAAATTGTTTATCGAACCATCCCATCTCTTTAACTCTATATTTGTTTTACCTTTTTTTTAATCCCTTAAATCCTTGGATTAGCCCGAGTCTCCACGACCCTTTCCATTCTGTTTATGTCAATATTTTCCGTTTTTGTGTATTGTTTATAGTTATTATTAATAAAACTCTATTTTATTAATGATAGCAATATTATTATCCTTGAGCTCAGTTCCACTTCTTAAGCATTTTGAACATACATAATATCGGCCGCCAGACAGTAAACGCACTCTAAAGATAATTAAGGAAGTTCCCTCAACGAATAGTGTTATATATAGTATCGTCGGGAGTCATTCTACGACAATATATATATATATATATATATATATATATATATATATATATATATATATATATATATATATATATATATATATCGTGGTATTCGTGAGCGGAGACCTTCGCTGCAGAGAATGCAGTCTACTTACGTTGCAGGCGGCTAAATGGACAGACCAGCTGCACAGGGCTAAAAGAGGTGAGTGCGTGAGGAGATTAATGGTTGGCCAAAGGGAAGATTTAAATACCAGGTTTCTTTCAAGATTATTTAAAGATTAAAAACAAAAATAAACTTTAATTTCACTAATAATGCTAATTATGGAAATGTCTACAAAGGCAAAGGAATGGGAAAATAATGTCGTTCCCAATGAAATAATACATGAATACGAATCAGTTTAACGGGGATCAAACTATGGGACTTGGTCAGACAGGAAAAATGTTGTTAAGCCCTGGGGTGTCCAATTAAAGTGTCAGGAGGAGGATATCAGGTGGCGAGGACAAAAGGGTGGATTATCCTCGAAAAGGGGTAAAAGGGTTTTATCTTGACGGCTTGACTCTTGGTGAGAGGAGCGATTCTTACGAGGCGAGCTAGTCTTGCGGCTCGAGGGGAGTCGTACTCTTGACGGAGGGGTCAGAATTACCCGGGGCACGAGTAAGGTAATTTCCAGGCTAGTTGAGACACTCTCCAATTGGGATGAGTAATCTCAAACGAGGGGGCGAGGTTTCCTTGTCGGGGTGAGTAGAGTGGTTCGCGCAATTCTCCAAAGAAAAAGTCGTTTGACGAATTTGCCGATTGACTGTGGCCAAACTCGCGACAATCTGTCTAGCCAACGAGACTTTACTACGAGGTCGACTCGAGACGAGAGGAGGTATCTTCGCGAAAGGGCGAGCGGTACTCTCTGACGAGTAATGGTTGACCTTAGGATAAATACCCTGCTGGCTTCCTTGCTAGCAAGCCTTTAGGCATCGCAGTCTCTTGGGAGTAACCATTGGCGCCAGTCTCTTTAGGCCACTACGAGATAAGACGACCGAGGAAGCTTCTTTTCGGGTCGACCCTGGCCTCCAGACTAGGGATGGTCCGAAAAATGTGTCTCAGCGGGAGATAGGCCGACTCATCAAACACAGGTGTTACCAGCCTCTTTGAAGTTTTCCCACGCGAGAATAGTTCTCTCTCCTTGCGTTTAGAGATCTGGCTTAGGCCCACGTGGTTTCTTCTTGGACCTTAGGGTTCGTCCCCCCACCCCACCCCCCATAGTATTATTTCTGAGCGAGAGATCCTAATCACGCCCCTTACTGCAAACATATCATACACAATATCACCCAGTGAGTTTACATCATAGCTAATGATTGAAGGTGAGGCATTTTTATCATTTTCTTGCGTTTACTCTTGTGCATGGAGTTCTAACTTGCTACTCACCCTTTCTTTGTTTCGGTTAAGAAGCAGAATTGATTTTATCATGGCATTTTTCTACGAGTTTTAGATTAACTTTCCAATACCATATTTTTCAAAATAGCATTTACTTTTAAAATTATTTTTGTTGCTTACATCTTCATTCTTTTTAGGTGAATTCCAATTAAGAAGGCAATCTGATGGGACTAAATCAGGTGAGTATGGAGAATGACTCATTAGTTCCCAAACGAAAATACTAGGCTTTTGTATGTATTTTATCTTTTTGGATATGTGGTCATGCGTTTTCTTGATGAAAGAAAGTGCCATTCATAATATTCAACCAAACGCAGCAGAGAATCTCCCATGGGTATTGTTTTTTAAACAAAAATAATCCATTGTCTAGAACGCTTAATATTATGCTCTATAAGCTGCGCCTGAACGATTTCACTATCGTAGAATTTTGTTGAGCTAGGGCTAGGTTCCGGTATGTTTTAAAGCACGCCCCGCTCTCTTCCTGGAGGTCATACGTGTCTTCACTTAACGAGAACACCCTTCTAGCAGATGTATGAAAGCGAGGCAAAAGGATTCGGGGCAAGTTCTCGCAGGGTCCCGTCACGTTCTCCAGGAGAATGGGACCACATTCTTGGACCCCTTGCCCGAGGCTGAGTCCTTCACGACCGCTTCCTCCGCATTTTCTAGCTGGAATGCTGCTCCGCCAGCATTCAATGAACGTCTTGATGTGGCTGAAGGCCCCCAACTGGACATTACCTAAAGAGTCGGAGAACCCTTCAACGACATGTTTACATTGAGTGAGTTGCGTTCCGCTGTCGCTTCGTGCGCGGACACCACCCCTGGTCCGAACGATGTCCCGTATTCCATCCTTCCACACCTAAGTGAGCAAGGCATGGCCTTTCTGGTAGATTTGTTCAACAGGATCTTAAAAGAGGATATCCTCTCAGACTCCTGGTGAATGGCTACTGTAATCGGCTTCACAAAATGGGGAGAGATCACTCGACCCGACTGGTTTCCGCCTATTCTCTCTAACCTACTCCCTGTTCAACTTAATGGAGAAATTGGTAAATGTTAGACTAGCCTTTTACCTGAACACCGAAGGACTTCTGTCTTCTACACACTGCGGCTTACCCAAGTTCCATTCTACGTCAGATTCTCTGCTCCGATTAATAAATGCCGTCAGCTAGGCCTTCCTTCGTAGATAGCACTACGCAATGATGTTTTTTCGATCTGGAGAAGGCCTATGATACCGCATGGCAATACGCGATCATGGAGACTCTCTACAAGATGTGAGCAAGGAAACGCCTCCCAATTTTTATCTAGGAGTTTTTGCGAGATCGTCAATTACGCGTTAGGGTGAAAGGAGCCCTCTCCGGCACAATGGGAAAGGAAGAGAGTGTCCCGCAGGGCATCAAAGGTATCATATCCGTGGACGACGTTTCAATCTTTTTTTTGGGGCGGCGAGGCCTCGATGTGAACTATGGAGCGTCGACTCCAAAAGGCATTGAAACGCATCTCCCGCTATTCCGAAAAGAACAGGTTTCAGTTTTCCTTGCCAATACTAAGTTGGTGCACCTTTTCTGCCATCCACGGCTCCATCCCAAACCGGACTTGATCCTAAACGTGTTTCCGCTGGAAGTGGTGAATCTGCATCATTTCCTTAGTCTTATTTCGACCGACGCCTCATCTGGGAGCCTCATATTCGCAGCCTTAGTGTCTTTTATATTTGCGCCATGGACCTTCTTCTCTCTGTGACGTTTAGCACCTGGAGTGCATATATAGCTACTGCCTTACTTTTCTACCGATCCTTTACTCGTTTGAAGCTCGACTACAAAGCGAGTTTTATCCCTCCGCTGTCCAGCATGTATTGCCGAAGGTGTACTCAATCCACCATACCGGTCACCGGCAAACTACCAGTTCCTTCCGCACGTCCCCCATTGAGAGCCTACTTGCTAATTCTGGAGAGATGCCACGGGTTCTGCGCCGTGCACAGTTCATTATGCGCCTGTACGCCATAGCAGTACCCCTTATCATTTGCCAACGGCTCCCTCTCTGCATCTGCAGCCGATTTCAACGGTGCCCATACCACCTAGAGACGACAGTCACACCTTAAGACCTTTGGGTTTAGGGCTAGGTAACTCATTCGAGAGCTCGGTGTAGTTCTATGGCTAGTAGCCTTTGTGGTTCTCCCTAAGACGCCACCCTGGAGGGTACCACCTTTGACTAGTTGTCTCCCTGCCTCTGCTAACAAAGCTTCTCTGACGACGGGAGTATTGCGTTCGGCCTTTTTGGAGCACATTTCGTGTTAAAATGGATCTGTGCCAGTGTATACGGATAAATCCAAGTCCCGGGAGGGCATCGGTTTTCACACCGTATTTCCTCTGTTTAAAGTCAACGGGGCTCTACCAGGCGCTGGTTCCGTTTTAACGGCCAAACTGGTTGCAATATACAGCTCGGTACAGGAGATAACGTGCGTGTCCATTTTGCAAATCAGATTGTGATTTTTAGCGACTCACAAAGTGCCTTGCGTGGTCTCGGGGCATTGAATATCCACGAGGTATACGTGATGCTACGGTTGCCGCGAGCCGGGTGGATTTCGAGATTATCTTCTGCTGGGATCCTGGACATGTGGAAATTACGAGGAATTAGCGCGGCGATGAGGGCGCTAAAGAGTCCGCGAGGCCTGGGCGACCAGACACCTCACACTGAGTATATGGTAGGGATCAGGGCGTCCATCCGTGCTGCTTTATTAAAAAAATTGGAGAGAGCCGATAGGAACTTAAAGTATTTGTGCCATTGCGTCGCAACTCTTCCCATGGACATACCCCCAATGACGCCGTGGCTTCCTTCTTCTTGATTTTTTGTCTCTATTTTTTTTCCTTCGGTTCTTAGCATTTGTTTTTTCTTCAATATTTCCTAGTATTAGGCTGTAATGTGATTACAGCGACCTTTGTCGTAGTATGCAGTCGCCAGATAGGCTCTTAATAAATTCCTTCCCTGCTTAATATTATTATACCTATCCCACTTTTCTTCTCGTGTAACAAATCTACTAAAAATGCTTTACTTTTTAGTCGATCAATGAGAGATGAACACATGTTTATTCTTTGTTGCAAGTGTACCTCTGGAATGTCCTAAAGAATCCATTGCACAATTGTGAAACCTAGCCTATCTCCTTTAAATGACACAGTGGAATGATTTTAATGTAGTTTTTCAGCCAATTGTTCAACAGTTACAATTCGATTTTTTTTTTCACTTTTATTGCTAGAGATTTTGAGAAAATTCCACTGGTCGTCCTGAACGGGGTTCTTCTTTTAAGCTAAGGTTTTCCGAGCAAAAATTCTGACACCATCTTTGGCAGTGGCTCACACTAATGTCTAATTATTCTTTCGCCGCATACTTGGTACAAATATTCTGCTCTTAACTTAGCATAGCCGCTTTTTTTAAACTCCCAAAGCACAATGATGCGAATGTTCTCTTTGACACTTCCATAATATTCATAATTTAACAAAAGGGTACATTAAATTAGTAATAATAGGAAAATTAATGGCCCAGAAAATGACAAGTAACGTATGTAGGCTAAGCCATGCAGGTATCTTGGCCTAGAGTTTAGTAGACTAGGCTTGTATAAAATTACACTTGCTTTAAATTATTTCCATTCCTAAAATAAATTTGAAAAATGTATTTATTCATAAGATAAATTTGAAAAAAAGAATCCTGCATTATTTAAGGGATGACTTAATATAAAACTATCATAGCAGATCGACCGAGGTTTGAAGTTTGATCTTGTGCTCCAATGATTTTCAACCCTCATTTCCTCCTTTTTTTTCCTGGGGGTGGGGGGGTCTCCTCTTGAGTAGTGTTCATTTATTTATTATAATTATAGTGGGAGGAGCTTAAAGGATGACGTCACTCGATGCCACTATTATGTGAAGTTATCTATAAACACACGTGAATGCGCTACATGTATATGTATCACCGTGTGCGTCTGAATTTGACTATAAACACCCACGGCCAAAAGTATAAGACAACATTTAGAATCTTTCAAATGATGTAGTTAGACATTTGTGGTAAATGAATTTAATGTATATATATATATATATATATATATATATATATATATATATATATATATATATATATATATATATATATATATATGTACCACGGAAGGAAACTGAATAAAAGACATATGCTTCCATAAAACGATATAGACACAACAACGCCGTGTATATGAATGTAATGTGGTGGATTCATATGTCTGTTATTAGTTGCCTTTTTTTTTACTTGGTATTTTTCTGCCTTGTTTTTGTGTTTTCCATTGGTTTGTACTATGTGATGGGCGTTCCCTTCCTATCTTTGTACCCTTTATAAGGTTGTCTCTCCATTTTCATGCTATTCCTTGAAAATGAACTTGCAAATAAAAGTGCTTGGATTCATCTTTTCATTTTCCTGTGGGTTAATTTTCATATTATTGCTTTCCTCAAGTGCCACTTTGTGAGCTTTTTCATATATATATAATAATAATACTTTATTAATTATTTTAATACTTAACTTCACCAAATTTTAACAAATTTCTGATGTTATCTTTCCCGACCTAGCTTGTAATTTGTCATACATTTCTATTTTATTTGTTCTTGTGGTACTTCTTATTTTTCCAAGCACTGACCACAAGTGGTCTATTTGATTTAAGTCCGGGGTTTGTGGTGGCCACTCCATAGAGCTAATCCCCGTTTCTCCAAGCAAATTTTGGTCTGGATGGATGTATGGCATGGGGCGTTGTCCAATTGAAATATAATTTAATTTCTTGGTGTTGTGGGATGCAATTGCTGGGTAGATGGCTCTAAAACATGGTAGTATAAGTTATAGAGTTCATTTTTCCCTGATATAAAAATATCACAACCCTTATGAAGACATGTAGCCCAATGCCATGATAAAACCAAATCCATTCTTCACAGTTGGTACCACACAAGCAGAGTGAAATGCCTCTTCTACTCTTTGCCTCACAAAAGGAGACCCAGAATTGCTGAAAATCGGCAATTTTTTTAAAAATCAAGCTAAATATTTAAATAATTTTCTTCCGGATATATAATCGAATGTAATTACAAAAATGACACGTAAAAAAAATAATACAATAGTCTTTCTTACATACCTGATAATTACTTTCATCTGACCAGATAATTTTAGACCATTGTTCATATATTCAATTTTTGTGATCTTTGGCCCACTGAAGATGTTTTATTTCTGTTGACCAGAAATATCTATGGCTTCGTTCTCGCCTTTCATCCTTTTAGACCTTGATCTTTATAATTGTTCTGAGTGTTATTTTTTATGTTAAAGCTTCATTGAACTACCTAGCAAGTTCAGATGTATTTCTGCGATTCTATAGTGAAGTCCGAATGAGGTGTTGTCACGTTTTCTAACACTTCTCTTCCTTGATACAATGTATGCAAATTCTTAGCTTCTGATGTAAGTTTTAATGCCTATTTTGTGGGGATGAACTTGTTCCGAAGAAATATACTAACCATCTCGTTCCTATCATACAAGAGTGAAGAGGCTTGCTAAGGCAGTTAATGTCTCCCCCCCACACACAACTTTTTTTAATTAGTCAGTCATCTATTTAGTCTTTATTTTTCCCCCATCTTCAGGATTTGATTTAAGAAACTTTCCTCATATCCTTTGTGGTGAGAATTCTCAAGTTGCGTTTCGATTCTTAGTTTTAAATGAATAACAACAATCCTTTTTTTCTTTAGAAATAAGGTTCGTTTTGCTCAGTTATCTATTTCCACTTGATTTTACCCGAAACACTTCCTTTTTTATTTACAAAATAGAAATAAGTACAAGCCTATAATCAATTTATTAGTGAGAAGTAGTACCATTTGTTTCTCGACTTTCTGCCCAAAGTATAATGCAGTTATTCCAAAAATAGTTTACACAAAGCTTGTGAATCATGGTTATTCAAGTGCTTCGCGAGCTTTTTTGATGCGCGAGGCAGTAGAAGTTAACCGAACCGACCCCAGAACTTATCTTATTCTTCCCTCTGTCTGAATGAACATTCTTTCACTTTTGATTCTCCTTTCCTTTCTACCTTCTTACCCCTCTTTTCATCTATATATCAACCAAATTGACCTTATAGTCTCGTACTCATACCTCTTACAGCTATGACACTAAATATAATTAATGAGCTAAACTGATTTTAATATAGAAATCATTTTGTTTAACAGTTTTTATGTTAAAGTTGTCACGTGAAAGATATATATATATATATATATATATATATATATATATATATATATATATATATATATATATATATATATATATATATATATATATATATATATATATATATATATATTTACGAACCAAGCAAACTGAGGCACCCAGCAACGGTTTTGATCTGAATAAAAATGAGCCTTTAACCACTCGCCTACGCGGAAGACCAAAATATCTTCCGAATAGACAAGCTTTTAAGGCACACTTCGTAAAGTCGATCGGGACTATGAAAGAGAGAGAAAATGATTGGTAATTCAAAGGACAAAGGAGAAATTGAGTTAAACACGTGGCGAATACACGATGTATATCTGTCATGAGCGCGAGGGAATGATGAAATAAATCCAACACGCCAGAAAAAAGAGAAAACTGAATAATTTTTCCTTCGGAAATAGTTATTTCATACTTAAAAAAAACCCTGTCTTTGGGTGGGATTCAAACCAAGCACACTGAGACAGAGAGCAACCGCTTTGATCTCACAGTCCCGATCGACGTTGCGACGACCTGATCTTTTATTGAGATCAAAGCGGTTGCTCGCTGCCTCAGTGTGCTTGGTTCGAATCCCACTCCAGCACGGACTTTTTCGAAGTAGGAAATAACTATTTCCGAAGACAAAACTATCCCGTTTTCTCTTTCTTGCGGTGTGTTGGATTTATTTCATCATTCTCTCGTGCTCTTGATATATATATATATATATATATATATATATATATATATATATATATATATATATATATATATATATATATATATATTATTTTTAAACGCATTGAATATAAAAAAAACTACATAATGCTTTTACTTTTCAAGTAATTTAATAGAGGCAAATACTTCCAATTCCTCGCTCGATTCCGTTCGCCCAAAACGATTTGATAAGAAATAGGGGTGATACGTTCTCTTCCTTATTCATGCCCCAATTTTGCCATGAACACATAAGGTCTATGGAATTATACTGTATGGAAAAGCTAAAATCCAAGCTGGCTTCAAGTTTTGGCTTGGACCATCATATTTTTGTCCCCAAAAGGAAAAAACAATCTTTTTTTTCTCGAGAAAATGAACTGACCCCATTTGTTTTGGTGCTAAAATTCCTGAATAGTCTTCCAGTAAGCTGTCAGATGGAGCATGGGCATCCAGTATGCAGCTGACCTATGGAAGATTACCCACCTTTTTGCCCCAATGTTCGCAGGTGGATCAATATATTTTTCACACATTTTAATTTCCTCCATTTACTTCACTTCGCTTACCAACTTCCTGGCGGAGATGTTTTCGTTGGTTTTCGCCTCTTAGTTTCAAGTAATTAACAACAACAATCCTGAAAAGACTTGATGAATCACTGGACAGCGACAGGGAAGAAGGTTTAAATAAAAGACTCTGATCTTATCTACTTTTTTTTTGAGATACGATGAAAATTGTAGCAGATTTTATCAGCGTTTTTTTTCTGATTTTCGGAACACCATTACTGTATTTTCAAAGTATTTTTGAATAAGGTCTTTTCTTAAAATCTTTTGGGATTTTATATCATGTTTCCATCCGAGGGCCTTCATTTTCTCGATGACGTGTTCGTTTGCTTGATTATTAACATGATTATGACCACCCTGCCCAAGAACCGCCCAGGAGAGGATAATTCCTGTCGAATAGAAAGAAATTAATCGTGAGGGAAAATTAGCCATAGCGATTGTTATTGCATGGAGATGAAATATCGCGACCTGATCTTTTGTAATGCTTCACCTTGCGTTGCGTGTCTGACGAGATTTCCGATGAAGATGTCCTCGAATTGGGCTGGAATGTGCTCTCCCACCTCCAGACTCATGACCCAGTCGAACCTCCTTCCCAGGTCGAAGCGAGCACTCAAATCAATGGACTTCACCCACCCTTTTGTGATGTATTCTATCTTGGGTGCACCATCATAGCCTGGAAGAAGGGAAGAGGTGGGGACCGGGGTCGCGATCCGAGGGAAACCAGTACCGAGGCAACCATTGGTTTGGCCTTAAGCTTAAATGACCTTCTATTTATGAGTCATGGAATTGGAAGCGACGCCCAAAACTCCAAAACTCACTCTATCTCGCAAGGGAGTACTAACAGATTCCCAAGTACTCCTCACCTCATATATATTTTGAGTGAAAAAACTGCACTAAGTAGCCTACACCTTTGGCTATTCGGGTTTTGCCCCTTCCACACACTTTCATTATCCTAATTTCACCACTTTGACTATAAAACTTCAATTCCAACCCTTTTCATCGAATTGGCTGTGTTGGTTTTAAATAAATTAACGCATTTGAGAAACGGGCGGTAGTGTCAAGGACCCTGTTCAGTTGGCTCTGGTGGTCAAGCTCTTCGTGAGAGCTTGATCTAAATGATTTTGAATTAATAATAATAATAATAATAACTAGCTAAGCCCATGAATGTGAAATAAAATGTTAAATTAATGCATTATTATTATTATTATTATTATTATTAATAGTAAGTCACCCTTTTCTAATTAGACATATCCTTTTAGACAAAGCATAATTTAAGTACGAACAAGATAGGAAAGAACAAACAGAATACATAAGAGGAAATTTTGTATGTCATTCATGAGAGCTGTGGGCCCTCGCAGAGTGCTTATCACCCATTGAAGGCACCAACAAGGATGGAGGGGGTGTACAATTAATCTTTGACAATTTCTCTACTGATGATTCCGTAGCTTACAGCATATCTGCATGAAGAGGTTCGAGATAATGGGTTCGAAACCCTACTCTTGTAAAATAACTCCAGGAAGGCGTCCGGTGACCTTCACCTTGATGGGTTAAGACAGACTAATAGTATGGATCATGTTTGCATGTGGAATGTGTATGTGGTGTTCGACCAACAAATATGCGAAGTAGTACAGTGAAAGTGTGGCTGATAGGCTATTTGGTGAATCAGTAGACAGGTTTAAGATGTTTGAGAGGATCTTTGTATCATAATTTATCCCTGCAACGTTTGTTTGGAAAGAAACTTGTGAAGAAATGCGCGTCGAATGTCTGTTTTATACATCAAAACCGGTAAGTTAAAAGGTTGTGTGAATAAACGCCCTAGAATAATATATCGGGTGGCCCCAAAACCCCCACAAAATTTAAACTTTAATAACCCGTTCAAATATAATTATATATAATTGTATATATCTCTCAAAGTAGCACGAGAGAATGATGAAAATGAATTCATTAAACCACATTGAAAGAGAAAACGGAATAATTTTTCCTTGCAGTAATATTTTTATTACCTTATTTCGAAAAAATCCGCGCAGGGAAGCGATTCGAACCAGACACACTGAGGCAGCGAGCACCGCTTTGATCACAGTTAAAAGTATGCCTTTAGTCCACTATGCTACGCAGAGAACCAAAAAATTCTCTGAATAGAATAGCTTTTAAGGAACACTTTCGCAAGCTCGAACGGGGACTATGAAAGAAATAGAAAATTAATTGGGAATTCAAAGAATAAATGAGGAATAGTTAATCGTGTGGCAGATATACAAATGTATATATTTCTCAAAGTAGCACGGATTTATTCGAAATAAGGTATTAAATATATTACTGCAAGGAATAATTATTCCGTTTTCTCTTTCAATGTAGTTTAATGAATTCATAATTATATATAAATGAAAATTCGTATACAAGAATTTATATGTATTCTTTACTATATCTGAAATGTTCCATAAAATAACTATAATAGTATTGCTAAAATTAAAAAAATTGCCTGCTGAATCAAGAAATCGTGCGATATTCGTGCGTAGGAAATACGAACTCTGCATGTCTAGATTATTAGGCTCTCATTAGCATTTTTTTTCTCTCTTTCAGTTATCATTTAAACTTATAAGTTGTGTTATTATTCCTCCTATCACAATAGTGCTAAATTTAAATGATAAAATTATAATAGAAGCATGTTTTAAAGAAAATGGTTCGAATGGAAATAGAATTTTTCGTAAATTTCCAGATAGAAAGTAGACTACTAGAAGTGTTTGTAACTTAATTAAAAAGATAAAAACTACTGGTTCGATAGCTCAAAAGAAAAGTCCTATAATAAAATTGCTACGACAGAGTATAAAATGATTCAAGTAGAAGAACTTGTTTGATCTCAGAGGAAAAACTGGCAACTCATCTATCTCAAAGAAAGATCTATGAATTAGGTATTTCCCATTATTCTGTCCAACGGATTTAAAAACCACAAAAATTAAAAGCTTATAATAGAAGGCGCATTTTACGTCGTGGTACCAATGTAAGACAACTTAGTTGCTCTATGATCGCTCTTCGTTTTAAGATACAAGAAATTTTGTTTACCGACCAAAGTACGAACAAATAGTCAAAATAACAGAGATTATGGCATAAAGGAAGAAGAATATCCATCCATTCCACCATTATCTTCAAGATTTAGCAAACAACCAATGGTTTTATGCGAGAGTGTCATGGAATGGTAAAACCAGGATCCATTTTATCGATACACAAAAATCCAGAAAATTACATCGAACCACTATCTATCGGCCTGTTTCCTGATTGCCATCAGCTCTATCCTAAAGGAGACCTCATTTTCCAGCAGGATGCTGCGGTCTCTCATTCTAGCAAATGAATACAGAAATTTTTAGAAGAAAATTTTCATCATTTTATTAAAAAGGATGAATAACCTCCTTAATCGCTTGACTGTAATCCTATTGACTATTCCATATGGAATTTACTTCAAGAAAAAAGTTAACAGCAAAAGAAAAAATAAATGTAGTGAATCTGAACTTAACGAAAAAAAATTCTTGCATGGGATAACATAACGCTATTTGATATCAGAAAATATATTTCTTTCTTTAAAACGAAATTAAGGGCTGGCTGTGACTAAGAAGGTGTACATATTGATCATTTATTTCAATAAAGGTATATTGATTTTGTTTTTTTAGTCATTATCCTTTGTCGGGAGCAATCGACAAGCAAATTTTGAAGTGACTATTTTATCACTTCATCACCATCATCACCATCATCACCATCACATCATCATCATCATTATCATCATCACTTCACTTCATTAACTCTATAATTAAAGAAGAAGGTGATTTTTTTGAGTATTTAAATAATAATTTCATCTTAGTTTGGTTATGACTTATGTTTTTTTATCAAAGTTATTTCTAATAATTCTTTTATAATATCAAAAAACAAAATGGTGAAGTTCAGAAATAAATATAAGTATCGAAATTTTGTGAATTTTTCAAACCTCAAAGAATTACAAATGGTGAAGTTCCGAAATGATAGGTGACTATATTTGTCCCCCCGTCCCCCCCGTCGAGTTTGCTCTGACTCCTGAGGTTACGTAGATTCTGCTTCTAGGCTGGATTCCCGAAGGAACTTTGGTTATTTCTGGGTTAAAGGAAAGGATTCAAAGGGAGAGGGACGATAAATTGGTTTTTATTCTTGAAATAACATCTACTTTATTAGGCGTAGCGAAATAAATCGAGTTTTGTGCGGCGGTATTTAAGTTTTACTAATGTTGTGGCAGCTGAGTCAAGGTGACAGGACTTAGGAGCGAGGGAAGGAACCGTGATGCCAGTAATATTAAACTGACGAGGCAGGTGCCTTTACTTGAGTCTAACCGGCTGAATGATTTAACTGATCTCCCCTTGACTGCCCATAATGTTCTCTTTCGTTTATTTATAACTCCCCTGCGTAAGGAGGCGTGGCATTTTTCTCTTCTTAAAGCGCGGGGGCGGAACTAACCATAGGAAACTCACTTGTTAGCCTCTCCGCCGATCGCTGGGTGGAGTTCAGAGGTGTGTGTGTGCTCATTGAGTATCTGTACACATTTTTAGACCGGGCTGGCAGATCCTATCAAGAGATAACTGTTTATTTTTCCTTTGATACCTTCACTAAAGCTCGACCGACCAAAGCATATCTCACTCTGTATTTGCTCGGCTTCCTTAATTATCAAGCATCGGTATTTTTTCGTCCGCAGCTGGTCCTTTGTGTATGTGCGTGTGTATGGTGTAGCCGCGTGGGAACCAGTTATTTGCTCGCCTTTCTTATGCATTTCTAATAAGTATACAGTTATTTTATAGGTATGTATCTATTTTCACAATGATTTATTACTTATTACATGTCCTATTACCTAATGTAGCGTACAAGAAGTGTAGGCGAGTGACTTAAAAGCTTCGCTTAAATGAGTCTTTTTTGAGACTCAGGATGGCTGAGTGGATTCGCCGTTCGCTAACAGTGGTCCAGCGACGTGGGAAGCTGTTCGCAACTCGCCTACGTTAATATTTTTTCTTTGCTCCTTTTCCTATTCTCCTCTATTTAAAATTGTGCCCAGACCAAGGAGGGGGAGCGTTAGCACTTGGATAACATTTCCAAACGGGTTCTCTTCATTTCGCCATTCACGCTCCGCTTCTGAGAGGGGGGTTGTGTATCGTATGAGAAGTGCAGGCGAGCAGCTTAAAAGCTTTGCTTGAATGGTCTTTTTAGAGAATCAGGGTGGCCGTGTGGATTCGACGCTGGCTAAGAGTGGTCCAGCGACGCGGGAAGCTGTTCGCAACTCGCCTACGCTATTATTTTTTTCTTTGCACCCATTCCTAATCCCCTCCATCTACACTAATTAGTTAATATATGTTTTGAATATTAGGATTTCATATATAGAATGAACACTCATTTGTGGGGTTACCTCCTTGGGCCTATTTATCCTGCAATATGGGTACCACAGGCCTACTTTCCTTGCACTCTGGGCACCACATGATAATTCACTACGCTATTATTCACCACGTTATTATTGTCATTATGTAACGACCTGATTTAGTTAGTTTTTATGGTGAGACTTGCGTTGGAGATTTGAGTGGAGAGCAACGAGGCACTGCACTACGCATTTGGAGGGCGCGCAAAACTCGGCAAGGAAAATGTGGGACCTTCAACCTTTGGAGGGGACGCGGTGAGGAAACGCGCCTTTCAAAGTGGAGTAAGCATTAGCCTACCCTTGGCTGACCTAGACTCTATAAAGGGAGGTGTGTGACCTTCTACCTTTGGAGAGGAGAAACGAGGAATTTGGGTAGAGATGGTATCTTAGGTTTTGTTAAACTACCCGTGGCTCCGTATTGTACCAAGAGGGAAGCAGCGTTTTGTTTTCAAAAATTCAGGTGGCGAGAACGAGTAGGTAAGAAGAGGTGGTTTTCCAAGTTTGGCTGGTTTAACTCGACTCTGTCTGGGATTGGGATAGCAAAAGAGTTGAAGGTGTTGGAGAATAAGATTGGGTAGGTAGAAAATATTGGGTAGAGGTGTAGCGCGTAATGTTGATAATATGGATGAAGAGAGGGTGATTTGAATGGGGATGATAATGATTTGTGCCAGGTTGCCTGGCAAAGGCTTTCGTTTTGTTTTTTTACTTTGCTTCCGTTGGTGTTTATTTGGTTGTATGTGTAGCATTCGAGCCTTTGTTATCATTTGCTCATTTGAAACTTTGTATCATTTGTTTGTATCATTGAGATGACGAATTGGAGGAGATGGCTCAGCACAACTACTGGCGGAGAGAGTTTATTAGGGCCCTTTGCATTCCGTGGGTGCCATAGGAGATTTATTGATTGATTTGATCATTTATTTTGTTTTACTTGTGATTTTTGTGCTTTTCCTCGCACATTTCGTTTATGGTTTATGTATTCTTTTCACTTTTTTTGATCAGGTTTCAGATCATTCTCTTCTCTTTTTATGGTCTTATCAGTTGTCATTTTCAGTTGTTAAATTTGGTTCTTTACTTTCGTTGTCTTTTTCGGGGTTTTATTTAGCGAGGGTTTTTTCTGCTTCCGTCAAATCATTGCCTATATCGGATTTGACGGATTACTTGATTAGGTATAGTTATTTTGTTTATTTCATCTTGTGGTTTCACATATCTTGCTCCATATACTTGGCGTACGAGTACGTTCATGAAGTACTTGGTTAATTGGCTTTAGTGATGTTCTTCGTTGCAGTTCTATTGATGTAAGTAGATCGTTTCTTCTCTTGTTTGAGATAATTCTGGTAGCTCAGTTTTGTATTCTCTGTTGTTTTATCTGTGTATTGCTCAATGTTTGCGTGTAAATTATTGGGTATAACATCTTAGGGCGGATGAGGGCCATGCAAAGTTTCCCCCTGTTTCCGCTTGACAGGTTTTTCAATCTGTCTAGCGCTGTCTAGCCATAGGAGATTTATTGATTGATTTGATCATTTGTTTTGTTTAACTTGTGATTTTTGTGCTTTTCCTCGCACATTTCGTTTATGGTTTATGTATTCTTTTCACTTTTTTTATCAGGTTTCAGATCATTCTCTTCTCTTTTTATGGTCTTATCAGTTGTCATTTTCAGTTGTTAAATTTGGTTCTTTACTTTCGTTGTCTTTTTCGGGGTTTTATTTAGCGAGGGTTTTTTCTGCTTCCGTCAAATCATTGCCTATATCGGATTTGACGGATTACTTGATTAGGTATAGTTATTTTGTTTATTTCATCTTGTGGTTTCACATATCTTGTTCCATATACTTGGCGTACGAGTACGTTCATGAAGTACTTGGTTAATTGGCTTCAGTGATGTTCTTCGTTGCAGTTCTATTGATGTAAGTAGATCGTTTCTTCTCTTGTTTGAGATAATTCTGGTAGCTCAGTTTTGTATTCTCTGTCGTTTTATCTGTGTATTGCTCAATGTTTGCGTGTAAATTATTGTGTATAACATCTAAGGGCGGATGAGGGCCATGCAAAGTTTTCCCTTGTTTCCGCTTGACAGGTTTTTCAATCTGTCTAGCGCTATCATTGTATTTTTTACTTCGGAAACTTTTGGTGTTAAGTTCTAGGTATATCCTCTTGTCGTCAGTTTTATTCATATGGCTCACCCTTCCGTGGTATGAAGATATGCTTCTCCATCTACTCTTAAATCCATCAAATCCTCCGTTTTACGGGAATTAACTTGAGCTTGTTCTTGTTCGTTTTTATTTTGTTGCTCTCTTGTAATTGTTTATGTTCTTTATCTCTCTTGCTGGATTTTTCTACCACTTTTAATTATATGTGTGGTATCATCTGCTAGTTCTATGTACATCTCACTCTCGAATGTCGATTCAGGCAAGTCACTGGTGCATAGAGTGGACAAAGTTTGTCTCAGACACCCGCCTTGAGGGACACTTACTTGCAACTCGAATGCCTCAACCCCTTGTTCATTTATATTTAGTGTCCTTTCTTTTATCCAGTTAGTCGCATTGTAGATGTCATAGAGTGGTTTCCATGTTTAGTGTTACGCCGCTTCCTTTGTTTTTTGGCATAGTATTCACATATTATCGAAAGCTTTGGCAACATTGCGGGGGGATGGCATCCACTCAGTTACCTCGCGCTGTCAGTGGCGATTTATTTCTGATAAAATTGCCAGTGTGTTTACGTTCCTTGCTTGCTCCTGGACCCATGTTGTTGTGGGTTATATAGATTGTTAAGTTTAGGTGTTTCTTTAACCTTTTGTTTAGATGCTTTTCGAATAGGTTCCCTAGAAATTCCAGGAGCGAGATGGGGCGGTAGCTTTCGATTTGGTGCTTTAGTTTGCCCGGTTTCGGCAGGAAGATCTTTGTTGTCTTGAATGTTTGTGGAAAATATTCAAGTATTTAAGGAGATTGAATATCTTCAGTATTGCCTCAAGCAAGCACGTTGTTTGGCTCATTAGTCAGGTGGGCTTTTTTTCTACCGCTTGTAGCTGGTGCTTTCTGCTTGAAGGACTTAACTGTTGTCAAGTACTCCTGCTTTGTGAAAGGCATTCATTGTCGTTGCGCGTTGAGTCCCTCCTCATCGACTCGTGATTAGGGTGCGATGTTTTCTTGTTGTTCTTGCAGGGTTCATGTTATTTCCTCTTTCGTGTTCCATGTCGTATTCCTGATTTTCCTGAGGTAAGATGGAAAAGGTTTTTTCAGTATTTTTGGAAGTATTCTTGAAGTTCGTCGTTTCGATGCACTTCGTTCTGTTCTACTTTGATTTTTATGAGTTATTTTGTTTGTGATCCTCGCAATCTTCTATAATGATTCCAAAATTTTCAAGGATCTGTTTCTATGTCCATTCCATTGATAATTTCATTCCAGACCACATCTGTCTTGTCTTTTATAATTGTTCCAACTTGCCTTATAATATTTCTTAGCCTGCGATATCTTTCCATGGCATTGCCCAGTTCATAATTTATCTTTTTAAAGTCTGAAATTCTTCCATGTACTGTTTAATTTCTTCGTCTTTTCGTGAGTAAGGTAGAATTCAGTATAGTGGTGGCTCGTAGCTAAAATTAGTAGGGGGGTGCTGCATCAGAAATTTTATAGCATTGTTTTAACATTGTGTAAAAGGAAATAAACCTATCAAAAGAAAATTTATAGATAAACTTGATAAAATCCTAAACAGAACAAAATCAAACATTTTTTTTACTTACTAATAGCCTAAATTGTTACAGTTGAAGCTTGATCCATTCATTTAAAAACGAAATCTATTCATCTTGTTTTAATTTGCGCGAAAAGATTAATTATGTTCTAACTGATATCTGGATGACTACTGAGGAATTTTTTCTCGAATGAAAGCACTGCAAGTGCATTTAGTCTTTCAGAATTCACAGTTCTCCTTAGAAAAGTTTTTATTCTTTTCGATGTTGAAAAGCCTCTGATGTAGTCATGGGAATTGTCAAGAGGATTTTTATCAGGTTCGTAATTTCACTAGGAACATCATCAAGATTATTTTCCAAGATAAATTTCAGCAGCTCAATTTATTAATTAATTAATAAAGGAACCGAAAAAATATTAATTAAATTCTACATTTTATCACATTCAAGAATATAAACACGTTTTTAAGCGCAATACACGCGGAGTCTAAAAGAAACACTACCTTCTACCAGCACACCGAGGTGCAGCTTCAAATCTTGGACATGTGAGCATGCGCGCAAAAGCCAAACACAGCGTCAATGGAACTGTGAAGCGCACAGTTCTATACAAGGTTTTTGTATTTTTTCATAAACAAAGAGATGGCTACTGACACTAAGTTTAAGGATTATATAATGTAAAGTATAAATATCGAGTGGAAATAGGGGGTACTGCAGCTCCTCAGCGCCTTTACACGAGCCGCCACTTGTTCTGTAATCTATTTTTGGTATGTATAGTTTGTCGGTTGTTATTTTTGCGATTGTTTCTTCAAGTGCGCTTCTATTTCCACTTCTTCTAGATTGTTTAGGGATCCGATTTCTATTTTATTAAGATATTCCTTATATCTGTTCCAGTTTCTCTTGCTAATGGCCTTTCTTTGTTGGAGCTTGATTTGGACTTGTTATGCGGATATTGTAGTAACCATGCTTAGATGGTCAGATGGATTTGCAGATCCTAGCTCTGTGTTGAGGTTGCGATTGAAATGGAGGTTCGTCAGAACAATGTCGGGGGTAGTCGATGATCGATCTATGAGAAATGTTCGGAAGTCTGGACCTTCTCTGTAAGCAAGCTTTCTACGCATTAGCAGTTGTAATGTTCTTCCTGCTCCATTTGAGTGCATATGTATCCAGCTTCACTGCACTTGCTGTTGAGATTGCCACACATTATGGACGGTGCTGGGTGGCTAAAGATCCTAATGAAATTGTGGATGGGAAGATACGGACGCCTTAGAGATTTATATGCTCCGGTTACTACTAGCTCCCCTGTAGTCATTTTTATCTTTACGGGAATGTAGGATCCTTTAAGACCTTTGATTTCTGTGTAACTGTTACTGATTCCGTTTTTTATTCCAATCATTACATCGTCTTATCTGTTCTGCGTATGGTTTGATCTTATAGTTGGGTATATTTATTGTTTCGTTCTAGATTAATACCGTGATCTGTAAGTATGACGATGTCCGAGTTTTCTTTCCTTATTATGTTTGAGTACATTATTCTTTAGTCTTTCCAACCGTTCACGTTAAGCGTAAATATTTTCAGTCTGCTCTAGTACATATACTTTTTGGTGGTCTTTTCTGTTGTTTTCTCTGTGCTTACTTCTGTTCTTTTCCTGTTTTCACTTTCTTTGTTATGGCCAGTGATCGAGTCCAACCAGATAATTTTTTCTTGAGCTGATTGTTCGATAGATTGTGGCAAGATTCAGAAGGGATTAAGATCATCTCTTGTGTCAGCGCGTTGTGAATTTTCGTTTCGTTAATGTCTGTGTTGTATATTCCCACTTAAATTTCTCTTTTACCAAGCCTTCGACTGTTTCCTTTTGCTTGTTTCCTTTAGGGAAGGGGCATGTGTGTGAAGCGTAGATTTTTATGTTCAGTTCCTGTGTATTAGGTTTCGTCTTCTGCTCTTCTTTTTCTAGTTTTTCTGATACTTCTCTCGTTGCTTTCATTATTTCGTGGTCTCCCTCTGTAAATTCAGTTTCCAATGGGGCTTTTCTTCCTACCCCGCTGGATTCTTCTTCGGTGTCTTGGACGATTTCCATTTTGGCTTTTGTTTCTTCCTGGTTGGGTCCCATGTTAATGTTGTATATTTCATTTGAAGGCGAGTTTTTTTGCGTACGATCCGGGCTTTTATATTTTCACAAAGTGAGCATTGCATTATGCTGAGGATAAAGGCTGGTCGCATGATCCCTTTGATGTTTACAACTATATTTGCGGCCCCAGGTGCCTTAGTTGGTCCTCATGCTGTTGCCGCATCGTAGTTGGTATTTTTTTTCGTTCCTTTTGCTGGTTGAGATCTGCTAATTTCTGTCTGATGATTTGCTCCAGCAATTGATGCATTTCTTTGTAAGTCTTTTGCATTCGTGCCACCTGTGCTCTGAATTTGCACATTCAGAACATGTGTTTTCCTTTGTAGGTCCATTCCTTGGGCGTGTGTTTGCCCAGGGCTTAGCATCTAAAGGACACCTGGACAGAGACCAATGTTTCACCTTCTATCTGATCTGGTGAGATCTTGGAATAGAATGAGAGCAGGCCGAGTTCAGTTGCCTTAATAGCCATTTCAGTCGTTGATTATGTCAGCGATGGTTGCCCATTTGTGTTGCTTTTCCCTTTACCTTTTGATTTTTTTAGGCAGAGTGTGTTCTTTCCTAGGGGTTGAGGTGCCTGCAGATAACTGATCTCTTCCTCGTAACGTCTGAGGGTTCGGGTTGCGAAGCCTACCTTTGCGAGTGTCTTGCTTGTTTTTTCACTTAGCAGCAGGTCGGCATCTTTTACCGTGTCAAAGAGTGCGGCATAACCATTAGACTGTTCCTTTAGTCTGAGCGGAATAACGCCGATGTTCGAGTATATGGTTTGTATGGTTCTTTCGCGGGTTGGGTTTTCCTTGTTTGCGAGGGCAAGAAGAATGACCTTCTTCGCACCATCGCGGTTGTTCATTGCGGTTTGTGCGGAGCTCACTTTCTGAGGTTGTTCATTTTTCCTTTTGATACCTGTATTTTCTTTCTTTTGCCTGGGAGTAAATTTAAATTCGTACCTTTGATGAGAATATACCCACTCCATAATCCCGTGCACAGCCGGGGTAACTGCCTGGATGAGGATGATGAATAGATGAGTGGATGAACCTGGAAAAGGCCTTCTTGAAGGATGATTCATGGTGGACTTAATGATAGGTGGTGATCGAATCAACTACCACCAGCTGGGGGTGCCGCTTCTTTAAGCGGTTGGATATCGAAGCTGCTTCTCGCTTGGTATTACTTTTTAAAAGATCCCTAGTTGATCCATGATTCTGACGGATAGATAACATAATTAAAGTCTGGTTTTCACCATTAAGAGATAAAATGAAAATACCTTCATAAGATTTGATGACAGGAGGTTTGTCAAGAAGATTCCCCATTTTCATCCGTTCCATCAAATATTTCTTGAAGGTGGCATAATCTTTGTGGTCAGGAAGTAGGAGGTTCTGGAAGTTTCTGGTGAGGCATCGTCCATACTGGCCAAGTCCTGCTCCAAAATCGACAAGTGATGACTCCCCCACAACCTTCTCGATAGCGGCGCACAGCTAGAGAATGGGATGTTTGCTATGTCATTTATTTAAAAAGAATAAACCAAATGGATTACCTCTGCCTGAAAGATTATGGAGTTAAAATTTGAAAGAAAACCTGGGAGACAATCGCCTAATTACATGATTTTTTTCTGGTAGCAATCCAACAATCAAATTGAGGACAGTTTCATTATAAATTACAAAAATATATATATAAATACTAGCCCAAGAAATAAATAAATAACGCACAGGCCGCGCATGGCTAAAAACAAATATTAAAACTAAAAAGACAGATAAAAACTTCAGAAAGGTCGAAGTACATAAGGACACCTTTGCCAATAGTCGTTGGAAGGGTAAGATTCGATGACCACTAGGGATATTTAGGAAGCAGGAAGTGGGAAGGCTGCAAATAGTGGTGATAGGGACCATAATTCAAATGGCGATAGAGTAAGACCGATTCACAAGAGGCAAAGAGCTACATCAAAGGATCGAGACTACAGGATGCACGATAACCAATAATGGACCGATAGTTAGCAGCTTGGAAGGATCCCCAGTTAACTCTAGGATCCCGTTCAGATAAGGGAGCTCATTTTAACTGGTCTCTCCACTTAAACCCAAATATGGAAATTCCATATGTTTCTCTTAATTATTTAGTTACAAATAATTGCTAATATTTATCATATTGCAATTAGATTTATTCATTATAATCCATTCATTCGTCCAAGTGTATTGACCCATTTTCTGCTCTTCTTCGAGTCATAAATTTGTTTACCAGAATCTTATTTTCTATAATTTGCTTATGTTAATCAGAAGAACAGTTGGATTATTTTTATTTTAGTGGAAAAAGTTTAATGGTGTAATCACCGAAGGCATTTTTACTTTTTCTTCTGGGAAGGATTCCCAGAAGAGGAAACTCTTTTATTTGGTATAGAATGAGAAGGGTGTGCTCAGCTCTACTTTAGAGAGGAAGCCCCTTGGGGACGGCTAACTCAGGGTTGAGAGCGGTAGAAGGGAACCTTCTATACCTGCCTAAGGTGGAAAGCTCCTCTGCCATGAAGAAAAATTATATGCCTGTCCTCACACCCTCTAGTAACAAGGTTGGACCAAGTATGGCACCTAGAAGGGTCTGACTAATTATTTATTGATCAGAGAAAGAGGGTTGAAGTAAATAAAAAAGCCTGTAATTAACAGACTTCTAACACAGTATAGATTCGGACCACAGAAAAAGCCATACAAAAGTGATCAACTGTACCTTGCACCCAACTTCCACCGCATGAGCATTCTTGGGGTTTTGGACTTTTCACTATTTACTTCCACTTTGCACAAAACTGTTGGTGGTAGCAGATGAGATAACAGTCTCGCAGGAGCAATTCAGGCACAGCCAGTATCAACTAGTCACCTAGTGTTAGGTAGATGCTTAAAGGTAGCAGCACCCAACTGAGCAGCCATAAAAGGATAGATGGTTCAGGAGATACATCCCTGACTAAGCTCTAGTAGTCGTTAACATATGGCCATAATATGAAAATATGTCGTATTAAAACCAACATATAGACCTAGACTCAACCAACACGGAACCGACGCAGCCAACAGGTAGACCCGGACGCAATATCCCAAATATTACAGATTCCAATCCAACTTATTTATTTATTTTCATATAACGGTTAAAATAGTTTGTTCTATCTTTTCGTTCTCTACCTCTCCCATTTTCCTTCTAAGCTTTGATTGATTCACGTGATATTCTCCTAAGTGTTTTTTCCGGGTTGTGTCACCAATTTTCATTTCCTTGGACCATTAAATACATCTATAAAAAATCACGCGTTATGTGATTTTCGATTTATATATATATATATATATATATATATATATATATATATATATATATATATATATATATATATATATATATATATATATAATAATTGGGGTTTTATATGGCACCTTCCAAACTCTGAAGCCTGCGCAGAGCGCTCGTACATCGCCTAGGAGAGGAGGGCAGAAATATTTACTTGTCAGCAGCATATAAATGGAAGGATAAACCCAGGCAATGCAGAAGAAGGCCAAGAGGAAGGAGGTAGAGACGAAAAAGGATCGGGTCTATGACAGAATCCTGAGAAGTACCATAGTAAACAGCAGCTGGACGAGACCTCACCCCAGATGTGGAAAGAATGGGTAAGAGATGACAGATAAGAGCGAAACCAGTCCACAGCAGTTACAGTGACACTCAGGAAGTCCCAAAGCCAGTAGAGAAAAACGGAGTGGTTAACGATGTCAAACGCTGGGAGAGATCGAGAATCATCAAAATTCAAGGCTTCCCAGCCTTTCCCTCGCGGTGGAGTAGGTCATTCATATGTAGGAGAGCTGAATCATAACTATGACCTGTCTTGAAGCCGGACTAGAAGGTTTCGTCGAGGCTGGAGGAGGACATGTGTTAGGTGATGTGTGCAGCTACTACCCTTTCATGAATCTTAGATAGAAACGGAAGTTGAGAGATAGGGTGATAGTTTGAAGGATTATTACGGTCAAGATTTTGTTTCTTTAAGATCGGACGATCAACAGTGTGTTTAATGTCAGAAAATACCTTGCCTAACAACAGGGAAGCGTTGAAGACGCCCAGTAGGTGTGGTAGGAGGACTAGTAAGAGCTGAACATAGAGACTGGGCGGGAAAGTGTCAAGCGGAGAGCAGGGTTCTTTTTGGATGAGTGAAGTATTGAGGCAAGCTCTACAGATTTAGAGCTAGGAAACTCCTTCTAGAGCTCGGTATAGCTTTCGTCCCGGTGGCGCTCCTGGTTCTGCCCAGGACGCCACCCTGGAGGATACCACCTTTGACTACTTTTCGCCATGCCTCTGCTAGAAAAAACTTTTACAGCGCCGGGAGTATTGCGTTCGGCCTTTAGGGAACACTCTGTATCATGCTGGAACCGTGCCAGCTTATACGGATGAATCCAAATTCCAAGATGGGGTCGGTTTCCACGCTGTATGCCCTCTGTTTGAAGTCAGTGGGGCTCTGCCAGACGCTTTGGCTGTCTTCACGGCCGAGCTGGATTCAATACACCACTCGGTACGGGAGATAACTCACAAAGGATCTTCTGGAAGAGCATATTATGCCTGTGGCTCCAGAGTTTTGAAATCAAAGTTATCCTTCTCTTTGGTGGATTGCCTGTCATGGCTATGAGCTCCACCTACCCGTCCCCACCATGATGCCCAGCCACGGAGAGAACCTCCCTAGTAAATAGTGTCAGCTTTAAAAAAAAACCTGGAAGAAGATTCAAACTGTCGAGCCAACGATTGCTGGGCAAGCGCGCTAACCACTATACGCGACGTGCCCGGTTCAGAGACCGGATTGTGATTTATAGCGACTCACAAAGCGCACTGAGTGCTCTCGGAGAATTGAAATCTATTCATCCTCTGGCTCGCCATATATGTTACGCCACTGTTTTGGCGAGCCGGGCGGATTTCGAGATTATCTTCTGCTGGTTTCCTGAACATATACAAATTGCGGAGAATGAACGCGCCGATGAGGGAGCCAAAGAGTCGGCAAGAACTGGGCGACCAGACCAGCGTTTCGCTCTTCCTCACACCGATTACACGGCAGAAATACGCTCAGCCCTCAGAGTTGCTTGGCAAAGAAGATGGGAGACGGCCGAGGGCAGCTTAGAGTTGCCTACCATAGCGCCGCGACTGTTCCCATGTCCCTACTCTCCAATGCCACGACGGCTTCAGGTTGCTTTCTGTCGTCTCCAAATTGGAAGCACTCGTGGAACGCACCGCCATTTGATGGAACGCTCGCAGGAGCTTTATTGTGACAACTGTGTTCCCTCCCCCCCCCGAGTGTTTGGCACATTTTTGTTGAATGTCCAAGTATGGGTGATCTCCGCTCACGTTACCTGTCCAGGTACCAGGTCGAATGGGGTCACTACCGCTTGTCCCTTGTACTCTGGACTGGTTAGTCCACACAGACATGCAGACTATATGTTTTTTTTTGGAGGAGGCTGGTCTCCTCCACTCTTTTTAACTATTTGTTCTAGTTTGCATGTTCCTGCACCGTGGGGAGGCGGGCCTCCCCCCCCCCCCCAAACGCCGGAGCGCGTTTCCTTCTTGATCCTTTTTTGCTTTTGTTTGTTGTCTTTATTTGTTGTTGTATTTTTTTAGCTTGTCTTGCCTTTGTTCCTTTTTTATTTGTATTATTTTTTATTTTCTTGTTTTTAATATAGCCGAGTATTAACCTCTGTGCTAGTTGTTACCACTCACAGAACTTACTTGTATTTGCGCTCTCTCTCTCTCTATTTCTCTCTCTCTTCTCTCTCTCTCTCTCTCTCTCTCTCTTTCTCTCTCTCTCTCTCTCTCTCTCTCTCTATATATATATATATATATATATATATATATATATATATATATATATATATATATATATATATATATATATATATATATATATGTATATATATCATATATATATATATATATATCATATATATATATTATATATAAATATATATATTCATGAACAAAAGTTTTTATACTAATATATCTTTTTGTTTTCATTTGTTTTCAAATTTACGTAAGAATTCGTACATTCCTTCGATAAATCAAAAATCGCGCTCTGGTCCTGTTCCTGTAGGAGGTGAGTTTCGGTTCCTGGAAGTTTTCTATTCGATCAAAATGTAAAAAAAGTAAATGATGATAAATATGTGTTAAATGAATGATCATGGGTAATTATAGTTTATTTCGTAATATTTTTTTGGTAAAAATAAATGCTTAAATCTTTTTTAATTCTAGAAATGTTCTTTCAAGAGAAAATCTTGCGACCATTGTTGCTCTGCATCAAAGTGGCTTGAAATATGAGGGGATAGTTGCTAAGGTCTTGCATCAAGGAGCATCATCTTTAGGATCATCTATTTCTTTTAAAAAAAAGACTGATTACACTCGTGTGAAGAAGTCGTCTGGACGCCCAAGAGC
The DNA here is from genome assembly GCA_963969495.1 of Ceratothoa steindachneri. Lineage (NCBI taxonomy): Eukaryota > Metazoa > Arthropoda > Malacostraca > Isopoda > Cymothoidae > Ceratothoa > Ceratothoa steindachneri. The sequence goes on from OZ018325.1 coordinate 32,369,294, forward strand.
GTCAGATAAACGCTAAGATTGACTCTTGCTAAGATCCCAGTTCAAGGATCGGGTTGTCTCCAGTGCCAAGATTTCTCACGATTGGAAAGAGGCATGTATGAACGCTTCAGGGCACACAGTGAGGTGGAGACATTTTCGACAAAATTCTTCAAGTCCAGAAGGGTTGAGAACAAGCTACATTTTAGCAAGCATAGCCTTACGGATAAACTCCACTTTTGTAGGAAATATAAAGAATGGGCAATTGAAGAGTGGAGCAAAGTGATATATTCTGATGAAGCTCCCTTCCCCTTATTTAGAGCTTCTGGAAAGTCCCTTGTTAGGGGGAGAAAGGGGAAGGGCTTTCACGAGCCCTGTGTTGTGGCCGCGGGAAAGTATCCGGACATTTTCTATGTCTGGTGCTGCTTCTCATCTAATGGAACTGGAGCCCTAACAATTTTACCCCAAAACACAGTCATGAACACAAAATGGTACTATAACCTGTTTCATCAGCACTTGTTCCGAACAGTTCAGCACCAAGTTGGCGACGATAATTGTATTTATCAGCATGATGGCGCGCCTTGTTACAAAGCAAAAACAATAACAAAGTTATTGGCCGAGAGAAGTCGCAAGATTTGAACGGATAGAGAATTTGTGGGCGATTAAAAAACTGGTGGTTGAGAAACAGAAGCCATCCAATTTTAAGCAGTTGCCATTGCCCATGGAACAAAAGTGTAACAATATTATTCAAGATAACATCTAAAATTTGATCTCCATCGTGCTAAGAAAAATTGAAAAGCACTCCTGAAGAACAAAAGACAATTGTAAATATTACTGCGTGCATCACTTGTGCTCTAATTTTGTGTATATATATTTATATATAATGCGGATGGTATTCGTTCGCATGGTATTCGTTCGCATGGTTACTGTCTCAGGAAAAAAATAAAAGTGTTTTTACGAGATATATTCGTCAAATTTTGGGTCAATTTGTTTTCCTGACATTTTCGAACGATCTCATCCGATGAACCAACATCTGGCCTCGATGACACCCTCCAGACGACCTCGAAACCCCCCACAGGCCTTTGTTACTATCTCCAGTTTTAGGCTCCTGAAAGGCTTGACATAGATTTAGCTAATTCAATGATGAATTTAAAATCAGCTTTCGACGAAGAGGTTGCAAATAAGGGTTTTAGACAAATAAGGGTTGTCCCCGTGACGCCAGTAAATGGTTAGAAACCTGAATCATTAGGCAAAGATCTGATGCCAAGAAGAACAGTTGATAGAACACTTAGCCATGGTCGGTCGGTACGCCGTGGTTTTCAGGCGATGAAAACCTACGAAGGTAGATAACTCATTGAAAAGTTCAGATTCAAATTACGCTCCTCTGTCAGTTATCACATACAGAGGAAAAGCAACTCTAAGAAGGCTAAAGCAATCCATCTTATAGGTCTATCTATGCACGATAACTGGTAACAATTATGAGATGGGTAGGATTGTCCAGGGAGCGTACACGGCAGTAGCGGAGAAACAATGTCACTGTGTACTGTTTCGAATCTCGACATGGGTATACTAATGGGCAAGATTGGTGAATTGGTGTGACGATTAACCTTAGCTGCTTGACATTGGAGGTATTCTCGTGTCCAGGAACGTATGTCCATATCCATATTATACTAAAGCGATGGTTTAATTCCAGGAAGCGATGTACTAGCTATTCGTTTTAAAATTGACATCCTGCAGGCTATAGAAACACACTGTCGTGGATATTTAGATGTCGATCACACCAAAATTGAGTATTCGTGGGAAAAGGGAAATTATTTTAATTCCGATTGAAAAGATTTCACTTCTTCATCTTGCCCATGTGCTGTTGCTAAAGAACGGAGGTCAAACTAGTCTATTTAGACTGAATTGACAGTGCGAGATAGGTAGTCAGCAACTACCTTATTTTCACCACGTACGTACGATATGTCGTTAATATTTTATAATATCGCCGTAGAGTTACTTTCTTGTCTGTCGGTCTTTATACTTACCGGCGAGGAAAAAGGAGATACTAATGTTTGTGTTGCGTACATAAGGTCACATGTCGACCTTGGATCATGGTTCTGAAATGGATCACAACAAAATACGCAGCCAGGAATTCCCTGTCATAAGTGGTGTGTGCTTGTTGTGTTTTGCTTAACTTGCTTGGAAAAAAAATGCCACTAGCTGTGGACACCCATTTACCACTGATGAAGCGCAGCACCCACCTCGAATTGAGAGGTGTCTGTCACTAATTGATACGGTGAATTATTAGGGAACGGGTGACGTAACTTGATTGAGTTTACCATGGCTTCTTTGGTAGCATTAAACGCTTCCCGTGCAGTATCATTCTAGAGGAGCTCATGAGCTTTAGGTTGAAGTCGTGCGAGTTCAGTCCTACGAGCTGCAATTGCAGCAAAATTAGGCATCCTCCTCCTCTAATAGCCTTTCATACCTGGAAATCGAAATAGTCCTTTGTAATCCATGGGTAAGGGCATTTCACTGATTTATGTGATATTCCTCGCTGGAGGGCATATTCCTGCAACGGAGACATGGTATCTTAAGAAATTAATTTCTTCCTTCATGAACTCTCATTTTTTCATTTAAATTCACATATTATTCTACGCCAGTATTTTGCCACGAAATAAATTGTCCATATGGCGTTGAAATGTGTAGCTTGCATTTTTTAGACCAAATGGTAATTTCAAAAACTACAAGAGCCCAAATGGAGTTGACACAGCAGTTTTGTCTTTATCCCCTTGATTCATTGGAATCTGGTGATATGCCCGAACCAAATCTAGTTGCGAAAAAACAACTTTACCATAGAGATGATTAACCATGCTCTGAATTCTTGGGAGAGGATAATGGTCCCGTTTTGTTATTGCGATTAAGGTGCGAAAATTACCAACAACTCTACACTTGCCCTGGGTATTCTTTTGCACCATATGAATGGGCAAATCTCATGCTGACTTTGATGGACACACCACACACGGCAGTTCTTTCCGCAAGGAATTCCTCAAACTTCTCTGGCAATACTTCAACAATATTCAATTTAAAATGATTTTTCCCAATAATTATTCAATAGGTTCAATGTTTAATATAATGGAAACACACTCTCGGAACCTGCGGACCTGCCTAGTATATTTTTCCTCGCTGTGATGTAGGCACGTATCGAGGCACCACTGTTTGTTCTTTGGAGTCAAAAGTGTGTTCTCATTTAGACATCCGTAATAGAATTGGCAAATCTCTGAACAACAAAGAACCATCAGGGATCATCACATAAGACAATGTAAAATATATGTCACTGCCGATGATTTAACAATCTTATCCCATTGCAACAATGAGATTTCCCTCTGTCAACAAGAGGCAATTAAGCACACAAATAAACTAGTCATTAGCCTACTTCTGTGTACCATATGGCCTACATGGAAAATGAACAAAAACAAATTTTAATGATTCTAATAAATGTTATAAATAATTAAATACGAGTGTGTGACTAATTAACAATGTGGACAAATATTTAGATATAATCGTAAAATTTCGAATTTAGGGAAAGAATTAACCAAGATATTTTTTATAACTATAGCAATGATTATAATATACTGCATATATATATATATATATATATATATATATATATATATATATATATATATATATATATATATCGCACATGTCTATTTACGACGCTTTGAACATTTCAGTGTTCATCAGCCACTTCCTTTAATGGACTACATTAATGTAGAATTAATTAGTGGGAACAAACGGGCGAATTATTCACAGTTAATACATCAAATATATGACAATAAATAGTACAGAAGCACAAACATTAATAGAATGTATATCATAATTAAGCCCACAGATAATAGTAATTCAAGAATAGAAAAACCAACAAAAATGGAAATGTTCAAAATATAGGAACCAAATAAAACTTAGCAATTTGAGTGACGGACAAGAACCCACTGATTCAACAGTGAATATTCGAACAAAATTAAACTATGACAAGGTTTAAAATAAATGAAAAATGGACAACCAACCAATCGATCATTTTAGGTATCAGGTCATATTGGTAAAGTATTTCAGGAAAAGTTTCACAAAAGTTCAAGTAAAATTTATTAAAATATCGAACCAAGAATTGTCTAAATTTTGATTAATATATATATATATATATATATATATATATATATATATATATATATATATATATATATATATATATAGTGGAGTTGAGGACCTATCAGAGTTATTCACTCCGAACTAAAATATCCATCAATAGCTATGTACACTATGTCCGGAACTAACTCAATCGAACAACAAATGATTAAAAAAAAAAAGCAGTGCACATCATTACAATTACAAGAACAATCAAACTAAAAAGACAAAGAGACCTACATGAATAGGAGAAAACAAAGCCACTCAACAGAAAAATAGCAAATAGAGTAAATGAAGTCATTGAAATGACGCAAGATGAAATAAGCATAGATTTAGCCAACCACCTGGCCTAAATGGAAGGCTGGACGACTCACGCCTATTCCCAAGCACACCGAAACTAGAATAAGGAGGAGGAGGAGGAGGAGGAGGAGGAGGAGAAGGAGGAGGAAGAGGAGGAGGAGGAGGAGGAGGAGGAGGAGGAGGAGGAGGAGGAGGATGGGGAAGAGGAAGGGAAAGGGGAAGGGGAAGAGGAAGAGGATGGGGAAATGGAAGGGGAAGGGGAAGAGGAAGATGATGAAGAAGAAGAAGAAGAAAAAGAACAGGAGGAAGAGGAAGAAGAAGAAGAAAAAGAACAGGAGGAAGAGTACGAAGAACAAGAAAAAGAACAGGAGGAAGAAGAAGAGTAGGAAGAACTACAGAACTACAGAATCTAGGACCAGCAAAGACCCTAAGGTCCGCTCGAGGCTAGTCCGCTACACTAAATCAAAAACTACGATACACCCTTATCTACGAGTGTATCTCTAACATGCTTTTTTTTTTTTTTTAATACTATCTACTGTACACACTTATCTACATGTGTACATTATCGTGCAATTTTAACTAATCAAACTAGGGGTCGGGGGAGATAGAAAGTTTTTCTTCTCATCTTCCGCAGCCACTCGACTGCTAGTGGTGAAAAACTAATTTAGGGATAGAGACTACTTATAGGATAGGCGGAAAAGAAATGGGACATCTAAGCTACACATGCAGAGAATCGCCGGCATCATTTTTAGTCATCATAATTTCATATCCTTAAACCTCCGCTCCAAACTCTCTCTCTCTGCAAGGACGTCCAAATTCACAGTGCTCAACTACGTTATATTTAAACTATTCAAATGCACGTCGAGACGATTTTTGAACATATTAACCGAAGTGCTATCTACTACGTGGGTGGGCAGCCGATTCCAATTTTGAGTAACTTTAAATGTAAAATAGTTTTGGGCTATACTAGTGTTAAAACGCTTGTTCACTAATTTTAACCCGTGCTGACGAGTATTTCCCCTATGATCCAGTTCGAACAGATTGCGAAAGTCAACGTTTGAGAAACCCTTTAGTATTTTAAATACTTCAATTAGCTGGCCACGTAATCTTCTGCTTTCTAGCGATGGCAAATCTAAAGCCCTGAGCCTTTCCTCGTATGATCTATTCCTCAGCTCTGGAATTAATTTCGTAGCCCTACGCTGCACTCTTTCTAATTGTGCGATATCTTTCATTAAATATGGAGCCCAAAATTGAACAGCGTATTCGAGAAGTGGCCGCACAAGGGATTTATATAAAGGTAAAATTACATCCTTAGATTTGAAGATGAAATTGCGCGCGATATAACCCAAAACGCGATTTGCTTTTTTACACGCATCCGCGCATTGCTTCGAGAATTTAAAATCGTCTGAGACTAATACTCCCAAGTCTTTTTCTAATTTAACCGCGTCGAGGACTTGGCCTTTCATGGTATAATCTACTCTTAAATTATGGCAACCCAAGTGCATTACCTTGCATTTGCCCAAATTAAATTCCATTTGCCACTTGTCCGCCCAATTGGCAATCGAGTTTAGGTCCCCCTGCAATTTATCGACATCCGATCTTACATAGGCACGATTACCCAGCTTCGTGTCGTCCGCAAATTTCGAAATCCGACTAAGTATGCCTTTATCTAAATCGTTAATATAAATTAAAAACAATAAAGGGCCTAAAACAGAGCCCTGCGGTACCCCACTACTAACGCTGGCCCAATCTGAACATTCCCCATTTATTACTACCCGCTGCGAGCGATCTTTCAGCCAATTTCTAATCCAGTTTAAAATCTTACCAGTCACCCCAATCGCTTTAACTTTCATTAATAACCTTTGGTGGGGGACGGTGTCGAACGCCTTTTTAAAGTCTAAATATATTACGTCTACAGCTTTGCTTTCATCGTACACGCAAATCATTTTGTGGAAGAATTCGAGCAAGTTAGTCAAGCACGATCTCGCACGCCTAAATCCATGCTGGGTATCGTTAATCAGCTTATTTGCCTCGAGGTGGCTCACTATTCTATCTTTAATTACAGATTCTAAAAGCTTCCCAACTACCGAAGTTAGACTAGTAGGCCGAAAATTCGTTGCTTCAAATCTATTCCCCTTCTTAAATATAGGTGTAACGTTTGCTCGCTTGAAATCCAACGGAACTACGCCATCCTCTAATGAGCGATTGAAAATTTCACGCAATGGCTTAACGAGTTCATTTTGAAGCTCCTTTAAATGAATTGGATATACCCCATCGGGGCCCGGAGATTTCGACTTTTTCATTAGCTTAATAAATTTAAGAATTTCCTCGTCCTTTATACTTACATCGGATATGCATTTATCAGCACTACGAACTTCCCCAATTAACGATTCCAATTCGGAAGAATCTTCCACAGTAAACACGCTCGTAAAATGCTCATTTAAAATTTTAGACATTTCTGTCGGAAGTTCAGTCAAACGACCATCCTTATCTTTGATCGGCCCTATCGATCCTTTTACGGGTTTCCTATTATTTACGTACCCATAAAACCGTTTCGGTTCATTCTTTGAATCCTTAGCGAGGTTTATTTCATACTTCCTCTTCGCATCTCTGACCGCACGTTTAACTTCCCTACGAGAATCTATGTAATTTTGCCGACTTATAACTGACCCATTGTTTTTATGAATTTTAAATTTTCTATTTCGGTCCCGGATTAAGCGTAGTATTAACGGACTAAGCCACGGAGCTCTCACCGACTTCCCGCTCTTACGCACATACTTAACCAAATCAGAATTCACACGAAGCAGCGTACATCGAAGTTCTGCGTACATCTCTCCTACCGACCTGTTCTCGAATCGTATTCCCCAGTCTATATCCTTAATCCTTTCGCGAAAAATATCGAAATCACAGCTACCAAAACGAGGGATGAGCTGCGAGCTCATTCTAACTTCTACGCAGGTGTTTAGATCGAATCTAATCGCATTATGGTCGCTGGAAGCTAAATGTTCACCCACACGTACGTTTTCTAACAATGACTCATCGGTTGCCATGATTAAATCAAGAATATTGCTATCACGAGTAGGCTCTTCCACTTTTTGTACGAGAAAATTCTCCAACATAAAGTTTAATAGCCTCTCACCCGGTTTATCAGAAGTAAGGTTGCTAAAGTTAACATTAGGTAAATTAAAATCGCCGCAGACTAATGTGGTCCCTTTTCTAATCCAAGACGTAAGCGTATCGAAGAGTGCAGCATCTTCTCTTTCCAATTGGCAAGGCGGACGATATAGCACGACTAAGTTAATTTTATTTATAGCATCTAAACTTAGCTGGACTAATAAAGCATCACTTCACATATCATCCTTAGACGAGTCCATCGTTATGGCGTTTAGATCCTCTTTTATATACATTAATACGCCCCCTCCTCTACCGGTTTGTCTATTTCTGTAATGAATTTTGTACCCCGCTATATCGAACTCGCAAACACTGATCCCCGTATGAGTGTCTAACCATGTTTCACTTAGGAATACGAGGTCGAAATTACCCTCTAGAATAACGGCTTTTATTTCGGCAATTTTATTTTTTAAGCTACGAACATTCGCATATATGCATCTCAGTTTGCGCTTTACGTTAACTCTTCTATAACACTCAGATCCGTTCCGTTTCCCTGCACCCCGTCGAAGAAGAAGAAGATGATGATGATTTAAATGTGCAATTACTCGTCTCATCTTATTATATGTATTTACTGTATGCATCATTTCAATGGTCTCTTTGAAATTGCGCGAGAAAATCCCGTGTCGCTCTGTGTTAGTATGGATCGACCCTTTTGTTTTCATAGTAAAATAGTTGTTTCTTTCTTACTATCAAAGGGTAATTGAAGCAAAGCAAGTATTATGTGTAAAGTACTTCACAAGAAAAGGGAAAACAGATTCCGAACACTTTCGTCTTTATTTACAAATACGAAATCACTCGCAATCTGCTATTCTTTTCCTTGCACTATTGATATTCGTGCTACTTTGTGAGCTCGTTATCAGCAAGTACTTTGTGAGTACTCTGTGAGTACTGTATATTTGTTCAAGGAAAATATACTCTTCTTGTTAGAATCTTATGAGTAAATGGAGCCCCCTCCCAACTTCAAGGGGATGAATGATGTAAGAGGGATAATGCCCCTGTTGCAACTGAAACCTGGAGGGATAGCGCGCCCTCCCAGCCCCAGTGCCCCAAGAGAAAGTGGTGCTCCCTCTCTCGGGTCATCTTTTGCACCTCTTTTAAATCTCCCAGTATCTTTTGCGCGCCTGCTTAGACCCATTAAAGTGTGTAAGATGGCGTTAAGCTTTCTTTTAAAAAGTGGATAAGGCCGTATCTGAGCAGTGTGGGGAGGGACTAACAAACCCTCTTTAAAGGGGTGCACATTAAACACAACGCATAAAGATCTCTAAACGATAGATCTTCTAAATTCATCCTCTACAGAGCTTACCTATCTGAATACCCATGTTGTTACGACCATTTTTGTACCCATTTGGGTATCCTGTATTTCTAAACTATGGCAAGACTATATGACACCTTACCATATATTGGTATGGACAGTGCCGAGTCCTTCCCTGTAGCAACCCTCGGTGATTCCCTAACCCCAGAGTGATCAATCCTGCCATATAACGCCTACCATAAATGGGCCAGTGATTTTTGATACTACACCTCCCCCTTCCCCCCACAAAAATCCCTTATTAGGTGCAAATAGGAAACAACCACCATTCAATGCCCTATGCCCCATACCCATACCTAGAGCACTTAACTGCCAACCCTGATTGGGCCTTGCTTTCGACCTCTTAAGGTCGTCACTATATGAGGGCGTTATACCAAGCGAATTTATTTCTAATTTTATTTTAAAAATGGAAAACCAACGAGGGTAAACCGTCTCAACCTCATGTGAAAGAGGTTCGCGGTGAAAGGGTGAGTGAAGTTAGAGAAGAGAATAAGAACGAAAGGTACTTAGCTCGAATACTTTAATAAGAGGGTTCATGGGACCTTTCGGATAGGAGAGAGCGTAACTCTCCAGGTTCCTCTCTAAACTGAAACGAAAGCGACTCCACTCGGTCAAGGGAGGATTCGACCAATTAGAAAATAAGATTCTTCCCAGAGAAATTATTATTATAAAACTGATGTAGCTGATAAAAGCATACATAGGGTGGACAAACTAATGAAGACGTTATTAAAAGCAAGATTTATTATTTAATATGGTGTTGGTTCTCTTTTGAAATCACTAATTGCTTGAATGTATCGAGACCTTGACTTACACAGCTTTTATAGAGGGATTACTGGCATTTTGAACCGTTCTCGAAGCAAAGCCTATTCCAGTTCTTCCAGCTACTCTGGTAGAGGAAAGCGGTTCTCCAACTCTTGATTGAATACAAACAACTACAGATGTTCTGGAATGTTAAGATCCGGATAATAAAGTGCTTCGCTTTACTAGCTTACCCACTAACCCAGAATTTAACAATTCTAATGGTTTAAATCGATGCGTTATCATCTTGAAAGACCGCACCACTATTAGAGAACAATGTTTGCACCGTAGGATGACCCCAGTCACTCAAAAATGACAAATCCCCTGAGTGTTGACCTTATTATGTACCTCTACAGTATGACCAAGAAACTTTAATATTATGGCTTCCAAAATATTTCGGTTTTCCCCTCCATTCTTCAAAGTATGGGTCAGGCAGTAGAATTAAAAGCTTTTGTGCAATGCCACCATAGTTAAACACTTCCTGAGAATTGAAAAAGCAGGAAGAACGATTTGTCAGACTAAATAACCTTCTATCAATATTCCATTGTCCAGCTCTGATTATCACTATGCCATTTTTCTGTGCTATTAATATTAAGGTCAGAAATGAGAGGTTTGTAAATTGCAATCGTACCATTGTAACCAGCCGCATGAAGGTCTCAATGAACTGTTTCCTCTCAAATCATGGCATAACTCCCAATTTTTATGACCGAGGCTTTAATTATTGGCTCTCCAACAAGTTGCACTCTTTGAAAATATGAAAGGTCTCGCATTTTACCGCCGCATATTTTACAATATATTCGATAAAGAGCATACTATAAATTTAACAACATCAGGTAGGAGGGAGGCGTCTGAACTGTATTTAAACATAATTTGTTGACAATTGGAAACAAAAGAAGTAAAAGGATAAATGCAGAAAAAAGAAATAATGAAAAGAGATATGGATGAAGACTACATCAATACTGCGGTGAGATGTCATTCACGCGTTCAATGAAGAATGTTTTTCCCAAGCAACGTGGCTTGAACGAGATTCTCGCGATTACTGTGGCGGAAAGGTCAAAATTCGGCCTGTTATCGAGTGCCATGTACTGGCACCGACACGGTGCGATCATACCACCAAGGCGAAATCTCCTACTTTTTGAGAGAGAGAGGTCGCAATCGAGCGAATCCATTTCTTCTCTCGAAGGGTCTATCAGGTCCTTCTCGCTGACCTCCCTTGTCCTGTCCCTTGGGATCTAGGAAGCCATCAATTTTCTTGTAATAAAGAAGTCGTTTAGAAACCAAACGCTACGGCATAAGAGAACAGGATAGCCTACTTGACGCGTAATAGTCACCCCGGGGGCTTCAACTCTTGTATCCCGTGTATAGAGACAGACCTAAAACTTCAGACGGAAGAAATAACTTAAAGCAACAGTATTTTACATAACTTTTACTAAGAATTTACCAGACATACTCAAGCCTTCGATAAGTTGCGTAGCATACTTATACGAGTATAAATACGTGCATCCCAAACTTTGCGGGTGTTCACCAGCTGTGTTCGTTTTCACTGACCAAATTGTAATTCGGCTCGCAAAAGTGATTGAGCGGTTATCTTAATAATCAATTTCCGTGATAAAAGTGTCTTAAATTACATATAATTTAAGGTAATAAAACTAAAAATAGGAAATTATGTCCGAGTTTATTGAGAGGAGATGACCGGTACAAAGAGTAGGGTGAGAAATATTGTGAACTTCACCCTCTCGTCCCGAGAGGGTGAATCATAAACAACAAGAACAAGTTTTTAATATGCAAAAAACAAGGCTTTGGGGAACCGAAAGGGAAGGTTCCCTCCTCCTCTCCCGAGAAAAAAAGTCCTTCACACTTACCTTGGGATCCATCCAGAAGTTTCCCATGAAGAGGGGGTCCTTCTCCGAAAACTCATAGGCCCCTGGGGCCTTTACCGGGGCTGCTGGTTTCTTCACAAACAAAAGAATGCGATGGAAATTGTTATTTATTTAAAAGCATAAACTAACGATAGTATGTCTGTCACAAAGATGTTGAAGAGAGGTTCTTAAAAAAAAGGAAGATGGGAAAAGTGAAAAGACGTAGAAGGTAAGTATATATGTCGAGTAATCAAGGATTACTTAGAGCCCTTAGGAGCTGGTGTGTGGAATGTGAGGGGGATTTTCCAAAATCTGGCCCGCCTCTACCATATTATAAATTAAGACAGACCCACTAAGGACATTGATGTCGGGACGCGTTTGAAAGGCATCGAAAATGTGAAGGTTGAGAAGATAATGAAATATAATGACGAGTTGAGAGGAAGGAGAGTGAGAGCGGGAGAAATCGTCATCATCACAGTTGTGTTGGCAGAGCGCAATGTCAAAGAGTTGAGAAGGCACTGGGGTATAGACTCGGGAGCCCGATCTTTACACGCCCCTATACGCATCTTACTCAGCCCAAACATGAAGCTTTTCACCCCAACGCTTCATTGTCATGACAACTGGAAAGCCGTCTCATGCCAGGAGAACTCGGGTGGTATGCCAAAAATACGACGCTGGTCATCAGCACTCTTTCTTTCCTTGGCAAACTAAGCTTCCATCGCAAATTGCACATTTGCAATGCTCGCATGCGGGATCTTTCATCCTTCCATTGCATTGTGTTAATCCCACACACCAACGTTAAAAACAGCATACTCTCATACAGCTTTATGGCCCTTTCCACACTCACACCCTTAGTATTCGCTAACTCTCTGGTCACCGTTGAGAATTTCTTACCATTCATTTGTACCAATAGCATTGGTGATGCATCCTAAATATTTAAAACAACATACTTGTTCAATTGTAACAGAGCCAGATCGACCAACACACCCCATCCTCACCCCTCCAAAACATTCAGCTTATTTATCCCCATCCAAATGATTCGATCAACATTTCCACATCCTTCTTATACTCATCCTCTAACACCAGGTCATCAACACATAAACTTCTCAAATTCATTCATTTATTTATTTAAAATAATGATAAAACAACTTGAGTGACTTGACTACAATAGTTTTAATGAGAAATTGATAGTAAAAGTGGTGTTAAAGCGACAGGCAAATCAACAAAAGATGACCAGGTGGAGCAGAAGAAAAAGGTATGGTTAGTTATTCTTTTGAATCTACCCCATTTCAAAACGATGGTGGCCTTCCTGTTCCTCGATGAAGCATCAAATGGTTCATTAGTGGTAAGATTATTAATTAGAATTTAATTAAATTTTGGCGAGGGAATACTCCAGGATCAATCCCCTTTTTACCTGCGGCGAAGCGCCAGCTCTAGGCGTCGCTTTATTTTTCAAAAGGAGTAAAGTTCAATTATACCCATTTAGAGCCATGAAATGACCCATATGACCATTGGACATATGGTTATTCACCCTAGAGATTTCAAATCTGCCATCGAATTTGGCGCTGGGTGGTGTCATCTAGTGGCAGGAGCCTCATTTAGCCATTCAAAGGCACTTGTAAATGATTTGAACCATGGGAAACCATCAATGCAATAACCATTTATCATCTTATCACAAAATGCGGTAGGTCATTAGAGGAACTTTCCCTCTTGTTCCGTTAATCCAAACTTGGGAGTAGAATTTGGGATCAGCTGAAAGTATTCAGGTTTGTGTTTCTGTATTCGCACTCCTCCGTCCCCGTTCGTTCGTAGACTCAAGGTACCGAATAACATTGTCCTTTTATTCTACATCCTGGCATTGTGTAATGGCTTGAATGCGTGATAATAGAGAGAAAGTGTGTGTGTGTGTATGTGTGTGTGTACGGTGTATGCCTTTAGATGAGAGGTCTGGAGATAATTACCGAGGGTTTGGTGGGTGCCGGAGTTGGTGCCGGAGTTTGTGCCGGAGTTTGTGCCGGAGTTGGGGCCGGAGTTGGAGCCGGGTTGATCTTGGTGACGGGCAATGAAATTGAAGCTGGGGCGATCGTGGTGATATGCGAATGGTTGAATGTCGTCAGGAAGAGTAAGACTGCGATGGGCAGGAGCCACCACGTCTGTCAGAGAAATGAAACGTGAACCACAAACTACGGGCCTTGGTATAGTCACGAGGGAAGGGACAGATACAAGAAAGCGATAAGTGTAAGGAGTTAAATAGGACCATTCTCCACACTAAATAAATAAGTATTAAATATATACAGGGTGGTTGCCCCCCCCCAAAAAAAAAAAAATATATATTGTACCGTTTTTGAGAAGTAATATCTCAATAACCATTGTAGCTAGGGACATGAAATAAATAACAAATGGAAGATGAATCCTTTATTAATAAATATTTATTCTTTATAAAAAATCGTCTTAAAGTCATTTAATGAGTCAATTGGCCTTTAAAAAATAATGTAAAAACATGAGATATTGCTTTTCAAAAACGGTCTAATTATGGGTGTTCCATCCTGTATATATTGATTTCGGCACAATTTTTGTTGTAGTTAGGGACATTAATTGTTATTTATTAGCAAATTAAATGAAAATAAACGAAAGCGTGACCTTTCGAAACCTTTTGGAAAGAAGTTGATAAAGAAAATGGTGAAAAATTGGAGAAGTAAAATAGCGTCTCTGGGTTAACTAATGCGGTATCTTGGGAACAGCTCGCAACTCTCCTGAAGCTGCTCATTCTCGTCACTTTATTAATTAGGTCCTTCTGTGGACGTTAAGGCCAGGCAAAATCCTCCAGATGTGACCTATACTGTAACTTCGACCTCCACGAAGTGTCAGGGTCAGTGATTCGGACTAGGTTAGAGAATGGACTATGAAAGAAGAAGGAAAAGGATTGATTTTTTTTTTTGGGGGGGGGAGGTAATTTAAATGCCTTCTTCAGAGACCTTTGAAACGAGTTGAGTCTCAAATTATATGGTTAGTTAGAAGGTATTGTAGCCAACTGATCCAAATTATGTATTTGATTCAGTTGCTTCAAGAATATATTGAAATATCAATGATATTTCCCCCACTGAGAAAAGTTAATTTCGATCCCAATTCAATGTAATTATGTATTTATATATATATTTATATCCCGCAATTATTATTTCATGCCAACAAAAATCACTATTAACTCATTAAATAGACATTTCTCATGTATTAATCTCGGAAAGTTACTCTTTAATTTCTTGTATAAAAGTTGAAATATTCACAGAAGGTAATCGAATTTCCTAATGACGTCACATCGGATGATTTAAATTCCAGGCAATCAGAGTGCAAGATTGATATGCTCTGGAAAGCGCCCGGAGTCTTCCAGTTTATAACAATCAGTGGTGGTGGTGATCCCGTCCCCGGCCAGACAGTGGGTCGGGAACCTCACACCTATTCCAGGCCCATCCCAGCTCCCCGGACCATCGCAGGAGCAGACCCGCCTCCTCCCGGGGTCTCTCCCAGAGATCCACGGGGCCCAGGTTTGGGGGTATCTGTGGGTAATTGAAGAGATGTGTGGTCTCGTGTATCTGTGTTAGGCATTTGGGGCAGTTTGGTGTTGTATGGGTGGTGGGGGATATTTTGTGCATGTATAATGTCAGGAGTGGTGATTTGTTTGTTCGTATCCGTGCTAGTGTTCTTCTAATCTACTTTGTAAGTGTTTGTTCTGAGTTGTGTGTGGCTGGGGGTGGTGCACATAATATTTTGTTGTGGGTTTTGTGTGTCAAGTATTATTGTGTGATCTGAGAGTGGATTGTTTTCATGTTTTGCTCGATTGTGTCCTCTGTTGTTGTGTTGGGGTCTGTGTCTAAGTTGATGGTGTAATTGTTGGTATCGAAAATGGGCTGAGTTTTGTGTCTGTGTTTGGGAGGTTGTCTGGTTATGTGGTGGGGGGGATGATTTTGATGTTGCGTTTTCTGCCTGAGTTGTGATGCATGTAGTTTGAGGTGATTTTTAATTGGTAGGATGTTTGTCTCGTCGTGTAAATGTTGGTTGTTTGTGTCAAGAGTGCATCCTGTGGCACTGCGGAGGGCTGTGTTTTGTAATGTCTGTAGTTTTTTGGTGTTGGTTTCTGAAATGATTGGAGACCAGATTGTGTTGGCGTATTCTAGTGCTGGTCTTGTGATTGTCTTGTATGTGTTAATGAGCGTTTCCTTGGTTTCCCCCAAGTGTGTAGTTGTGAATGCCTTGATGACCTTCAGTGTTTTCGTGGCCTTGACTATTACGTTTTGCATGTGTTTTGAGTATGTGAATTTGGGGTCGAAAGTAAGGCCCAGGATCTTCGGTTCTTTTGTGGTAGGTAGTGATATGTTTTGTATGTTTAGATTTATGGTTGTGTTATATTCTGCAGGGTCTAGTGTAAAGAGAGTGGTCATTGTTTTGGTGGCGTTTAGCTTTAGTGAGTTTTCTATTGTCCATGTGTGTATTTTGTTGAGGTAAGGTTGTATCTGTTGTGCAGCGGTTTCTGGTTTGTTGTGTGTGGAGAGTATTGTAATGTCGTCTGCGTAAGGACAATTTTTACGGTTTGTGGGGGTGTTGGTATATCTGAGGTGTAGATGTTGAAAAGTGTTGGGGAAAAGTACTCCTCCTTGGAGAACTCCGGATTTTGTGTGTCTGTGTTTGGATTTTGTGTTTTGTATTTGGGTGTATTGGAGTCGTCCCTTGATGTAGTTTACTATGTACTTTATGAGGGTGGTGGGTATGGTGAGTTTGTGGATCTTGTTGATTAGTTTGTGTAGATTTACCGTGTCGAATGCTTTGGACATGTCAAGGGCGACTGCTATGGTTCTATGTGGTGGAACTTTCTTTTTGAATCCATTTGTGATTATGTTGTTTATTGTGTGTAATGCTGTGGTGGTTGAGAGCATGGGTATGAACCTATGTTGGTGAAGTGTGTTGGGCATGTTGGATGTGATGTAGAGTAGGATGATTTTTTCTAGTGTTTTGGCTATAGGGGAAAGCAGCGCTATTGGTCTGTCGGAGTCTCCTTTGTTTATGTCTCTGTTTGGTTTGGGTATTGGAATTATTTTTGCTACTTTCCATTGTTTAGGTATGTTGTTTGTGTTTATGGCGAGGTTGTAAGTGTGCGTAAGGAGGTTTATGGCGTGTGACCTAGGTGTTTGATGTTTATGTCATCAGAACAGGTGGAATTGTTGTATCTTGCTTGTTTTATGGCTCTGATGGTCTTTTCTGTTGTGGTTGTGGTTTGGGGAGGTTTTTTGTATGTCTGTCTATTTTCCTGTTTCATTTTTCGATTGATGTATGGTTGTGTTTGCGAATTGTTTGTTGAAGTGTTCTACTTTTTGTATAGGTGTTGAGGCTTCTTTGTTTCCAAAGGTGATGGTGGTGTTTTGTGGCTGTGTTGGTTTTTTGTTTGTGAGGTCAGCAATGGTTTTCCAGAGTTTGTGTGTGTTTGTTTTGTGGCCCCATTGCTGGTTTAGGTGATGTTTCCATAATTCTTGTTTGTGTTCTTGTATGGCGCTATCTATTTGTTTGTTTTGTTCTATAATGTTGGGGTCTGATGGGTTTTGTTTTCTAGTGTTGTTCCGTTGTGCTATGAGGTTTCTGATTGGTTCAGGGAGTAGTTTTTGTGTGTTGTGTATTTTTTCACGTGGGATGTTGTGTTTGTCTGCTTGTAGGATGGTGTTGGTTAGTATTTTGTTCGCTGTATGTGCATATTTGTGGATTTGGATATTGAAGAGTGCTTGTTAAATTTCTTTAGTGTATTCTGTCCAGTTTGCCCTGTGATAATTTGTGCACTCCGCTAACCGATTTGCCAAAAGAATTACTGTTAATTGTTAAGTATGATTTGTCTCTGACAAATGTAGGTGTTAACTTAACTTTCTTTTCTCTTATTCTAGCTCCCAATTTGTATTACCAAATACGTGATCATATTTTATTTTACATCTCAATTATTACTATCTTACATTATCACTATAAAATTCTCGTGAACATATTCTCCATTTTTCATGTGATCACATTTATCCAATATCAAAATTTTACACATGCATAAATCTTTCTTGTTAATAGTCTATCTGCCTTAAATATTAATATTTTCGGCGAAACTTCAGAAGACCTACGAAGTGTTTTTAGTATTAAAAACAGTACTAATGGTGTTTTTAAGCATTGTAGTCGTCATACTCGTATATGGTTTTGGCTTGGCGCGGAAAGTAGATACTTTTAAGATACTCCTCCTTCCTTCTCTTGATGTGAAAAGAAACCATGATTTCAAACATTGGCAACTCTGACTTTAACCTAATGCTAAGCTTTCGAATTGTTAATACTATTAGGTGATTAAAAATACCGGGAAGGTTGGGTGTAATCCCCCACAATTAAAGGTGGCATGGGGGCGAAGCCCCTCATTTAGAAATAATTATCTTAGGGTTCAAAGCCTAGCATTAGGTTGAAATCAGGATTGACAATGTTTGAAATCATGGTTTGTTTTCACATCAAGAGAAGGCAAGGTAGACTTATTTTAGTTTCATTTTCACCTCCATCAAGATGGAGGAGGTAAAGATTCGTCTTAACACATATTTTCAAAGGGATTTAAAAAGGGTTTACTTATGCAGTTTTATGTAAAATTTTCAGATCTGACACTCGTTTTCCCCAGAAATGCCATACTTTTCCCAAAATCGACTAAAGGTCCATAATAGGGAAAGTACATATGTATGTATTTCCAGTAAAAACGAGTTTCAGATCTGAAAAGTGCACACAAAATTGCATAAGAAAAATATATCTTCAAGATCATTTAAAAGATCCAGAACCATACCTAACCTGACTTAACCTAACCTAATAAAATCAGAGAGAAATTTGTCAAAACACTCACCTCCTTTGTCTTGAAATTCATGCGGATACCTGGTCGAATGCGGGCATTAGAAAGCCACGTGCCCTTAAACGCACTAACAGAAAATGTGCACCGGGTTTTAGGCCCTTTCGAATCCTTTGTAATTTTAACACCGTAAAATAATTTCTGATCTTGTCTAAATTTACAAATACTCCGGCATGTAATATATCTCGGGATTACACTGTGAGCCCTATCTATTTCTGATACCTGACAATCGGCATCATTGGCCTATTTAGGAGGGGCATTAGGCCATGCACCCCACCCCCTTCAGAGCATGGAAAAAAATTTACAACTTTTTTGGAAACTATTTCAGTATTAATTTGATTCTATACTAAATAATATACAAAAAAGATTTGAGCACATAGGGTTCTTTTTTCTGATATTCTACAGTCATCCCCTGTTTTTGATTATCTTATTTTTAATTTCCTTTATTTCAGGTCAAATCCAAAAAGTCGAGATAAAGAGAAATATCCTCAATTAATTCACGCGCCGTGAGCCTGTTATTGCAGTTAAACAAAAGGCTTCTCCAGAGTCACCTCTGAAACTTCCAGAATAACTGCAAGCCCAGACACAGGAATCATCCTCTTACCGACGTTAACACCGTCCACGTCTGCGTTACCTAGTAGCAACTCCAGTAAAGATGACATTGGAGTTATCAGCTGGCTGGAGCTCACTGATGCAGAGAAACTGCGCGTATTCACCACACATTGGTTTGCGCCATTGGGTTTTCAGTGGCCCAACAGCGGCATCAAGATGGAGGCAGAACCAGGCGTAAATATCTCGGACCACAACAACTAATCGGGCAGTATAGCGTCTTCTCCTAGTCAGTATCGAAACATGGGCTATTCTGTCGTCCTTGCAAGTTTTTCGCTCTTGAAGCAATCCGAAGAAACCAATTGAATCGCCTGGTCAGAACACCCCTAGAGAAATTCGCTCACCTAGCCGACAACGATGGCTATGTGTCAGCGCATTTAGCGACCAAATTCCATGAAGACAGTGTCGCGCGCGCAGAAGCGTTCATAATGACGATGGATACTAGAGACAGCGCAGCAGCTGAACACCGCAGAGGACAAGTAGCGTGGCAAAAACCGAGCTGCTCTACAGCGGATACTCTTGTCTAGAGGGTTTCTGGGTAGACTAGGTTTACCGATTCGGGGTCATCGTGAGTGATTAAAAAATAAATCATTGAAGAAAAAAAAGAAGCCAGATTCTTCTATCTTCTTTGGACGAGACCACAGATGTCTCGAGAAAGAAACAGTTAACTATGTTTACGATACCTCCGAGGCGGCCAAATATGTGAGCGGTTTCTCGTCTTTGCTGAGGCCTGTGATCTGACTGGTGCAGGGTTGGCTAAACAACTGTTAGAAGATTCTGAAAGATTCTGGAGTTGACATTAGAAATATGGTTGGACAGGGGTACGACGGAGATGCGGCTAAGTCGAGGATGTTGGCTTTTTTTGATGGCCGGGATACGTTCTGAGATGTGTCCAGATGCGAGGAAAACGACACCAAATTTCAAAATTTCCCGGCGGAGGCTTTCTCCGGATTCCCCGCCGCGGGCTCTGTGGTTCTCTCCCCCCCCCCATCCCTCCCTTCGACGGAATCCTTGCTACGCCAGAAATTGGCATCAAAAACTTGTCGTATTAGTTGATATTGCGATCTAGCACAGCCACCGTACGCCATTATACCATATGAACTGAAACACGGATATCCGCGAATCGTCCGAAATATACGAAAATATAACAAAGACTGCTATTGGTTAATCGCCAAAAGATGCATGCGCAGATTGCCTGCAGAGATAACAAAGCCTGCTATTCGTTAACTAGTCAAGCAAAAATTTGAAGGGAATAGGGAAAATGGCGCAGAAAGATTAAAATTTTGCAAAGTAAAAATATATTTTTGGAAAGTGAATAACCAGGTTACTATGAGGTTCTGAAAGTTGAAAATGACATTGGTGAGCATCATTTTAAGAATTAAAAACGTTTATGTCTTTGATAATTGAAAAAATAGTAATTGTTTTAACACGAATCTTATCCGTGGAGTATCTTAAAAATATATACTTTCCGCGCCAAGCCGAAACAATATATGACGAATACAATGCCTAAAAACACCATTAGTACTGTTTTTATACTAAAAACACGGCGTAGGTCTTTTGAAGTTTCACCATATTTTCCTTCTATGAATTTCTATCACGTATCGTAATATTTTCTCTCCAAATCTAATTTATCGTCTCATATTCTTAATATACGTAATCTTGTAGCCAGATGATAGTTGTATTAAAATTATTTCATGTACCCATTAATATTTATATAATACTTCTCAAATTTATAAATATTTAATAGTTAAAATTATATCTCATCTGGTACAGCATATATTCAAAGGTTATTTATATTCTATCTCTTGTGTTTTATTCTTTTTATCTCGGCTCGCATCATTTAACCAGACCCTTATTCCATTTCACCTGACCCTTATTCTCGATCTGTGCATGCGTTTCCTAATAGAAAACTTCTCTCGTCTTCTTCATTCTGTGAGAGAAATTTATCTTCTTAACATAACATAACATAATTCAACGGATGACAAAAGCCACAAAGGCCTATCAGAGTCAACACAAGATTGTACCCGAACTGTTTAAATAGGAATCAGCATCATGGCTTGTCAAAAAACTAAATCATGCAATAGCAATACACATATCAATATATATATATATATATATATATATATATATATATATATATATATATATATATGAAAACATTTAAATTTAGACTGCTTATTGTCTCCCGTGGTAAACCATTTGAATAATCTACCATTCTGATGGTGAAAAAATACTTTCTCACATACAGCCTACACCTCTATTTTTTAATTTTCAAGTGGTGAACCTTAGTCTTATTACTACTTTCCAACTTACAGAATTTTTTAAAATCAAAGTTATCGACCACAAAACAAATTTTAAAAAGCTCTTTCAAATGAGAACATATTTAGCACCCTTGACCTATCTACATATTCAAAGTGCTTCATGGAAGGTATCATCTTTGTTACCCACTTTGCACAAAGTTTAGCAGGTTGAGATCATGGCTAAAGTGCTTCATGGAAGGTATCTACTTGTTACCCAATATGCACAAAGTTTAGCAGGTTGAGATCATAGCTAAAGTGTGGGAATCATGCTTGGATACAGTACCCTAAATGTGGCCTAACATATGAGTTATATAGTTTAAGGGTAACTTCGTTACTTTTGCAACTACCATTCCTCTTAATGAAGCCCAACACTCTATTTACTCTATTTTTTGCCTCAATACCCTCTAGGAAAACCCTAGTGACCTATCTTCTACTACTTTTAGGTAAGTCCTTCCCATCCTCTACTGCATTTAGTCAATGCCCATCCATTGCATAGCTAAATTCTCTATCATCTTTTCCTATATTAATAACTTTACATTTTTAAGGTTAAAATTCATCCCCCACTTGTGCGCCCAAAGTAATAACTTATTGAAGTCACTTTGCCCTTTAAAGTTAGTCTCACCTTCAATTACTACAGTTAAGTCTGTGTTATCAACCAAAATTGACACCGGGCTATTTACACCCTCTCCAAGATCATTTATATAAACTAGGAATAATAATTCACTGGTCAACAATATTTGAAAAGTTGTGTGCTTCTTAAATGAGATTAGTTAATTCTTATGTATTTTCATGTACTGAATCCAAATATCACCTTGCAAAATGCTTATTGGCTATAAGTTTAAAGATAGGCGGCATCAAATATTTGATTATTTTATTATAACGTACAGCATGTGTCATTATGTTTTAAACTCTAATCCAAATCCACTCTCTGCCTTTTTGCTTGGCGCTTATAGTGGGCTGAAGAATCATCTCTTACCAATGTCCAGCAATAGTCTGCACCATTATTGCGCTCCCTTTGCTCTGATACCGCTTTTCCACATCGTGGTATTAGCAACACGTATTAGATGTAGGGTCAAGACCACCTAGGTCATCTGTTTGATCTTCTTCTAGTTTCTTGCTATACTATTGCTCCCTTTCCTCTTCCTCTCTCTGTCCTCCTTCTCTTTCCCCTGTTACTCTCTCACCGGTGCCGCAAGGCGCAGGGAGTAGGGAAAGGGGAAAAGGAGGAGTCCGGGCTGTCTCGCCCCTTCTCCTCACTTCTGGTCCCGACAGTGGGCCAGCAGAGAGGAGATGAGGTGGGATAGCTCTGGACGCACTAGCCTTTTACACTCTCTCACACCTTTTTTTCTGTTCTGTTCTGTTCGGACGACAATCAAGATACCCCAGGCATATCATAGACGCATGTTAAACCAGCAGAGCAGCGTAGAGGAGGATAGGATGAGTAGTTACTCACAGCAACCAATCAGATGCCACCTCAAACACCACTTGCTACAGTGACCAATGACTTGCCTCATCCTCTGGATATCAGATTATATGTCAACACCGAAAAACATTTGACAAATGATAGAAAATATGATCTCCTGATGAACACATATGCCCGCTCACCAACAGATTACAATTAACAGAAAGGTTCACAGGGTTCCTGTTGTTTCTGTCACCCGTGGATAAACCAATATTCTCCATGGTTGTCTTACTCAAGTCACTTGAAAGGTGCTCTGTGCAAATACTGTGTGCTGTTCCCTCAACCAGTCGGTCTTCTGTTCAACCAAAGTGGTTTAATCGAGAAATTGGCCAACTGCTTAGGGAGAAGAGAAATATGTACCGGCAATCGAAGATCTCGGGTGACTTTGAAGAATACCGGAGGCTAGCCAGGAGAGTGAAGTCCAGTATAAGGGCGGCTAAGCGGTCTGAAGAACTCCGAGTGGCGAGACTCTGTAAAGAGAATCCCAAGGAGTTTTTTACATATATGTAAACAGCCGTAAACCAATCCGTCGAACGATTGGCCCTTTGAGGAATGAGGAGGGGGCATTAAAGCACTCAGATGCAAAAAATGCTAACCTCCTCAAGGACTACTTCTCTTCAGGGTTTACTGAAGAATGTGGTCCCATCCCCCAGCCAATGGATTCCTACTCGGGGGAAAAGCTGGAGGATATGGACTTCACCGAAGGAGAAGAAGTGCGCGATCAAGTGTCACGACACCTGAGCGCATCTTCAACATGTCAATCCAAAACGAATGAGTTCCTAGAGACTGGCGTGAAGTGGAGGTGACTCCTATCTTCAAGAAAGGAGACCGTAGCCAACCGTCGAACTACCTACCTATCAGTCTGACTTCGATAGTCGGTAAACTCATAGAAAGCATCATGGTGGACAAAATGACGTCGCATTTAGAGTCAAAGCTGCTACTGAGGAGTTCCCAGCACGGCTTCCGAAGGCCACGGTCATGCCTGACGAACCTTGTGGAATTCTTCCACTTCGTCTTCAGTGAGCACGATCGGGACAAGGAGGTGAATGTGGTCTACTTAGACTTTCAGAAAGCCTTTGATAAGGTACCACACCGCCGCGTTCTCCGGAAAGTGCGAGCGCTGGGCATAGACGGAAAAGTAGCAGGCTGGATAGAGAACTGGCTAAATGGCAGACGGCAACGAGTGGTGCTGAATGGACATGCTTCTGAGTGGGTGCCCGTTACTAGCGGAGTGCCTCAAGGTTCTGTACTGGGACCCCTACTATTCATCATCTACGTCAACGATATGGACGGTGACATGGTTGCTAAGATTTCTAAATTTGCCCACGATACCAAGCTTGGTATGAACGTTGCAAAGGATGGAAATACTGCCCGCCTGCAAGATGATCTTCGAAAGATTGGGGAGTGGTCTGATACGTGGCAAATGCCTTTCAACGTAAACAAATGCAAAGTAATGCATATCGGCCACCGAAATCCCCAATCCCAGTATATCCTTAAGGGCATTGCTCTTGAATCCACCGACACTGAGAAGGACTTGGGTGTAACTATCACGAGTGACCTCAAGTTCTCGAAACAGTGTATTGAGGTGGAGAAGAAAGCCCAACGGATGTTAGGGTATATAAAGCGACAGTTTGGATATCGGAACAAGGAGATAGTACTGTGTCTGTACAACTCCCTCGTCCGACCGCACCTGGAGTATGCCGTACAATTTTGGAGTCCTTCATTTATAAAGGACATCGCGAGATTGGAACGCGTGCATACCAGGGCAACCAAACTGATTCCCTCTATCGGACATAAAAGTTATGAAGATAGATTAAAGGAATTAGATATGTTCTCGCTGGAGACCCGGAGACTACGTGGTCAGCTTATCGAAGTGTTTAGAATACTTCGAGCTTCGACAGACTGGACTACTGGAATATTTTCCAGCTCAGCGAGGGGAGAACAAGAAATCACGACTACAAACTTGAACTGAAGCGATACCACCGTGATCTGTGTGGGCAATTCTTCACATACAGTATCTGTGGTAGTTGGAACGCACTTCCGACGGAAGTTGTCAACAGTGAATCTGTTGACCAGTTCAAGTCAAGACGAGATAAAGTCTTGTGAAATCACCGTTAAGATCCTCGCGAGTGATCTTCGAGGTTGCCAACGAACACCTTCGAGGATTGCGCCAAAAGTACCCTCCTTGTATGGACCGTAAGGTCTTCTAGGGTACTTATTTTCCTTGTATCCTTGTATCGTGACTCCTTTTGTTAAATACAAAGACTTTAATAAGCACCCGAGGAAGCACATGCTTTCATCCTGGCACAAAGGCGCACTACAAGATGCCAAGAATTTCCTCACCACTATGAAAAACCCAGAGTTGACCATCGTAAGCCAGATTAACCGAGCAGTCAACCAAGCAGTCACTCAAAACTGTGAGAAAATGTTCCCTATCCTATCTCGTATTCTGTTTTGCTACAGTCATGGCATTGCTTTGAGGGGTAAGGAAAGAACATCGGGAAACCTCTGTGACCTACTGCAATTCAGGATAGAAGCAGGGGATACGGTCTTGAAGGATCACATGGAGAGCGCGAGTAAAAATGCAATCTACACATCAGTTCGTGTACAGAACGATTTGATACTTCTCTCCGAAGAAGTGATAAGAGAAGATATTGTGAAGGCTGCAAATAAATCAAATGTATTCTCGATGATTGCTGATGAAACTGCTGACATACCAGACACCGAACAACTGTCCATTGGCGTACGATTTGTTGAGCTGTAGGAGAAACGGAATGATTCAGCCATCATACACCAAGAATTACATGGATTTGTTCCACTAGAGATGATGGACGCTGCAACAATTGCAGATGCTATTATCAACCAAGCAAAAAGAATTGGTCTTGACCACAACAAGCTTCATGCGCAAGGCTACGATGGATGTTCAACCATGGTAGGAAAAGACAATGGTGTACAGGCCCGTATCAGGAACACTTATCCCAAAGCCGTTTTCGTGCACTGCTCTTGACATCGACTTAATTTGGTGGTTCATGATCTGAATTCTGTCGCAGATATTCGGAATACAACTAGAACTGTGAAATCTATTATCAATCTTTTCCGTGACAGTCCCAAGCGCAGAAGTCTGGTTCCAAATCTACCTTTGTTGTGTGACACTAGATGGAGCGCAAAGTACAAAAGCATCTGCGTCTTTTCAGAGAACTTTTGTGATATCTATGCAAAATTGAGCAACTGGAGGTAAGTCAACATGAGTCACAGAGTATCCGTCAGACGGCACATCAGCTGAGGAGTGCAGCAGGTACCACAGTGTTCCTCATCTGTCTCAAGATTATAGCGAAATACTCAGCGATGTTGGAGCCAGTGACCCAACAGCTACAGGCAGTCGAGATGGACATGATGAGAGTCTGAGATCACATTGACTTGTTAATGAATGCTTTCCGAGATCACCGGGATGAAGCGGATCGTGTGTTTTCAGAAGATGTCATCTCTGAAGTGAAAATATTGTCAGGATAACTTGGTATAGAATTGACTATGCCTCGACGATGCGCACGCCAGATCAACCGGCCGAATGTAGGAGGCTCCATTGAGGAGTACTATTGCCGCACCATATATATCCCGTACATGGATTCCTTGATTCAGTCTCTATAAAGTTGCTTTGGTCATAGTAACATTTCATATTTTTGCATTATATCCAAGAGAAATGAAGAAAATAGAAATAGGTGAATTTAAGAACATCGTTTCATCTATCAAAGAAATATACGAAATTGAGAATCTTGTTGAAGAAGCACTAGCGTGGTATAATGTGCAGAAACATAAGGGCCCGCTGGATGACAACTCTCTCTCTCTCTCTCTCTCTCTCTCTCTCTCTCTCTCTCTCTCTCTCTCTCTGGGTATGATTGAGGTGTTGAAGAACACCACTCTGTTCCCTGTTGTGTGCAAGGCTATCCTCATCGCACTGACTGCCTGCAACAACATGTACAGTCTTTTAGCACAATGCGCAAGGTGAAGACCTGGTTAAGGTCAACAATGACCGATCAACGTTTTTCCGGCCTCTGTGTGATCAGTGTCCACCGTGAAAAAGTGAGCAGCCAGAACACAGAGATATGAACAGGGCCATTGACAAGTTTGGAAGAGATCCCCCACGACTCCATTTCCTGTTCACGCAGTAGTAATAATAATACTTGAATAGTGGAAAACTGAATAAACAGTTGAACAATGTCGATGGTATTTTATTCATTTTGTATTTTCCATGCAAATTTTTTTTTATTTTCCATAAATTTTAGGGGGGAAAATGCCTATCCTTGCACCCCCTGCGGACGACCATGAACATAGCCAATGCTCACGACACGACACATCTTCATATCCCCTCTCGCATTTTTTTCTGCGGACGCCCATGCATGGAGCTATTTTAAAATTTAAATTAGATTGTTGCAATCACGTCCCGTTAAATTGATGCCTCAGACCGGTTTGTTAAGTAGAATTTCGTTGTGCAGTGAATATAATATTTAACAGAACCACCTTTTTTTTTCGTTCTCCCAACTACAAACTCAACGGGGTCATCCATTTTGGATTTTTGCCTCGTTGTCCCGTTTTCCTCACACTTCGCGAGTTAAATTTCTCAGGAAGGCATTTTTGCTTTTAAAATCTTTGGCATTCCTTCGCTACACGTGTCCCAATTCTTCTCTCTTTTTCCTTACGCTTTAGTTAAATATAAAATTTGGGTTAATTGCCAAATTCTTGTCCAATGAACATATTTTTAAACCAAAATTCTCGCCCAACTTGGCGTCCATCCATGACCGAGTCGCCTGAGAACAATATTCCCCAATCGACATGACATTCTCAACCACGCGTGAACTTTTTTTAATCAAAGGAAATCTCCCACATCCTTGCAAATTTCTTTACATTTTTCTCTTTTATATAATTCATCATTAATTGTTTCTTATTACCACGTACGTATTTTCCCCAATTTTTCTCATTCCTCATTTTTCCCTTTTCGATTTTTTTCTCATTCTTTTTATATCCTTCAGAACAATGACAACCACACATAATACCATGCATAGCAAATATGATCACGATAGTTACACAAACTGTTGCCATCATCACGCCTACCGTGACAACACCCCTAAGCTAGCCTTACTACTTCAACGATGTGCAACGTTTTCTCAGCAACAATCAACCATCCATCATATTACGTGCGTGATAGACGTTATCGGAGAACGCAGCCTCCCAACGTCCTCCTCACATTCGATGGGCGAATCCGATCAGATCAGTAGCGGATAATGTCCATTAGACAGAATATACCTTTCAAAAGCTTTTTTCAGGGCATTCTCCAAGACAGTGAGACGATAGTTGCATGGAGGGAGTTGAAAGAGGCTTTCTGAAGGGAATTTTGGAAGTCACAATTAAATATTTGCACGGATTACTCAATACCCAGCAAATAGGCGATCGGCAGCCCACGGAGCATTGAAAAGACCTCATCAGTGACAAGGATGCTCAATATGAACTTTTTGACTCCCACTTCATTAAACTTTTATACGTGGGATACCGAAAAATATTTGACCCCTAATCTTAATGAGCTTCCCCAATAATGTGGAGCGGATGGCCAGGGCAGCCGACGAGATTTTCAATAACCCATATGTTAACTGGGGAATAGTACCAAATAACCATATCCAACATTCTAATGCCCTAATTTCGCGGTTTCGTGTACCGACGCTGTTTTCCGAAAACCGGATGGAACGTAGGCAGTTTTCAGCCCCTCCACCGTCAAATTTTAATGCCACGTTGGAGAGCTGAAACTGCACTAGGGGTTACCCCTTGAGTACGGTCATGAGCATGGAGGACGGAGTGACGTGCGCAGTTCATCTTCCCAAAGGCTAAACCAACGTGGACATTCCAGCACAGGAGGTGAGGTGCAGCATACTTTTTCTCATCCCTCTTGTGCCTATCCTCACCCTTCTAAGTTTCTCACTATAAATCAAAGAGTTTATGCTAGTACGATGGGTTATATGGTAATAACGCTGTACATTGTAAAAGGCTTTGCCAACATTACCACTCATTTTATTCCTTTTCTTCCTCTAATGCTCTCTCTTTTTAATTTTGTCCTTCTCATCCCCATGCTTCTTTTACTGTAAATTACTCCAACAAACTAATTGTTGCTGGTACCAAAACAAATATGATGCACAAGCTGTAAAATGTTTGCAGCCCTGCACTTGTTTACAACCAGTAACACCTTCACCTAGCCCTAATCCCCCCCCCCACTTTCGTCTCCCCAGTACAAAATTCACTCTCACTCTTCTCATTCCATTGTTTCAAATTCAACCTCTTCAAAATAGAAAGGTTTGTGGTTCAAGGTTCTAACTTCTCTGACGCCTCTTTGAACCACATTTTGTTTTTTTATATCTTGTTGACACTGGTGTTCATTGCGGTGTCATCCCAGCCTTTAACACGGACAACAATTGTTGTCACTCCGTTTAGGGCCTTTAAGCCGCAAATTCATCGGATATAAAGACCTATGGAAAGCGTAACCTAACAGCTTCCTTCGTCCTCCGTTGTGTTTTTCGATGGACTTTCATTGTTGCCAAAGTAGATTGTTTAATAGTGGGTCTGGATTTCCTTTCCGCCAATGGCATCTTGGTTGATTTTCGCAACCACAAGCCTATAAACCCAACAACATCTCTAACTATCTCTGGTTCTTTTTTCGCTTCTAAAAGTTCTCTCTTTCCGCCCGTCTCACTCCCACCAACCCCTAATTTCATGGCCTTCTACAAGAGCTTCCTGGTCTTACCATTCCATTTTCGAAGGATAGGCCTATTAAAAAAAACATATTGCAGCGGATTGAGGCGACAGGAAAAACTGTATTCCCCCGTTCGCGACGATATATATTCATATATTCAGAGACTTACAGCAATGAAGCAGGAGTTTAATTTCCTGTTGGTTGCTGGTATTGCTTGTCATTCAACTTGTGCCTCTTCGCTTCACGTTGTACTGAAGTATACACTTGGTGTATTTCGCGCTGTGGGAAATTACAGACATGTTAACGCACAAACTGTACTCGACAGGTAGCCGTTAGCCAACCTTTCGTATTTTAACTATGCTCTCTTCGGCTGTTCTATCTTTTCTCGTCTTGGTCTGTTTCGTGCTTTCAACCATATACCTATTCACCCAGATGATATCCAAAAAACAGCTATCACCACGCCATTTAGGTCATTTGACATGCTTCGAATGTTATATGGTTTACGTAATAATAGTTAGACCTTCTAACCTTACCTGAATCAGGTTCTGAGAGGCTTTTCTTTCGTCTTTTGCTATATAGACGACCTACTGATAGCCTCTATATCTTTAGAGGAACACATCTCTTATCTTCGTCCGTATTCATTCGTTTGGAAGATTATGTTATCGTACTCAACACTTTTAAATGTACACGATTGACTCGTCAATTGGTTTGAAAGTATTTTACCTAACTTTATCTTAGAGCTAAATTCGTTTATTCATCACTCACTAACAACTTCTCCACTGAAGGTTTTGATCCCTTAACCTTATCTGTCCTTACTTAAACTGTTCTTGCGACTTTCTCACGGGGAACTTTACATCCATTAATGTCTGCCTCCGTTGATGCTTCGACGTGAAACCTCACTCTTTTGCCTAACGAGCTTTCCGAGGCATTTTTGTCTCGTTACTTTCTGCCCTCGTCAGCTTTCGGCGTTTTTCTTTATTTCGTGCTTCTATCCCAATACACAGGAAAGCAACAACAATTTCATCCATGACTTGGATTCCATAACCATTGCGAAATATTCAATTAGTATATTTAGTTTCCCGCAACGACCAAGCAATATTCTGATGCATATATTATATAGATAATTTATCACAATTGATTTACACCCCATATATATATATATATATATATATATATATATATATATATATATATATATATATATATATATATATATATATGCCTTCTTCTAATTTACTTTTACTTACTCTCCTTAAATTTCTGCAGAACCATTTGGTGAATGACTTCTTGGGAAGAGAGTCTCTCTCATCTGTAAGGGGAAGAAGGGTGGTGGTTAGAAAAAGGCTATTTTAATTGTTATCCCTGTTTTTCAAAGAAAATAGAAAATTTACTTTTCTATAATCTAGCTCGGCCGTGTAAAATCTAGAATTATTTGTAATTGCGCAATTATAAATGTGCGGTTAAGACGGCAATTTTGTAGCTAACCTAGCTCTTCATCAAAGCCCTCAGAAGGAGATCTAATCACAGTCACCAGAAGATAACGCATAAACCAGCCTTTCTAAGACAGACCCCAAAGTCTGTTTTTCAATCAATTATTTTAATTCTTATCCTTGCTTTTCGAAGAGAATGGAAAATTTACTTTCCTCCAATCTAGCTCGGCCTTATAAAATCGAGAATTATTTGCAATTACGCAATCATAATTATGCGGTTAAGAAAGCAATTTTGTAGCTAACCTAGCTCTTCATCAAAGCCCTCAGAAGGAGATCTAATCACAGTCACCAAAAGATAACGCATAAACCAGCCTTTCTAAGACAGACCCCAAAATCTGTCTTTAAATCAGCTATTTTAATTTTTATCCTTGCTTTTCAAAGAGAATGGAAAATTTACTTTCCTCCAATCTAGCTTGGCCTTATAAAATCGAGAAGTATTTTATTACAATTGCCAATCATAGTTATTCTCGATTTTATAAGGTCGAGCTAGATTGGAGAAAAGTAAATTTCCCATTCTCTTCTAAAGGAAGGGATAACAATTAAAATAGCTGGATTGGGAAGGTAAAACATCAAGGTGAAGCGTATTGTTTTGTATGGGGGAAGAAAATTGTTAAGAGAAGGAGTACAACCTGATTGTGCCCAGAAATCTAAGATATTAAAAAGAATGATGAGGGATGTTGGAGTCAGCAAAGATCAGCAAGGATGAAGTAGAAGATCTAAAAGATGCCCGGAATATAAATTCACTAAAGTTTTCAAATGAGTTGTCTAATGGGTGATTAAGTCTGTACATAACCGCAATTTTTTGGACAGTTTCAGATTCAAGGAGGCATGAGAAACTCGAAGTTGTTAGCAGTATTGCTTTGAATAGCACAGGAGGCTTAAGGGAAGCGTTGATTAAGGCACCACCACCACCTCGCTGTGCAACTCTTGTACCACGGAGAAACGCGGTACGCATTGAGACAGATGGTAGCAGAAGTAGAAAAGGAATGGCGGTTTAGAAAGCCAGCAGAAAGGGGCGAGAAAATGATGGGTGGTAAGTAGGGATGAGGTGGTTTTTTTGGATGGAGCCCGGAATAAATATGTAGTGTAGTTGCAAGATTCCCTATGACAAAAAGATTTAGTAAGCTTAGTGATTTAATTTTGAAGAAGGAATCCTGTTAGTTTTGGAAATATGTAATTTATTACAAGAAAGGTGTATGGACTTCAGTACCCCACTAGGAGAGGAAATAGTTATGAAGGCGGTGTTGAATCTGCAAAGGGAGTAAAGTAGGGAGTAAAGAACTCACAGGGAGAGAAAAATATATGATGTAAGAAATGAACAAAACATAAGCGTTTTATGATCAAGGCAAAGAGTGTACTATAAGCAAAACGGATGATCATAAAATAAGACCAGAAGAAAAATGAAATTGAGGCAAACAGCGTCAAGTCAATAAAATGCAGTGAATGGATGAGAGTGGGAGAGGTGTTAAGCAAACAGCTTTGGGAAAATAGATACAAACTAAAAGAACGAAGCTAAAAATGTTAAAAAGCAACATTAAGAAACAGGGAATGCAATAATCTAAAGACTTTTAACAATTACTATCAAACGGGAATTTTAATCGCCGACCACTTTACAAAACTGGTTGAGAGAACGAGGTGCTCAAAGAACAAAGCACTAAGAATATCGTTACGAGTAAATCTCTAAGGACCATATAAAATAGTAAAAACAATGTAACACAATAAAGAGACAAGAGTAGCCATGACAGAGGAAGCCACCACAAGTAAACCTCACAACAACCAAACTACTAAGAACTTGAAGCTTTAGGAAG
Organism: Ceratothoa steindachneri; assembly: GCA_963969495.1. Classification (NCBI taxonomy): domain Eukaryota; kingdom Metazoa; phylum Arthropoda; class Malacostraca; order Isopoda; family Cymothoidae; genus Ceratothoa; species Ceratothoa steindachneri. The sequence goes on from OZ018325.1 coordinate 32,402,159, forward strand.
TTAGGGAGAAGTGTAATATCAAAAGAGAGGTATACAGAAAGGTACATCTGCACTTGACAGAAGTGTGAAGTGTACATAAATAAAACGGACAGAATAGTCAAATAGTGTCGAGTGTGAATATATTTTAAAAAATAAATATGCTCTCCTTTGGGGACTGCCAATAAAGACATAGATGCCTAAATTAATAAAAAAGCAACAATAAATAGAAGCAAGAACTTCAACCCACAAAAGCAAAAGAAAACAAAGCAAAGACTATAAAAAATAGGCACGCTCAGGTGCCGGAGGGAGGCATCGAGTACACTAACAAATCCACTTAAATTCAAAATAATGGGACAGGGATAAAATCATTATAAAACTCGGGAATATGTATGCACAAGGAGGAAATAGACTCAAAAGCGCGAACTTGAACCTCTTGTGAGGTGGAAAGGATGAGACGCCAATTAATACGTTCGAGCGAAATTGTGCCATATTTGTTGTAGAGTTCTATAAAATTAAAGCCAAACATGGCTTTTCGGTCTTTTTATTAAAATTACCTGTTATTTTATATATGAAAAATATGGAAATAATTAGTTATAGAATAATAGCAAATATAAGAATAGGAAATTCAAAATAATGCCAAATACAAAAAATGTTAATTACATATATTTATTGAATAAAATGACAATGTTTGAGGGGGAAGTGAATAGTTTTGTTAAAAATGCTAGATTACATAAAATGATATTTAAACGGTAAATTGTAAAAATTTACAGTTTACATTTCAAATGATGACCGTATCTGGAAGTTAGCCAACATTTCGTCGATGTTGGCGTACGCAGGCTTCACTTGGTCGAAGGAAACCGTTTCAGTTTTGCCATATTTCTCAATGGTTATGGTCTTCTCGCGCGGGAAAGAACCTTGAAAGAGTCAATGTAAGGAGAGACAAAAAGTTTGCGAACAGTATTATTTCGGACAAAGACGCTTTCCGAGCTCTGTAAGTATTTGAAAACGAATTGTTTTAGCGAGACTACGTTGCAACTGGCAGTAGGCTGAAGAGAATACATGAGGTTCCAGAGTCGGGAGACATATGATGCAAGATCGGGTAACGATACTGAAGTTGGTTGAAGAAGGTCACCAGGTAAGCGAAGATAAGCACTATATACCGTTTCTGCAACTGTAGACTGCATATCTTCTTTGAAAGATGAGAGAAGAAGTAGCATGACGAGAGTCAAGTTTGTCGCCAGTGAGGGGCATCCTCGTGGCATATAGAGCGCTCTTCAGCTGTCGATGGAGTCGCTCAACAAAGCCATTCGCTTCAGGGTGGTATGCCGTTGTGCGAATGCAAAAGGACGTCTTCTGTCTGTCATAATGTTGACGGGAGTCCGAAGCGGGAAATTCATCCGATGACAAACGTGCGAGCGATAGTAGTGGCAGAGATGTCCCTCATTGGAAATGCTTCTGGCCACCTGGTCAAGCTGTCGACACAAGTTAGGATGTATCTGTAGTTGTCAGAAGTGCACAATGGCCCAACGATGTCCAGGTGGACATGGTCAACTCGAGCATCGGGGGCCAAAATTTTGCCCAGTGGCAAATTGACGTGACGCGAAACCTTGCACCTCTGAGACTGAGAACAACAGCGAGTCCACTGACGGATGGTCTTGTTCATCGACGAACAAATGTAAGAACAAGGGACCATTCGAGTAGTCAATATTATGCCTGGATGGAAGAGGCTGTGAAAACAAGCAAAACATTGCGACGGAGAGCAGGAAGTACATAAATTTGAACACTGTCGGTCGAAACATAACACCACAAGGAAACACTGAACTCGAGATAAGTCACCAGTTTGAGGGAAAGGGAATGCTGAGACGGGTCCTGAATGAGTGAATGGCGAAAAGTTCTCTGATAAGGCACTGTACTGAGTCTCAGCTGGATGAAGTTTCTTCGAGAAGAAAGCAATAGGGATCCAATCGTTGTCGACTATTTACTGCAAGAATGCGCCAAAAGCTAAATCCCATGCATCTGTCATTAAAGATGTTTCAGCATCAAGAACAGGATAATGAAGAAGGGCGGCTTCCTTCAAAGCCATTTTTCTTTTTCGAAGGCCTTAAAAAACCTGTGGTAAAAGTTGACCATACCAAGGAACTAACCAAGCTTGTATTGAGAGTCAGGGTATGGAAAAGCAGTAATGGCTTCTGTTTTCTCTGCAGTATGACCAACGCCGTTCACATTAATATTGTGTTGAGGAAGTCAAGTTCCCTGACACTAAACAGGCATTTGTATGGACGAATGTGAATGCAATATTATTGAAGGCGAGAAAGCACAGCTTCAACATGGAGCTGGTATTCGTCCACTGAATAGCTGGCAATCAGAAGGTCATCCATATATGTAAAACATAAGGGTAATAGACGAGTGACTTCGTCAATGAAGTATTGGAAGGTTTGCGCAGCATTGTAGAGGCCGAAAGGTATGTACAGCCACTCGAACAGTCCGAATGGGGTTATGGTGGTAGTTTTGCACATGTTGACTGGCTCGACAGGAATCTGGTGAAAAGCTTTCACCAGATCAATCTTTGAGAAGATTGTGCGCCCATGTACATTGGCCGTAAGATCTTGCATGTGAGTAACAGGATACCTGTCGGAAATAGTAATGGCATTGAGGACGCGAAAGTCACCGCACGTGCGTCAGTCTTCAGTCTTCTTGAGTACCATATGCAGCGCTGAGGACCAATTGCATTTGGAAAGTCTGATGATTTCGAGATCCAGCATGTGCTGGAATGCCTCCTTCTCTTTCTTTTTTAACCATTCCGACGGAAGCCGTCAGAGTTTGGCATACACAGGAGTTCCGATGGTGGGGATGTGATGAGTCACGCTATGATTGACCTCAGTTGGTTTCCCCATCAGAGTAAGGATTGCAGGGAATTTTTCCAAGATGCTATTGAACGAAGTCGATGGCTCGACGGCGAAGATGGCTGCAGCATAAAATCAGTGCCTAAGATGGAGCTGTGGACCGCTGCTACGAGGAAGACCCACTTAAAATTTCGACGGAGCCCAAGAGAAAGTCTCTTCAACTGTGTTTCGTAAATGGGGATCTTGGTTTCATTTTCTGCCAAATGGTACTGGATAGGATAGGTCTTTTGCACGCCCGAAGTAAGTAGACTGACTTCAGCACACCAGTATCGATAAGAAAAGTAAATTTCGTCGAAGGGTCTGCGATCCGGACCAACTGGAGCCGGAGTGCCGGACCGGTAGCGCTAGGAGAAACTGGCATCCTAGTTTTCCGATTTGTGTTGACAGGGAAAACTCATTTGCGAGCTTTTTTCACCGAAATTCGTACGGTAAAATCACAGGGAAGAGCTTGATCGTTCCTTTAACGTGATTTTGACTTGGATCGAGATCAAGGCCTTTCAGGTTACTCTTGACGAGGCGCGTTAGCTCCTCAACTTTTCCATCCGAACTGCTGGAGACTGAAACCACTCGTTGGGTGCAGGCTTCGACGATTGGATCAGCCGTATCGGGCAGTTTGTTTATGCTTGTCGTTGTATCCACCATGGCGAGAAAGCTTTGCGTGGAGTGAGGGAGCTTCTGTAGAAAAAGCTGGCGGAAAAGGGGCTTGTCGTAGGCACCCGTTTTTGCACCAAGAGGCTGTTGTATGTGACTGAGCAACTGTGAAGGCATCCGATCCCCAGCTCTTCATGCGAGACGAGTTGTTTCAATCGCTCGGCTTCCGATAAAGCCGTTCTTGAGATGAGGGTGGGTTTCAAATACTCATAAGGTGACAAACTGGAAGCCGAAGAAATCTCGACGTCCCTGTCCTTAATGATAATCGACGATGGTAGCGAACTGACTATGTAGTCATACTTCGTCTTGCTAGATGAAATTTTCGCTATATTGAATTCTGATTCAACCTGGATGAACCACAGTGCAGCGTGGGAAGGCCAGGATGCTGTTAGCTTGATGCCGACGTGGGTGACGCGTGCAGTTGCCTTAGCCATAGTGTCGGTTCTGGCATCGACATCCCTAAGTATAGGTGACAGAGAGCGAACGAGCTTAATTGGGGTTTGCTGCATTTGGTCCACTAGGTTCTCTGAAGGCAAACCTGCTAATAACAAGCCGTATTTAGTCCGCTAGGATCTCTGAAGGCAGGCAAAGCTAGAGAGTGAACGTGCTGCTAGCACGCCGTATTTAGTCCGCCAGGGTGTCTTAGGGCATCCGAAGCTGGAAGGCAAACTTGCTAGTAACACACCGTATTTAGTCGGTTAAGCCGTAAGGAGATGGTAAAAAGAACGCTTTTTAAGGGGCTGTATTGAGTCCGTTAAAGATCGCACCATATCACTCCAAGGTCACCAGTTGTAGGGTTCTAAGAAAATTCAAACTAAACATACCTTTCCAAACTTATTTATCAAGGGGATACAGGGATAGCAAAAGTGCTGAATGTGAGAGAAGAGGATAGGATATTTAGAAATTTTTGTGTATGGTGTGTGTGTTGATGTGATGGTTATTAGTAGAGGATGATATATGGATGTGATATGGTGAGGATGATAATGATTTGTGCCAGGTTGCCTGGTAAACGCTTTCGTTTTTTAATTTATTTTGCCTTTTTGTGTATAGTTTTTGTAATCGTTTATTCATTTAAACATTTTAAATTCTTTAGTATATATTTTTGTTTTTGTGCTTCTTTGCACTTTTGTAGTTGTTTTATAGTTATATATATTTTATCTACTACCCTTCTTTTTCTTCGGTTTTCTCATTATTATTTCTTGTTCATGATCTCGTAAATGTGTCAATTTGGGTTTGTTCTATTTTGGTTGTTTGTTTCGTTTTCGGTTTCATTTGTCAATATCGGTAGTCTTATTTGGTTTACTTTCATTTCGTTATTTATATATCGGGTTAATAAATATCATCGTATTTTATCTGGTTCCGTCAATCAGCTGTTTATATCTTATTTGATAGATTTCGTTGTCGTGTATGGTTATTTTGTTTATTTCCTTCTGGGTAACGTTTTGCCTAGTTTTTCCCACGGGTTTTGCGCATTTACTTAGGACTATAGTGCCACTGTGCAAGGTGGAATAGGTTTGACAATGAGGCCTCACACATGAGCATCATGTAAATCCTATTAAGGGTTAAAACAGGGACGCTCACAATTATGCGCATGCAAATAATCTAAAACAGGGGTTCTCAACTTGGGGGAAATCTTCGAGCTCCTCAGATCGGCACAAAACGCAGTATGAATCAGTTACCTGCTGCCAACACGAGTATCCCCTCCCCCCTGGCATTCTATTTTTGTTTATTAAATTACAATAACCTGGCATTCTATTTTGTTTATTGAATTTCAATACCCTGGCATTCTTTTTTTTTGTTTATCGAATTACAATACCTTGGCATTCTCTTTAACTTTTTGTTTATTGCAGTATGATTCAGTTTGGTGTGTTAAGTAATTAATTATGAATATAAAAACTACTTTACTTCTATTCAAGATTCAAAATCCATCAACATTTTCAATTGCTATTAAATTTGTAAAACTCCACTATAAAAATAATCCATGTATATGTACTAGTATGGAAAAAGTAAAGGATTTTCAGTATTATATGCATATTATTTGGAATGCGCCTTTTGAGGCAGACAATCATGGGAAAGGGGGAATGACATTCTGAAATATGGTGAAAGGGGTGCATGAGGCAAACAAAGTTGAGAACCACTGATCTAAAATATATATTGCAGTTTTCATAAATAATAATAACTCTTTGTGTAAATAATATGTAACATCTCTGTAAAATAATAATGGATAGCTTTTGTAACAAATGACTTATAACAATAGTCCATGTAAATAATAATATATATTTTGCTTGTAAAGGCCTACGGCGAGAAGAATGAATTCGAGACGTCCACACCATAGCAAACTTGTGAAAATGTACACATACATAGATAGTAAAACGAGGTAAAGCGATTTCCAAGGTTATGCACAGAGGTCAGCTGTTCAAACGAGCTTGGTAGCAGGTGCAGACCCGAAGACACGATAGTAGCGGGCATTATTTGCTATCGCGAAACCGCGAAACGCAAAGTCGTATATTTTTTAATTAGAGATAAAATGAATATCTTCGTGGACACACAAATTAATTCGGAGTGGAGGAAGCTCCGCCCAAACAACATCATTGGCAAATGGAAGGCCACGCCCACGGTGTGCGCCACCGTATATACCGTCTCGGGTAGACCGAGGAGGACAGTCTTTCAGTAATTCAGTCAAGCAAAGTCACGCGCACTTTCACAATAACAGTCACAATCTGTCAGATTCGCAGACAGTTAAGATACCAACCCAAAAGAGGAATAGGCTTGCCTGAATACACAACACGCCCGTTTCGAATTCATCTTACGCCGAAGTAACCCAAGTTCTACGCCTTAATAAAAGTCCGAAACTCCGTCGTTTGGGAATTCCTTTCCTACAGGTAATTCATATCGATCCTCTTAACCAGCCTACCTAACCTCAAGCCGAGGGAGTGTATTATCTTTCCTCGAACAATTGGAGTCAGCCTTAGGTCAGCGCCAGGTTGCCGTGTGGCCCTGTAACGAAATCGCCATTGTTGAGCAACATCGGGTGGGACTAGTACTTAGATGGTTCACTGCCCAAACCCTAACCGTGGAGAACCTCGCGACCGCATTCCCTCTTAGAAAGCACCCCCCCCCCCCTAGCTGGTTACGTACCCATATTAAGCCATCTTACCTACCTAATACAAGCACCTTCTAAGCACCATAGGACTTTATTTATTAGTTCGAGAGCGATTCTCCGTTGCAGATCCTCTGATGTTATTTGATCTTGTATTCTCTTTTTCCCTATCAATATTCTAGCCCAGTTTTGTATTTGCTGGGCCTTTTTTAATTGTGCAATGCTCAGCATGTGCGTAGGGATTATTTGGTTATTTTTCTTCGGGCGTAATAGAGTAATATACAAATATACGATTAGGAAATATATAAAACAATGCGAAATACAATAAATGTGAATTACATTTATTTATTGAATATGTGGTGCACAAAATATGTACACACACAAACCCATGAAGTAGCAATGTGTACTCTCAGCCAATGTAAATAAATCTATGTGTGTCAAACGAAACAAAAAGAAACTCAAACGAAACACTGTAAGATGTAACAGGTTATTTTAGAACCATTCCCAATATTGATTTCACGAAAAGACGAAATTCTCGGTGAAAAGGTGAACTGGGAATGGGACTAATTATTCTGTGGTTACAAAAGGGAACCTTAAAATCAGTTGACCCGATCGTAACGACATTCGGTGAGCATCAAATTGCAACCACAATATTATATTTCTATTTTGTTAAGGAAGACGGAAAAAGCGTCTGACCAAACTTCACCGTTACAGTATATTTTCTCACGAGAGAAAAGGTTTTCAAAAGTATTTATTGTATATGTATATATATTGTATGTTTGTAAATGTGGCCAAGTATATAACGAGCAAATCGAGGAGAAGAGAGATCATTCGGGACAAATTATTCATTCGAGACAATAATTTCGAGGAGCAGTTTCACATATCGCTCGGGTCATACCAATCAAGTCATTTTACTCCACATTAGGAGATAACATTTACGCAACTGATCTTACTCAAGACGAGTCATATTTATTCATCGTACCAAAGAACAAATATTAGGAGAGTTGTATTTAAGCATCATCAAAGATAAGCCCCTGAAATTGATAATCAAACTAATTCAAACTCCTCCTCCATTTGCTACCCAAAGCCACTAAATAAAATAGAAGTGCAGTCTTCTTGTTTCCATCACCGCATTTTGCTCGAAGGCAAAATCACATCAGAATTTCTACTCATTGCCCAGCCAAGAATATTCATTTATTACCTTTTAGAGTCAGGTAATAATTTCTCGGAACGTTATCGTATCACTCAAATCCGGTTTAACGATTAACGTTTCGCAACAATCTTGTGGGGAGCGCAATAGCAAAGAGGATCACAAAACTAGGTGGATTATAAATATATCAAGGTAATCCTCTCATCATCCTTTCATCATACTAACCTTCCAAAACCTCTTCAAACCTCTTCACCCCCCCCCCCCTAAATAAAACTACAATATTTGAGGAGAAACTGAATAGTTTTGATAAAAAATACTACATAGAGATAAATGGGTACAACTTTGGTGAGTGTATAATTGCTTGGTAGACCTTCTTTTGTTATTTCGATCGAGTTCCCTGAGCCTGCAGAGTACTATCATTCCTCCTTTTCTTCTGTTGACTCTTTCAGTTACGTAATTGCTATATCCCGTTTTGGTGATTGCCAATCTAAGCATTTTGCTCTCGTTCGTGTACCCGTATCTTTCTTCCCCAACGTAGATACGAGGGGCGGTCAATAAGTTTTGCGAATCGGTAGGGCAAAACAGAGGGAGAGGGATGACTGTTTGTGAAGGTGTTAGGACAAGTTATGTCAAGCAGTAGCTGATCGCAGATCGTCAGTCACAAATTTTTCAACAATGGAGAAGGTTGAGCACCGCGCAGTGATCAAATATTTGACCAAGGAAGGCAAGAATGTAAAAGAGATCCATGAACGCATGGTTGCAGTGTACACCGACACCGCCCCTTCATATGCAACCATTGCTCGCTGGAATAGGGAGTTCCGCCATGGTCATGAGTCCCTTGAAGATGGCCCCCGTCCAGGACGCCCGTCAGAAGTGAACAACGAGGACAAGTTGGCCCGTGTAGAGAGGATGATCCTCGAAAATCGACGGGTCAAGGTCGAAGAAATCGAGCGAGAACTGGGAATATCACATGGAAGTGTTATCAACATCATCCACAAAAATTTGGCCATGACCAAGGTCTCTGCCTGTTGGGTCCCTAGAAACTTCACGCCCCATGATTGACTTCAACGTCGTCAAAGTCCACAAGGCCAGAGTTGCACAAACTGCCGTGCGCGAGTGCGGATTCGAGGAGCTCAACCATCCCCCCCCCCTACAGTCCAGATATGGCCCCTGGCGACTACTTTTTATTCCGCCAGCTCAAGGCTGCACTGCGTGGACGCCGGTTTGGGGACGATGAAGATGTCCAGCTCGCTGTCCAGGAGTGGATTGAACAGCAGTCGGGAGATTTCTGGTTGTCGGGAATTCGAAGCCTCAGGGACAAGTGGCGCAAGTGCATTGAAGTCGAAGGTAGTTATATTGAAAAATAATAAAACACTTTTCCTCATATCTCGTTTCCTTATATCCGAATTGCAAAACTTATTGACCGCCCCTCGTATCTCCAAGATTTATTATGAACATTGGAATAATCTTAAATTTGCTCCTGTTTGTACTGATTTTCCATTTCCTTACATATTCGTTTATCCTCCTTATCTTTTCTGCCATTAATCTTCCCTGCATATCGCTCTTCCTTTAAGGGCATACGACGATTTGCGTGACATCATTAGTGAACTGGATATTGCGCTATCCCTCAGTGGAGAAGTATTAGGATGTCTGATGGGTATAATGTTAGACTCAAACATCCTCCATGAGGAAGGCCAGCTTCGAATTTGAATTTCGTTCCTTGATGTTTTCCGATCTCGGTGAATGCCTATTATTCCATCATCAAAGCCGAAGGTGGTTTAATAAAATAATTTGATTAAAATCATTATCAAGACTAATTGCACAAATGTTCATTCAAATATATTTACTTTTGCTAAAATATAATTGTTTTATTAACATAGTAAAAAACGTCCTCAAATACACCTCGTACCCAATATATATTTCTTAAATATATTCCCTGAAGTACTTTCAACGCTTTGCAAAGGTAAATAATTTCATATCTGACAAATTTCATACGAGAAAAAGTTCTGCACTATCGCAGGGTTGATTCATTTGTTAATAAGCTAAATTAAATAATAGCTTATACGTTATATTAGTGAAATCGTTTAGTATTTTTAAAACTTGGGTAAGTTTACCTCGCAAACGACGATTATATAGTGAAAACAAAATTAAGATATTTCATTCTTACACCAAAGTATTCATTTCTAAACTCCGAATTATCTTCGGTGCTCTACGATGAACGCATTCTGAGGTCAATTTGTCTTTTGGCAGATCAGGAGACTAAAACTTAAAAGTACATTTTAAGTGGGATCTTACAAGCGCTTTTATAAACCTATCCCAAAGTTTTTTCGCATTCAGAAATTTTAATACAATGTTAGACAATTACACTAAGTGTTGAAAATGTCGTCCTTGTACTCGAACACTCGAACACAAAGATTGATCCTTCTCAGTTTATTAGCAAAGACGTGATAACGATTTCTACTCTAGATTTCTACTCTCTTATTTTCACTGCAGAGAGTTATTTCACTGTTCGTTTTTTTATTGATGCTACAACATATTATTTTGAAACTTTTAGATCTTTCGATGTTAATGCATCGAATTCTTTCTCCAACCTAACTGTTTAAATTCTAGCAGGCTAATGTTATGTACTTCACTGCAGAATATTTTTGTCCTTAGTGCACCTTACAATTATCTGTGTACATTAAAAAACTTGATATGCCATTTTTTCGCCAATTCCACTAATTTAAGTTCCTTTGTATATTTAATTAAATCCAAACGATGTTTTGCTTTATTTCGTAATTTTGTATTATCTGCAAATTTGGAAATATTGCATTAGAAATTATTGTTGAGATTGTTAATATAGATTATAAACATAATGGGGCAATGCTCAAGGTGAGGTTATTTCATTTACTAGAGTCAGACCCTCAGCTTTCAATCCTTTTCTGTACATCTCCTCTTATACCATGTACTTTTACCCTTATCATAAGCCTCATATGCAAGTAATTATTAAAAGGCTTCTAAAAAAAGAGATAAACTATGTCGGCATCTTTATGCTTGTCAAAAGTTAAGACTAATTCCTGAAACATTCAAAAAAGTTAATTAAACACGAGCGCCGCCATCAAAAACAATGCTGAGTATTGTTACTGAAGTTTTCGGAGTTCAATTGTTCCACGGTCAGTCTCTGATAATAGACTAATACTGGATCACCCGTTATTAATTCGAAAGTTTGTAGAAAATCTTCTGCGTGTGATATGGTCGAACATCTTTGTGTTTAGTGCTAACTTTTTCTTCTTTTCTGCATTCTGTAATATTTTCAAGCAACTCCAAGTAATCCCACTGAACCAAGGGAAGTGTTTGAAGCACATTTATTCTGAGTTGTTTATGTACGCACGGACATTAAATCATATTTTGTTCTCATCAATTGTGCTACAGACGATAATGACGGTTCCGCGGCCATCTTGATTTGATTTCAAACTTTGGTTTCAACAATCGCGCGTTGCTCAGCGGTTAATAGAGATTTTCCATGCACTTTGACAGCGTAAGTATCACTGTAGTCAATCATTATTATCATAGTATTTACGTGTGATAAGATAAATAAGATATATAATATAGTAATATAAAAAAAGAAAGTTGGTAGACAGTTGTGACTAATTATTGTGACGTCAGTGTATATGTACATTGAGTGGACGATTATAAAATCAACCCTCACCTGACTCATGTGGCCCAGCATTTGAAAATCTTCCTGCGTTGATTATAAGAAACCCTTTCTTTCTATAGCATATTGCTTTTTAGATTATTTTTATGATACTTGATCTTGAATTATAATGTATATTTATAAATGTTTATAATTTTTATTTCTGCATACATATGAAGCGAATACGAGTTAGAGAAAATAGAAATGCGTATTGGAAGAGAAAGAAAAAAAAAGAATTATTCGAGAAGAATGAAGGATTTTTGTTGAGGTGAAAATCAAAATAAAATTCTGCCATGAGGTGCCGATGCTGTCATTCAGAGTGCTGAAAGTAAAATTTCCGTGAATGTGAAAGATATTAACGAAGATGAAAACATACTTTAGTTTTCTCAAAGTAAAGGTAAGATTCATTAAAATCTTGAAATTCAAACTACCCATGAGAATAATTCGGATGATTAGGAACACAATTGAAATCTCTCATCGCCTATTCAGACAACAGAGCACAATATGAGCCTTCTCATAACAGCACAATGAAATGGTACAAAACCGAACCTCAGCAATCATTTACACTGGATACACGTACATATGTTTTTAGTACAAGGTAGCTCCATTGTTCAGCATCTGATAGTGATTTTTATGAGGTTATTGTGACGTGAAATGATGGCACTGTGTTTAAAAAATATATAAAGGAAAAAGAATAAAGATGTTTCGTGAGTGTTTTTTTTAACTTTAGGGAATGGAGAAAAGATGCTTAGGACGTAGACAATTTATTCTCCTTCTAAGAATTTCATTGTACTGCTTTCGCTGTTGGTCATTTACACAAGGGAGCGAATCAAGTTTCGCTTGGAGAGTAAATCCCAAAGTCAAAGAACTGGAAGTCATAATTCGTTTAAGTTAAACGATTAATAAGAAACAAAAGACAATTGTCGCAGATACTATAAAAAGGGGGATGGGACGTTCAAACGAGATTAGTGGATATTATCAGATTTCTAATAAAACGAAATTTGGCCTTAAGAGGACATCGGGAAGGAATGGTGAACAAATACGACACTGAATAGAATGATTAAAAAAAAAAAAACAGAGGGAAATTTTGGAGCTAGTGGAATTTCTTTCAAAATATGACCCTGTTTTGAATGAACACATCCTTCGAATCAAAATGAGTGACAAGATTATTGTATCCTATCTATAGCCTTAAATTTAAAATGAGTTTATTACCGTTTTCGGAGAAAACAAGAAAAAGAAAATAGTTGATGAAGTCCAACGAGCAAAATATTTTGGAATGATCTTTGATAACACACCCGAATTATCTCAGACAGGCCAAACTAGTCAGGTGCTTCGCTGTTTTGATTGAAGGGTCAAGAGTGACTGGATTGATATTGTTAATTGTAGAGGACAGCCTTGCAACGATGTGGTTGTGGTGTCTGACAAGCACAATAGTGTTCAGAAGTGCATAAATGATTTTAATGTAAATACCGAATACGTTTCGTGTTCGAACCACTTTCTTAATTTAGCAGGTGCACGTCTCCACGCAGCTACGGTTACTACAAATTCAGTTCGGTTTTTTAGAGCTGTGGAGCGATTGTATACTTTCTTTTCCGCTTTCGCACATCGATAGGATGTGCTAATCAAAGTCACGGTGTTAAAAGAGTGATTGGAAAAAAAATTTAAAGAGCCCATCTGGCGACCGCCAACTAGGGCAAAAGTCGCCGTAATTAACGGAAAGCCTAATACTAGGCTATATATAAAAACACAAGAAAATCACAAATAGCAAAGATAAAAAAGGAACAAAGGCAAGACACAAGCTAAAATGGATATCAAAATACAACTACAACAAATAAAAACAAAAGCAACAAGAAGGAAACGCCCAGCGGCGTCGAAGATTGGCCTACCTCCCCCTGGCGCAGGAACATGCGGCCTACAACAAAGAGTCAAAAAAAAGTGGAGGAGGAAAAGGTCGTATAGTCCGCAAGTCTGTGTGCACGAACCAGTCTCGAGTACAAGGGACAAGCGGTAGTGACCCCACTCGTCCCGGGACCGGGAGAGGTAACGTGCTCGAAGTTCATCCAGAATCGGACATTCAACAAGAATTGCCGAACAGTCTGGGGGGGACAACGCAGTCCTCAAAATAAGTTGCAAGCGTGCGCGCTCCAACAAATGGCAATGTACATGTCTCACGAGTGTGTCCAAGTTGAAGACAATGGAAAACAACCCGACGCCGTCGCGGCATTGAGGGGATACGTTCATGAGAACACTCGCAGTGCAATGGCACGCAACTTTAAGTTCTCCTCGACTGTATCCTCTTTGTCAAGATGCCCGTTTCCGTACCATGTAATCGGGGTGAGGAAGAGCGAAACGCTGGTCTGGTCGCCCAGTCCTCGCGGAGTCTTTGACGTCATCAATGGCGCGCTCATCCCCCACAATTCCTACATCTCCAGGAGCCCAGCAGAAGATAATCTCGACATCCATCCGGCACCTAAAATCGTGACGTCACAGATATCGCGAACCAGGGAATGCGGAGATTCCAATGCCCCGAGAGCACTCAGGGACGTTTGTGAGTCGCTATAAAGGACTTCCTTTACTCAACAATGAGCAATCATAGAATCACTAACTTAGCGATTCTTTCTATTGAAAGAGAATATACCGAATTACTCGATGTTGAAGAGATCATAAAGGACTTTCTTCACTCAACAATGAGCAATCTTAGAATCACTAACTTAGCGATTCTTTCTATTGAAAGAGAATATACCGAATTACTCGATGTTGAAGAGATCATAAAGGACTTTCTTCACTCAACAATGAGCAATCTTAGAATCACTAACTTAGCGATTCTTTCTATTGAAAGAGAATATACCGAATCACTCGATATTGAAGAGATCATAAAGGACTTCGCAATTCGAAACGTTAGAAGGATTAACGCAGCTGTTTTTCATATTTTCTCTACGAATAAATACATTAGACCAATATTCTTTGATTCTTTTGAGAGAGAGGGATGGGAAATATCTAAGTCATTCAGTGTTTTTCATATTTTTATTACTTTCAACTTTTCACCCCTTTTTTTTAACTTTATTATTGTTTTTTTATGTTTTAAATTGAATTACTAAATTTGTTTTATTTTCTGTCTCTACAGGTTTAAATTTTTATCATCATACTATTGTTCATCAATCAATAAATGAAGTGTAAATCTTTCATATACGTGTGTTTGTTGCGGCCGAAGGTGTGTTACGATTAAAGAAGGGGGCGGACAATTTGGTTACTGCCCTGGGCGGCCAACCCTCTGCTACGCCACGGTGGGTGGAAGAGTACTTATATTTTTAAACATTTTTACCTGACATGACTATCAAATTTGGGTAAACATAAAATTAAAGAGCTGAAATTGCTTAATATTTTTAAATGATAGAACCCCAGATATTAACTAAATTATCGGGATTTTGAAGCCTAGCACCTGGGACACCACAAAATTCTGCCAGCCTTTGACTTTAACAAAGTATATATATATATATATATATATATATATATATATATATATATATATATATATATATATATATATATATATATATACCGATGGGGGAGTTATTCCTTGGGAATCGAATTCGTAGGAGGAATAGAAAGATTCATGTGATCGCTCTAAACATTTATTTGCCGGACGTTTCGGTCTTTAGCAATGACCATCTTCAGCGGATTGAACTCTGATACGAATACAAGAAATTTTCAGAATTAGATGACAAGATTGCAAAAATAGCACACACAATTTAATATTAGTTACAATATGAAAAATAAGTAAAACTCAACAAGAAAGGTAACAAAAATGAAACCAGAATGATAAGTAAGTAGTTAAATATAAGTTAATTTACGGATATATGATATTGAAAAAATATGTTAAAAACAGTTGAATGTAAGGGATAAAGCGATCGATAAATACGAGTTTAACTAAGAAAGGAAAATTTAAAATTTGAAACTAAATTAAACAACAAATATGAATAATAAACATGAATCAAACTCAATAGGAATAAAAGAAATTTGTTTTTTAAAGTAATACCCGAAAAAATTGTAAGGGCAGGGCGAACAATGAAAAATGAAAGTTAAGTAAAATCAAATAGCCAGGAATCCGAAAGGAAAACAAAAAAGCAAAGCAAACAGTTCAATAAAAGTTAAAATACAAATATATAATAGTGAAAAATATAGATCAAAAACAGTTGAATACAGGGGGTAAAGGTAATTCAAAAGATCAATAAATGCGAGTAAACAAGGAAACGAAAGTTTAAAACTTAATAAGCAATATATATATATATATATATATATATATATATATATATATATATATATATATATATATATATATGGAGGGGGGGGGCGTTTTACAAGTGCTTGATGGAGGAGAGAGGGCTTTCAGTCTACTACTTTCATGCAACTACTAAAGACCCCCACTCGAACGCACGGGGGTACATCACCGGCAACAATAATGCACAGGACGCAGTTCATACCTCGAATATGGTAGGTTTTGATCTCCGCCCCCGTGTGAAGACCGTCATGATTATCAGGAGCATACTTTGGCATGTCTGCGGGGTTAATCACTAACAGAAGCAGCCGTGGTTAAATTGGATACACACCGATCTCAAATGGGACCACGACACAAACCAGCCTGAAATTCGGCGAGCTCTTTCCGGTGCTACACAGTCGACAGCACGAATGTAAATGCACAACCAGAGAAGATTCAAATTGGCCCTCACCCTCTAGGAAATAGACAGGTGTTAGTCAGAGTGTCAGAGTCGCGATGACTCAGGATTTGGAAGGGCCAAAGAAAGCTCTTACCAGTATCCAAAGTTTTGTATTTCATTCCACCTTAAAATAATGACCATCTTTCCTAAGCTTGTCTAATGACATAGCAATAAAGTGACTATTTGGAGTTCATGTGAGTTATTCAGCAAGCAGTCTTGATTTTTTTTTTGTCGTGTACTTTCAAACCTATTTTCCTCTTTTTCCTCTTAGCCTATGAAATGACTCGCCCCCTCTTGACACTCAGTTAGAAAAAACCCAAAAGGAAAGAAATCTATGCACTGAAGAAAAACAATCAAAAATGGCAACTAGATAGAAAATAAAGGCCTGAGTGATAACGGGGAGATAGCAATTGAAAACAAAGGACTGTTTATAGATACGTTTAAATCGCTCTGCATTGTGTATGAGAAGAAGAAAGAGACGAAGGAAAGAGTATTCAAATGAAGGGAACAGACAGCAGCGTGGAAGGCAGAAAAAGTGAAGGTTGACGAGATAAGATCTCCGGGAGTTACCCACGGAAACTTGGGTTCAGAATTCTGTCCACGGGATAACTTAGGGAAAGGGGTAGCAGGATAAAGAAAAACAAATACAGTAAAATAAAATAAATGGGTTCAGCGAGAACTAAGGAACATAAAAAGTAAACGAAGCGGAAGACGCGGATGTTTTTCATTTTAGAGAGGAGAGGAAATTTTAATAAAGGACGAAGGCATTTTCACTTCCTTATCTACGAATGAAAGGATAAGTAGACATAAGGAAAAGTCGATAAAGAGAAAATAAACAAATAAAAGTGGTTCAGGAAGAATGACAACACATGGGCTGGAGTGGCGAAGCTATTGCAAAGAATCGTGATCACAAGACATCCCCAAGCAACAGCCGGGGGTGGGGGGGCATTACACTAAGACCCCACTTTCTATTGGACGTATTTGTTTCTGGGGATGTAAACGTTCGTCCTCGGACCTTTAAGGAATTGATGATACTCTTTGTTTTAAACGACCCTTCCTGCACTCCGAGTCATGGTAGGACCCGTGAGTCAACACCTCAGAGCGCAGTTTCACAACAGCACAGGGCCCTTGCCGCTTCATGTAAGACTCGTACCATCATCCTCCGCGAAACAGAGGCAGGAATTCAAAGGTCTATTACACCAAGGTACATTAAGATGTCCTGGTTTGACCGAATGGAGATGGTGGTTTTGAAAAGGCCTATATTCCTTCCTATTTCTTTTACTACCTCCTCTTTCTTTTCTATATTTATCCTTCTTCGTCCAAGACCCGGTGGTGCGCCATGCCGTGGGACTTGGGCCACTGAGCGGTAAAAGATGCCGAATGGTACCCCGTCAGTGCAACAGGCACTTTATTTGTCTGATTTAGACCGGGGGTAAGCGTTTAACGTTTGCATCTAGCTTTAACAATAGGTCCCTATGCCTAATAAGGAAGGTCTCTTAAATGGTCAAGAAAATTAGACTACCACTCATGGCGAAGTTGTTTCCTCCTTGCTCATCCTTACTGGTAAGAGGCTTCTCTTTCACTTAACCATCCCTTCTGCGAGCCACCAACAAGAGGTTCGTTCTCTAGTACCTAGGTGCCCCTCTACTTTGTATCAGGGGCCCCTCCTAAGTTCTTGTGGTGAAGGTGTTTCCGACCGATAAAGCGATTTCTTTCTTTTATTATTTCATCAGGAACTGGCCCCAAGTGGTCCCCTCTTTACGGCTGAGGTGGCCTCCCACAGTTCCTTTCTCAGGTGACCCTCCAGAAGAACAAGAAGCGAAGGTCCGCGCGCTCTCGCACCTGCCCGAGAGCTTTTGTGGATTGCCTCAGGGAGACGCAGAAACCCAGACAGCGAAACTAAGGTGGCCCCGCACCAAAAGGTAGAGTCCTCTTTGGGTGCAGATCTGGGATTATGGTTGGGTCTCTAACGAGAGCAATGGGTCTCCCAGGATAAAAAAAATGAACAATAACAGGGATTTTCCCTTTTGGGGAGGAGGGGCTCTAGGTAAAGACGGATCCTTTTGCATTTTGAAAATGAACCAGGCCGAGGCAACTGCTTCTGGCCTAGAGACCCCTTGCCGATGAAAGAAAAAAGGTGAAAGGAACCCCCTTTCTCCACTCGTAAAGAAAGATAAAAGGGGAAAGGAGGGCAGAGCCTTAAAGACCACGAGACTGTTCATAGAGAGGTTTTCGAAGGGCTTCGAGCTCTCTATCTTCAAACTATTGTTGATCATTTCACGCGACTGACGGGACAAAGTTATCCTAAAGACATATGTTCCGTCACCGCAAGGGCCTAGCTACGGTCCCCACTAAGGAACCGAGTCTCTTTCATTTCTCGGATGGGACCCTTTTTTTCAATGTGGCCTACCATGTCCAGTATGCTAAATTGGGTTGGCTCCTAACTCTCAATGGTGCAACTATGCGGGTAAGCTACACACTCAACCATGAAGATTTCCAAAGGGGTAATGTATGCCAGAATACTAGTAAATTGCTCCATCCAGGATAGCATATAAGAGCCGGTGAATTAGGCGACATTCGCGGTTGAGTGAGTGAGTGACCAAACTCAACGCTCTTTGTCACTTTCAAACTTTATGTTGGCGTTACACGATCAAGATATTTTTTGCAATGACAAGTGTGTGTGTATGGAGGATTGCGCCTTGGAATCAAAGAAGCTAGGGAGATAGCCATGCCATGGTATGGGCAATTGGGTACTTCTTAAGGATCTAAACATAAGAAACCCCCCTTAATGCCTACGAGCAAGGTAGCTCTCATGCAAATTAAGAACCTTTCTGAGGGCTCTACAACCATGTCCGATTGGCTTCATTTAAAGAACAATCCCTCTGCTCCGTTTGATAAAATGGCGCACTCTGCCTCCCTCGTGGCTGCTTCGCAAAAAAAATCTTCCAACGAATCCTTCAACTTGGAGAATGAAACGTTGTGTGAAGGTGGCAGTAGCTGCCCACTCTTGCGCTTCAAGGAGGGGCCGCCGAAAGGATTGAGGTACCAAGGGAGCCTCAACTTTCTTGCCCTTATCTGAAACTGAACCGAGCGCAACGGATGGGCACATTGTCCTAAAAGATTTTGGGAACGATGACACTTAAAGCATCCCGCAAGCAATAGGATTCGAGGTAGGAGAAGGAGAAGGCTCGCAAGCAGAGACAAACCTTCTCCGCTAAGTCTTCGAAAGTGGCAATGTCTTCAGTGCATTCCACGGTTTACAACCATTCCAGTGAAGGTCTTTTCCTCGAAGGTCACTACAGTTTTTTTCTAAGTAGACCTAGAAGGCATTTGCATATAATAGCATTTTTGTGGATTCGTGGGTAATTCGGAAAAGCTTGGTAGGCTTATCTCATCTTGTTTCCCTTAGCTGTCTCTTTTCAGGAAACCAAATTTAAGTAGACCCCCGTACCAAGCCTCTCGGGGTATAATGGTTTCGCGATCCCACAACCGCAAGGTTGAGCCAAGCAGGTGGATGTCTGATTTCTTTTGAGAATAATGTCTCAAATTTTCATTTGCCTCACTAAACCTATTACCATGTGGTGAAGCCCAGCTCCATCTGAATATGGGGTATCCCCCTCGTATCTTTATACCTCCTATCGTCAGAAGGCTTCGATAGGGTAGATATCTGCCACTTTGTTAACCGTTTGCCAAAACCGTTCTCCTCCTTGGAGATCTGGACCGTAGACACCCTACTCTTAAGAAACTGATCGAAGAGCTGAAGATAGGTATCTACTTTTACCTGTGCTCTTTTGATGTAGATACACACTTTCTATGGAACTTGGTCGATGGCATCTATGGGAACAACTATTTTATTTGTCAAATATTTATTACAGTTCCACTACCGCTCAAGAGAAAATCTATATGGTACTTTTGTCGGGCGCGATGGCCAGCATTTGAGGAAATTACTGAGTTCCCTGTCGAGGTAATTTGGTTGGTTGATGAGGCCATTGAATTATCTGGCACCTTAAGGGCCGCGAGCTTGGTTTCTTTTCTTAAAAATTATGTCCGTTTTGCATGTCATCCACTCCCTTTGTGATCAACCGATTGTGAGGTGGCCCTCAGGAAGAAGCAATACTCCTCCTACAAGCACTACAAGCGCCTCCCGAACGATTTCATTGTGTGTGAATTTCGTCGGACGAAGGTCAGATTCCATTTCGTTTCGAAGCACGCTCGCCGATCTTCTTGGCAGGTATATGAGTTCTCACCCAATGAGAGGACCTTTGTCATAGATGTGTGGAGATGTGTCAAAATACATAATTCCTGACGGCTTTCTCCTCATTTTCTAGCTTAGATGCTGCTCTGCAGTCATTCCATGCTCATCGCACTTTCGATGAGGGTCATCGACGAGAATTTAGCGCCAGAAATAAGAACAATTCAACTACCTGTTTCCAGTATGTGAGTTGCGTTTCGATTACGCTCCTTTCCTGGATAGTGCTCATGGCCAGGATAATAAACCGTATACCATGGTTCGACACAACTGGGTGAATAAGGCGTGGCTTTTCTTCTAGCTTTGTTTAGTAGAATCTGGTCTGAGAGCATCTTCCCAGATTCCTGGCGAAAAGCTACCGTACTTGTTTTTCGCAAACTGGGTCGTGATCATTTCATCCCGGCTGGTTTCTGACAAATTTCTCTCTAACATGTGTTAGTGTAAGTTAATGAAAAAAATTGGTAAATGTTAGGTAGTATTATTTTTTCGGCAATGTGGCTCGTATGTTTCTTGTTCATTGTGGCTTACGCAAGATACACTCTACGTTGGATGCTCTGTTACGACTGGAAGGCGCTGTCTGCGGGGCTAAGCTCCACAAATACAGGGTGCGGTAGGTACTTTGTCACCGTTGGCAACTCTAAAAAAAGTGCATGCGTGTTTTCTGGCGTCGGTTCTCTCTTCTTCCTATCATAGTAAACTCACTTTTGCATAATCTGTGAAAGAAGTAATGTCATTGCCGAATTCAATTCTACAAAAATTTGGAAAAAGTAAGGTGTGTTGTTTAAGATTTACTCCGTGAGCTCCAATGGAAGATCTCCTAATGCTTGGACGACTCGGAAACCTCATTCTAAAGGTTCATATACGAAAATACCCCACGAATTTATCTTGAAGGTCCAGAACCTCACTGGCAATGATCCTAGTAAGTCAGCGATAAGGGACTGTCAGGGTCTCTTCTCAGGCAGTTAGTGCATGAGGGCAAGCGTTAATACACATACAAGATGAAAAATGGCAAGCTTCTGCCGCAGAAGATGAAGTAGAAGCGGAAGGAATGTACTCCAAAGCTTGTGAACGAATTGAAGCGTCTCCCTCAAGCTTTGATACCCTTTGGTTCTTCTCAAACGAAAAGAATTTCTGCCCTGACCCAGCGGCGAACTCGCAAAGACGAGCGCTGGATTGCTGTATCCCCAAAGATGTACCGAGACTCATAAAGACCAAGTTCCCGCTCCACATCATGGTGTTTGGGGTCCTCAGTAGCGAGGGCCACATTATACCCTTGCTTATGTTCCTAGAGTGCCTCAGACTCAATACGAAAGGTGTCTGGGAGAGTTGGTGTTGCCTTGGATTCAGGTGGTGGCCACTTGAAGGCCTTACGTGTGACACGCGATCAGAAGGACTCAGTCTTGGTTGCCAGACAATTTCTTCGACCACATCACTTCTAACATCTGGCGTACTACTCCCTCAGACTGCAACCCCCTGAACTATTATGCTTATAGTGTGGTTGAAACAGAGAGAGAGAGAGAGGGCGGGGGTAGTGAGAGAGAGAGGGAGGGAGAGAGAGTGACCAACAAGTCCCATTGCACCACCAAGGTGGAGCAAAGGTCCAAGACCACCACAGTTTTCTACCCAGCTAAACAGGGGGACCATCGAGAAGGCCTGCAACAGGTACCCACATCACCTGGAAGCCGTAATTGAGGCCGACAGTGATTTGATTGAATAAAATGAATAGTACAGCAATCCTTCAAGTCTTTAACATGTAATTTTGGTAAATATATCTGCATAAATGAACTCTCTAAATTATTTTATTTTATATAAAAGATAGGCGACTAATTAGCCACCACACCCTGAAGCACTTTGTCACGGTTTTTTCGATTTACAGAAGGCCAAAGTCGTGCAGTTTTGACGCCGTCAGCCCAACACCACGATCCGGACTTGTTTGCAAATAGGGTACGGTTAATGTTTTGGGTTCGCACTGATGTCTTGGTCTTGTATTCGACCGACGTTTTACCTGTAAAGCGCACATTTGCAGCCTCATGGTCTCTTGTAGCCGCGTGTTGGTAATTCTCTACCCCATGGTGTTCAGCGCACGGAGTGATGAAAGGGCTAACCTATTAGTTTTCCACCCTTCCCCGTCCGTTCAAAGCTAGATTAAAGATCTGAATTCTAATCTGCATCCGAGCGCTTAGTTTGGAAGGTGGATTCAATCCATCACACTGGTCTCAGACTGGTGTCCGGTGCTTTCAACATGTTCCCTCTAGAGAGCCTCTTTATTGACGCGGGTGAGTTCGGTGTTTCCCCCGGTTGCCAACAGATATCATTTCTTCCCCGGCCAATCCCAACCACGTCTATGACAACCAGAGTAGTCAAAAAAGCCCTGAAATTTATGGCGCTAGGGCTAGGAAAGTCCGTTGAGAGTTTGGTATAATCTAGGGGCCGGTGACTTTCTTGGTTCTGACCGAGACACCACCTGAACGTGTGTCGTCACGCTTCTCCTGAGATCGAACTCGACACCTTGGCACCAAGTGTCTAATGCCGTATCCACTAGACTAATTTTGGCCGTAACTTCGGTAGTTCCAAACTAGTCCTATCCTTATCATCTTGGTCATGGATCTTATAGATACGGATGTTTTAAGGTGTTTTTTTAGATTAAGGGCAAAAATCATCAGGGGCGTCTCCACTCGAAGTTTTTCTGGAAAAACGAGTGTAAATAAAGTGGTGAGGTTAGAAATTAACTATGTTGCTTAGATGTTTGCAAATAGGCGCAGTCAGTTCTAAGTTCTATGACCGGAAATGAATATCCAAAACTTATAGCCACAAGTTTATTAAAGTAAAAACAAAGGTACCACTTTTGATCTGTTTTATGTGAAATCTGACGGTGAGGCGGTTTTTAATAATAATAAAAAGGAACTTATTGCACTCTGCTTAGGAAGAGTGAGTAGAACAGACAATACGAAAATGAATAGAAATCATAAGGAAACTAGATGTAACTCTAGGTAGGGAGGGGGGCCGCTTACAAGATCACAAGAGCTAAAAAAATTCAATCCATTTCTGTGTGGGAAACTCGTTAATTAGATTACTGCAAATAAAAGGTTTCTATCTACTTGTACTTCTACGACTCTAGTAATTCTTTATCAGTCTTGACAACTTTTCATTTATTCTATGGGCGTAACCATCGAACAATTCACCTTGACCTTTCCATCTAAAGACGACCTGCAATCTTCCAAAAACAAATTGGGTTACCCCTTAGACTTTAAAGCATTAGAGTCAGTCTTTACTTCAACAATTTTCTGTGGTATGGGAACTGTCTTAAAATTTCCCCTGAATTGTAATAAGGCCATCTGTTCGTCCCACAAACTCTATATTTTTATGTTAAAGTAAGAGAAATAACGTTGGAGCCTCTGTGTTATCGCTTTTCTCCTTTCTTGCACATCCCTACGCCCTCAATGGTTAATATCAAATATTTACACGGAGGAATAGACACATGTGCATACTTTAAGGGAAAATCCATTATTTATCTTTCGTTTAGTTCACAGCTCGCTCAAATCTCTAATTGTATCGAGTCATAGTAAATTTGTTAGACAATGGAAATTAAAGTTACTTCCTCATTGTGTTCCACATAAACTATATAACCATCTATTGTATTCGCTGGTAAGCGAATATAATAACAAGAGAAAACCTTGTTGAGTAGGGACGAGAAATAGACCAAAAAGCAAAAAAACTGTCGCAAAACTTCTCGAAACAAGCGTGGACAAATCTTAAACATGCTCCAAAGTACAAGAGCATTAGCCCCTCTGTAGAGGTTCGAAAACCCTACTTTATATATGCTACTTCCGTCACTTTGCTTGTTTCTCCATTACCTTATAATCATTTCTCTATTTCTGAAAATGATTCATTGTTGGCTACAGGTTCTGACTTACAAACACTCTTTAAGCCACTCCCCTTTTCATTGTCTGTATTTTTATGTCGTTCAGTGATCTCAAATGACTTCGATGTCTTCTCAACATTTTAGGCCCATTAGAATAAGGGACTGCATTTCCTTTTCTCCTAGATGGACCTCACGCTAATAATTCTCCTGAGTAAAATCAGTAGTTGATTCTTGTACTCAGCGTCGGAATCGAGACTCGAGTCCTAGGAATCTACAGGTAGCTGGTCATCCAAATACTGAAGGGTACTACCCCAAATATGTCATCTTATAACATTGGCAGAAAGGATTTAATGGTTTATAACATACTTTTTTCTTTATTTTCTACAATTAGCCTCACCCCAAGGGCCTGATTTGTAATTAATGCATTCTGGGTTTGAAACTTCGTCTCTTTGAGTATCTTAATTTAAGTAGAATTATGTTGTAGCATTCTCGGGTTTAATTAATTTCTCTGGACCAACATCAGTACATTATAACAGTTTATCAATGATAACCTTAAATTATAGAGACAATAACACAAGCATTATTTTACCGAGACGTTGAGCCAAAACAATCATCTAATCACCTTAATTGAGTTTGTTGTATTCAAGGGTGATGAAAGGAGTTCAAGTTTGTAATTATAATTTTTGGTCTTTCAAAACTTTTATTATTGATTTAGTGTCTTCCGTAATTATAAAATCCTGATTGCTTATCTTCCATAAATTTATAATCTAGATTTCTTGTCTTCCGTATTTTTATAATTTTGATTGCTTGCCTTTCGTGAGTTTGTAATTGTGCTTTCTTGTCTTCCTTAAGTTTGTAATCTTGATTCATTGTATTCCATAAGTGTTCAATCTTGACTGATTGTCTCGATTTGGTTCATAATTTAAATTCCTTGGTTTCATAAGTTTATAATCTTGCTTCTTTGTCTTCCGTAAGTTTATAATCTTGATTGCTTGCTTTTCATGAGTTTGTAATTTTGCTTTCTTGTCTTCCCTAAGTTTATAATCTTGATTCATTGTATTCAATAAGTTTTCACTCTTGATGCTTGTCTCGATTTGTTTCGTAACTTTAATTCCTCGGTTTTATAAGTTTGTAATCTTGCTTCTTTGTGTTCCGTAAGTTTATAATCTTGATTGCTTGTCTTCTCTAAGTTTTTAATCTCGGTTCTTTTACTTCCGTGTGCGTGCGTACTTTACAATAGATCTCACGCATCCCGCAAGAGGGCCCCGACTTCCTTACCAAGTAGGTTCGGGAGCAAGTTCAGGAGAGTTGCGCGCTTTCCGGTTCCCTACCCACCAAGTATATCGGGCTATGTACACTTGCTCCAGAAAGTTTTCATACCCTAACCTAATGCCAAAATTTTTGCCATAGTTCATGAACGGTTTATTACAGGATAACCAAATTTATGGTTAAGATGACTTTATTTATAAACATCCACAAAATATTAAAAAAATGATGGACATACGTGGGTCATTCAAAAAGTTTCCGGAAAAGGTAATAAGAAGAAAAGTTGAAAATGTACAAATTTTATTTTTCTTCATAATGACCAATAGTATCACAGCACTTTCGAGTCTGTGCCTCCAGCCTTCTAAACCTTGCCTGTAGAATTGGGAATCATTTGAATGAACCCAGGTGGTTGTTGCTCTTTTCACCTCTTCTAATGATGAAAAATGAGTCTCCTTCAGGTGTTTCTTTAAATATGAGAATATAAACAAGTCAGGGAGCTAAGTCTGGAGTGTAAGAAGGGTGAGAGAGCAATTCCCATCCCAAATCTCTCAGTTTTACTCTTACGAGTCATGATGAATGAGCCGGAGCTTTATCATGATGGAACAAAACTCTGTCATGAAGTATTCCTTGGTATTTTTCTTAATTGCTTGATTTAATTTCTCCAGAACTCGTTCATAATAGATTGGATTGACAATTCTTTGACCTTCTAGGTTATCCCCCCAAATTGTTGCCATAATCTTTGTTACAGATCTTTCAGCTTTTCCTTTGATGGGCCCATTTGGCCCCCTCGGCAACCATTGCTTAGATTGCTGTTTGTCTTCGGGATCATATTGGTACAACTACGTTTCATCTCCAGTCACAATTTTTTGCAAAAGATTGTCTGGATTAGCATCTCACTTGTTTAAAGTTTTAATTGACAGAGTGCCCCTCATTTCAAGCTGATGATCCTGCGACAATTTTTGCACCCATCGGGCAGAAAGTTTCTTCAAGTGTAGATGGTCTTTGAAAATTGAATGAGTCGATCCCACCGATATGGCTAGATTGACAGCTATAAATTCGATACAATATCGACGGTTGAAGGTCTTGCACTTCGAGTGCCATCTTCGATTCCCTCCAGGCCATTTGAAAAATGAGTTATCTATTCATAAATGGTTGTCTTCTTGGGAGTAGTTTCGCCCAAAACTTTTATTACACTTTCAACAATATCACTTTTCTTTCAACCAAGTTTCACTAAAAATTCGATATTGAATCTGACTTCAATTTTCTGCTTTTTCTTGTTGCTCATGAGGGTGTATAATTGTAAATGATGTAACTTTCACAAATTTTGCTTTTAAATGCTCATGTTTCTACAGAATCCTGGAAGAATGTTTCTGAATGGACATTTTTAATCAGGAATTATTTCGTGCCTTTTCACGTGGATGGGAAATATTTTTCGGGAACTTTTTGAATGCCCTGGTATAAAGAATAAAATCACTTTTGTGAAGGTTTGCAATCAAAAAGTGTCTATACTCTATACAATTGGATAATTAATTGTCAATACTATAATCTTTTTGCTTAATAACACTCCTCGAGCGATTATTCATCCATAACACTATATTTTAAAAACGGGATTTTTTGGAAGTGTTGAATAATAATAGCTATTTTTTTTATTTTAGTTCGGTTATGACCTAGGAATATTTTAAGTTTTATCCAAATTCATTCTAAGAGTTCATTTAAAGTTTGAAAAATAAGCATGATAAATATGATTAGCGAATGAAGGGGGAACTTTTTAAAGCAAAAAGAATTTCAAATGGTGAAGTTCATAAAATTGATTAAAATTTAGGCATGTGTGCTTTTTTACTTTGTTTTTTTCGTATATTCGAAAGTTTTATCGATGTTATTTCTAAAATAGATTTTTAATTTTAATCTTTATCAAGAGGAAATAGCTACTGGCCTCCCAAAACAAGTAAACCAAAATGAAATTATTAGGGCAAATTTAAATGGAGAAAAAAAAAAGAATCCTGAAGATTGTTTTTTCCGAATTTAAAAAGACTTCCGATAAAACTTTTTACTGGCCTTTAGGCTGAGAAAATACTCAGCTATTTTAAAAATAAATAGACTAAGAGTAAATTATTAGGAAAAAATTACTGCAAACTTTAAACAAAACTTTTAGACCAATTTGCCCTTGCCAAAGCAGGCTAAGCCGTAGGCCACAGGTCGAATGTATGCTTGCAAAGACAAACTCCTCCTGTAAGGCGAAGTCGCTCATCAAGTAACACTATATATTAGAAATGCATTTTTTAACAGTTTGAATTTTAGTTTGTGAGTTGCCTCGTTATATTTGAAGCTTTTATCCAAGTTCTTTTAAGACTTTTTCTTTACAGCTCGAAAAACAGGTGGCAGGGCTGGTTTTTCGTATATTTAAACCTTTTATCAAAGTTCTATTTCTAAGAGTTCAGAAAAAATAAATATAATTATCGAATGGTTCGGACTTTTAAAAAAAAAATAATTACAAATCTTGAAGTTCAGAAAATGCATTAAAATTAAAGAATGGCTTTGTTTTGTATGTATTTTTTCGTATATAAAATCAAATTTAGATGGAAAAAACAGAGCTGCATATACCGTATATTAAAAGAATTTCGATAAAGTTTTTTCTTGCTTTTAGGCTTAGAAAATAAGAATGAATCTGAAAAAGATAGATAGCCACGAGTAAATTATTAGGCGATAAGTACTGGAAACCTTTCATTTTTTTTAGACCAAAACCCCGTTGCTAAGGCCAGATAGGCCGGAGACCAAAGACAAAAAGTCTGCCTGCAAAGCGCAAGCTCCTCCTGTAGGAAGGAGTGGCAAAGCCACTTCTCTTGTCTCCTAATAATTTACTCCTAGTCTAGGATTTTTCAGATCTATGCTTATTTTCTAGGTCTAGAAGCAGGGAAATTTTTTAGCGGTATTATTTTGATATGCAAAAAAATAATCATAAAAGATTTTTATTTATCTAAATTTGCTTTTATATACAAAAATAACAACAACAACAACAATAATAATAACAACAACAACAACAATAACAACAACAACAACAACAAAGAGCAACCACCCATGCCTTAATTTTGATACATTTTCTGAACTTCGCTATTTGTATTTATTTATTTTTTAATTTCAAAACGTTCGCTAATCATATATATATATATATATATATATATATATATATATATATATATATATATATATATATATATATATATATTTTTTTATTTTTTTTATTTTTTTTTTTCTGAACTCATAGAAATAAAAATTGATAAAAGCTTCAAATATAAGAAAAAAAACAGCCTTGATTTAAATGACTGGAAAATCAAGTTGAATCTCTCTTTTCCAATATTTTTTCTTTAAAAAAAACAAACATTGAATAATAGCTTTTAATTTCAAAAAGTTTCATTATGTTAAATTTTTTTAGTAAAATTACAATAACATACCGTCACACTTGAACTGAGAAAAAAAATATCAAACTGTTCAAAATTTGCTTTCTCAAAATATAGTGTTAGGGACAAAGTTATAAATAAAATTAAAATTAAAGATTAAAATTTAAAATCTAAAAAAAAACCAGCCATGGTTAAATTTTTTACAAATTTCTGAACTTCGCCAATTATAATAATTTTAAAAAGGAACTCTAAACTAAATTTCTCCCCTTTCAAAATATCACGTTGCTAAAATATAGTTATAGAAGAAGATATATAAAAATAAATTTTCTGAACTTCACCATTTGTAATTCTTTGGGTTTTAAAAAATTCACAAA
This sequence comes from Ceratothoa steindachneri, assembly GCA_963969495.1. Classification (NCBI taxonomy): domain Eukaryota; kingdom Metazoa; phylum Arthropoda; class Malacostraca; order Isopoda; family Cymothoidae; genus Ceratothoa; species Ceratothoa steindachneri. The sequence goes on from OZ018325.1 coordinate 32,431,476, forward strand.
ATCTCGATACTTATATTTATTTCTGAACTTCACTATTTTGTTTTTTGATATTATAAAAGAATTATTAGAAATAACTTTGATAAAAAATCATAAGTCATAACCAAACTAAGATGAAATTATTACTCAAAAAAATCCCCTTCTTAAATTATAGTTAGTGATGATGATGATGATGATGACTAAGTGTTAATCCCAGTCGCTTATGACGGTTGATTTATCGATAACTATCATTAAACAGCTTTTTCATTAAAATAAATAGATATAATAATAATAGCGTCAAACCGAGGTTAGTATCATTAGATAGCTGTTTAATGATACAATACAATGCAATACAATACAAAACTTAAAAATGCCGGGGGCAGAAAACTAAAAGAATTATGTTTCAAATGCAAGAACAAAGTTTAAAAAAATTACCACCCTGAGTGTTTGTCTATTCTACAAGCTTGATGAACGGCATAAAAAATCAAGAAGAAAAGATGACTTAATGAAAGTCATCTGGGATATGGAAACAGAATTACTGCTTTAGAATTAAAAAGATTTAAATGAATCTGCGATGAGAACATACAAACAAATATTGATGGCAGGGTGATCAGGTTGGAAGAATCCGTTTTATTACTGGAAATTAAATGAGACCAGAAGATTGAAAATGACAGTGATTTTATTATAGTCAGCAGCAGCCTATCATCTCGAGCATTAGCTAAAAAAGCCCGAGAAATAAATATGGATAACATATTTTGAGTTCTGTCAAAAAAAAGGGAATGATACATATTTGATTAGAGATTTTAGAATTGAAAATCAAATTTATTTTGTCAGTGCTAAGAACACTAGAAAACGGAAATTCATATACTACCCAGGAGTCACAATAAAGAAGTAATTAAATTGATTGATAATTTAAGCTCGAACAAAAAATCTCCCGTAATTACTCATGTTAGGACAAATGATATATTTGGGGAGGGGGAGAATCTCAGGAACCGAAAAAATAATTAGACTATACAGAAAGGGTGAGAAAGTTTAGATAAAGGATTAATGTGGGCATACGAGTACTGCCCAGGATAAAAACTAAAACTAAAACACTTAGTAAACCAATCGGAATAAACGAACGCATTCGAAAATTATTCAAACGTGAAAATGTGAATATTGTCGATTTGGGGCTGAACTTCATTAACAACAAAATATTTCTCTCATGATAAAAATCACCTTAGCCAGAAAAGCAAGTCAGACCTATTAGTCTCTCTACCATCTCATTTGCCTACCCATTTCTTCTTTGGATATATGCTGGTCAAAGAAGAGCTTTCCTTCTAGCTCATCTGCCATACTAGACAAGTTGATGAAGATACCTCCCCTCAGTACTCCGATTGACTTGGAGTTGCTCTACATCAGCTGCCTCACGATGGTGATTATTGACAACAATCCACTTGACATACCGAAGATTCCTGTCAGGGGGCCCAGTTCGATTTGACCTAAGCGGGATACTGTTGATTCCTTGCCTTTGCTGGTGAAGTGTACAATCACTTTCCTGAATGTGGTAAGAGGAATCACAAGGTTTTGTGCAATCTATCGCTGGCTAAGTCCACCCGCATGGCTATTTGCTATAAATAATTAATATACTGCAATTCTGTGACCAGATGAAAGTAGTCTCACAGATAAAACGGTGTAATAAAAGGGTTTATATTTACTTTTTAGATGGATATATAAGATCGGCCAACTTGACTTTAGCTTTGAGCTTCTTAATGGCAAAAGCTAACCCGAGGGTGGTAAGGGAAGTAAGTAAATTTCCCACCGCTAAACATTTAAATCTGCATTGCTTACTGCGGTCCAGGGCCGAAACCATCACAACTGGATTGCTCGCAGAGGCGGATCGATTCCCAAACCCGCTAAGCGAATGAACTTCATGTCTTAAAATTTTCAAATTAATTTTCACGGCCTTATCATTTGCAATAAAGAATCACTAAGCACCTTGTTTAAACAGGGCGCCCTGATGAATTGTGCCACTGGATTCCATGATCGAAGCAAAGCCATGGGCAAGGCACCATTTCAATCTACTCTAGCCACGGTGACTAACGCATTAGAAGTGGGCTCCTCGGCTTTGTTCGTTTTCTGTCGGAGAAAGTTTCTCTTGGGGGCGTTGAGCTTATGATTCATCAGGGCGCCCTGTTTAAACAAGGTGCTTAGTGATTCTTTATTGCAAATTATAAGGCCGTGAAAATTAATTTGAAAATTTTAAGACATGAAGTTCATTCGCTTAGCGGGTTTGGGAATCGATCCGCCTCTGCGAGCAATCCAGTTGTGATGGTTTCGGCCCTGGACCGCAGTAAGCAATGCAGATTTAAATTTTTCCATTTAGCCGCAGCTGGAGCTTAAAAACAAAGCAAAGGGCTATGGGTACCGTCACCAGAAAGAGCAATAGGGTGCATTGCAAGGACTTGCATCTCCAGAGTGCTTAGCTAAATAGCGAACACAAAAACTTTTATATTTCATTTTATGGTATCACTCCTTAGGAGCTCTAGCCTTTCTACAATCATTGTATTTGTGGTTTCGTCCAGAGAAAACACACGAACTCATGTCACTTCTTTCGTTAAAGTTCACAATAGTGCATTAGGTCTTTTCGGACTGATTAGGGGTAAACCGACTCTCCTGAGATTGCTGTTGAACGGGCGGAACTTCGCTCATGAAAGATATTTCTCTTTCGATTGTTGCAACCCTCCCCCCAGAAGTTGGTTATGAGACCCTCTTCGGGGATTCTTAAGGTTGTCCGCCGACAAAGGATAGCAGATAGGGACCTTCGGCTCCCACGCACCCTCCAAAGGCTACCGAACGACTCGTAGAAGGAAAACCGTCCAAAAGAGGGACTACAGACACCAGCCATTCTCCGCCTAAAGATTTCGAGGAGAATGGAGTAAAAGACTCGTATGGTGAGCCCAACATCTCCCAATAAGCCCTTGGAGGCGATAGTGCTTTCTACGACCAACAGCCTCTGGGGTTCAGTCTCCGGGAAGCGTACGGTTATTCTAGTGAGGGTCTTCACTTCAAAGAGAGCCCCCGTGTCTCCTCTGAACTAGGCCTGACAAGCATATTCCTTCAATAAATTTCCAGTGGATTTAAGGCCAACTGAGAGAAGCGGCGGAGGCTCGTCTCCTTACATTATCCTAAGATATCTTTTTGGAGTAGACTATCTGGTCGCGTATCTCCTGCCCTCCTTCCCGGGGTTTAAAAATTTTGCGACCACACCACCACGGGATGAGGGCCGGGGAGGATGATCAGCACATACACCCAGCATGATATGTCCGTTCTTATATTCGGTGTAAATATTTGCTTTCACAAAGTAACTGTGCAGCTACACCTAAATAGAAGGTAAGCTGTTATTTCTGTGTACATTCCACAGTCATCCGACTTCGATACGGGGACTTCCACGCGTAGTGACACGGTTGCCCAGTCGTTTTCTTCTCCTCGGGGATTTGACGTTTGGCACCCCCAATGAATGGATTGCACGTTCAATCCAAGGGGTCAGGTCCTTGCCGACCTGAGAGAAGAGTCGGTGATGGTGTCCTAAATGTGAATCAATTTACACACAACTTCTCGAAACCGACTTAATTTTATTCTCTTCATCTGCCCTTATGATCTCCAGCTTCGCACTCTGATTTTGGTGGGAGGGATTCTATGACCTTCAAGGTAGTGACCATTGTCCCATTCACCTATCATTTTTTTGGTTGACTGCCACCTGAGAAACTACCTCGGTGGTCCTTAGAGCAAGCACGGTCGTCTGCCTTTCAGGAAATGACTAATTTCTCTCTCCCAGTCGAGGATGTATGCTCCGGCCCCGGAGGGACTGACCTCTCTCCAAGGCTGGAGCATACCTCCTTCTTTTTTTTGTTTAGTTTTTTGGGGGCCTATTTTGTTTGTTTGTTTTTGTGTGTTTTAACGTAGTTTCGTAATAGGCTTATTTTGATTACGAGGACTTATGCTCCTAGTGGTAGTCTCCAGATGAGCCCATTAAAAAATCCCGTCACTAACTATCTGCCGAAGATTCGCTCTTTGGTGTTTTCTTTTGTAAATAAAGAATAATTGGGACAAATTTATTTTTATTCGAACTTGTTCCTAGTAATTTAAGAATGCCCCTTCGTAACCTCCCAAAGTTTCTATTCATGTCAGTCATCTCACTCTCCTCTCCTCTTTTGATTCGTTTACACTAGTTTTTGGATAAATATTATCTACTTGCCTGTTTGGGTGGAGATGGGTTTAACGTCGTCATTCACACTTGAGTGAGTCAATCTACGGGTAGGAAAGAGCAAGGGAAGATAAAGAAATAAAAAAAACAGAATAATAACCCTAATCAGAAGTAAAAAAGATTGTCAGGGCCAAACTCAAGACCCTAAATCCCTCGAAACAAATTCGTATAGGGGCAGGTCCTCAAGCGTGCTAATTTGCCCCCCACCCTAGACCACATTCCGGAAGGGAGTATGTATGTCTCTCCTAAGTCCTTCTGCGGACTTCCCTTGGCCGTGGAAGGACAAATTTATACCATTAGTACGTCAGTTCTCCCAAGTATTCGAATCCGAGTACAAGGGTCAGACCTTCAATGTGATGGTACACATGGTAGTAGACAACTTACAACGGATGATCTGGTGCCATCACCCCCACGGACATTAATCGGGGATACTAGGGTTCTCAAGGATCACGGTAGGACAAGTTCCTCATTTTCCCTATCCTTGATTCCATCAATGTCACTTCCCATCCATCCCCATTTTCCTTTGGGCAGTGACAGCTCTCGCTTTTCTGATGGCGGAGAGCAAATGCCCATGGGGTGGAGATGAGCGATGGATGGATAATGCCAAAGAACTCATCCTTATCAATCCGATCGATAAAAATGAAAAAGAAATTGAAGCCTATGCAAAGCAACAAGGGTATGTTCATCCAAAAGAAAACGAAAAGGAGGAGACAAAAATGAAACTAACAGGAAGAATAAAAATAAAAAGTGACTAGAGTCGTTAGAAATTGGGGGGTGGGGGTGAGATGATAATGATCAATGATTGAGTCTTGTCGTGTTCAGCCAAACAGTTTAGTACATAGTCAAAAGAAAGAAAGAGCTGGAGATGTGAGTGGGGGAGATCAAAGTTGCAGCTAGACTGGGGATCTTTCGTTAGCCTAGTAAATAAAATTGGATTTCCACACCTAGGAATCAGCAAGAGCAGATCAAAAGAATTCAGCGTTCGTGAGGAACTAATCGTATATAGAAGGCGTGCTCTTATGAAAGAAGCTTTTTATTGTATGATTTTATAACAATGAGAATATTCTAAAGTCCTTGGATGGATTTACGGCCTAAATAATTTCAAGGACAGAGTCATAAAAAGGAATTCTATCATAAAACCAAATTCAGCAATACTTGAACTCTGGTCATTGTTTTTCGATTTGTTTCGATGAGACAACATATATTACGTCATCAGCTCAATTAACTATAAGTGCAGGGCATTTTAACGAGATTCTGCGTACGACGAGTTGATATGTCAGGAAAAGACATTCTACTGTTGTTAGTATTTCATGTAAAACATAAATTTGTCAAGTGTAGGCCATGAATGGTCTTTTGCAGTCTCCTTCTTTTCTTATGTTCTTATGTTCTTATTACGATTGTTGGTTCGCAAAATATATCAGGCCGTAAAGTCGGTTTTATCAAGAAATTTACAAAAAGTGTTGGTCCGACCGACTTTTGTTTGTATCATATATCAAGAAGTGTTGTGTTGGAGATCACACTTTGAAAAAATAAACTAAGTTAGTTAAGTTTATTACAGCTAAAGTTATATACAAACGCGAATATAATTAACTTTGAAATGAAATTGGATTAGTTTACAATGGTCTATTAACTTTTGCTTTACGTCACAAAAGCGACGTAAATAAAATACTAAATGGTAATTTCTTTTTTATATATTTCTTTCGGCCTTTTTCAACTATTTTAGTGTAATTAAAAACATTATTTTTCACTTGTTATTTAGTAAACAATTTAGCCTAACCATATCAAGGGGAAAAAAATATCAGAAGGGACACAGTTGAGCAAAAAAATGAAAATAATAACTCACCTTTGTCTTTATGAAAAAATCCACCTTTGTGTAATAAAGTTCAAAATAAGGAACAGGTCATAAAGTAACATCGCATTCTTTACACATATAAGTAATTTATTTTCTCTCTATTTGCCACAAGAACGCAACAAGGATGTGTATAATATTTTCCATATTCCCCTTCTTTTTAAGGAATATAATTTACAACGTGTCTGGCGCGCAAACTGTTCGAAGGCGACCAAGCATGCTTTCCGGAATTTTACATGCCTTCACCATTTACCAATGATATTTGTATAAATGGGAGATAAGTTGTAGGAAGGCATATGATACTTTATCCCGCGTGTGATAGAAAAATTTCGCCAAACAAACTTAAATTTCTACTTTTCGAGCACGCCTCATTTAATTGTCTTTTCCATTGTGTGCAGGTGTGCCTAGATAGAAGTGAAAAGAATCTAGATCTCTGCTCTCCTGAGCACGGGCCTCAACAACGCCAAGCGGTTCAACGTCAGTCGAATGACCGTCGACAGAGTCGCGGAAAGGCTCAAGGACGAAGAAGATCTCAAGGATCGACCTCGTTTAGACAGACTACAATTTCTCAACCGTTTGTTTGGCTGTGAGAATTGGACTTCGAAAGTGCTCCGAAGCTCAAAATGACTGCGCTCACGAAGAAGTAGAACATCTCAATGGCCAGGGTGTACAGGGCCTTCAAGAAAGAGGGCGACAAGAATTTGAGGTGCTTGAAAAGGTATCTGCTCACCGCCCACATGCAAGAACAACTTCGAGAGCAGTGTCGTTGCCTTCTCGACGACTTGAAGAGTCATAGTGATCGAATTCTCATTTTCCTGATGAAAAAATTATTCACTGTCGGTCCGGTCATCAAGAAGCAGAACGACCGCGCGGTAAGCTTCGGCAAGGACGTCTTCGAGGTCCGCTACGTGTCGACGACCAAACACGCGGCCTCTGTGATGATGCTCGGCGTCGTAGCTTTTAATGGCTAGAAGATGCCGCGGGTGTGGTTAGCAGCCAGTTACAGGCTCACCGCGCCCGATTACAGGGACATCGTGGCCAAGAAGACTATATCCCCACGACTACAGCGTGTGGACGCATGTCGGGGGTAAGACCTGCGAGGTCCGCCACAGCAACGTCGGTGAGCTGAAGTTCTCCGTCAACTGTGTGTGGGCCAGCATGAGGAAGGACATCGTACGCAACGTGTTAGCCGCCTTCATCGTTGCCTAGAATGCGTGCTTCACCATGGCAGCCACATTGATTAATATTACAATTTAAACACATATGTTAAAGCAATAAAAACGTGTCTAACTGCTTCAAAACTATCATTGTGTACTTTCTTGAGAGCCTCGTAACCAGTGTCGCAGAACTTTAAAAATACCTGGTATATATATATATATATATATATATATATATATATATATATATATATATATATATATATATATATATATATATATATATATATATATATATATCCATATGGAGCTTGGCCGTGAAGCCTGCATTTAATATTGAGGATAAATCCCAGAGCCACGAGAAACGGATGTAGCATCTTTTAATTTTTCACTACGTTTCGAAAACTACAAGTTTTCATCTTCAGGCTAGAATAAGTTTACAAAGTTAATATATATGAAGAAAACTTGAAAAGGCCAACAAGACATTATTTTAAAAGGTTACCAATTACAAAAGATCAATAAAAAGTACTATAAGTTAAATTAAATATGACTTGGCAACAGTTAAATTTGCTTTAAGACTGACTCAAAAATTAGTTAATAAATTTAAGGATTATTGCAGAAATTAATTACAAACTATAAGAGAAATTGACCTGGCATTATTTAAAGATAATAAATTTAAACTTTGTTTTTAATTTTGTAAAGACTGTAAGAGTTAAAAAACATTCAATATAAAAACGGTAAATTTGGGTACTTACTAAAGCGGATCCATCCTAGAGAGTGAATGTTGGGTTTAACAAGGGGCTAGTATTTATAGGTTACAGTGACGCTTGGTTTATTAAAAGCCAAACCAACTAACAAACTGTAGTTAAAATTAGTTAATTAATAATGATATTGCACTTAAATCTTCATTGAGTGTAGGTTTGTAGTGTTTTATATATAGAGATTCGAGGGTTCTTAGGCAATGTTTGTTGTTGTTAAAGGCTAATACTTTAAAATTCTCAATAGAAATGTTAGTTTTACAGCTTATGGTGTGTTCCCTAATAGATGACTTTTCCTTTCTATTTAATATTTTGTTTGTGCGCCAACTAATCCCCATATGAGCAGAGAACCTAGCTCCAAGAGACCTAACAGTGCTGCCAATGTAAGAGGCTCCAGTACAACTGGGACATTTAAATAAATAGACATTATCACTGCGGAACTCCAAAGAGATAGGATCTTTACTGTTAAAGAAACTTCCTATCGATAGTTTGTTTATAAAAACTATTTGTGGGTTGATTTTGGGAAAATATCTTATATATATATATATATATATATATATATATATATATATATATATATATATATATATATATATATATATATATATATACCATCATCACTAACTCTATAATTTAGGAAGGGGATTTTTGAGTATTTGAATAATACGAGTAATTTCATCTTAGTTTGGTTATGACTTATATTTTTATAAGTATCGAAATTTTGTGAATTTTTTAAACCCAAAGAATTACAAACGGTGAAGTTCAGAAAATTTATTTTTATATATCTTCTATAATTCTATATTTTAGCAACGTGATATTTTGAAAGGGGGGAAATTTAGTTTAGAGTTCCTTTTTAAAATTATTATAATTGGTGAAGTTCAGAAAATTTTAAAAATTTAACCATGGCTGCTTTTTTTAGATTTTAAATTTTAATCTTAGTAGCGAAGCCATTGCTTGGTATATATATATATATATATATATATATATATATATATATATATATATACACTTGTAATTGATTTGTTCCTTGGGAATCTGATACGTAGTAGGAATATGAAGACCCACGTGATTACACTAATCATTTATTGTTGAGGGAGAAGAGAACGCTATACCGGCAGTCGAAGATTTCTGGAGACTTTGAGGAGTGCCTTAGGCTAGCTAGGAGGGTGAAGTCCAGCATAAGGGCGGCAAGGCGTGTCGAGGAGCTCCGAGTGGCGAGACTCTGCAAGGAGAATCCCAAGGAGTTCTTTGGTTATATAAATAGCCGTAAACCAATCCATCGCCCGATTTGCCATTTAGTGAATGAGGAGGGGGCATTAAAGCACTCGGATGCAGAAAATGCTAACATCCTGAACGACTACTTCTCTTCAGTGTTTACTGAAGAATGTGGTCCCATCCCCCAGCTCACGGATTCTTACTCGGGGGAAAAACTGGAGGAAATGGACTTCACCCAAGGAGAAATAGAAAAAAAGATCACTGATCTAAAGACGAATAAGTCCCCTGGCCCGGACGGGTTTCTACTTAAAGTGTTGAAAGAAGTGCACGATGAAATGTCACAACATCTGAGCACAATCCTCAACATGTCAATCCGAACCGGATGCGTTCCAAGAGACTGGCGTGAAGCGGAGGTGACTCCTATCCTCAAGAAATGAGACCCTAGCCAGCCGTCGAACTACCGACCTATTAGCTTAACCTCAATAGTCGGTAAACTCATGAAAAGTATCATGGTGGACAAAATGACTTCATGTTTAGAGTCCAAGTTGCGATTGAGGAGTTCCCAGCACGGGTTCCGAAGGCAACGGTCATGCCTAATGAATCTTTTGGAATTCTTCCACTTCGTTTTCAGTGATCACGATCGGGACAAGGCGGTGTATGTTATCTACTTAGACCTTTCAGAAAGCCTTCGATAAGGTACCACACCGCCGTCTCCTCCGGAAAGTGCGTGCACTGGGCATAGATTGAAATGTAGCAAGTTGGATAGAGAACTGGCTAAGTGGCAGACGGCAACGGGTGGTGTTGAATGGACAGGCTTCTGAGTGGGTGCCCGTTACTAGCGGTGTTCCTCGAGGTTCTGTCCTAGGACCACTACTGTTCATCATCTACGTCAACAACATGGACGGTGACATGGTTGCGAAGATTTCTAAATTTGCCGATGACACCAAGCTTGGTATGAACGTTGCAAAGGAAGGAAATACTGCCTGCCTTCAAGATGATCTTCGGTAGGTTGGGGAGTTGTCGGACACGTGGCAAATGACTTTTAACGTGAACAAATGCAAATTGATGCATATCGGCCACCGAAACCCCCAATCTCAGTATATCCTAAAGGGCACTGCTCTTGAATCCACCGACACTAAGAAGGACTTGGGTGTAACTATAACTAGTAACTCAATTTCTCCAAGCAGTGTATTGAGGCGGAGAATATTTTTTTTTTAGGATGCTATCTGGCTACTGCCCACTTGGGCATAAGTCGCGAGGCGGAGAAGAAAGCTTAAAGGATGCTAGGTTATATACAGCGACAGTTTGGATATCGGAACAAGGAGATAGTACTCTGTTTGTACAATTCACTTGTCTGACCGCACCTGGAGTATGCCGTACAATTTTGGAGTCCTTCGCTTCGAAAGGATATCGCGAGAATGGAACGTGTGCAAGCCAGGGCAACCAAACTGATTCCCTCTATCAGACACAAGAGTTATGAAGATAGATTACGGGAATTAGACTTGTTCTCGCTGGTGAACCGGAGACTGCGTGGTCAGCTTATCGAAGTGTTCAAAGTACTTCGAGTCTTTGGTATTGTAGACTACAACAATATTATCCAGCTTAGCCAGACAGAACAAGAAATCACCGCTACAAACTTGAACTGAAGCGTTACCAGCGTGATATGTGTGGGAAATCTTTCACATATAGCATCTGCGGCCATTGGAACTCACTTCCAGTGGAAGTTGTCAACAGCAACTCTGTTGATCAGTTCAAGTCAAGACTGGACAAAGTGTTGAAAAGTGGCCGTTTGGGCACTTAAGTCGTTGTGCAGAACTGTGCCTGCTCAACTGTTAGCCCAAAGATACCCTCTTTGAATGGACCGTAAGGTCTCCTAGGATACTCCTTGTCCTTGTAACTCCTTGTAGCTCCTTGTAGCGCTCTCTCTCTCTCTCTCTCTCTCTCTCTCTCTCTCTCTCTCTCTCTTTCTCTCTCTGGCTCTCTCTCTCTCTCTCTCTCTCTCTCTCTCTCTCTCTCTCTCTCTCTCTCTCTCTCTCTCTCTCTCTCTCTCTCTCTCTCTCTCTGGCTAAGCGGCAGACGGCAACGAGTGGTGTTGAATGGACAGGCTTCTAAGTGGGTGCCCGTTACCAGCGGTGTGCCTCAAGGTTCTGTCCTGGGACCACTACTTTCATCATCTATGTTAACGACATGGATGGTGACATAGTTGTGAAGATTTCTAAATTTGCCCACGATACCAAGCTCGGTATGAACGTTGCAAAGGAAGGAAACACTGCTCGCCTACATGAAGATCTCCGGAAGATTGTGGAGTGGTCGGACGCGTGGCAAATGCCTTTTAACGTGAACAAATGCAAAGTAATACATATCGGCCACCGAAATCCCCAATCACGGTATTTCCTTGAGGGCACTGCCTTCGAACGCACTGATACCGAGAAAGACTTGGGTGTAGCAATCACTAGTGACCTCAAGTTCTCGAAACAGTGCATAGAAGCGGAGAAAAAAAGGCCCAAAGGATGTTAGGCTATATAAAGCCACAGTTTAGATATCGAAACAAGGAAATAGTACTCTGTTTGTACAATTCACTTGTCCGACCGCACCTGGAGTATGCCGTACAATTTTGGAGTCCTTCGTTTCGAAAGGATATCGCGAGAATGGAACGTGTGCAAGCCAGGGCAACCAAACTGATTTCCTCTATCAGACACAAAAATTACGACGATAGATTAAGCGAATTGGATTTGTTCTCGTTGAAGACCCGGAGGCTGCGTGGTCAGCTTATCGAAGTGTTTAAAATATTTCAAGGCTTTGACAATGTAGACTACACTGATGTTTTCCAACTTAGTGAGGGCAGAACTAGAAATCACGGCTACAAACTTGAACTGAAGTGACACCACTGCAATATGTGGGGGAAATTTTTCACATACAGCATCTGTGGTAGCTGGAACGTACTTCCAGTAGAAGTTGTCAACAGCAATTCTGTTGATCAGTTCAAGTTAAGACTGGACAAAGTGTTGAAAAATGGCCGTTTGGGCACGTAAGCCGTTGAGCAGAATTGTGCCTGCTTGACTGCTAGTCCAAAGGTACCCTCTCTGAATGGATTGTAAGGTCTTCTAGGGTACTTCTTATCCTTGTAGCTCCTTGTAGCGCGCTCTCTCTCTCTCTCTCTCTCTCTCTCTCTCTCTCTCTCTTTCTCTCTCTCTCTCTCTCTCTCTCTGCAATCTGTACTTCCTCTTTCTCTCCTCTCTGTAATTTGTAGTCTTTAGTCTTCATCAGAAATATGTAAGCATAGAAGGAGCAGAGAATAGCTCGCTCAAAACAAACTCAATAATCAGGCCTGCTGGATGTTACATTTTTGCTTTTGGGAGATAGGTTGCTTCTGAAATTCTGCAATTTGGTGCGAGTTATTACCGATCGCTTATGAATGAATTTTCATCTGCCCTAATATAAATTAAAATATTTCCTTAGGTTTTATGAAATTATCTTAAAAATTTGCAATTTCTTTAGAATTTCTTAAAAACTTTAAATTCCTTAAAGGCCTTCCAAAAGAGCCACAGTTTCCTTAAACTAAAGAAATTTCCTTAAAAGTGAGAGCCTTGCTCCTCCCACTCTATTCTCATCTCTCGTTTTTTTTCTTTTTTCTTGTTGTTTTTCCCTTCTTTTGGGGGTTTCTTTCTTCTTTTCCAGCTTTCTCAATAGCAGCTTGAGGTTTATGTTAGTCTTGGGGAGTTATTACTCTTTTGGGGTAAAATTTTATTTTACAGTTACGAGGAGGAGTCGAGTTGGGGATGTTTTTTGTGCATGTTTTATGTTTATTATTTTTGTCGATATGTATGTATTTAGCGGTCGCAGTTGGGTTAGAAGCTTGCTTCTTTCGTAACCGTGTTCGTTTGTCGACCCCATGGGTCGGGAGGCCTGCCTTCTGGTGGTGAGCTGAGTTCCTTTCGATTACCGGTACCCAATTTTGTGTAAATTTACGAGTTGGTGTGTTAGGTTTACTGGTAAAGTGTGTAGGCAGGTCTTACTGGCTGTTTTGTTGATCATGCGTGTTTCAGGTGGGACATGTGTTTTGATGTTGCCTATAGTGCAAGTGTCCGCCGGGCCTGCCCACCGCTAGCCAGTTGCAACCTCGGTGTACGTTCAGGGTCACCCAATTAAAGATGGCCTGTATTTTGCACAATTTAAAATTGCCATAAGGGTCAACCTTGCATAATTGCTCACATATTAATTAAAGACATAATATTGGTAAATTAACAGTCAATTGAGGTTTTCCTTATATGGAAAATCTGACTTAGAATATATTCTAATAATAATAATAATATATTTTAATATTCTAAATATAATAATATATTATAATAATAAATAAAATTCTAACAAATATTTGTTTGTGACAGAAGTGGAAATGTCAGAGAAATAAAAGACATCCTGTTAATGAACACACAGAAAATAGAGTTGAGTCTCCTTCTCAATCTCAGAAAAAAAGTGCAAAAAGTCAGTAAGCCTCCCCGACGGAAAGCTACCATTACATCGTTTTTCAACCAAAAATAACTGGATAGTCAGCAAGTTGGAAAGGAAACATTACCAATGGGTACATCCTCTGGACTGATAGATGATCTTACACAAGAAATGTGTGCATCTTCGCCATCTTGTGATAAAACATAAATTGAAAACACAAACGCCTTATTATCTGCTCGTGATATAGCAGTGCCTCAAGAGGATCATCATGAAATACAGTGCAATGCCATGTGTTGCCAACAAAATTTCACACCTTATCATCCAACCGACAATGTCACAATTGATAAGACGGAAAGAGCATTTTCATCTAAAGGTGAGACAAGAAGACGAACATTCCAAGCCAACTGGTACAAGGAACATAACTGGCTAACTCCTTGTACTTCTAGGAACTAAGCATTTTGCTACATTTGTCGATCTGCAGCAAAGTTGAACATTGTGACTTTTAGTAAAAAATGCAGAGTGTGCATTTACAAGTGATGGGTTTGACAATTGGAAGAAAGCAACAGAAAGATTGAGGATCCATGAAAAATGTTCTGCACATATGGAAGCAGCATTAAAAATAAATGCATACAGAAATAATGAGCAGGTGAATCAATTTTTAAGTGAACAGAGCAGGTAATCACAGGCAATTCATTGCAAAGCACTCCTGACACAAATTAAATGATTGAGGTTTCTGCTAAGGCAGGGCTTGTTTATCAGAGGTCACGCAGAATTGGAAGGAAACTTTATGCAGCTGTTAAAGCTCCGTAGCAAAGAAGTCCCAGAACTAAAGCAGTGGCTACATGACAAAAGGTTCATGTCCCCTGAATCATTAATTAATTGAAAACCTTGATAGGCAACCAAGTATTAAGATCATTCCTTATTGGTATACAAAAAGCAAAATGGTATGGTTTATTGCTGATGATGTTACGGATATCAACTGTAAAAAGCAGGTCAACATTTCTGTAAGATCTGGGAATGATATGTATGAAGTGTTTGAAGAGTCACTGGGATTTTTTTGAGTACCATCTATAACTAGTGATACACTGTTCATCGCTTTGAAAGATGTTCTCATAAGGTGCTCTCTTCTCATCAACAACTGTCGTGGCCAGGCATATGATGGTTCAAGCAATATGCCAGGTCACAGGACAGGATTGGTCACACGTGTGCTGGAAAAGGAGAAGGCTGCCATCAAAATTCATTGCCTAGCCCACTGCATAAATCTCTTCTTGCAAGTCAACCAGAAAGTCTAAGCCAGTACCTGATGCTTTGAACTTGGTAACAGAAATTACCAAACTCATAAAGTTCTCTCCAGAAGGTATGGTATTGGTTATTTGTGGGATTGATTTTAGTTAATAAATCAGCCTAGATAGCTATTTGAAAACCATTACCATGAATTTGTTGAAATGGATGAAATAGTCGTCTGCTAATATTTTGGCTTAACGACTGACGTGAACTGAATTTGGAAAACTTCGAACGCGAGGGTTTTAAGAAAACAGACGATAAACAAAATATATATATTTATAAAATCAACGAATGCAGAATGAGAGAACTGAATTAGGAAATAACAAGTGAAATGTAATTACAATTATACGAATGAATCAGATAATTAAATTGAGAATTCTTAAGGAATACAACGTAAATATAATTGAGATATGGATTACAGGATGGTATTGAAGGATGATATTATAGGATGGTATTACAGGTATAATTGACTTGTAAAAAGGATGGAAAGTGTAGGATAGTATTGTTGACTTGTGAATAAGGAAGTGAATTATAACGTAACGTAATAAAATGTATGGAAGTAGTGAAAAGTATGGGGGAAATGTGAGATGAGGTATGTTAAGGTATGGTAACTATGATAAACTGTTAATTGGGCTGTGTAATGAGAGAAGTAACCAAAGTTTGGACCTACTCTCGAATGGCAGTTTGCAGAGAATAAGTGTGAGAGGATTTATAACTGACCTTGATTCAAAGTAAAGTGAAGCACGAGTGAGTGGGTGACTACTTCAAAGCGGCCAGCTAAAGGCGTGCGTTCGTTTGTGTGTGTTGATGTAAGGGAAAATCTTTTACTTGAGAGATTTTTATAGAATACATTTTGAAAGTAAAATTGGGTTCCCGTTTATGTTGAGATGGGTTACAATTTGAATATATATACATTGATTGAATCATCCTGATCGATCAGGGTGAAAAGATAATTGCAACCACGAGAGTAAGGTAGTGGACCTACTAGATCGACGTGAATGGCGTCAAAACGTGACGAAGGAGGAGTAAAAGGGATCAGAGGAGTTTTTGTGTGACGATGGACTTTAGAGCGCTGGCATGGCAGGCATAAGCGAGTCCATTTGGCCACGTCGGCATTCATACCTGGCCACACGAAGCGTTGTCAAACGAGCTTGCGTGTGACATTGAGGCCAGAATGAGAGAGAGATCGTGAATTTGGTCGAAAATGTGCCGACGGTAAGAAAGAGGAATGAGAGGACGAGGACAGTTAGGTAATGAATAATCGACCAGGATGCGCCTGGAAGGACGGTCTAGTAAGTCGATCTCGTGGCAAACATCCCCTACCTACACCTCATTTCCTGAGTATAGATACTCTATATTATATACTCTATATTATTTACTATATTATTTTTTCATAAAATCAACGAATGTACAATGAGATTAGGTTAGGTATACAATGTAAGATATTTTAACATATGATTTACAGTAAAAAAGATGCGAAGAGAATTGAAGTATGTGAAATTAATATGGTGGAATAATATGGTGAATAATATATAATATAGTGTAGTAATGTAGTGAATAATATACTGAGGTTGGTCCTCCCTTTCGTATTTTTGACCCACTTTGTGGATTCTTATTCCTGGTAGACACTCGTGCTGAATGCAGTGTCATACCAATTTTAAGGCCGACAAAGCTTCTGCTCCCTCAGATTTATTTCTGAAGGCAGCCAATTCGACCAATATTAGGACCTATAGAAGGCATAATCTTCAACTCTCACTCGGTCTCAGTCCAGTTTTTCGATGGACTTTCGTTAAGGCCGAGGTAGATTGTCCAATATAGGGCCTCGATTTTCTTTCGGCTCACGACCTTTTGATCGATTCTCGGCAACGAAAGCTTGTCGACCGCAAAACTCTACTCACAGTTTCAGATTCGTACTCACCTTCTCAGAGTTCCTTCCTTTCTTCGAAAGATAGGCCCATAAAACATAGTGTGGTGCATCAGATCGAGAAAACAGGAGGTCCTGTATTTTCCCGACCACGCCGTCTAACTCCAGATAAACTGTCTGCTTTGCGTAATGAATTTCAATTCATGATGGATGCAGGCATTTGTAGGCCTTCCTCTTCTCCATGGGCCTATCTACTCCAAATTGTGCCAAAATCCACGCCGGGGGAATTCAGAGCAGTTGGAGATTACAGAACTCTAAACGTTATTACAATCCCTGACCGATACCAATTGCCTTTCATAACCGATTTCACCTCAACTCTCTCTGGCTGTACTCTCTTTTCTCGCCTAGATCTGGTTCGTGCTTTCAACCAGATCCCTATTCACTCAGGCGATGTTCCAAAGAATAACATCACCACTCCGTTTGGATGTTTTGAAATGGTCAAAATTCCATATGGATTCCGCAACTCTGGTCAAACTTTCCAGCGTTGTATTTTCCCGACCACGCCGTCTAACTCCAGATAAACTGTCTGCTTTGCGTAATGAATTTCAATTCATGATGGATGCAGGCATTTGTAGGCCTTCCTCTTCTCCATGGGCCTATCTACTCCAAATTGTGCCTAAATCCACGCCGGGGGAGTGAGAGGAATACGAGAATTTGAAGGTTCGTAAATTGAAATTTGAGGATTTGGAGAAAGTGCTTGAGTTGGGTGAAGTGAGAAAACTGGAGGGTTGAGGTTAGAATAAGTACTGGTTCCAAATGTGTGCACAGTTGCAAGCATTTTAGAGCTTGTGCGCCATATTTGTTGTGGCACCAGCACAACTGAGTTGAATGAGAGGAACAGGAAACGTTATGGTTCGGGAGACTACTTGGCGCGGTATGTGAAGAAGCATAACGGGTGGCTACAAGGCTGTGTACAGTGTACAGCGTTATCCCCGTACCTTTGATGATACCAGCATAGACCCTGATGGTGTGGAAGGTTATAAGAATAGGCGGAAGAATGATGTTGAAAGTTTTGCTGCCTCTCACCTTTTGCATCGGGATGCCCTCGTTTGTTTCTCCTATGGGAACCTAGAGCGGAACCTGCGTCTCCGATCGCCAAACCCGTGTCCGTGCTCGCTCTGTGATTCTTGCTGCAGCTTTAGCCGCTTAATGTCGGCTTCCATCCTCCGTATTGATGCTTCAAGGTCCCTCGATAGATTAGATGGAACCCTTGAACGTGTAGGGGTGCGAAGATGTATAAGAGAAAAACTTCCTTCCAAAAGCGAGAATATAAATAGTCCATTAAATTACCAAGTCAAAACGGACTTCGCCGTAGCGTGACGGTAGAGGCTAGCACTCTACCGTCACGCTACGGCGTAGTCCGTTTTGACTTGGTAATTTAATGGACTATTTATATTCTCGCTTTTGGAAGGAAGTTTTTCTCTTATACATCTTCGCACCCCTACAAACGCTCCGACCGGTCATCTGAGGAGCCGTTCTTCGAACCTGAGAAATTGAAAGATTATGGTTAAATGTGTCGTGAGTTTGGCCGTTGTCCCAATTCACATAATGACTCCTGTATGATTTCTCTGCGGCTATACCAATCTCCTCAATACTCGTGGGGCTCGAGCCTAGGATCAATGGCCTGATTCCATCTGGGACTCCTCTCATGAAAATCTCAGTGAGGAGAGGGCTAACAAGTTCGGTTTGAGTACCTTTTACCCTGATAAGGTCCTTCAGATGCGTTAGGAAAGAAGTAAGACTCTTATCTCCCATTTCTTGAGTGTTCAGTAGCTCCTTCAGGCGGTCTGGAACGACAGCCTGTTCCCTGTTATTTAGAACTTCCCTGAATTGCATAAAGATACTTATGGACAAGCGCTGAATTATTGCTGCAATTTTCTCTTCTTCGATGATGCTCTGAGGTTTGAGGAGGAGGAACGAGACTTCCAACCCTGCAATTGGGTTTGCAAGATCATATACGGGAAGCGAGAGGTACGCATGTGTCTGCCTGTGCGTGGATTGGGGATTCGAGGCAGTCAGTTGGTTATGATGACCGGGTTGGGCAATAACAGATGTCCTTATTTGTTGTGGTTGTTCCATCATAGTCAGTATGTTTTATGTGTACTTGTGCTGGTTGAATGAATGTGTTGATGTGAGTGAAGTAGCTGTGGTTGTGTGCACGTGTGTGTATGTGTGTGGAAATTATTTACGAGCACAGAAATGTGAAGAAATGAAAAATAATTATGAGAAATAAAGGAAATTGTTCACTGGTTGTATATAGGAGATAGTATGAAATCAAAATGATATGAATTATGACAATTGGAAAAAGGATGCTAAAGATAACACGCGATATTAAAAATGAACATGTGAAACAAAATTCTATTCTAACAAAGATAGCAGGGAAATGACTCGCGGAGTTCGAGAAATTATTTTAACGTTTGAAGATATTTATTGATTGACGGGAGATTATGATTATTAAATTCTGGGCACCATTTTATGGTATTGGTTATTAGTGGGATTGATTTTAGTTAATAAATCAGCCTAGATAGCTATTTGAAAACCATTACCATAAATTTGTTGAAATGGATGGAATAATCGTCTGCTAATACTTAGACCTAACGACTGACGTGAACTGAATTTGGAAAACTTCGAACGGGAGGGTTATAAGAAAACAGACGATAAACAAAATATATATTTATAAAATCAACGAATGCAGAATGAGAGAATTGAATTAGGAAATAACAAGTGAAAGGTAATTACAATTATACGAATGAATCAGATAATTAAATTGAGAATTCTTATGAATACGACGTAAATATAATTGAATATGGATTACAGAATGGTATGGAAGGATGAGATTATAGGATGGTAGTATAGGTATAATTGACTTGTAAAAAGGATGGGGAGTGTAGGATAGTATAGTTAACTTGTGAGGAAGGCAGTGAATTATAACGTAACGTAATGAAATATATGAAAGTAGTCAAAAGTATGGAGTGAAATGTGAGGTGAGGTAAGGTAAAGTATAGTATGGTATGGTATGGTAAGGTATGGTAACTATGATGAACTGTGAATTGGGATCTGTAATGAGAGAAGTAACCAGAATTAGGCCCTACTCTCGTATGGCAGTTTGCAGAGAATAAGTGTGAGAGGATTTATAACTGACATTGATTCGAAGTAAATTGGAGCACGAGTGAGTGGGTGACTACTTCAAAGCGGGCAACTAAAGGCGTGCGTTCTTTTGTGTGTGTTGGTTTAAGGGAAAATCTTTTACTTGAGGGATTTTTGTGGAATACATTTTGAAAATAAAATTGGTTTTCCGTTTATGTTGAGGTGGGTTACAATTTGAATATATATATATATATATATATATATATATATATATATATATATATATATATATATATATATATATATATATTGATTAAATCATCCTGATTATTTGATTGGAGAACATTTTAATATAATAAAAATCCCTGGGAGTGTTGCCATTATAGGAATGCCCTAGAGGGCATTACTATAGAGGTACCATCTATTTGAACAGAGGTAAATGAGAACACCTAATGCACCCTCACTTAAACCGCTTTACCAAACCAGATGGACTGTGAGAACATATGCCTTAGGCTTGGTGATCAAGAACTATTCTAATCTTAAAGAAACACTGGAAATAGTAAGTCATGGCTATGGTGAATATGCAACATGTGCCAGAGGACAGATGGCACTGATGGAAAAATTCAGTAAATATTTTGGAATGAAACTTTCTCACATAGCTTTTGGGGCAGCAGAATAACTGTTAAAGTCAATTCAGGCAAAGATTATTACAATTCAGGCTGCAGTAAAAACACTGCAAACATCACAAAATCAACATATCAAGTTATGAGACAGATGATGCTTTCAATGAATTCTATGAGAATACAGATGAAGAAGCCAGAGGCAAAACAGAAGATCCTGTACTGCCAAGGTACAGACCACAACCAAAACGTTTACATGATGGTGCATAATCATACTGCTTTGAGTCTGTGAAAGAATACTACATGCGACAGTACTTCGATGTGTTGAATCTTCTTATTAGGTAACTAGTGTCTAGTTTTGATCAGCTAACTGTCAGCATACTGGAAAATTTGGTGCATTTACTGATAGAATCAGCAAACCAAGGGCATGCCAAATTACCACAGAAGTACAAGAACTTTATCAGCAAGACCTGGATTTTGACCGGCTTGAAATTCAGCTGAAGATGTTGCCAGATGCATTGAAGAAAGGCGACAAAATGACAAAAAATAAACAGTATCTCTAAAGTCGGTGACATACTTAATGTTGAACCAGCCATTCAAAACCTATTCAGTGAGGTGAATAAGCTGCTTAAACTGTAGCTTTCAGTGCCAGCCACATCTGCAACATCAGAGAGATATAATTCCGTACTCAAAAGTATGAAGAACTATCTCAGGTGCACAATGACTCAAGAAAAAACCAATATTGTGCTGATATGTCATGCAATGAGAGATCGAACAGATAACACAGGGGAACAATTTTAATCACATTTTCTGGTGACTTAGATTTATCTGCCAATTTCAATTCGTTTTTTCATGCTGATTTCAAATATATAATCCATTTTTACCTATATGCTATAGTTATTCTGTAATTTCTATTTTCTCGTTTCCCCGGAAACTGCCCTCCGGACGGACTGAGAGGGTGTTTGTAGAAGTCAAATACTTCACAGTACATAGTAGTAAGATAGTAATACGTGTTATTGTGCAAAATATTGACATTATTGTTTCTTTTTTCAGGTCTCATGTTAGAGTGATGGCTTCGTCAAGAGGAAATTACGTTAATGATCCAGAAACCTTCTGCTACATATGTGGCTGTTACATGCTAGTTCGTCAAAGGCGTAATATATCAAACTTTGTGATCCGCACTCATAAGGCATATTTTGATGTTCCTCTTAACGATCAAGATAAGAAGTGGGCCCCACATGATGTTTGCCATAGTTGTGTGGAACATCTTCGTGAGTGAACGAAAGGAAAGAAAGAAATGGTCTCCATTTTGGAATCCCCATGGTGTGGCGAGAGCCAAAGGATCATGTATCGGACTGGTATTTCTGTCTGGTGAATACTAAAGGGATTGGTAAGAAAAATCGGCACAAGATCGACTACCCCAACATTCCCTCTGCGATCCAGCCTGTACCTCATTCTGAGTCTTCACCAGTTCCGATTTTCAGTGGATATGCTTCCTCTGAGGATGAAAATGATGTACCTGATATGTACGTCCACGGAATGGATTCAGAGTCTACAGATTCATCATCAGATGCTGAAGTCATTAGCTCCTCACTGTTTCAATCAAGAGGATTTGAATGACTTGATACGTGATTTGGCGCTCTCCAAGAAAGCTGCCGAACTTTTAGCCTCCAAGTTGAGTGAAAGACATATACTGGACAGGTCGGTACGGGTATCATATTACCGAACAAGGGAGAGTAAATTTGTTAAGTATTTCTCTGAGGACCAACAATTTGTATACTGCCACGATGTTCCTCGTTTGTTTACCGAGTTGGGACTTGGCACCTATAGCCCTGCTGAGTGGAGACTATTTCTGGATAGCTCCAAGCGTAGCCTCAAGTGTGTCCTTTTGCATAATGGCAATAACTTTGGTGCAGTTCCTCTCGGTCACTCTGTCCATCTGCGAGAAACTCACAATGACAAAAGAATGGTCATGGATTAACTTAAGTACCATGGACACAATTGGATCATATGTGTAGACCTTAAGATGGTCAACTTCCTCCTTGGCCAGCAGAAGGGATATGCAAAGTTACCATGCTATATCTGTATGTGGGACAGTCGAGCCCGTGACAAACACTGCTCCCAAAAGATTGCCCAGTTCGGGAAACTTTGGAAGCAGGAATGCCAAACATTGTTAATGAGCTAATCGTAAGTCGAGAGAAGATCGTTTTCCCTCCATTTCATCTCAAACTAGGGTCGATGAAGCAGTATGTCAAGGCGTTGAGCACTGACAATGATTGTTTTCAGTACATAGTATCGGCATTTCCTGCTTTGTCATACGAAAAAAATAAAAGCAGGAATATTTGATGGTCCCCAAATCCGAAGACTTCTGAGTGATTCTAGATTCGTGAACACCATGAATGAAAAAGAGAAGGCAGTCTGGCTCTCATTTTCAGCCGTTGTTAGTAACTTCTTGGAAAACAAAAAAGCGCATAACTACGAGGATCTGGTTACTAATATGCTTTTAGCATATCGTGATCTGGGATGCAACATGAGTGTAAAGTTGCATTTCCTAAATAGTCACCTCGACCGATTCCCAGAGAATCTGGGAGCCGTGAGAGACGAACAAGGGGAACGCTTCCATCAGGATTTGATGACGATGGAAGAGCGCTACCAAGGTCACTGGGATATACACATGATGGCGGACTACTGATGATAGGCGTGATAAAATGAAAATTATTGTATAATATTAGTTATTGATAGTACGAAAAATCTGTAGCATTTAGAGAGAATCTGATTTCAGATTTGAATTCAGTATGCTCGAATTAGGTAGGAAAATGTACTTTTCTCAATTCACTAAATACATTGTTCTCCAGTGTAATCTGTACCTAGGTCAAATTTTAAAATTGTTTATTGATATGAATGAAGAGCGTGCTAAATATTTTGGCACCATTTAAATGACATGCATCACATAACAAACATTAATTCAATTGTGTAGGTGTCTAATCTTGCAATTTATTTAATTTTGTACTGTGAATTTCTCTTATAAGATTAAGAATTGAATTGATACCAATATGTTTCTTACTTAATTGTACTATCTTTCAAGATCTGTATTCTTAGCTTACACGTTTTATTCGATAGGTTGTATTATTGTGTTACGATGAATTACAATTTGTTTTCAGTTTACTTTTTTCTTGTTTCTATGTTCAGCAAATACAGTTTGTAAATTAAAAAGTTACAGAGTTACAATAGTTGATTAACCTTCATAGATGATTGATTGATTGATTCCTCTCTTACCCGATCTGGCGGGAACGTTTCGGAGTTCAAGTCGAACTTCCGAATCGGCCATCTCAATAAGAGTGGATGCTTGAATATTATTAATGAACTATTAATAATTGTTGCTCTCTCGCCACCAATATAATCCTAAAATTAGCTATTTAATGGCGAGAAATTAATTTAATACACTGAGCTTCAATACATTGTTGCAGATGTGTTTGCCAGGCACTCCTGTAGGCTACCTGTAGCTCGACATCGCTCTACACAATTGTTATCTGTAAACAAAAGAGGACTAATTAATGTGAAAAAAGTATCACAACCAACACCCAAGAGAGTCAAGAGGTTAGGGGGCTGGTAAACAGTTGCTCTCCCACCGCCGTCCAGGGCAGGGTCCTCATAAGCAAACAATCCAGCCATTAAGAATTCTATTTTTTATCATATTTTGACTCAAGAAGCACTTGAAAATTACAGTTTTTATAGCGCTATGCTAGAATAGCGGATCTCACTAAGGAAGCTACCGCTCATCCCAGACCCCTTAGTACTCGCGTCGCGCCTTCGGCGCTCGGGCTATTTTTTTATACCTGGAGCAATTCTAAACTTATATCTAACTGTAAAAATTCTATTTGGGCATCCTGGGGTTGCCCATATATATATTCACCTTAACATATAGCATTAGAGAATGCGTAGCACAGATGAAGATTGTCCCGACCCACCTCTCCCACCAGCTTTTGTGGGCCAGAAAGCGGAAAAAGATACCTGATTGTGCTGTGAAATAAAAACACAATAAATTTTTTTTTTATAGAAAAGCTGGAACATACTCGTATCTACTTACTTCTAAACTATACGGATACTACATTGTATACCAAGATTGTACCATCTAGGTCAAGTCGTGGATTATCTGGTCAAGTCGAGATTTGAACTGTTGACTGAAGAGCTGTTCACCACTTCTAGCGGTAGACGGTTGCACTTTCCGCAGATCTTGTAAGAAAAGAAGCTGCTGCAAATGCTACTATGGAATTCCGGTAATTTAAATTTGTAACTGTGGTTACGAGTAGCATTTGCGTTCAACGTGAAAACACAACTATGATCTACGTTTTCAACTCCCCGTATTATCTTAAAAGTTTCAATCAGCTAGCTTCTTGACCTGCGCGTCTCCAGGGAAAACATTCCCAGTTCTCCTAGCCGACGCTGATAACTTTTCTGCCTGAGGGAAGGGATCAATTTAGTAGCCCAGGCTTAGATCCTTTCCAACTATTCAATGTCCTTCTACAGTGTTAGGGACCAGAATTCCACGGTGTATTAGAGGTGTGACTGGACTATAGAGTTGTACAAAGCGAGAACAATCTGCTTATTTCGGAAGCGAAATGTCTATGTAACCCCAAATTTTATGAGCCTTCTTTTCTACCTGGTGGCACTGTTTCGAGAACTTCAGGTTGCTGCTAATTAGCACGCCTAAATCTTTCTCAAGGTAAGTGTTTGCCTAGCAAGTAGAGCAATACCATCTGGGACATATGTATATAATATGTAAAATCATACAAAAAAAGAATCAATCAATTAATTTGTAACGCGAGAATATTCAATGTAACTTCACCCGAATACATAAAAAATACCTTTCCTTTAAGATTTACCTTACACAAGCACGCACATACAAACACACGCCTTTCGCCATCTGCCCTAGAGCACTCATTCAGTCCACTTGTGCAGAACGTCGCTTCACATAAGGTTAGTTACTTTTTCTCTCCAAATTATTCTCGGCAATCATTCCTATCGAGAGTAGATCATAACTCCAATTCTTCTCTTATTGCAGACCCCAATTCACACTCCATCATAGTTCTATCCTACTAATTATACTTACTATACCTACACCACATAATTATATTTATACACTCACATGTACCCTCGTGTATGTCCATAATTATATTCACCTATATTCCTAGTCGTGTAATCTCAAGTACCCCCTTGTACTCGCATAATTATATATACATATATTCATGGTCGTGTACTCAGAGTACTGATTTGTACTCGCATAATTATATTTCTTGCATCATATTTCATTCTCAACCACTTACTTATCTTTCATTTCTCTGTATACCATAAAAATTGAATTCCTCAGTTATCATTTGTGTACTAAAACATACTATCCTGTAAAAGTATATTATATCCTATTTTTGTTCAAATCGAATCATTCCATTCCTTCAGTAGCTTGAGATCCAATCCACGTTAAGGTTGCCGTACGATTAGTCAACTCAAATAACAATGTATGCACCTACTGACTATTGCATCGCTATCGAGGGTAACTAAATCATTCATGCACTAGTTAGAACCTCTACACAAGAAGTAGTTTTCCCATGGGTTAGCGTGTCGGTATGAATTATCATGCACTTGTTGAGGTTAAATGGCATCTGCCACCTCTCGGACCACTCACCTATCTCGAGAAGGCTATTTCGCAGGCTTTTCACTTCTCGCGATCTCAAACTACCTCCTAACTAGCTATCGCCGGCGATCTTGGCTATCGAGCATATTAATCCCTCGTCTATGTTATTGTTGTAAACGATGAACAATAGAGGTCCGAGCAATGAATCCAGAGGCACCCCGCTACTTAACAGTGCCCATTGCGAGACTACCCGTTGATCTTCACCCGCGTCTTCTGTCCTGAGAGCCAGTTTTCTATTCATTCGGCGGCCCTGACGGTAATGCCGACGGCGCGGATCTTATTCATCAACTTGCGGTGTGGTACCTTATCGAAAGTTTTTTGAAAATCCAGGAATAAGATATCCACAGCTCGACTACGGTGATATACACTCACAATACTGTTGAAGAAAATCTAGTAGATTAGTGAGACATGAACGGTTCTTGCGAAATTTGTGCTGGGAATCCAAGATCAGATTCTGCGACTCTAAGTGCTGCACTATGCGGTCTGCGATTATTCCCTCGAGCAGTTTGCCTACCATAGATGTCAGACTATAGTCGCCGCAGCGAGAAATGGACGATTGAGTGTGGCCGAATCGTAAGGTGTCTCTCCACTGTTGCCAAATCTTCACAGAGCAGCTGCTCTCTTTCCGTTCCACTCCGTTTCCTCACCTTACTTTTTCTCTCTGTCTTTCGTTCTCTCTCTCTATTTCGATCAAAATTGATGTGCTTCCGAAATTATTTCCAAAATTATTTTAACTTTTTTCCACACCATTGAGGTGGCCATTTGACGAGCTTGATCCAGGGGAACGTTCTATTGGCGTGATTGTAGCACTTGTGCGGGCAGATCAACGGAAGCGACCCGGTAAGGTCAAAGGTAACGGCAACATCGCACTGCCCCGCTAAATGCCACGTGTAATTTGGAAACAGTTATACAAAATTCGCGCCTAGATTTTTACCTAAATGGTGGTGTGGAACAAAAGTTAAAATATTTTCAGAAATACACCAATTTTGATAGAAATAGGGAGAATGAAAAACAGAGACAGAAAGTAAGGCGGAAAGCAAGGAGAGCAGCTGATCTATGGCAATTTGCCAACAGTAGGGGAACACTCGTTCACGATTCGGCCACACCCAATCATCCATTTCTCGCTGCGGCGACTATAGTATCCATTATGGGGGCCATCATATCTGCCCATATCTGATGCGCTACTACAAATGCTTGAATGACTGCTGGTTCTTGTTAAAACACAATATTTCTACACATATTACCTCCTTCTTCTTATGGACCACCCCCGTCGCCTCGAGGCTTGTCAGCAATTTTCATTCTTATCTTTATTTGCATTTAATTATCTGATAGTGAGATTTTACCTACAATTCACTCAGCGGATACCGCAAATTAAGTTTACGAACTAACAATATTATAATATATTACATTTTCAAATATTATCCCTTTAAGCTTTCTTTGAGAACGTGCCCTAAAAAGCTTTTCTTTGTTTATGTTTTGCGATTGGTCAACCTGTAAAAACTGTGTCAAATTTAAAATCCCAAAACGCCAGTATATTTTAAATTGCCTTAGTTATCTTTAGAAATCACTGATATAGCGTAAGTGTTTTTATGTCCATTTATTTTTAATAGTCACCCTAAGACGTTAAAGAAAGGACTTTTATTGTCAGTAGTCCTTTTATAATCTAGCGACGTAAATTGAAAACGAAATTGACTAGTAATTTTGGTAAACCTGAAGATCCATATCCTGCGTTTTGGGGTTCCGTCAATTTCCCAATGTTTCACCTAACTGTCGTTTTATATTCACAGTAGAAACCAGTGTGGCCAAATGAGATTCATCCTTTAATGCTAGATTGTAGGAAAAAAAATGCTAAAATATGCTAAAAAATATTTGTTTATACCCAAAAAAATGCTGAAAAAGTATTTTACTCACCAATTGCTTTTTTAATTAAACTTCCAAGAAAATGTCATCATAATTTGGGAAAGCAGACAGCACATCTTCTTCTGGAGCCATAAGACTACATTGTCCCAATTTTGTTGATGACAACTTTTGTCAATTCAAAGTTTTTGCAGCATTTGTTGTGTCTCTTTAAGCCATATTTTACTGCAAGAATAGCTGAAAGCATTGGCAGCTGCATTTTGTTTCGCAGTTTATTTTTCATAATATTCATGCTGCTGAATAACCGCTCTACTTCAGCGTTAGAATTTGACAAGATTAACAGACTTATAGCAAATTCTGAAACTTCCTTAAATGGGTTTCCCCCAGAAGCATCTCTATAGGCAGATACTTCAGACCAAAACCCCTCAGTAGTTTCAATATTAGTCCATTTAACCAAATGGATGCTATTGTATTGAATCTCAATTGATGACTTCATCTCTTCATCTAAATGAAATGATTCTAGTAGAGGAATGATGGGATTCTTAAAATGAGTCAAGGTATTTTGTACTGAGAATAAATTGATGTTCTTCAAGATATTTATGTTTTCTGGCATACGATTATGTAGCTCTTTGTATAGGCAAAGCAAAAAAAATTGTGCTCTTTTGCGGATGTCAGTTTGTTGAGAAACTTGAATTTTCTTGCTAATCATCAATTCTGTCAGCCTTTTTTCAAACCTATATCCCAGCTGTGGATTCGGATCAAGAAATTCTTCAATATTGACATTAGGATCTAGAGGGTCAATCATGCTTGTTGGTAATACTAACATGTTAGCAATAGATTTTATTAGATGTGATAGGTCAGAAAGCAATTCTGTTTTATCAACAGTATTTGATTCAAAAAGTTTGTTAACTTCTTGAACATGTTTTAAAATTGGATGCAGAAATAAAATGAAAAGCTCATTCTGAGGGTCACAATACATATCGTTTAGTAGCTGGGCAGTGTAACATCTTTCGTTAACACTTGCTATTTGAAAATGAGTCTGTAATTCAATCCACTGGCTTAAGATTCTGCTGATTGCTGGTTCAATCGACAACCACCTGGTTGTACAAGAATTTAAGATCTTCAATGGTTCCTTATCATTAATGGTCAGGAAAAGCTGTTTGTAAAAAATTTGTCTCAGTGAACTCTGTGAAAACCATTTATAAGTTTCACTTACTAAAAATTCTAAGTTTCTTGGCAGAGCTGCAGCACAAGCATGGGACACTGATAATTGTAGTGAGTGGCACACACATCTAAACAAAAGCAATCCAGGAATTTCATCTTTCAACTTCTTGATAACACCATTATTTATCCCTACCATTACGCTGGCATTGTCAGTACCAATGGCCAAAAGATTTTTCATGTTCAATTTATTTTCAGCTAATTCATTCTTTATGGCATTTACAATGGCATCTGCATCACATTTTTCTAAAAGCACCAAATTAAGATATGTATGCACTACTTTCTTATGATTGCTACTATAATAAATTACAATGATGCCTAATAACTTATTAATAGTGATGTCATTTGATTCATCCAGCAATAGGCTGAATTTTCCTTGCCCTAGATCAGAAAGCAGATCTTCATTGAAATAAGGAGCTATGACATTCTTCACAATATTTCTACACTTAGTGCGATGCATCTTAACTTTATTCACCGTTTCACTATCCGATATACTATTTTTGCACAAGTCTACCAAATGATCACAGGAATTGAACGCTGAATGACAGCAAATATACATTGCTAAATTGGCCTCAAGTGTACATGTTTTATCATCTTTCTTCACAATGTAACTTGTAAGAGAAGCACTATGAAATGGAGTAGAAAGTTTGTGTTTCTTTGTTTCACAATGGCTTGTTAAAAGAGAATACTTAGCTGAAATGTCACATCTACAAAACTTGCAATGAGCTTTAGATGAATCAGTGGGCACTTCACAAAGCCACTTTGTAAAAGCAGGAACTTTTAACCATTCCTTTCGGAATTATTGAGAATACGTTGCTTTAGTTTTACTCATTATTAAAGGAAGGGTGCACTTGGTAATTTAAAAACTTGAAGAGAGAATTTTAAGTATAAAGTACAGTAGTTTGGTTTGGCAGGGATTGCATCAGTTCACAGTCAACACTGTCACTGATGAGATTTTACTGATGAAGCGACAAATTTAGATGTAAAAAATCTAAAGTGGCAACCAACCGTCTGTCGTCTGAGACTGTTGTTTTTCGAGTGTGTGGATACTTTATATATTCTTGCATTATCTTATATTTCATAATAAAACATAATGTAATTTTCATTCCTCCCTATTATGATTACAAGGTAAACTTAATTAAAGTACAATAAAATGCTAAAAAATGCCAATATCTATTTTTTCATGCTGTTTTTCCTGCTAGATGCCAGATTATTTTTTTGGCTGCTAGATCAGTCAAAAAAATGCCAGATCTGGCATTAAAAATTCTAAATTGGCGACCCTGGTAGAAACCCGGATAGGAATCTGTTCAGCCTTTGAGACCTGGCTCATCATTGGGTTTTGAAATCAGAGTTATCCTTCTCTCAAGTGGACTGCCTGCCATGGCTATGAGCTCCACCTACCCGTTCCCACCGTGATGCCCAGCCACGGAGGTAACCTCCCTAGTAAATAGTGTCGGCTTTAAAAAACTTCCGACCCAATGATTGCCCGGCAAGCGCAGTAACCACTATACTACTACAGTTTTACCTGTTTTATTGTTTGTTTACTGGAAGTTGATTTTGAGCCATACTGTGGGTGGCTATTTCTAGGGAGTTGGATGGGAAGAGAATTTGTAAAGGTAACACTTGAGTTTCAGGGTGCATGGTAGGTGGCGCTGTTTATAGGCACAATTTTGGGCTACAATATATGTCTTTTGATGTCAGCCGGTAGAGTTAGATGTGAATAATTACGGCGTTATATTTTTTTTGTATATGAGTATATACTGGGGGGCTGTGCCCCCCAGACCCCCCCCAATTGATTGAAACTCAGGATCATCGCAGGGTGGTCACCCTGCAGTGATATCTCCCCCATGAGCAGTCTCCTTGAATTTACTGGGGGTTTCCCCCCAACAGCTTTTTACTGGCAGAAAAACCTAACCTAATAACAAACAATTCTTACTTTTATAGGTTTCGTGATTAGTTTATGCACCTCTAAATAATCTAAAAGTTTTTCGCAGTCATGCAAAATAAACCCGAATTCGAATAACAAAGAAGCACATGGAGAGCACAAAAACACAATAATGAAAAAAAAAACATTTGCAGAATGGGTCCTATTTATAAGCTACAATGTTGCCAGTAAGAAGCTGTTATCATTTGCAGCAAACAAAAAATCTGAAAACAAAACAAAAAATAATAAAAGATATCAAGAAACCTTACATAACTTAGAAAAAACTATAAACGAGCAGAGGCGCATATATTTAGTAAATAATACAGACTAAAAGTTACAAATCCCCAAAACAACAAATATAATGCTATGATTGGTCACATCTGAAGCTACCGTCTGACATCATAAGAGATATATTGTAGCCCCAAATTGTTGCCTACTAACAGTGCCACCTACTGTGGCACTGTAGATTACTGGAATAGTTTGCCATCTGACATGGTAGACAGTCCAAACTTGAATGTTTGCAAACGCAGATTAGATGATTATATTTACTTGATTTAATGATGTGGTCTAGAAGTTCATCCTTCACAGTCGTCGGCTACCTACCACTGAACCTGGCCCTGGTTTCCCTACTCAGGAGCTTCATAATGTCTGGTATGGAGTTTGAGACCGCCCGGCAGATGGCTGTATATCCCGGGACAGGAGGCTCATCTGGTAGGATTTCCAGGAACTTGTCAAGCTCAGCCATTAACTTTTCGGTAATTGTGAAGACTGGGCGGATGCGACTCTAGTTTATTTTGGGGGCTACTTTTCATTGTTTTTCTGCTATCGCACTGGCCAATCACAGATCTGGATTCAGTTTCATAAATGACCAATCAGAAAGCTGTATTTGTTTCAAGGCTTTTTGTGCTTTTTATATTGATCAAAACTTGGTTTTTCTTATATTTTAGATGTTTTCCCCCTTATTTCTTTTCTATATATCCTACCTACCCTATGCCTGCCATTATTTAGTCTTTTTATTTACTTGTTACTTAATTTCCCATTGTTTAATGCTCGATTAAACCATATTTCGGTGTTGTTAATGAAGTCTCGCGTCTTAATTCTGACGAAAACAGTACTTTTTCATTTTTTCTGTTCCGTATTTATTTCTCTTCTTTGATTTTTTGAACAGGTTTTTTTACAACCTTCATTTTGATTATTGTTCCAAATAGATGTGTTCAGTATTAGTGTTTTTATTACTATATATGTGTAGTTCAAGAAACACAAATGGTCAATTTCAGTAAAAAAAAAAGTCACAAATTTTCTGTGAACAATGAAGTACTTTTCCATCCGCGTGCCTCATATTTAAACGACCACCCACGCCGTTTCCCGCTCATTTGTCAAAATGTCATTTTCTTGTGAAGTTTGTTCGTTGCCTATTCAACATTTTGGTGCTATTTTAACCGACAATGAGAAATATGTTGCGTTTCTCGAAGCCCATGGGCCGTGTAGTGGAAGGGCAGTAGGTTTTTGGAGGGTTTGAACGTGAAACAAAGAGAATTTTCATTGTTTCGGTGGCAAATCGAAATCGAGAAACCCTCCTCGCAGCGATAAAAAAGTGGATTTTGCCGGGCACGACAGTCGTATCTGACGGATAGGCAGCCTATTCAAATTTGTCATCTGAAGGATACGAACATCTTACCAAATTCTGGCTTGCTGCCGGTAAACTCTACCCACCTGTCTGACGTAAGTATTAACGATTATTTTGAGCGTCGGCTCGTTGTTGGGTACGGCTCGCCGCGGGGATAACACTGCGATGACCCTGAGTTTCAATCCTTTGGGGGGGTGGTCTGGGGGGGCACAGCCCCCCAGTATAAAAACGAATATCGCCATAAAATTCTTCCATTTCATCTCTAAAAAAAGTCACAACGAAAAGTAGCCCAAAATAGCCTGAAAAAAACTAGGCCTACGATCCGCCCATCGTCTTCACAATTACCAACTTTTCCACTGGGCAGCCTGTGGTATTTCAGACTCGCCTTGGAAGGGAATTTAAGATCTTAGGCCCCTTGTGCCCCAGGCTTGCTGCAACCAGTGTTTTTATGCGTATGGGAGCTTTGGAGGGGGAGACTTCTTCTGGCACACTTATGTCAACTGCGGTCATTATGGCAGGCTTGAAGGGCGGAGGCAGTAGGGTCAGGCACCATGTTTTCTAGTACCTTCCATATGTAAATGGCCCGATAGCGCTCCCATCTTCTTTGTTGGGAGTACAGCCCAAGTTCCTTGAGGCGGTCCCAATAACTCTGGTTCTGCATTCCCCTAATCTGTCTGGTAAAAGCTCTTTGCACTGCTTCCAACTGCTGGATGTCCCTTTTTTTATGTGGTGACCACAACTGGCTGCAATAGTCCAGTGCGTGTTGCACCATTGCCTTCCAGAGTGTCAGCATAACTTTCTTTTCCCTAGAAGCAAATGTCCCCAGTACCCAGCCTGCCATCCCTTTTGCTCTTTTTATTGCTTCTGTGATGTGGTGGTGGAAGCTGTGTTTGGTTAGGGAGAGTTAACTTTGGGGGGGTATTCTGGACTCATTCCTGGGATGCAGTTTTTTATTATTTT
Organism: Ceratothoa steindachneri; assembly: GCA_963969495.1. Taxonomy (NCBI): domain Eukaryota; kingdom Metazoa; phylum Arthropoda; class Malacostraca; order Isopoda; family Cymothoidae; genus Ceratothoa; species Ceratothoa steindachneri. The sequence continues at coordinate 32,465,316 of OZ018325.1, forward strand.
ATATTATGATTGGTTTTGATAATGATGCTTTTGTTTTTGACACATTCCTGTAGATGGTTCTAATTTTATATTGTAGATACATGATCTGACACAATTCTATGGATTGTTTAAATTGTATATTATAGACACATGATCCGACACAATCCTATGGATGCATTTTGCGGGTGGGTTTTAACAGATGTAGTTGACCTTTGATAGGTCTGTGTGGCTTTTTTCATCCATGAAATTGTTATGTTATGTTATGTTATGTAAAAAAATCCCAGAAATAAACCAAATGGAAAATGCTTTCTACTTACTTTATTGTGGAAAATGCTTTTTATATACTTTATTGTGGCAAATCACTTCCAATGTATTTTGGTTTACCAAAAACCAATAAATAATTTGGAGTATAGTTTCTACAGAGGTGTGATTTTGAAAAAAAAAAGTTCCATTTAGAGCTGACTTTTTGAAAAATTGTCAATTGCTGGTGGCGGTTGCCGAATCACGTATTGTTTTAGCACATCTAAATTCTAAATTATCTCGGATTGCTAAGGCTTGACCACACTCTTTACAATCAATACAAACTTTAATTAATTTATGATTGGCCAAAAATGTTATTAAACTCTAGTTCAGAGTTGGCCCAGATGCCAGGGACAACCAACTCTAGACCGTCGACTCCAACAGGCATTGAACTGCATCTCTCGCTATGCTGAAGCGCACAGGTTTCAGTCTTGAGTCTTGAGTCTTATAATCCCCAAAAGCGGTGTCCGCTGTCCTGGGATGCAAGCTTTGGTGTGCCCGGGTTCTACAGGCACTTGAGGGTGGGTGGAGGCAGCATCTGTCGGATGGCTGGGAGTGCTGCTCTCCAGAATTGATTTGCGTTGCTTGCAGTTACTGCCTCTTGTGGCAGTCTGTTCCACACTTGTACAGCTCTTGGGAACATGCTATACAAGTAGCAGTCCACCCTTGTGTTTGGGTGGCTGTAAGCGTGTTGTTCATCTTGGCAGTATTTTCTGTTTAGGGGTCTTGTTGTCCTGGTGATATCCTGTGGTATATGGATGCTCACCAATCCCCGATGCACCTTGATAATGATGCTTTTTGTTTTTGACACATTCCTGTAGATGGTTCTCTTTGTATATTGTAGATACATGATCTGACACAATTCTATGGATTGTTTAAATTGTATATTATAGACACATGATCTGTCAGTTTTCCTTGGCTAAGACTAAGGTAGTGCACTTCTGCTGCCATCCACGGCTCCACCCTGACCCAGACTTGTTTCTCAATGGGGTACGCCTTGAAGTGGTTGAATCACACCATTTTCTTGGTCTTGTATTTGACGGATGCCTCACCTGGGTGGCTCATATCCGCAGCCTTAGGGTCTCTTGTACCTGTGCCATGGATATTCTTTGTTCCGTGATGTTCAGTGCTGATAGGGCTACTGCTTGACTACGTATGTGAGTTTTATGCATCTGCCGCTGAGTGTATATTGCGGAAGTGGACTCGATCCACCACACTGGCCTTCGCCTGGTGACCTGCACTTCCCCCATTGAGAGCCTACTTGTCAATGCGGGTGAGATGCCATGCACAGTGCATTATTCACCTGTATGCACAAGCCCGGCGCCTCCCTCAGTCGCCAACAGCTCTCACTGCATCCACAGCTGATTTCAATAAGGCCTATGCCGCCGAGAGACTCCAGTCATACCCTAATCCCTTTGGGTTTAGGGCTAGGAAACTTGTTTGAGAGCTAGGTATAGCTCTCGGGCTGGTGACACCCCTGGTTCTGCCCAGGACACCCTGGAGGGTGCCACCTTTGGCTATTTATTGCCTAGCCTCTGCTCCCAAAGCTTTTATTTTGATTATTTTCAATAATGTGTACCATTTGTAATTTTGCAGAGAGAGAGTTCAAGAAAAAATGCTGGGTGACTAATGGTGTTTTTAGGCATTATGTAGTAGTCATATATGATGATTGCGCAGAAAGTACATGCATTCCATGTCAATTCAACCAATATTTGGCCATCTTTTTTTGCCACTGACTCAGATTTTCTTACAAATTACTGTACTTGTAGACCTTAATGAGACGAATTCAATGCTATGTGTGTCACCTCTGTAGGCCAAATGGTTTCTGAGATATGACCCCTTAAATTTGGGTAAAAAAAGGTAATTTTTGCAAAAAGTGAAAATGTTCAAAGTCAAATATCTGAGATTATTGCACCTATAGAGTTCATTCTGATACCATTTTAAAGCTAATAAGATTCCCTATAACTTTTATTAATGCATATATTTCCTTATAAGGTCAAACAAAAAATGTTGACCTTTAATTTGACCTTTGACCTTGAAAAGGTCACTTGACCAGAAATAATTTTTTTTGTAACTTTCCCTAAAAATTTGTACATATGTTTACTTTAGGAGCTACAGATTTTTATGTGAGCACAACTTAGCTGAAAAAGTGACGATTTTGGTGTTTGACATGTACTGTTAAATACATTATTGTAATCACCATCTATGGTACTTATACCAGTACCTTTGCTTTTTTATAAATATCTAATGTATGGTTTTATAAAATACTGCTCTATATGCATATTATATTAAAATAGTATTTAGGATGACACATTGAAATTGGATGGTAAGCAATTTACTATGTATATGAACTAATATGCGATAAGACTTTAAAATTCTGAAATGAGTCCTGAAGATTCAAATCATGGTTTGAATACACTGAAAATATATACCAGTATACTGTGTGTGTGTGTGTGTGTGTGTGTATATATATATATATATATATATATATATATATATATATATATATATATATATATATATATATATATATATATATATATATATATATATATATATATATATATATATATATATATATATATATATATTTCAATATTACTCTATTTGCGGGCATTTGTCATGTGGTAGCTTTCTTCATTTCCAATTTTGTCAATGTATAGGTAGGTTTGACACATAATGGTTGTTGGGCTAACAATCTAACACATCACTAACATCAAGAAGAAGTTCATCAGGTGGTGCATAATACACAAACGAGTTGGCAGGACCGTGTGGGTGAAGGAAGCTCAACTGAACTTCATTGCTCTCGTGCTTGACCTCCAGGACACATGCGAGATACTAGTGTTCATCATAGCTAAACAGAACCCTTTTATAGATGCCAATGGAATTGTGCTGCTTTGAAGAATAGAGGTTCTTTCCAATCTTGTGATAATTGAAGTTTAATATGCACTAACTTCCAAGCCAAGACTTCCTCATTAACAGCCTTGACGCAATGGATCTTCTGCATTCCTAATAAAGAAAATATGTATACATTAGGTACATAATTATATTCTAAGCTTTCAGTTTGCTAAGTTATTATTTAAGAAAGAAGATTATTAAACAAGAACATCTTAAATCTTATCAATCCATAAATTATAAATCTAACTTTCTTTGTTCATCATTAGAGTGGCACTTCCCACTTAAACCTTTTCTCTTACAGGGGCAAGAAAAATTACTTATTAGTAGTAGGTCACTAAATTAATAAGTGACTATATGTGACTTTAATAACTAAATCGCTAGGTGACCAGGTTACCTGAAATGGTTCTTGCATTGTTAAAGCGCTTCACCAACTTCTGTCAGTGAGCTTCGTGTTCCTCTGATGTCGTGAAAGTGAAGGTAATTGAAGGAAGAGCTTTTACTGCAAAATTAAAGAGTGCCTTAGGGTCTAGAATAGGTTCAGCATTAACTCCTATTCTTTGAAGGCTTGTTCTGGCGGCTAGCCTCTTCACAGTTCCACCGATGCCATCACAGGGTCCTTTACCATGGCTTGTTGTAGAGAAATGCCATTCTGCTTCAATATCAAAATCATTCTTGTGATAGCAAAGGTTAATGAAGTTCTTGCGATTCTTATATTGGGCAGCACACCCGTCACTGAAGTAAAATATTTTTATGATTTTATGAAATGACTTTAAGAAATTTATTACCCTTGTTTGAAAAAGGTGAACTGCGATGACATCATGCTGATTAGTCAGAAATTGCTACAAAATTTTGGTGTTGTAACTTATTGTTTTTACAGTAGTAAACAACAAATGGATGTAGTGATGCTTGGCAATTATTCAAATGAAATGACTGGGCTGCATCTTGCACAATAAAAGAATAATTCTTTGAAAAGTCCCCCACAATTACAAATTCACCTTCACTTAGTTCTTGCTTCTTTTCTTGTAAAAAAACTACTATGAGCTTTGGTAATGAAATCAGGTTGCTGGAGATCTGTTAATTGTTCATGGAAATATGGAATAAAATCTTCTGTTAATTTTTATATTCTAAAGTTGATCTGTCTGTTGTAACCCACTGCCTAAACTCAATCTCATAAAGTCCCTTTCTGTCAAATACTTTATCTAAGAAATCCAAAAATTCTTCCTTTGGGGGGGCAATGTTCACATTCACCAAAATAGCACTTTTCTCAAGGCAGATTGCACAATGTCTATAATTTGAAATATGATTACTATTTAGGGTAACACAGATTCAACAGCTGCCATACTTAGTTTCACATTTTGATGTTTAGTACACACACGCACACACACTATGTGCCACTGGCTCCTGCAAAATGCATTCTTTTGGTTTCAGCTCTGCAAACCTTGAGAATTCAATCTTTAGTTAAACATAACATAATTTCACAGATGTCAAAAGCCACAAGGGCCTATCAAAGGTCATCCGCATCTGTCAAAACCCACCCACAAAATGCATCCATAGGATTGTGTCAGATCATGCATCTACAATATACAATATAAACAATCCAGATGATTGTGGCTGATCATGTATCTATAATATAAACAATCCAGAGGATTGTGGCTGATCATGCATCTACAATATACAATTCGATCCATACACAGGAATGTGTTAAAAACAAAAAGCATCATCATCAAAACTCGTCAAAATCCAAATCAATCGTAATATACAATATGAAAAACTGCATCCACAGGAATGAGTCTAGAATACACCCCAAAGTTAACCCTCCCTCCCCATATAATCATCTAATCTGTGTTGAATACATTTAAGTTTGGACTGTCTACCATCTCAGATGGCAAACTATTCCAGTAATCTACTACTCTATTGGAGAAAAAATATTTTCTAACATCCAACCTGCACCTCTGTTTTTTAATTTTTAAGTTGTGACCCCTAGTCCTATTACTACCTTCCAACTCAAATAACTTGCTAAAATCAAACTTATCCATCCCAGAACAGATTTTAAAAAGCTTAATCATATCTCCCATCACACCTCTCAAATAACATGTTTAATACCCTCAGTCTATCTTCATATTCAAGGTGCTTCAGGGAAGGTATTATTTTTGTTGCCCTCCTTTGTACTGACTCTAGCAGGTTGATGTCATGTCTAAAATGTAGTGACCATGCTTGTATACAGTACTCTAAATGTGGCCTAACATAGGAGTTGTAGAATTTAAGGATGACCTCTTTACTCTTGTAGCTAACATTCCTGTTAATGTATCCTAGCATCCTATTTGCTCCATTTTTTTGCTTCAATACACTGCTCTGAAAACTTCAGTGACCTATCTACTACTGCGCCTAAGTCTTTCTCATCCTCAACTGAGTTCAGCCAATGCCCATCTATTTCATAGCTAAATTCCCTATTATCCCTTCCCATGTTAAGAAGTTTACATTTTTTTAAGGTTAAAAGTCATCTGTCACTTCTGAGCCCAAGCTAATAACTTATTTAAGTCACCACTTTAAAGCTACCCTCAACTTCTTTGACTACAGCTGCCAATTTAGTGTCATCAGCCAAAATTGATACTTTGCTATTTACAGCCTCCCCAAGATCATTTTTATAAACTATGAATAATAAAGGGCCTAGAACAGATCCCTGAGGTACGCCACTGATAACATCCCTCCACTGTGACCTCACCCCATTCAGCACAACTCTTTGTTTCCTGTCTTTCAGCCATTCAGTTATCCAATTCAAAACTCTACCACATATCCCATGCACCATGCATTTTTAATTTGTGAACTAATCTCCTATGTGGAACCTTATCAAAAGCTTTGCTAAAATCTAAGTAAATTACATAAACATTCTCTTCCTTATCTAATTGTTTAGTAACATAATCCATAAAATCCAGTAAATTTGTTAAACACGATCTACCTCTTCTATACCCATGCTGAGCATCATTTATTAACCTACCACACTCTAGATGGTCAGAAATCTCCTTCTTAACTATCTTCTCAAGAATTTTACAAACGATGGAAGTTAAGCTTACCAGCTTAAAGTTATTTGGGTCCTCTTTACTTCCCTTTTTAAAAATTGGCACTACATTCACTAATTTCCAATCATTAGGTATTTCTCCAAACTAGTGATCTAGTATATATCTTCCCAATAGCTACTGCAATACTATCTACACCTTCTTTGAGTAACCTAGTTCTGGCTACTTGCCTTTCAAGTCTTTATATACCTCTTTCAGATTGCTAAGTACAAGAAATTTTTGCTTTCTTTCATGACAGCCATCAGCTCCTTTACTGAGACGTAATCTTTTAAACCTGGCAGTTCTCTACTGATGTCTGGTGATTTATAGAAGTCTCTAACTTTAGTAGCAGCCGTTTCCCCAACTTTGGATTTGGCGTAGATAGTACCCCCTTCTCTTTTACCAAATGTTTTGTTTGCCAAACCATGTATTGTCAGCAATTAAAAGTGTTCATTATTTTTTGTCTAGTCCAGGTTTTTGGTAGGACAGAGAGGATGGTCAATTTTTCACTTCTTGTCTCTTCATTATCAAATTTATGTCTTAGCTGTTGAATAATTTCTGTTTCTGTATTAACGTCTGAGTCATTTCCAGATGAAATTTCTGTACTACCTACTCTTTCAAATTTTCTTTTCAAATTGCTTCTTACTTGAATGAATTTCTTCTTTGTGTACTGCTTGCTTTGTGATGCTTTAGCTTTTTGCAATGGGGACTCTGCTATTGTGACCAAAGATGTATTGAGGTTTTGGAGTTCATTTTCCTTTTCTAATTCAATATCACATTGTGATGAAGCCTTTAACAATAAATTGCGACAGGCAGGACATACTTTATGCTGTGCCATCAGATTGCAAGCAAGATTGCTTTCTATTAATTCTTCAGGTACAAAATGAAGTCCTTTAGTAATTTTTTTCTGTCTTTGAAAAGGGTCACAGTAATAACGCCTTACATTCACTGAGCCTAGATCCCTGGTACCTGGAAAAAAATAAAAAGGGCCACATTAGTGTGAAGAAATATGTATAATATAGTTTAGTTGCTCATTCACTAATCCCATTGCATAATATTACAAACTTTTATTCACCTTATGCTTCCTAGCTAATTACGTTTGAGTTATTAGACCAGGCTAAAAAATTATAAATTTTTCAGATTAACTTTAGATGTAATTTAACTATAATGAATAACTAGATTGAAAAGAAATGCCAGGAATTGGGAAAATAAAGTTACTCAAGTGTACAATTGTGACATCATTTCATCAGTTCACCGTGAATAATGTTTTAGGTTAAATGGTGTTATTAACTTTTTCAGACCCATTTATGCTTATATTTATTTTTTTAAGCCTAACTTCTATTCTGCTATTCAGAAGGTTATCACTTCATCATCATCATCATCATCACTAACTATAATTTAAGAAGGGGATTTTTTTGAGTATTTGAATAATTTCATCTTAGTTTGGTTATGACTTGTTTTTTTATTGGTTATTTCTAATAATTCTTTTATAATATCAAAAACAAAATGATGAAGTTCAGAAATAAATATAAGTATTGAAATTTTGTGAATTTTTTAAAACCTAAAGAATTACAAATGGTGAAGTTCAAAAAATTTATTTTTTTATATCTTCTTCTGTAACTATATTTTAGCAACGTGATATTTTGAAAGGGGGGAAATTTAGTTTAGAGTTCCTTTTTAAAATTATTATAATTGTCAAAGTTCAGAAAGTTTCTAAATTTAAGCATGGCTGCTTTTTAAAAATTTTAATCTTAGTAGCGAAGCGCAAGCTCCCCCTTGTAGTGGAGAGTGGCAAAGCCATTGCCTGGTGTACTAATATAATATCAAAAGTTTTTCAAACCATTGCAATTGAATATACCTACCATATATGATACAGGTAAATCTCAAAAGTAATTATTAAATTCAGTATTATACCTTAGCTGATGTTCTAAAACTACAATTCATAATTTTCTGAGAGTTAGTGCTAAATACCTTTTCTGACTAGTCAAAGGGAGATCCAGGTTAGTCATCTCCCCCTCCCAATTTATCCTTAATCCACCACTTGATTGGCAATCACAGAGCCACCTCAAAGAGCTGTCCCACCCTCCCTAGGTCAAAGGAAAGATGAGGTAACATGAGACACCACTTTGACTGGGGGAGGGGCTCCTCTCTCACCATTCCCATGCAACAACGGCCATTCCCCTTTGCCATCTTTGGAACCACTCTCTGGTAGCTCTACATCAAGGTGACAACGCATTGTCTGGCCAACAGTGCCCGGGGTTCTGTATAGCATATGGCCATTCCCATGAGGGTCTTCTTTTTGAAGAGGGCCCCAGCGTCTCCGAGTTAGGGCTGGCGTGCATATTCCTTCAATGGAATTGCTGTGGACTCTGGACCAGCTGGGAGGAGCTGTGGAGGCTTGTTTCGTCCCATTCCCTGTTAGCTATTTTTCTGTAGGAGACCATGCTAGGCGCATGCCCCCTGCCTGCCCTCCCGGGGTATAAGGGTATTGCGATCCCACCAGCATGAGATAGAGGCCGGGCTGGGGGATGCGCGGTTTACACCCAGCATGATGTCTCCGTTCTTCTTTTCACTTTAGATACCTCCCATCCACCGTCAGCTGACTTCGGCGCAGGAAATTTCCGTAGCGTCGTGGCCATTTCTCTTGCTTGGAGATCTGAATGGCAGACATCCTCTCTGGGGAGATTACTCAATAAATCCCTTGCTGATCTGACCGAAGAGTTGAGATATGTCCTAAATGTGGGTGAGTTTATGCAACACTGCCCGAGAACAGCTTCATTTTCTTGCCTTGATCTATCTCTGTGCTCTTCGGATGCACAGCCTGATTTTGATTGGGGGGTGGTCGATGACCTCCATGGTAGTGATCACTTTCCCATTCAAATATCATTTTCAGGGCAACTGCCACCTGAGAGCCCACCCTGCTGGTGCTTGGTGTGGGCGCGGTGGCATGCTTTTCAGGAAATGACTGAATTCTCTATCTCAGTCAAGGAGTTTAGGTCGGTAGATGAGGCCGTTGAGTTCTTCTCCGGCAACCTCATCGCCGCGGGCCTGACTACTATTCCCAGAACGTCTGGCTGTTTTGCACACCGACCGCTCCCATGGTGGTTGGCCAAGTGTGAGATGGCCCTCAAACAGAAGTGTTATGCCTACATACGCTATAAAGCGCTGCCCAAACGATTTCAGTCAGTGAATTTCATCGAGCTAGGTTCCGGTATATTTCGAAGCACACCTGCCACTCTTCTTGGTGGGCATACGTGTCTTCACTTAACGTTGTGATGTTGCAGAAGGCAACATCACAACGACAGGTTTACTTTGAGTGAGTTGCGTTCCGCTCTTGCTTCATGCACGGACACCGACCATGGTCCGGACGATGTCCCATATGCCATGCTTCGACACTTAGGTGAGTGAGGCATGGCCTTTCTGTTAGATTTGTTTAACAGGATCTGGGTGGAGGGTCTCCTCCCAGATTCCAGGCGAATCGCTACTCTGTTCTTGCCTTTTGCAAACCGGAGAGAGATCACTCTACTCTGGCCAGTTTCTGCCCGATCTCTCTAAGCTCTTGCATGTGCAAGTTGATGTAGAAATTGATAAATGTCAGATTAGCCTTTTTTATGGACAGAGGAGGCTATCTGTCTTCTGCACAGTGTGGCTTCTGCAAGTTCCACTCCATGTCGGATGCTCTGCTCCGACTGGAAAATGCCTTCTGCGAGGTCTTTCTGTGTAGACAGCACCCTGCCACGGTGTTTTTTGATCTGGAGAAGGCTTATGATACGGCATGACAATACGGTATCATGGAGACTCTCCACACGATGGGGGTGAGGGGACGCCTCTCAGTCTTTATATCTGAATTTTTGCGAGATCGTCGATTCTGCCTACGGGTGGGAGGGAGCCCTCTCCGGCCCAATGGAGCAGGAAGAGAGTATCCCGGAGGGAAGTGTCCTCAGTGTCACACTGCCCTGAGCATCAACAGCATCAGCTCGGTGCTACCGGATGATGTTCTTGCAGCCGAGTGTTTATTGCAGAAGGTGGACTCAATCCACCACACCGGCCTTCACCTTGCGACTGGTGCCTTCCGCACTTTCTCCATTGAGTCCCTACTAGTTGTTGCTGGGGAGATGCCACGCTCTCTACGCCGTGTACAGGGCATTATTCGCCTGTACACACAATCCCGGCGCCTCCCTCAGTCTCCAACAGAGAGACGCCAGGCATACTTAAGCCGTGTACAGGGCATTATTCGCCTGTACACACAATCCCGGCGCCTCCCTCAGTCTCCAACAGAGAGACGCCAGGCATACCCTAAGCCCTTTGGGTTTAGGGCCAGGAAACTCCTTTGAGGGCTAGGTATAGCCCTCGGTTCGGTGGCGCCCCTTGTTCTGCCCAAGGTGCCAACCTGGAGGGTACCACCTTTGGCTATTTCTCGCCACGACTTTGCTCACAAAGCTTCTACAGCGCCGGAGGTATTGCGTTCAACCTTTTTGGAGCACACCTCGTGTCACGCTGGAACCGTTCCAGTGTATATGGATGGCTCAAAGTCCCAAGAAGGGGTCGGCATCCACCCCGTATCTCCTCTGTTTGAACTCAGTCAGGCTCTGCCAGGTGCTGCATCTGTCTTCACGGTTGAGCTTGTGGCAATACACCACTGAGTATTGAAGATTACGTGATGTGCCCGGTTCGGAGACTCGATTGTGATCTATAGTGATTCACAAAGCGCCCTGAGCACTCTCGGTGCATTGGAATCTCTGCATCCCCTACTTCACAATATCTGTGACACCACGGTTTTGGCAAGTCGGGCGGATGTTGGGATTATCTTCTACTGGGTTCCTGGACATGTAGGAATTGCGGGGAATGAGCACACCGATGAGGGCGCCAAAGAGTCTGCTAGGACTGGGTGACTGCACCAGTGTTTTGCTTTTCCTCACACCGACTACATGGCAGGAATACGGGCAGTTCTTTGGACTACTTGGCAAAGAAGATGGGAGATAGTCCAGGGGAACTTCAAGTTGCATGCTATTGCGCCGTGACTGTTCCCATGGACCTATCCCCCAATGCCGCGGCGACTTTTTGAAGGAGGTCAGCCTTTTCCCCGTTATTTAATATTGAAATGTGGATTGTGGTCTTCAGCGAGGGAGGGCATGCCTTTCCCCGTCGATGGAGTGCTCTATATTTTTTCGATTTGTTTTTTATTTTGCCTTTTGTTTGTTTTTTTTTGCTTTTAATATAGCCTAGATTTAGGCTAACTTGAGTACGGCGACTTATGCCTGGAATCAGTTGCCAGATGAGATAATAATAATAAAAAACCCCTCATCTCAGAAAAGTTCTCGTGTAGTGGCTTCCCCCTCAATCCTTGTTTAGAGGTGCCCAAGGGTAACTCCATCTCCTTACCAATAGCTGTCCCCTTTCTCCTATCACAGGGGCTGCTCCCAGTGTGAGTAGCTTTATAGGGCCAGGGCCAACCCCCTTAGGGGGACAAGGGATAGCACAGTATGTATGTCTGTACCCTCATCAGTCCTGCATTTCAAGTTTGCATGGAGTTGATATGCCTGCCCCTCCTTCTCAATTGACATAGTCCTTAATTGGAATCCATGAGTCCTTGGAGGCCTCATGGACACCCCTCTGAGCTGGACATGGTCCCAGAGGTGACCCAGCCACAGACAACAGGATCTTGCTGATGCTGTTCCATCTAGCTTAGAGGTGCCTTCCAGG